>CM028129.1:496077500-496677500 GCA_016271365.2 Neoceratodus forsteri | reverse complement strand
TTTTCCGTATATGTTAAAAAATATTTTGGCCCTGTTTTAGTATATTTAAAATTTATGAAACCATATTATGAATATATGACACCTACTATATTTATTTATTTGTTTTTGATTACCAGGTAGGTGCACTAGACCTAGAAAATGCCAATTTTCAGGCACGACCTGGGAGGTTACATAGCAAACAATAAGACAGTAATTAGAACAAGGAAGACACATAGATTTACAATTTTGACATGACCAGGAGTCAGGCAGAGAAACCAAGAACACAGTAATACATATTACACAGTAGCTATGTACAGCAACTCATAGAGATACAATGTGGACAGTATGTGGATAATGCATGAAACATACATTCAGCTCCTTTTTATATTGAGACTTTATTATCCATAGTGTTCGTTTATGTGTCATACAGATGTCATATTTTTCCAAAGGCTATAATTAGCTTGTCCATTAGAGTCATATGCGTGCTATGTTGGTATCACTACGCCCCTGGGTCTGTGTTTTTCTCAGCCTAAAGCTCACCCTATCATATCTTATTGCTTGTATAACCTACAATCCTCAGTGCCATATTGGGATTATAAAAAGGCTTTGCCAGTTTTGAGTTTTAACACAGTAATGAGTTTCAGAAACTAGTATGGTGACCTGTGCTGTTGTTCAGGAATAATATACAGTCACATGCCCACACAGACCTATCACTTACATTATCTTAGTTTCTTGCATCTGTTATGTACCCATGGTTTTACTATTGAGCTATGCTTCTTTTATTGTAATTCTTTCTTTATTTTCTGCTCCCATGGCTAGTGTCTCAGTCCTGCTGCTTGATCCACTTCCCATCTTGGATTTCCAGGGTCCTGCCAGTGCTCCTTTCTATCCAGACCCTCTGGGCCTTGCATCCACACACACTCCTAGCTTAAACCATAAGGTAGGTACTCCCATAATGCATAGCTGGGACTGCACACAGAAGGAAGTAATAGCCAGTTAGTGACATGTGGTAGGAGAGGGAAGAGATGCACAATGAATGTGGATGGCCCTCAATGGCGGATGTCACATGCCCAGTGGGTGGAATTTTTTCTCCCACTTTTTGGCCAGCTTCACCCCCTTATTTGGCTGGCTCTTTCTCTTGACCGCGTTGGAGGGGATGCCTGATGCTGCATGGTCACTCACTGCATCAGTGACACACCACATGCCTCCCCTAGGTGTTGCTTTATTAGTGGTGCCTGGGACTCACCCTTCACTTTATATGCAGTGCCTGGGACTCACCTATCACTTTGCGAGCCATGTCTGGGACTCACCTAGAAAGAAAACATCCACACAGATGCAACTAGTCCTCCTTGTCAGTGTTTTCTCCTGATGTCCTGGGCTCAGGACACAAATCAGGTTACCAGCATGCCAGAGCAGTCACCCACCCGAGTGCCTAGAAGCCAGCATGATCTGTGCTTATAAAGTTTAAATGTTACATTACAAGTATATTCATCAGTAATATTTTTCACAAGCTCTTAAAACTCTCTATATGGTTCTGCCATAGTAATTATTTTATCCTTACTTTGCTAATAAAGACTTCTGGCCAAGTGACAAGGTAAGGTGCTTTAGGTGTTGTGAAGAGGTAATTAAAAAAAAATGAAACCTAATGTAACTCTCCTTTCTTGTTCTGTAGCTGCTGGCACTGTGTGATAACCCTCTCTTATTGGCAACTAAGGCAAGCATGGCCTGGGGAGGCCCTCTGTGTCTAGGGGTAAGAGGGACTCCCTTATAACAATATCCCCTAACTGAAAACTGTGGTACCCCAGCCAAGGGACGAAAAACAGCCTGGACCTGTGATAGGGCAGGGGAAAAAAATCGCACTGCACAATGTTTTAAGCAGTAGTCACACTTTACTGACATGCCATCAGTTATAGTTCAGGGACCACAATCCCTGTTCGCTGTCTATGTTAGCATTGTACAGGTAGGTTTGATCCTCACCTCAGGCATGCGTTTGGTTGCTGGGATCCTGTTATAAACGCTGTGCCTCCATCTCATTAGGAGCCTCACAACTTCTCCTATTCATTCTTACACACACACACACACACACACACACACACACACTTATTTATTTATTTGAATTTTGGTAACCGGGTAGGTTCACTGAGACCATGCAGTCCCTTTTTCAGGGGTGACCCAGGGGAGGGAACAAAGGACAAATGGTTTACAACATAAACATCCATTGAGGCACTCAACTGTACACTGCCACGAATTATCATAGCAACTAATACAATATAATATATAAAGTTCTGTCCACGATGCAATACAGTTACAGTACAAAGGTTGTTGAGGGTTGGAAAATTAAGCTTAGGAGTTGTAGAAGGACAAGGATATGAAAAGTAGTCAGTGAGTCAGGTGGAACAGGCACAGGTTCCTGAATCAGTGAGGTAGTTGTGCAGAGCAAGTTGAAAACCAGGAAGGGTAGAGCAGGAGAGGATAGATGGGGGAGGGTGTTCCAAGCTGACGGGGTGTCATGCAAGCAAGCAGGCACACATGTAGGTGAGGTTATACCGGGAGTCAGAGCCTGTTATGCCCTGCACACCTTTATAAATGTTCCCACTATGCTGCAAATTATAGGATTGCAGTACATTTCATTCATCTATGTTACTGTAGCACCTGGTCATCTGGTGATGCAGGAGGCATTCACTGCTGTAGGGACATCACTTTTCAGACTTCAGTTCACTGGTGGACATCCACAGGTCCCCTGGTCCTGAGTGCAGCCCCTTCATATCTGACCAGTCTCCATGTTGGAGCCCAGATGTCACCGAATCTGTTTACATAACAATGGTATCCTGAATACAGTGCACCAGGGTGTTCTCCATACTGCCCACTGGCAGTGGTTGGCAACCACCTGAACCCCTCTGCAAGAGGCAACAGCTCTGGTACCCATCCCAGACTGGGATCTCACATAACATAGGTATATCTCCTGTATAGTCAGCAGTCTTATCTCTCTCACCAGGTCTTTGATCACCATAGCTCAGCTGGCAACATCACTCAGGCACTGCAAACACCCCTCAAAGGTGACACACTCTCTTCTGGAGGATCATCCTGCACCACAAAGCTGACAGGTACTCTCCTTGAGGGCAAGCCCTTCAGGGTACCCACACTGTCCCTCCAAGTGTTTCCCCTCACATACTCCCCATATTAACAGTGATCTACACTAAATGTCACTCAATGGCTGGGATCATCTCTGCTGTTTGGGCCTGCCCCTGGAGGCAACCAGACAACTGGACATCGAGATGATGTGGTCTCAAAGTCTGGATCCATAGACAGCTGCGAGGTGTGAGGTCAATGCCACGGCAGGGCACAACTCGGCTAAGACACCTTTCTACAGGGCGATTTACACGGTATCCTTTGCACCAGAGCAATGTGAGCACTTGGGTTGTTCCAGCACAAAGGTAGCCATGTAGACACTTACTGGATTGTAGTAAGTTAATCAGTGCACCACTTCAAGATCCAGAAGAAACCTGGAGATGCTGATCAGAGACGAGCAGTGTAAGCAGCCATGTGGACAGGCTGCAGTACTCACTCTGAAGTAACATGGGTCAGTCCTACTATTCCTGCATGTGTCCCAAGATTCTCCTCTGCCACCGACATCAACCAGCAGGTAAGGATCCCCCCCCAAGTCATGGCCCCTCACCACCACTTCTTACATTGGCGCCAAGAGGGACCAAGGAAACCCACATCATGAGTGCATCAGAAGGTTGGTACTGCACAGGACCAGTAAACTGAGCGGACATGTAAACACGGCTTACATGTCACTAAACTCTGCTCACTGAACTGAGTCAGAATCACATCCAAAGAGTACATTGTAGGTCTGGCAGTCTGGTAACCAACCCCACCCCTCCTCACCACCACATAACGGAAGGAGTTGTTACACCAAGGAAAGGGATTTTCAAAAGTCCTCCCAAAGACATGCAGCCCGATTGTAGTGCAACTATGTTAACTGTGACAAAAGGTCAGACCATATACGACGTGATCTAATGATTTGTCACAATTGCCACAATTTATGTATTAACAATGATGCATGTGGTGTAATTTTGTTACTACAAAGTGAGAAAAATGAAAATTACGTACCTACCCTAATTCTTGACATTCTTGGATGAAGTCTCCACCACTCATTCACACTAATGGGACTGCGCTGGAGGCACTAGGACCCAGCAGGAGCCAAAAATCTTCAAGAGGGCTGGTGCCTAGGTAGGGCCATGAGGAAGCGGTGCCATGAGCCTGGCTTGTGCCGTATAGGCTACCTTGGTGTTGACCCTCCAACTGTCCCAGTATCGTTTTGACCGAGGAGGAGCAACATAAACTAACTTAGTGAAACTAACCTGTGTTGGACATAAGATAGTCCAAATGAACCATATAAGGGGGGTCAACACAACAGAGTCTTCACAGCCCAACCATCAAGGGAGTGTAGACCAAAAACAGATAATTGAGCTTGGCGGATGGAGGGTGGGCGTGTGAATGAGTGGTGGAGACTTCATCCAAGAAGATCAAGAATTATAGTAGGTAAGTGATTTTCATATCTTTCTGGACATAAAGTCTCCACCGCTCATTCCCCCTAATGGGAAAGTACCGAGCTGAAATAATCCCTTGAGAAGGGTGGCAGGAGAGAGGAGTTCACTTAGTGCAGGAGTCCATTAAGGATCGTCCTGCCAAAGGATTGATGCTGTCTGGCTTGCGCATCCAAAGTGTAGTGCTTCACAAATGTGTGCACAGAACTCCAAGTAACTGCATTGCAGATGTCTGCAATGGGCACATTTAGAATTTCTGTCGGAGATGCGCCACTGCCCTGGTAGAATGAGTGTATACTCAGCCTTCCAGTTTAACCTGTGCCATGGAGTAGCATTGGCAAAGACATGCCACTAGACATGCTAAAATACATCTGATAGCAACAGGCTGACCCAGCCGAGCCATGCTGAAAGAGACAAATAGTTGTTTAGATTTGTGGATCTCTTTGGTTCTGGCTAAGTAGAACCGCAAAACCCTTTTAATATCCAGAGAATGCAGGGCACACTCCCCCTCAATCGTGAAGTTCGTGAAGTAGGTTGGGAGAACCAAGGGCTGGTTCAGATGAAATTCCGAGACTACTTTGGGGAGAAACTTAGGGTGAGTTCTAAGAACCACCTTGTCATTGTGAAATACAGTATAGGGGGGTGATCTGTGACCAATGCATGTATTTCAGACACTCTGCGAGCGGAGATAATGGCTACAAGGAAGGCGGTCTTCCAGGCCAGGAACTTTAGCTTACAAGTTGCTAGGGGCTTGAAAGGTTTACAGGTGAGCATGTAGAGCACAAGGTTAATGTACCAGGCGGCTACCGGTCTTCTAACTGGTGGCCTAGTGTGAAGCATACCTTTAAGGAACCTCTTAACCAAGGGTAATTTAGTCAGAGACATGGAGTGTACAGGCTCATGGTAAGCTGCTATCATGCAGAGGTGAACTTTCATGGTTGAATATTGCAGTCCTGTATTAGACAGGTCTAGAAGATACTCCAGGACTTTGTTAGGTGGGCAGGAGAAGGGGTCTAGAGAAGACTTTGCACACAAGATGGAGAACCATTTCCACTTTGCCGTATAAGTTTTCCTAGTAGCTGGCTTGTTTGTCCACTTATGTCTCTTCAGGAGCCAAGTGTGGAGGTGAAGGGCTCTCAGGTTGGGATGGACCACTGGGTCCTGGGGTCAGCAGATCCATTTGAAGTGGAAGCTGTCTCGGTGAAGTTTACGATAATCTGTTGATTAATGGAAACCAATTCTGATGAGGCCAGAATGGAACGATGAGGATCATTCGCAACACCCTCTGAACCAAGAGCAGAGGTGGAAATGCGTACAGAAAGCGTGTTGTCCATTGCAGTCTGAATGCATCCTGACAGAAAGTACCAGGTTCTGGATTTCTGGAGCAGAATAGAGGCAGTTTTGCATTGAGTGGGGACGCAAAAAGGTCCAGGTCCAGTGATCCCCTCTCTTTAAAGAGTGATTGCTTAATGTTTGTGTCAAGAGATCACTCATGAGGGTCCATTTCCATTCTGCTGAGACAATCCTCTAGATTATTCTGCACTCCTGGAAGATAAACCACTTGGATCAAGGCTTTGTGCTCCAGGCACCATTCCCACACCCTCATTTCTTCCCTGCACAGGGGGTAAGAGTGTGCTCCACCCTGCTTGTTAATGTAGAACATCACTGCTTTGTTGTCCGTTTGAAGGAGAATGATCTTGTGACAGAGAATGTCCTTCAGAGCATGGACTGCGTACAGAACAGCTCTCATTTCTAGGATATTTATGTGGAGTTGAGACTTCTCCTGATTCCATCGACCTTGGGTGTGGAGAGCTTGGCAGTGAGCTCCCCATCCATGTAGGGATGCATCCGTGGTGATGGAGATCTGATATTCCAGTGGGGCAAAGGGAAACCCTTTCAGAAGGTTGTCCTCTTGAGTCCACCAGGTGAGTGACCATTTTAGAGGTTCTGTCACCTGATGTGAAAGGACTGGAGATGTGTGGTCAGGGACCACTGAGTGCTGAGCATCCACTGAGTAGTCCTCATGTGAAGATGAGCCAGAGGCACAGTGAACACTGAGGATGCCATGAGACCCAGCATCCACTGCATCGAGAGGGCTTGACCTGAGTCGTTCTCTCTGATGAAGTGGGCCATCTGATGGATGTTGCTCCTCCTGTTCTCTGGAAGAAAGGCTTTTGCACTGGAGGTATTCAGAAGGACTCCTATGAAGAGGAGCTGTTGGGAGGGTTGTAATTGCGATTTGCCTAGATTCAACAGAACTCCCATGGACGTGAGAAAGTTGGAAGCCATAGCCATGGCTTTTTGAGTCTCCTGTCTGGAGGGATTTGCTAGAAGCCAATCATCCAGATATGGGAACACTTGAATTCCAAGCTTCCTGAGATGCACTGTGAGAACTACAAACCACTTTGTAAAGACTCGAGGTGCCGAGGATAACCCAAAGAGCAGGACTCTGAATTGGTAGTGCTGACCCAACGCCACAAATTTGAGATACATGTGGTGGTTTTGGGTGTATGAGAACATGCTGGTAGCCATCCTGCATGTCCAGGGAGGCCAGCCAGTCGTTTTGATGAATCAGTGGTAAAAGAGTGCTGAGTGATATCATCTTGAATTTCTCCTTGTAAAAGAATTTGTTTAACTTCCTTAGATCAAGGATAGGGCACATGCCACCCGTTTTCTTTGGAACTAGGAAGTAATGGGAGTAGAAACCTGTGTTTCATTGATCCAGTGGAACTACTTCTATTGCCCTGTTGTTCAGAAGACCTTTAATCTCATAAGCAAGAAGGTCTGACTGAGAGACAGACAGCTTGGGCTGTCATTTGGGTGGATGATCTGGAGGGGGTTCTGAAAGATTAAGAGAGTAACTCTCGAAAATTATCCTGAGCACCCATTTGTCTGATGTGACTGACTTCCATTGGTTGTAAAACTGAGTCAGATGCCCTCTTACTGCCAAAGAAGAGTCCCCCTCTGATAGCTGAGGTGGGACTTGAGCCAGAATCTCAGAGGGTGGCACTAGGCGCTTCTGGGCCCTGTGCCTTCTGCTGCATTTTCTTTCATGGCTGGGGGCTGGATGTCTGTTAAAGCCCCCTCTGCATTTGCCACAAAAGGACTGACGGTTATGAAACTGCCGACGGGTCCTGGTCCATTGAGGGGCTGCAGATAACGGCCTGGCCATTTTGACAGCCATTCTAGTTTTCTGTGTGGCTTCTAATGCCTGCTTGACCTGAGAGGAAAAACAGATACGTTCCATCAAATAGTAGACTCATAACTGTTGGTTGGGCATCATCTGTGAATCCTGATGTTCGTAACCATGTGTGCTGTTGGGTGAAAATACCGGTTGCTGCTGCCCTGGAAGCAGTATCAAAGGCATCCATAGTGGCATTAAGCTGCTGATTGCTGGATTCAATGCCTCTAGTAATGGTCTGGAGAAGCTCTATGCTAATGTCTGATTCTGGAAGAGCTTCTACAGTGGCTTTGAGTGAGTGCCAGAGGGTATACTCATACTGAGAGAAATAACCCTGGTAGCTAGCAATGTGCATACCCAGGGTGGAGGCAGCAAAGACTCGCTTTCCCAAAGTGTCAGTCTTATGCGATTCCTTATTCACTGGATGTGCCGTAGATTCTTGAGGAAGAACAGCCTTGTCATTCTCTGCCAGGACAACTATGGCTTCAGAAAAGGCTTGTGAGGCCAGAATAGGATGATCCTTGGAAGGGGCGTATTTCCTATCTATGGAGTTGGCCACAGAGGGAATAAGCACCAGATTATCCCACACCATTTGTGAGAGAGTCTCAAAAGAGTGTTGCACGGGAGGAGTCAATTCCACAGGAATACCTGGAAGGTGCAGATACTGCAGGCATAGCAGTTTCCCAGGATTAATCTCTGAAGTCTGGAGAGAGAGAGAGAGAGAGAGAGAGAGAGGGAGAGAGTGGTATTCATGTTTGTAAGCAGAGACTTAAAGGAAAGGTTCTTGATCAGAGGCTCTGCTGGAAGAGAAGGTTTATTTGTCACCCCTAGAGAGGAATCGTCGTCAAAGTCGTCTCCCAATCGATGATCAGGATCAGGCTCGATATCATCTCCTACTAGTCCTGGAGGGACATTGTAAATAGGAAAGGGAGAAAGAGAGGAGGAGTGCCTCAAATTGGAGTCGAGAACACCAGCACCCTACGTGGCACCAAAGGCACTCCTGGTGCCTGCACAGAGTGCAGCACCAAAAACACAGGTGGTGCCGGCACAGGATGTGGTGCCAGATGCAATGCCAGCACCAGAGAAGCCAGTGCCACACCCAGTACCATAGGACCAGGGCCCCTAACAACCCGCTCAGGGTGGAAGATTGGAGAAATTCAGCAGGAGACAATGGCACCTGTGCTGGCCCCTGTACCACAGCCATATGAGGGGGAAAAGTACCAGAGCGTGGTGTGGACAGCACTGAAGAAGGTGCCACATGACTAGGAAGTCCCAACTGCCCTTCCTGCAGGTCCAAAACCAGAAGGCCTGAAGGCCCCGGTGATGGACTCACCAGCTTAGGTAGGCGGAACAACCGCTGAACCCATTGCTCCATAAGAGTGGCCCAATGATGAAACTGCTCACCGGGGAACCCCCTAGGGGGCGGCAAGGAACTCTGGAGTTGAGGATGCTTGTCACCAGGAACAGAGGCTGTAGGAGACCCCAGAGGAGTTGGAGTCGAACCCCTGCCCCTAGCCACTGACAGTCAATACGCAGACATACCAGAGGGTGACCTCAAGTGATACCATTTCTTCTTTGACTGGGAGGTTGAAGAAGAACTCGAGGCTGAGCAGTGCCAAGTCCTTGATGAAGATCAAGAATGGGACCACTCCTTTTTGTGCTTTCTGGAGGACCGCCCATCCCTCTGAGCACTGGACTGCCCGTAGTCAGTCAGATCCCTCTGTAGATGGTGGCAGACCAGACCCAGCCCTGCTGAAAATACGCCTTTCATGTGAAGTCTCCCTACCATCACCTGTCCTGTTCATTGTCGACTCTGTTGAAGGAGGACCGAAGACTTCTTCTTTGACCAAAAATTACTTTACTTATTACTGAATCACTAAAAACAAATAAAACCTAACAAATACTAAATGACTATAGCCGCTGTCATATAGATGTGAAGATTTGACTCCCGGTGGGTGAGCGACATCGTCACTGAAGCGCACTCAATGGTGGGAAAAAGGAACTGAGGCAGTTGGATAGTTGACGCTGAGGTAGCCTATACAATGCAAGCCAGGCTTGCAGTGCCACTTCCTTGTGGCCCTACCTAGGCAATGGCCCTCCTGAAGATTTTTGGCTCCCATTGGGTCCTAGCGCCTCTGGCATAGTCCCATTAGTGTGAATGAGTAGCCGAGACTTTATGTCCAGGAAGATCTGTTGGAACTCTACCCAGATGTTTGAGAACCACACACAAAAAGTTGGCTGTATTTTGATGATCCAACTACAGCAGAAAATATGCTGCAAATCTTGAAGCAGGACCTTTCAAAATCCAGTCCTATAACTTGAATTAGAACCACCATCCATTCCTGCCATCTTAGGTCTCAATTGTATTACCACTGACAGTCCCAAAGTTTAAATGTGAAATAAGCAAAAAGGCCTTTGGTTCTACTGCACTTCATCAGAACATAGTAATTTCAGATGGAAGCAAGATTTGTTAGTAACCTATCTTGACCAATCCAATACTGCTTAGCAGCTTTAACCCTTTATGTCTACATGTCTCATACATATCTCTAGAATGATTTGAAGGAGTGTAGTCCCGTAGACTCCACCTCTTTACTTGATTTGTTTTTCTAGATGCCCACCACTCTCTGTGTAAAGAAATAGTTCTTCTAATCTCCCTATACCCTGCCCACCTGCAAGTCACTGACTGTGACTTCTTGTTATTTTAGGGCAACTGGTTTTACGTTTGATAAAAGCATTACCGTTTTTTCCCCCTGAAACTGAGTGCAAATCAACATGTTTTGCATAAAAAAAATGTAACAATGTTTTATACAAATTTAGTGCTATGTGTAGTTATAAGTGTGGTACAAATAGTTTTTTTATATGAAAAATTGACTCTAAGTAGTGTTTAAAAATGGCAAATTTTGAATTTAATCCAATTTTTTTTCATTTTTGCAGAAAAAGGATGGCCCTATTATTTTGTTGTAACTGCAGTCTTGAATGGATCACCTTAAGTAAGTTTAATATATGTCTATGTGCAGTATTGGCATTTCTGATGGTTGTAAGAGTGCCTTCTTGAGGACTTTGGGTGAGAGAACCATGAACTGAAGCTGAGAACTGCCGTTCTGACACATAAAGAACTTGAGAAGGCACTCTTATAACCATAAGAGATGTCAGAAATATACATATAAATATTTTAAAATTATGTTATAGATTTTTTCAAAAATTGCATTTGAATTTAAAATCAAAGGGCTGGATATTCAGACTGCACCGGGCACAGGCGCTAGTGGGGGCGCAGCGCATCCGAGATGCACCGGGGCCAAGACAGGGAGCTAGTCAACGGTGATGTGCCATGGCACAGCACCCTTGAATATGGCACAGAATGTGCATGGTGCAGTGACAATGTGCTGGCACATTCCCCAGACAGGGAGGACTGGGAATGCACCAGCACAACTGTAGTTGTGCTGGGAGCATCACCCGCGATATTCAGACCTGTGCATACAAATAGGGCCATAATATATGCATGGTGCAAATGGGGCCATTTGCATGTCATTATGACCCCATTTGTATGAGTTGAGCAGGGCAGCCCAGTGAAATGCACCTGGTGCACTGTGCAGAATGCTGTGTGGACTGAGGGGGTCCCAGGGCACCCCGCCCCGTGACCGCGATCACGGTAAAATGTAATATTAAACAAGTCCTTGTAGTCTAGTGGTAACCTCCCTCCCACCCGTAGCCACGATTGCCAGTAGTATAATAACAAACAACCTGCCCTGGTAGGTTAGTGGTCCCCCCTCCCTCCCGTACCTGATCGCAGGTAACATCACAGACAACATCTGCCCTAGTAGTCTAGTGGTCCCACTCCCCAGCCCGACCCCTGATTGCTATTGTATATCATACAGAAATATCCCTGGTGGTACAGTGGCACCCCCCAACTGCACAGGACCCCTACTCATCCCAGCCCCCACCGTCATCGGAGGGCAGCTGCAACCCTCTACGCTACACCCAGCTGTCTCGCTGAATGACAGCTTACAGTATGATCTGTGGCGCCCATTGGTCCACACTGTGGACCAATGGCCTGTATGGCATACTGTACTAGACAATTGACAATATGTGACTGGGTTCATTCACATATTTGCAACTTCAAGTACAGAAATCCCTGCAAACCCATTGGTCCACAGTGTGGACCAATGGGCTTACAGATCATACTGTAAGCTGCCATTTGGCTTGCAGCCGGGCAGTATGAGGGTGGGTTGCAGCCTCCCGCCATTGATGGGGGTTCTGGGTGGGCAGGGGTCCTGTGCAGGTGGGGGGTGCCACTGGACCACCAGGGATATGACGAGCACTACTTCACCAGCAATCGGGGATTTGGGTGCTGAGGATGGATCCACTGGACCACCAGAGATATCACTGTAAGATATACAACGGTGATCAGAGGGTCGGGATGAGGAGGGGGACCACTAGACTACCAGAGCAGGTTATTTAATAGTATACTACCGGTACTCGTGGATATGGGTGGGAAGGGGGTGACCACTAGACTACTGGGGCTGTTTATTTATATACTACTACCTGAGATCAGGCTATGGGCAGGGAGAGGGGTACCACTGGACTGCCACGGATGATTTGGATCCTTGTGGACGATGATCCGAGTGGGCGGGTGGCCGCCCACAGCTGGTGAGTGCTGTGTTGCACACTGCATTAGAGCATCCTGCGTGTGGGTGACCGGGATTTGAGCCATTATTTCCTGGTTCAGCTTTGTGCTTGTTATGCGGTCGCATCCGGGCTGAATATTGGAATGTGCCTGCATATGCATGGAGCACGCCTTCAGATGTACGCATACAGTAGCAATGCACCCCGAACATCGGGACTTGTGCTGCACAAGTCCCCTTTGAATATCACACTGGGCACATTGTAGGGTTGTGCTGGCGCAACCCCTTTGAATATCCAGCCCAAAATGTTTTACTGGTATTTCAAAAAAAATATAAGAAACTCATGTGGGAAATGGACTATGCCAGCTTAGCTTAGAACTGCAGACTTTTAGAACTGTGTACATGAAAGACCACCTTGTATTTGTGAGTGTCTTACATATTTAGAAACAAAATCTAAATCTGTCTAAAATTATGTCAGGATATATATAAATATTAAGATGAAAGAAAATGCAGGCACATGAGCAGCCTGTTTACTAACTGCATATAGCACACATTCTTTTTGTTATTTATTCTTTTTGCTCCAAGTACTCCAGCAACGCCACCTTCTGCCCTGGAAATCTCCCAGTCCTACACTTGTCTCTCCACCACTTTCCTCCTACCCCTGCAGCTTGCTCCTATAGCGGAGTTTGAGGGTCAGCATACCTCTCAGGAGACCAACTGAGTGGGCAGTTGATGAGCACCAGGTGGCATCATGCTAGGGCTGTTTTCCTTGTTCAGGGTTCCCCCACTTCTGGGACACCAGAGAATTGACATCAAGTGTAAAGCATCTGCCAATGTCCCTCCTCCCACTTTTTTCTAAGTATATTTTATTAGTTTACCATCCACAAGAAATACACAAAAGCTATCTACACAATGAAAAAGGGCATGCACTGAACAAAAAGCATAAGAATTCGAACCATTTTGCAAATATATGACATAAACTTCTAAAGAAGCAGACAGATAACTTTTCAACTATAAGTTAATAATGAAAAACTAACAAACTAATACACTAATAAAATCCTAGCGCTCTAGTCAACATTCACAGATCCCAGCTGTTATCCTCATATTTCATCAGTTCACTTATACTGATATGACTCCTTCAAGAACTAGAATCAGCTCTCCCAATGCCATCATACACTCCCCTCCATCTGGTATAGTAGGATGGGAATGGCAGAGAAAATTCTTCAAAAGCTAGTCATCTTTTATTGCATGTAGCCAGGTTACTTCTGAATCTGTAGACTATCTTTTCCAAGGTGGCACATTCAACTAGTTGTTTTAACCATATCTGACTGGTAGGTGGATCTGCATTTTTCCACAGAGTTAAAATATCTAATTTAGCACAAATGCCCCTCCTTCCTCTGACATGACTGTCTGCATGGCCACCTGTGCTCATCCAGGTGACAGTAATGAAGAGGCGCTGGTAACCATTCTTCGCAAGAGAGCATTCGCTAGGACTCGCAGTCCTCCTCTGCCAGTCAGCCACCAATGCTCAGGGCTTGGGACACAAACCTGAGTTGTTGGCATCTCAAATGGTAGAACTACCACTGGGCCAGCACTGCTCTACAGCACTGCTTCAGGTATTTATTTATTTTCCTTTTTTAGGGTCCTGTGTTGATGTTAATTTGGACTAGTCTAAACACTGCTGGGCTCTAAATGTCCCAGGGTTCAAGCTCTTCATTAAGGACAGGAGGAACAGGTAAGGGGGGACTGGTGGCAGTGTACGTAAGGGCAAATATTAGAGAGATGAAGGGTGCATCAATAAAGGAGGAGAAAGAAGTAGTCACTGTGGCTTCAAGAGATTGAAGGGGGTGAAGGAAACACCAGATACAGATAGTGTACAGATTACTAGAGCAATCTGTGGAAATGGATAAAGCACTGGAATGGGAGATAAGGAAACTGACAATACTGGAATAGTAAATGGGTGACAAACTTTTAAGACATAGACTGTGATACATGGGTAGGGGTAGCTAGTAGCCAGGAACAAGAATTTGTGGATGTCTTGCAGGACTGCTTCCTTACACAATGGGTAAGTGTAGCCACAAGACGGAAGGCATTACTTGACTTGGTGTTGCCCAATGAGGATATTGTTAGGGTAAAGGCTCCAGCTGGTTGGCTATATGACAGTGGGTTACAGACTATTGGCCCCATGACAGTTCATTACCTCCAGATCTCAAGAACCATTAAAGGAAAATGGACATTTCCCAGTGTAAGGTAAGTTTTAATTTAGTGGGTTCAAAAAATATAAATAAAATCATGCTGTGGTATTCTATTTCGGTAGGAGAGAGGGAGTAAACAGTCGCAGGGCGAACTGCCCATAGCAAATTGCCATGTCCCCCAAGATGGTCAGAGTGACCATTGCATGGTGAGTTTTAGCATGAGACTGTGACACAAGAAGTGACTACTGACACAGGAATTCTGGATTAAAAAAAAAATGGATTTCAAAATAATGGAGGTGAAACTACAGGAAAGACTACAAGACTTTAAAAAGCTTGGTGGAAGCAGTCCTGATAGTGCTGCCATAGCACTACTGCTAGCTACACTGGTGAATTAGGTTCAGGAACGGATCTAGATTGCCAGAGGTGTGACCCGGGGAGGGATTATTGAGCATCACTATGGAAGCTCTCCTGCCTTGGGGAGGGGGTTTTGCAGCTCCACACAGCATAGCCTAGAGCTCCATAGCAGGGGAACAGAGCTTATAACAGACGTGTGATGTGTCTTGTGCATTCAAGTGTAGGGGCATCATGGCACACTGAAGCTCTGGGAGAAGAAGGAGGAGGAGAAAAGCCACCCACCCACCCAATGCTGGATGATACCAGACCCTCACAGGCCTGACACCACTGACCAACAACCTCATTCTTATATTCTGTGTCAACATCCAGCAGCAGGAGACTCCTTAATGAGAGGTAAGTCATGAGGGCATACTTGGTCCTGGAGACTGTGAGTGATTGGAATGGGGGTCCAGCTGAAGGTGGGCCATGGGTGCATGAAGGAGGCATAAAAACCTTGGTTGAAGCAAGAAGAAAGATTGCTAGGATCGAGGAGAAATGGCAGCATTAAAAGAGACAACCATGAGTGTATCAGGATCACAAGAAAATCCAAGAAATAAATGAAACCATTATGCTTTGACAGTCAGGTAAAGCAGGCTATTAGGGAAGAAAATATGTATTTAGAATTAGAAAGAGCAGAGTGAGATGAACAGAGAGATGTATGACGATCCTCTAGGTATAAGCAAAAAGATTATCATAGAGTCTAAGGCAAAGGCAGGATTAAGGCTAGCAGAAAGAGTAAAAGAAAATGAGAAATCATTCTTTAGTGAAAAAAGGAAGACAAGGGACATTATAGAAAGGTTAAGGAAAGAAAGTGTCATTACAGTTGATACAGAGAATGAAAGAATACTAAATCAATATTGCTGTTCAGTGTTTGTAGTCAATAAAGCAGACCCACTCCAAGACTGCCAGAGGAAGTTCATGGCCTGGGTGATATTTGGGACACATTTGATATGGGAGGAATTACAAGGGAATGGGCACTGAGTGTTTGGGAGATGTGTGGCTCTCTTCATTATCAAGCTTGCCACTGACCATTTGCAAATGTTTTGGTGGTTGTACTTTATTTAAAACTAGACATTAAGAAGTCAAATCAGGCGAGTTAAAAATTTAAATATTACAGTAGCAGCCACAGACACTGCCAGCTATTTCCAGACATTTCTGTGATATATCCAGAAATATGTCATGCTTTCTCCATTTCCACAGTAGGGGCAGCAGAGAGAAACTCTAGAAATTTCGCAAAAATATCTGGAAATAGCTGGCAATGTCTGTGGCTACTACTGTAGAGTAGATACCCAATCATGGGGTTCACCTTGTCAACTGGTGGATGAGTTTAATTCACATCTCAGCTGAAGTCTGATAACCAGGAAACCCCTTTGAAAAATGATGAAGTGAAAAGAAGTAAGTAAGAAACTGTAACAATTGAAAATATTTCCAATTGGGGTCAGGGTGAGGAGTGCACTGGATTCTGTTTGATTACTGATATATGTCACTAATCGATACCATCCCTGGAAAATAGAGGAACTTAAAAAAGACATAATTAAAACTCTGTGAATGAGTAAGGGTTGAGCTTACTATATATGGATTTGTTTAACAGGTAGTAAAAGGGAAACTTAAAAAATCAATCTAGGCTCTGGTGGGATTCATCCGAGAGTGTTAAGGGAAACAAGGAAGGTGCTAGTCAAACCACTAACAGTCTTGTATAGGAAATCAATAGCAACAGCCATTGTACATGTAGATTGGTGAGTGGCTAATATGGTTCCACTACACAAAGGGGGGGAATTGAGAAAATCCTAGTAACTATGGGCCAGTTAGCCTGACATTAACAGTTGTTTTTTTTTTTTTTATTATTAAGCAATTTGGTCCCTGTCGCCTCCTTCTTCCAATTGGCAATGGGAACACATAGGTATTTTACATGTTTTCTCCCCTGAGGCCCCCCCACCGAGGCCCTGGCACATAGCTGTGCGAATGTGTGGCGGCATGCTACACACTCCATGGTGCCAGCTCAGCCCCGTTCCTCCTCTTGTAATTGTTTTGCCACTCCTTCTCTGCCTATGCTACCCACCAGACCTCCTCCCAGTGGGAGCAGAATTATGGGGGGGGGGCCACCAGCCCACCCTCAGGAGAGGAGAGCTGCCCATCGGCATGCTCAATCCTGCTCCCCCCGCACACTGGCCCCCCGACGACCCGAGGTCATTGCTGAACATAGGTCGCCAGCATAGCATGAGGTGTGGTGTCTGGCACCTCAACCCTCAGCGCCACTGGGCTGGCTCCGACATTAACAGTTTTAAAAAAATGTGGACATATTTATCAAAGAAGACACAAACCCATGAGGGATGATGGAAACAGTTATCGACCAAGAACAAATGCTGGATGATCTAAAGAAAATCAAGATGGGGTAGGAGAAAATCTAATGCTATTTAATGATGACAAATACATAGTAAAGAACATGGGAACTAATATCCTGTTCAGAGAAGGGCTGTCATATCAAGACAATTTCTGGAGGGCATACAAATAAAATTTAATTAAGGGAGGGCACTAAGTTATGCTTTTTCAGCCCTCCCGTCATCCAAAAAGCAATATGCAGATGGAGAATTGCAACTCTATGGGCATGATGGCCCAGGTTCAGAGATATTTCCTAAATGATAAAGAAATGAAAATAGTGGAAAATGAAAATAATTTGAGAGTAATAATAAATAAAGATCTCAAAAGTAGTACTGTATGTACCAGCCAGACAGGAGCCAAAGCAAGTGGAATATTATATTGTATCAAGAAATCATTTATCAGCAGGTCAGGCCAGCTAATAATGTCACTATATAGCCTGTATGTGAGACCACATATGGACTTCTGCTTCCCTTTCTGGAATTCTCACCATAAAAGAGATATCAATAACCTTGAAAAAACACAGAGGAGCACAACCAAACTAAGCGACGGATTAAAAGGCCTGCCATATGAGGAACACCAACGAAAGCTGAGTTACTTCAGCCTCGTGAGCAGGCTGTCAGGAAGAAGGCAGTATAATGCTGTGGTTTAGGGCACTGAGCTGCAAATCTGGAGACCTGGGATTGAATCTCACAGCCCCCATTTGCATACTGTATGACCCTGAGCAAGTCAGTTAAATTCTTTGTTCTCCGAGGTCACACCTGGAAACAAGCTTCAGCTTAGTGTGCCTTTCCTGGTTAAACAATTTCCCCTTTCCCTTTTGTGAGCAGACTGAGAGGCAACACACTTCCATTATTATCGTATATAATAATCACATTTTAATGAGCTAGGGATTTAATTTATTATCCAGACACAAAACCTGAGAAGACATACATATGAGATACTTATAAAATAATTTAAAAAAGACAAAATGGAGTTATTTTTTATGCAGATGGTGGTGGGGGTTTGTAACAACCTCCCAGAATGAGCTTGTGAAGTTAGGGATATTTAACATTATTTAAGAATAACTTGGATAAATACATGACATAGTGATTATTTAATGAATGTTACCACTGAGAAGTGGGGGGTTGATAATATGGGCAAATATATCTTCTTCTGTCTCAGAAATGAGTGTTGTGCCTAGTATGAGGAGGTGTTTACATTCTTAGAGAAAAACAAATTAATGGATAGTAACCAGCATGGACTCACAAGGGGCTGGTCATGTCAGACCAGCTTAATAGACTTTTTAATGTAATGATGCAAATGGCAGACTGGGGTCAGGCAGTGGATGTTCTTTACCTAGATGTTAGCAAGACATTTGACTTGGTACTACATATAAGGCTAGTAGGAAGATGAGCCAACTAGGGCTAGGGTATGGAATAACTGGTTGGATCAGAAACTGGTTGACTATTGGAATCCAGAAGGTGGTCATAAATGGTAAGTTCTCCAAAGACAGGACAGTGACTAGTAGAGTACTGCAGGGTTCAGTCCTCGGACCATTACAGTTGTATATGCATATATGTGACATACAGTATGTAAGAGTATTCAGGGCTGTGCAAGTCTATTTGTACATGATACAAAGTTCTGTAGGAGGGCTGACAATGAAGATAGAACTTGCAACATAAGACAGGAAGTAAGCAGACTGGAGCAGTGGATGGTCCAGTATTTGGCAGTTGAAATTCGGTGTTTAAAAGTGCAAGGTGATGTGTATAGGTGTGATGAATATGAAAGCAGTTTACTACAGTATATTGATGGGGAGCAAGTAGGGAGCATGGAGAAGGGCAGAGACCTGAGGGTGGTGATAAGAAATTACCTAAAACCATCTTCTCAAAGCCATAAGGCATATGGGAGGGTAATAAGATATATAAATAAATTAAGAACATACAGACACATGAAAATTTGCCAGCAGAAAAAGGCCATTTGCTCTATCGAGTCTGCTCGATTATGCAGCTAGCAGCCCTATTCTACAGCTGCCACTCCCTCCTTGCCCCCTTCCCTTTATCCTTCCTCTTGCCCTGTCCTAGCCCCTTTTGAAGCAGCCCACTGTTTTACAGGCTACTACCTCCACTGGTAATGCATTCCACCCTGCCACCACCCTCTCCATAAAAAAGTGTCTCCTCATTTCCCTCCTGAATCTTCCCCCCCTCCGATCTCATGTCATGGCCTTGAGTGTTCCTTCCAACCTTGCCCTGAATAGCCCCTCCATACCAGTCTTGTTTATCCCTCTCATATACTTGAATGTCTTGATCATATCCCCTCTGTTCCTCTTCTCTTCCAACGAGTACATGTTTAACTCCTTTAGCCTACTCTCATACGGTAAGTCCCCCAGCCCCTGTATCATCTTAGTTGCTCTGTGCTGTACCCCTTCCAGTAATTTAATGTCCCTTTTCAGGTATGGGCGCCAGTACTGCACACAGTATACAAGATGAGGTCTAACCAGTGATCTATACAGCGGCAGAATCACCTCCCCCCTGCTTGACATTATTCCCCTTGATATGCACCCCATCATTTTGTTGTCCATTGCTGCTGCCTTCCTACACTGTGCCGAGTTGTTCATTGATCCCGTGATGACCACCCCCAGATCCTTCTCCTCCTCAGTCTCCACCAGTTGCACCCCCCATTAGTGGTATCTCCTTGAATTTTTTGCTCCAAAATGCAGTACCTTACATTTTTTGGTATTGAACCCCAGCTGTCAAGTGTCTGACCAAGTCTCCTGCTTTTTCAGACCTTCCTGCAGACCCCACCATCCCTCTATGTCATCCACCACCGCCCCTATCTTGGTGTCATTGGCAAACAGGCTAATCCTGCTCTTGATGCCATGGAAATATCTGCAATAACTATCTCAAATAACACTGATCCCAGCACCGAGCCCTGTGGAACCCCACTCATTACTGCCCTTGTGGGCCAGAGTTCCCTTTCCACCACCACCCTCTGCTGTCTTCCCTGCAGCCAGTTTGTCACCCATCCCACTATTTCTGGTCCCACCCTGTGCCTTCAAGTTTCCCTCCTAGATTCCACTAAGGGCCAATTTAATTTTATTATATAAAAATAAAATAAATAAACAAGATACTGGAGTGCATAGGGAGAGGGATTCACAAGTGGAGCTAGAGGGGGCAGGGGGACCAGTTGCCCCTCAAGGTCACTGGCTATGAAATGGACATCTCTCTGGTAAGACTATGTGCTGATTCCATACATTTTCTCTCAGATGATTTAAGGTATAAACCTGTGTATTGCCTCATTTGGCCATTAGATGGTGGGTGACAGACCAAACTAGCATATTTGTGTGTGAAAACACAATAAGAGGCAGTAAGGTAGCTGTGAGTACATATGCACATGCAGAATGATGCGATTGCTCATTCGCAGACAGACCAGGATGCCTTTAGTTTGAAATAAAAGGCTCCAGCCAGAAATAAAATTAAAAAATCCTACCTGCAGGGCTTGCCCACTGGCACAGGAGTAGCAATACTACTTAAGATGCCAATTACCCTGGTTGAGAAGCAAACTTGGGACATCCAAGGGATGACCTGAGGGAGGAGATCAATCATTTGAAGGACTGCTCTCATCCTGTGGGGGGTGAAGGGGCTGAGGTGGCTGGCTAATGCTTGGCCCTTAGTGGAATCTAGGAGGGAAAGGTAATTTGGTTCCACCAAAGAGCAATGGGGCACAACAGTCATTGACACAAGCCATGTGGGAGAGTGTGGAATATGTCATGATGTCATTGCAAGCTGCACCCATCTCAGAGAGAAGTGGAAAGAAATGTTGGTTGGCAGGATAACAACAGACACCAACAGGCCCCACACCCAACTAGCTGGGCCCCCACCAACAAAACTGGATCCTTTTAGACAGTGAGGAGCCCCACTGACCATGCCAGGGGGTAAGCTGTGGGGCTGACAACTGATGGTTAAGTCCCATTGGATGTTGGGGCTGAGGTGTCCAGGGGATGGAGGTCAGCTGGAAGGGATGAAAAATGAGCAACTAAAAAAACAGTCCTACTTTCAGTCTCTTAATGCACATCTTGTGTGTCGGTTCAATCATGATTTAATTTGTGTATGTGAAAGACAGTTCCTCCAAGTTTCCAGACAGATATGATATGCTTACTTTATTATCTATGATAGATAAAAGAAAGCATTAATTATACAGCAGACCACATCACATTCTCAAATTAGTACTTGCTTTCTGTCATCTTGGCACCCCTGGTTCACTGTTGTGCCCCTCTGGACCCCAAACCTGGCTCCACACTGGAGGGATTACTAGCAAAAGAAGGGAGGTGATAGTGCCATATAGATCACTGGTCAGGCAGCACCTGGAATACTGTGTGCAGTTCTGAGGTCCACATACTCTGTAAGGAAGGAAGGATAAGGATAGATAACAGCCAGTGCAGATAAAAGCAAAAAAAAAAAAAGGTATTCATGGATAACAAAGCAAAATGTACATGGTAAGATTGAATAGGCTTAACATTTACTCACTGGAGGATAGACAGGAGATGGAGACATGCTAAAGATTTTCAGTCTCATGAAAGGGTTGAGTATAGTGGACACAGTATGTTTAATCTGATGAACAGAACAGTAGTAGTAGTACAGTAAGTCTATTATAGGTCATGTGATTAAGCTGGGAAGGGGTGTTGCATGATAGGCCTATATCCATTTATGTGGATTCATATTGTATATGTTGTAATGTACTTTAGAATTAAGATACTGTCTCTCTAAAAGACTTTTAGGAATGAACATACACAAATAGCCTTAATTGTTTTAATGGCTAGGATCTGGTACATCTCCAGATAAGGGAGACAGGTTTATGAACCCAGGAAATCATAACTCTTAGAGAAAACTGGGTATCTAGCTTTCCATGACAGGAAGAGGTCAGGGGGATGACCTAGGGGTCGGGGGTTAAGCCAAATGCATGGACCAGATGTCACTGGGGTTGACATGAAACCTGACATGGAACCACAGTGACACCTACAGGGAAAGGTAAACTGTTGCACCCCATCACACTGTGGGTGTGGCTTGAAGATGACCAGCCTGTATGTATAAGACACACATTTTGAACTCAGAGCAGTTGACAAACAGTTTAGCTGGGGGTCAGTTAGTCTGTCCAGCTAGCATATACTTGAAGACCAGAAGTATATATGTAGGCCTGGAAAAATCTCTAAAACCAGAGCTGAGTGTGTGGAAAGTTTGACTTGTCACATACTGAACAGAAAATTCTGATTTTAAGCCAGAATTTTGGAACCAAGACTTTTCACCAAGGAAAGTACCTGAAGCCTTTTTTTAAAAGGACATTCAGATGAACTGACTTGGAATAAACACTTGATACCAAACTGTTGCTTAAGGACTCATCTCTACAAGGACATTTAAAATCTTGTTTGGACTCTATCATCAAAACAAGGTATAGTTTAGAATAACAGTGTCTAGTGTTTTCTGTAAACCATCCAGTATTACTTTTGTTATTGTCTGCATTTCAAAGTTCTTCCAAACTGTAGACTTTTCTGTATAGCTTTTATTTTAAGTAAACTTTTATGATTTTCTTATCAACTCTGCCTTGGGGTCTGATTGTGTGATTTAACATTTTAACAGATGGATTTTGAAAAGACTATGTACCTTGACAAATAGTACCGCTCGGTTATCGTACAAAACTACTTAGGCAAGACATAGCCAGTGGCCGTGGTGGGATTCAAATACTGAAAGTACTGCAGAGTCAAGGGAACTTGAAACTACAGTTTCCACCCTCCCACTGTGAAAAGGAAGGCTGTTAAGTCTTCTGCAACTCTTATTCATGCTCACGAGTTCTTAAAAAGGGGATCCTCTCTGCAAAACAGGAGGTCCTACTCGGCTGCCTGGGATTTGGGGGCCAGGGGCTCATGACAGATTTGGTGCCAGCTACTGGGATTTTAAAGGATCTTGCAAAACCATCACACAATCAAGGGCAGAATTTGGAAAGTGGAAAAAGAAATTTGGTTGCAGACAATAGGCCCTATCCTGTTTGAATTTTTTTTTTAAACAGAGCAGTGTAGAAAGAATGTTGGTCCAGTACAGCAATGTGAACCTGGAACAACTGAGGAAGATCTGTGGGGAGAAGGGCATTCCTAGTGAAAACAAAAATAAAAGGCAACACATGGAGGCCCTTCTGGCAGCTGAGACGGAGGTAGTGCCACCCCACTTAGAGCCACAGGTGGTGACTTCGGAGGTCCAGAGCCCAGAGGAGAAGGAGCCATCTACAGACAAAGAGCTGGAGCTGAGAAGTCTGTGGATGCAGGAGAAACAGGTTGAGAATGAGCAAAAAATGTCTGAGATGGAGCAAAAGAGATTCGAGATGGAAATGAAGGAATGACAGCAACAGAGGGAGGCTGAAGAATGGCAGCGACAGAGAGAGGCTGAGGTGGAGGAACAACAGTGCCAGGCAGAGGCTAACGAACAGCAGTGAAAAAGAGAGTTCACGCTGAAAATGCTGGTGCTCAAACCGACAACCCCCGAGCAGGTAAGTGATGGAGTTGGTTCGGAATCTCCAGGACAGGGGTGCAAGTAAAATTCAAAATTAATGGCTGAGTTTAAAGAGGGGGAGGATATGGACATGTATTTAAATTCGTTTGAAAAAGTCAGTATCCAGGCCAATCTGCCCAAAGAGACCTGGAGCTTTCACCTGTCTCCACTATTTATTGGCAAGGGAAGGGAAGCATTGGGGCAGATGGACAATGTTGAAAGTAAAGATTCTGACAAGTTAAAAACTGCTTTATTAAAAAAATATGATCTGAACCCTGATGCATACGGAGCAAAGTTCCAGAAACTCTGAAAGGGTCTAGAAATGAGCTTTGAGGAGGTAGCCACAAAACACCATCAATATTTAAAATGTTGGTGGGAGGGGGTGAAAGCTAATTCTGCTGAAGCTACTGAACGGGTGGTATTGCTTGAACAGTTTTATTGGATTTGCTCACCTGACATAAAGCTTTGGCTAGAGCACTGAGATCCTAAGACTGCCAAAGAGCCTGCCAAGCTGGTAGATTGCTATGCTTGAAGTAGGGCTGTTCCCATGGAGAATTCAGGGGTGAAATGGAAAAGTGTACATTTTGGACAATCAAACACCACAGGGCTCCTGCAAAAAGAAGGGAATCCCTAGGTGCCCAAAAGGGAGGTTGGGGGCAAGAAACACAATGAATGCTGGTATTGTCACCAGACAGACCATCTGTCTAGGCAGTGTCCTAAGAAAGCCCAGAAGGTAAAAGGGCCTGTGCAATTGGAGACAATAGCCCACTGTATTGCAGAGGCTCTCCCTGAAAATATGGCGGGGCACTTTCACTGACTCACGGTGAATGGGGTACACACTAAAGGGCTAAGGTATACAGGAGCACCTCTTACCTCCATGATAGAGGATTTGGTGGGGGCCAAACAAATACTGCCAAATCAGTTTATCTCTGTGAGGGATTACACATGGGAAAGGAAAGCTTACCCATTAGCCAGTGTTACCCTGGATTGGGAAGATGCAGGTGAAGGGCTGCATCTGTCCGGGAGGGGAACCAGGATATGATGGGCTGCATCTGTCCGGGAGGGGAACCAGGATCCTGGTTGATAGGTTTAAATGCTTCATTGGCAAGCTTTTAAACTAGCCAAGGGGGGAGGCACTGGAAAGGAGCAGGAGAATCCTAGACCCCCCCCAAACAATCACGGTAGTAAGTGTGGCAAACACCAGCATGGAGGTGTCGATAGGGAGAAGGGCAGGGGTAAATGGAGAAAGTGACAAAGGCAAGAAGGACAGGGATGGGGCAAAAGGGGTAAGGCCATCAGGAAATGGAGGGTAATGAGTACCAATGCTTCGTAGTCTGGGCAACAAGCTCCTGAGCTGGTGGCCTTAATGGAAGAGGGATGCCTGGATATCGTAGCAGTCACAGAAACATGGACACAGAGAACATGACTGGGATGTTAACATACCAGGGTACATAACCTACAGGAGAGACAGGCAGGGAGAAGAGGGAGGAGTAGCTCTTCTGTAAAGGAAGGATAAAAGCAACTGAACAAAAGAGTAAACGGAGGAGAGGAGGCACTGTGGGTCACCTTGAGACTGGAAAGGGCACCACAATCCGCACAGGGTTGTGTACAGACCCCATGTCAGGGGAAGGAATGGACAAGGATATGATGGAAGGCATTCTTAGAATGGCAGAGAAAGGGGAGATACTGTTGATGGGAGACCTGAATATGCCAGATGTTAACTGGAGCACATTTTCTGCAGTCACATCCAAGAGCAGGGCCATTCTTGACGCCCTACAGGTGGCAGGCATTAGACAGCTAGTTTCGGAACCCACTCGTGAGGGAGCAATCTTAGACCTCGTACTCTCAAACGGGGGCAGTGAGAGGATCTCAGATCTAGAAGTGGGTTGCCATCTGGGGGCAAGTGACCATCAAACAGTGTGGTTCACGTTAAACTCAGCTACAGAGTCAAGCCATACAAAAGTGAGGGTACTGAACTTTAGGAGGGCTAACTTTGGCAAGATGGGAGAGTGCCTCAGAAAAGCACTAGCAAACAGGCTAGAAGGAGGTGTGGAGCTACAATGGGAATTATCAAACTGCCATCACAGAGGCAACAAGCCTTGTGTGAAGCAAATAAACAAATCAAATGAAAGAAAAGCCACTATGGTTCTCAAGAGAGGTGGCTGTGAAAGTCAGGAAGAAAAGATAGCATTCCAGAAGTATAAGGAAACACAGAAGGAGCAGGACAGAGAGCTGTACCAGTTAAGGCAGAAAGAAGAAGGAGGAAGTCAGAATAGCAAAGGCCCAAACTGAGGAAAAGATAGCCAACTCAGTTAAGAAGGGGATAAAACCTTTATAGGTACATCAGCGAGCTGAGAAAGACAAAGGAGGATAGTGAGGCTGAATAGAATAAACGTGGGTGGGCAGAGGGGACAGTGAAAAGCAGGAATACTGAATGAATGTTTCTGCTCAGTATTCACAAAAGAGGAGGGGAAGTGCCTAATCCAATTAACAGAAGCACTCTTGATAGGGGGGTCGATCCCAGTCCTTTCACAGAAGAAAGGGTTCTGCAAGAACTCCTAAAACTGAAGGTGGACAAAGCAATGGGTCCTGATGGAATTCACCCCAGAATTCTAAAAGAATTAAGGAAGGAACTAGTGAAACCACTGGCTACTCTTTTTAATAAATCATGGGAGGATGGTGTGGTACCCGAGGACGGAGGTAGTGCCACCCTACTTAGAGCCACAGGTGGTGACTTCGGAGGTCCAGAGCCCAGAGGAGAAGGAGCCATCTACAGACAAAGAGCTGGAGCTGAGAAGTCTGCGGATGCAGGAGAAATAGGTTGAGAATGAGCAAAAAATGTCTGAGATGGAGCAAAAGAGATTCGAGATGGAAATGAAGGAATGACAGCAACAGAGGGAGGCTGAAGAATGGCAGCGACAGAGAGAGGCTGAGGTGGAGGAACAACAGTGCCAGGCAGAGGCGGTTGCCCTGGCTCAAGGTGGGGGATGTGCTGGATCTAGGGGTGATCCAGAAATCCCACGGCCCCTGGGCATCACCTGTAGTCCATGTACCAAAATCAGATGGGGCTACAGGGTTCTGTGTAGATTGGGCTTAACGCCATCACAAAATCTGACACCCACCCAGTGCCACACACAGACAAACTGCTTAACAAACTGTGAGGGGTGACATACTTGACTACAGTAGACTTGACAAAGGGGTACTGGCATGTGGAACTGACCGACAGGGCTAGCGAAAGGTCAACATTCATCACCCCAATTGGCCTGTTCAAGTTCAAGGTCATGCCCTTTGAGATGAAGAATGCCCCTGCTACATTCCGGTGGTTAGTAAATTAGGTGTTACAGGATATGGAGGACTTTGCAGTTGTCTACCTGGACGATATTGCTATCTTCAGCAATAACTGGGAGAAACACCTGATACACCTGAGGGAGGTGTTGGGCCGAATACTGGCCGCTGGTCTGACTAGTAAGGCAGAAAAGTGTTAGGTGGCCATGGCAGAGGTCACTTATTTGGGACATGTGGTTGGGTGAGGCCAACTTCACCCAAACCAAGCAAAAATAGAGGCTATTGCATCATGGCCTACACTTGAAACCCAGAGACAAGTCAGGAGATTTCTTGGGACAGCAGGGTATTATAGAACATTTGTTCCCAGCTACAGCTCCCTGGCCGCTCCTTTATCTGGGTTGCTGACAAAGAATAAGCCTAGGAAGGTAAAGTGGGATGCAGACTGTGAGCAGGCTTTCACGCAGCTGAAAACCTCGCTGTGTAGGGCCCCAGTGCTGGCTAGCCCAGACTACAACAGGCCATGTGTGGTACAGGTGGATGCCTCAGATGGGGGAATAGGGGCACTCCTCAGCCAAGTATCCAATCAGGGGAGAGAACAACCCATTGTATACTTAAGCAAGAAGCTGCTTTCACAGGAACAGGCCTATTC
The DNA here is from genome assembly GCA_016271365.2 of Neoceratodus forsteri. NCBI lineage: Eukaryota > Metazoa > Chordata > Ceratodontiformes > Ceratodontidae > Neoceratodus > Neoceratodus forsteri. The sequence continues at coordinate 496,649,755 of CM028129.1, read as the reverse complement.
AACAGTAGAGAAGGAATGTCTCGCCTTAGTTTGGGCATTAAAAAACTGGAACCATACCTTTATGGGAGGCATTTTAAGGTCCAAATGGACCACAACCCATTAATATTGTTGGGCCAAATGGGAAAAACAAATGGGAAACTTCTGAGATGGAGTATTGCCTTGCAGGCTTATGACATGGAGATTTCGCATAGGCCTGGATCTAAAAATGGGAATGCTGATGGCCTATCACGCATACAAGATCTACAACAGAACTGAGAAGAACTTCTTCCAATAGGGGTGTGTTCCCCCCAGGTTCTGTTTTAGGAGGGAGGAATGTTGCATGATAGGCCTATATCCATTTATGTGGGTTCATATTGTATATGCTGTAATGTACTTTAGAATTAAGACACAGGGGCCTATATATTCAAAGGTCCCCAGTCACATAGTGCAAGTGGCTGCACAGTGCAACCAAGATGTGCTACACCAAACCACCGCCATATTCAGCTGATGTGCCACAGGTTATGCCAGCTCAAATGCCACTGAATATACCATGGACGCGCCACAGCACAACCGCACAAGTGCAGCTCAGAAGGTAAGGATACACTATAGCAAGTGGAGCAGGCCTACCTGAATCTGGAGCAGTGTGTCAGTGCCCATGGTGGGCCATGAGCACAATTGCAAGCGCAAAGACATGGTGGCCCCAGCAACCATGGCCATGGTGGACAGAGTGGAACTGCAGAGGAGCAGGATGGGCACCATGGAGCACAGGAGAGGCACAGGATGTAGCAACACATAAAGCAGCATGCACCGTGCCCAGCACATGCTGATGGCATGGCACTGACAAGGACATGGACGATGGAACAGAACACTGGGGATGGCAATGGACAACACGGCCAACACACACACTGGCATAACAGTGCCAGGTAGCCAGACGTGCCAGATATGCATTGGCCACATAAGGTGCACATGTCCAGGGGCACACCATGTGGGAAGCTGCACAGCATGATGCACAGTGCAAACAAACCAGATGGCACAGCACTGGGGACACACACAGTGAACATGCTGCAGTGGGCAACAGAGGGTGTCAGCACAGAGGCACCACAGAGATGTCCATGGCAAGCATGGTGGTGGCCTGTGTGTGCAGACAGGGAGGTTGTGTGCTACAGAACACAAACAGGCAAGCCATGCAGGGCAAGGGGCAGTGGACAGTGTAAGCAACAGAACAACAACCTGCTAATACAGCACGGAACGACCACAGACAAAGGAAATGTCCAGTAGAAAATGGTTTACTCAAAAACACAGGTACATACCGTTTGGGCTCACTTGGATAAGAGATAAGATCAAATATCTAGGTATTTTCTTGTCACAGTCAAAGGTTAAAATGAAGCAATATAACCTGGACTGTTTAATTGCTAATATTAAATCAGATCTTAATCGCTGGGTGCTGCTTCCAATTTCTCTTTGGGGGCGCATCAATATTATAAAAATGAATGTTTTACCTCAGTTGTTATATCACCTCCAAATGTCAAATCTTAGCCTTCCTCAGTCTTGGTTTCTTCAAGTGCATAGTATGATTTCTAGATTCATTTGGAAAATAAACTCAAGAGCGATAACTAAGCTTTAAAGAACTAAAGAACGTGGTGGATTACAAGTCCCCAATATTTATCACTATTATCTGGCTATTAGTTGCGCTTGTAGTCTCAAGAATGGCTAAAACCCACAGAGGATCCTCCATTGTGGTTACAAATTGAAAAGTCAATTTGCATGCTGCTGGAGTTGACATTAGATGCCTCCGTACCTGACTATTAAAAATCCCCAAACAATGCTTAGATACGCCATTATGGTTTCCATTCGAGTATGCACGAGATGAATCAAACCCTTGGCTTTCATTTACAAAAGACATATCCCAGCCTCTTATTAGAATCCTAATTTTAGAATAGGGAATACTAATATCACTGCAGCTTTTTGGCCTACTGGTTGTGGGGAAACAGTGGCTGATTTAACAGAAAATCAAACACTACTAGACTTTTCAGGTATCAGGGCCAAATACAACCTACCTTCCTCTCATTGCTTTAAATATCTCCAAATTTCCCACGTTCTAATTCAACATTTCGGTAGTGGTCCCTGGGACCAATACATGTTGGGCCCCATACTCAGCTCCTTGTCCATGAGACCTTCGTCCCATCTCCTGGCCTTCTACTACAAGGAAATTCAGAAGTAATCAGTGAACTTGAGGGTACTCCTCATTACGTGTGGATAGATTTCTTCCCCACCTCATCCACTCCCGTCAATGGCACCAAATATGGAATAGGCTATATAAAGATATCAGATGGTATCAGTACAGATTGCTTCAATTTCATGTATTGCATGACTTATACTATACACCTGTAAGGCGAACAAGATGGGTCAGCCTTCTTCAGATTTGTGCACCAGGTGTGGTTCTCAGAGGGCACGCCGCCCATGTTTTCTGGGAGTGTGCTAAAGTTACCCCATTCTGGGAGTCCATTCGTTTAAAAATTGACCCTGCACTGGGCCTGCAAGATGCCTTCTCACCAGAAATCTGCATCTTGGGGGATGTAGGGCAACGCTTGACAGGTACTCGGAGAAAGCACATGTCCCTAATATCCCTTTGTGCTAAGAAAATTATATTACGTCATTGGGTGGATCAACAAATCCCCACATACACAGAATGGCATAAGGAAATTTTGTTCGCTTTGCAGGCGGAATACTTCATAGCAAATATATCTAAAAATACTAGTAAATGCCAGAAGATTTGGGCACCTCTGCATACATTACTAATTATATGATACGGGCTCGGCTACCTCCTGGCTTTATGACAGTGGGCCTCCGCAACGAATATGTACCGTGTTTAGTCCTTGTTTCTCCATTTTGATTGCTCCCTTTAATTGACCAGATAGTTTTCCTTCTTTCTTTTTCTACTTCCTCGCTAATAGGAATCCTCCCAACTATCAGTGTAGTGGCATGGGGTGGGGAGGGTTGGAGGGAGGATAAGGGCGGTTATAATTATTTAGGTGGGTTGTTGGTTGCTAATGCTAGATAGCCTGGTGACTGGGCCTATGTTATTTCAGTAGAAATGATCTTGTTTTTTTGCCTAGTATCAGGCTCATGTTCGCATCTCAGTGTGTTAAGGGGAGGTGTTTGCTTGTATCCCCCCCCCCTTTTTGGCTTTGCAAGATTCTGTATATGCGAGATGTGCTGTGTACTAACTCTTGAATATATCTGTGCTGTCGAAAAGAAAATAAAGTATATTCAATATGAAAAAAAAAACACAGGTACAATGGAACAGAAATATGAAATAACAACAGCAACAGCAACAAAAACCTCAAAACGGGGGGTTGTCAAGAGACAGAGAATGCAGGTGGGGTGGAGAACATCAGGAGATGGCACAGGGAGGTGTATTGTAGGTGTAATATAGGAAAGTCCGCCACCATCATTCCAATGGCCACACATGTATTACTGAACCTGGTCTCCATCGGGGCGGTTGCCCTGGCTCAACCCATGGAGCACCACTGTCTGCTCTTGAATGGCTTGCAGAATGGTCCCCAAGCACCGGATGATTTCCCCCTGCCTGCAAAGAATCATGGTCAATGTCCCTGGGGAGCTACGGACCTGGTCCTATCGTCTGCCTCCACTCCGGCCAGTACCACGGGCACCACCTGCAGCGGGACAACCTGTGTGGTGAAACAAAGGACATGCACTCAGGCCTGCCCCACCCCCCCAGGGAATGATGTGCACACAGGACATTGATGGAACACAGGTATGCACCCAACAACACACCATGCACACAATATGCCGGCGATCAGCCACTCAACAGGGCCACACAGTGACCTGACTGTGGGACAGTGCAATGTAATGGCAGCAGGTGCATGCAATGAACATTGTCGTGGGACATGATGCCGTGCCACACACACACTAGATACAGCCAATAGCCACATGCACCATGGCTGAAGGCCCTATGGACCATGTGTGTGCCATGCCAGGGACCCACAGTCCTGATGGGGCACAGACAACACGGTGGTCACACATGGGCATGGTGCACAGTGGGACCACCACACGGTGCCAGGACAATGGCCACAGTGTGCCGACTGGCACAGATGAGGCATACACGGCTAGCAGCCATGTGGCCACAGTGAACACTGGATGCCCCACCACACACACACCCCCACCACACACACATAACAGTACAAGAACAGAAAAGTACACCTACCTTCCGCAGGTTGAGATGGCACCCTGCACAGCCTAGCACCCTCTGCCCGTGGTCCCCCTGGATCTACTGCGGTCATGGTCTCTGTCCACCACCCACTGGTGCTCTTTCTGGCCTGCAAGGGGAGCACAATGGAAGGGAGACATGAGTAGCATATACTAACATCACCCCCCAGCCCCCCCAACAATACACACACACATACACACACACACACACACACACACACACTTCCAAACCCTGCAGCTCACACAGGATACAGCAACACATACCCATGTACAGGAACAGCATGCCGGATATGGCAGAGTGGTTAACAGCGGACAAACCTGGTTGTGGCACTTCAAAACCTGGTTGTGGCACTTCACCCCTGCGGGCACACTCCTGCAGCACCCTCAGCTGCTCAGGGTCCCTCCTCCACAGGTCCTCATAGCAGTGCCTGCACTGTTCCCCAGTGTGTGCCACCCCATGTCCTCCTCACAAGCCTGCTGGCCACAGTGGCCCAAACCTGGGACTTAGGCACCTGCAAGGCCTCAGCACCAAACAGCTGGCCCTCCACAGGCTGCACCAATGCCACAAGGTTGGCTAGCTCAGTGTTGCTCCAATTAAGAGCCCGTGGGCCTTCAACTCTTGCATGTGCCATTGTGAACACAGTGTGCTGCCAGTGACACTTCAGGCATGCAGCTCTGTGCACCATATGACCTACTTGCAGCTGATGCATGATAGGCATGCATGCGCTGGCCTGCGCAGCACATGGATGTGCAATGCCAATGTGCACTAGGTGGTCAATTGCACATCAGTGCACATGCGCATTGCCGCAATGCTGGGTGGGAGCATGGGGTCAGGTCATCATGTAGTACGCATGCGCGACTGGAATGTTGGCCATGTTGGGGAGGGTACAACATGCAACACAGCAGCCAATGGTATTACGCATCAATGTGTACATGCACTGCGCTCCTCCATGATTGTGTCCCTGTGCCACCTTGCTTGGGCGACCAGCTGTGGGTCCCTACGGTTGTGGCAATCCTGCCCAACCCATGCTTGTTGCCCCTCATTCTCGGTGCTGTCACCTGACTCAGGCTGAACATGGATTCCATGGTCTAAGGCCATGTTGTGTAGCATGCAACAGACCAGGAATATGCCACATGCCTTCTCTGGGCTGTACTGTAGGGCACCACCAGACCTGTCCAGGCATCTGAATCTAATTTTGAGCATGCTGAATACACATTCAATTATGTTGCATGTCATGTGCCTCATTATACAGTTGCTCCGGCATGGATGTGGGCTGGTGTATGGGAGTGAACATCCACAGCCGTAAGGGGTATGCACAGTCACCTATGGAAGAAACATTATGTGAACAGTTGTCATTTGCAGGTTTCCTACAGCCCAATGTTGCTGCATGTCTGCCATTACTCTGTGTGGCCCACACCCTGACCCCCATAACACGGCACACAGGGCATGCATGCATCATGACATCATTGTGTGCGCTGCTTGTCTGTTGTGATGGGCATGTGACTGGCATGCCATGACCTTCCATGGCCAGGCACTGCTGTTCATGTGCCCTGCCCCTGCTGGTGACAGACACTGTCCTGTTCAGGTGTACATCTCTGTAGCACCACGGCGCTTGTGTCTGGCCCATGCCCTGTGACACTGCATGCCTGTACGCATGTGGTTGCAGTGTGTGTCCCTGGACATGCCCCCCCCACCCAACACACACCTGCCACATGTGATTCACGGTGCAGTGGCCACACATGCCCTGTTGTGCTGCTTGCCTGTTTGGCATAACGGGCCCTGTCCGTTTCCCACACAGCACTTATGCACACTGTATTGTGTGCCACTGTGTGCTGTGTGGGCCCACTGTCATGCCCCACTCACCCACTAAGTGGCCGCTGGGTATTCCCCCACTCTGGAACAAGCAGCACAGGGCCGATGGGTGCCAGATGTTGGCATCATGCACACTTCCAGGGTGCGTGGCATTCACATTGGTAATGCACCCTGTGGCATTGCACACCACTTGGCAGTTGACAGAGTGGTAGCCCTTTCTATTTATGTATGCCACTCCCTCTGGGCCAGGCGGTATGCGTATTGCCACATGGGTGCAGTCTATGGCCACTAGCATGCCTGGGCATGTGTGCCACCCTGTAGAAGTGCTGCATGGTTTCTGTCCACCCTGTCTCTGTGCTTGGGAATTTGATGAACTCTGAAGTATGTGGCATCAGATTGGTGAGGGGGGAGGTATGGTTGGGGAAGGGGGCAGGGGATCTCCCACGGGGTTGCACCAAGCACTAGGGAGAGGGGCATAGGAAAAGGAGTGCAGAAGAATATTTGGGGGTCACATAGGGACCCTGGCAGAGGGGGCCCAAAAGGAGGACACTACCAAGGAAGCAGGCAGGTAACTGGGGACCCTCACAAAGGGGGGCCAGAGGGACAACATTCTCAGGGAAGTAGGCAGATGGCCGGGGCTGGACAGAAGGAAGTAAGGCGGGGAGGTGGATCAGACCTTACGCTCAGTAACCGCTTCAATTCTCTTCTTCTGCTTGAGGATAAGGGGGGTGATGTAGCCATGACAGGGGTGGTTAGAGATGGAAAGGGAGTGGGGGGCAGGAGGCAGGGGCCTGATAGCAGGAGGAAAAGGGGAGAACCTGGATTGAAGGAAAATGGGGGGAGCAGTGAATCAGAGCAGGAAGGGCAGGGGGAAGAGGGAGGAAAGTGCAAGGAGAAGGACCAGTTGGGAGGAAAGGGCAAGGAGAAGGACCAGAAGTACAAGGAGGATACAGTAAAGGGAGCTGAGAGTTTAGGCCAGGGGAGCACGATGAGCAAGGAGGGACTAAATGGAGACAGGAAGGAAGGGAGGATGAGCCAGGCTAGTTTAGCAGATGGGGGAGAAGGACCAGTCGCGAGCAGTGGATCCCTTGGGGGGAGTTAGCGAGGTACAGAAGGAAACTCGGGAGGAGGAGAGGCAAAGGATTGGAGGGAAGGGGGTGGCCAGGGTAAATAAGGAGGGGGCCGCATGTAACACCCAGATAGGGGGAGGAACAAGGAGCCAGCTGGGTGGAGGGGCTGGTAGAAAGGATGAGGGACATAGAAGGGGGGAAATGGAGGAAAAGGAGCGGTTAGAGTGCTCCTGTTGGGGGATTCCATGATCAGAGGTATCAAATGGGATAGGGAGGGAGAAGCCTGGCCAGTTAGAACAAAATGCTTCCCTGGATTAACAGTGCACAGGGCCAAGCACGAGGTATATCAGCTGGCAAAGTATTGAGGGGGTTCCCCAGACATACTGGTCCACCTGGGTACAAATGACATTGAGGGAAATAGCGAGCTAGAGATACAGGCAAGATTCAGGGAGCTTGCCAGGGTCTGTCATGACATAGGATGCACAGTTTCCTTCTCAGAAATCCTGCCGGTGCCAAGGGCTAGTGGGGAACACAAAAGGAAGAATAGGGAGATAAATCAGTCACTCAGGGAGTGGTGTGAGGCCAGAGGGTCTGGGTTGATGGGGGATTGGGGGGAGACCTGGGAGGATAAGGAGCTGTATGCTAGAGATAGGCTCCATCTCAATTTGAAGGGGAGCGGAATCCTTACGTTGAAAATAGAGGGGTTCATTGGTGAAAAGTGGGGTTTAAACTTGTGAAGGGGAGGATGGGAGACAAGGCTGTTGAGGGGTGCCAATAAAGGAGGGGACTCTGTCTCCACCCCTGGGGAGCTGGAGGAATGCGGAAAAAGCCGACTGGTAAAGTGCAGAGCAGGGAAAACAGAATCCTCATGGGAACATGAGCAGGAAATGGAGAGTATAGGGAAAGGGTGGAAGGTGGTCTGCTTTAAATGCCAGGAGCTTGGGACAAATGCCTGAGCTCCAGGCGACTTGCTTTCGAGGGAGGCGGAGGAGGTGGCAGCGGTCACTGAGACCTGGGCCACCTGCAGGATATGACTGGGACCTGAACCTGGAGGGTTCACTATGTTCAGGAAGGACAGGGGAGGGAAGGAGAGGAGGGGTAGCAATGATAGTCAAAAACTGCATTGGCGTAGGGGGAGTAGAAGAGGTGGAGGGAACCGTGGAGGTGATCTGGGTCACCTTGATAACAAGGGGGGGGGCAAGAGAGTAAAAATAGGAGTGGTGTATAGACCCCCTGCACTGGCGGAGGAGCTGGAGGAGAGTCTGGTGGCAGATGTTGGGAGACACTGCAGACTGGACAGGGGAAGGGTGGTGGTGTTGGGGGACTTAAATATGCCAGGAACAGACTAGGAGTCTATGACATCCTCGGTGGCCAGGGAACAGAGGTTGTTGGATGTCTTTCAAGATGCATTCCTAACTCAGCAGGTGGGGGAACCGACCAGGGAGGCAACGGGTACTGGATGTGGTCCTGGCAGACAGTGACCAGATTGGGGCCTGGATGTAAGGGACCCACTATGGGAGTGACCATGCCACAGTCTGGTTCTGCCTGGACCTAGGAGGTAGGGAAGGCTGCACAAAGACGGAGGTAACTGACTTCAGGGGGGCGGATTTTAAGGAAATGGGAAGGATCCTTAAGGAGCATTTGGATGGGATTGGTTCAGACATGGACGCTGATAGTAGGTGGGAAATAATCAGGAGAGGGGTGCAGGATGCTACCAGCACCTGTGCAAGAGTAAGACAAAAATGCGGTAGGGCCGGAAAACCCTGCTGGTGGACCAGGCAGGTCCAGGAGGTGGTGCGGGGAAAGAAGGCAGCCTATAGGCAATTCAAGTGCTCAAGGAGTGAAAGGGATCGAGGGGAGTACGAGCTGATGGCTAGAAGGGCCACTAGGGTGGTGAGGGTGGCTGGGCAAGAGGTCAGAACCTGGCCAGGGAAATTGTGAGAGGGAATAAGGGTTCTTAGATGCTTGGGGAAAAATGAAGGGTGAAGGGGCAGATTAGCAGGATTAAAACAGGAGAGAGATGGGCACAAGACCCAGGGGAGCAGGCTGAGGTACTAAATGAGTACTTCACCTCAGTTTTCACCAAGGAAAATGGGGGTGCTGCATCATACATGGGAGGAGACAGTGATGCTGAGGAGGGGGGACCCTTACCGATCGGCGGGTCTGGGGAGAGGGGGAGGCATCACTGGCAGGGGGGGAAGGCTAAGCAAGGAGAAGAGGTAGCGGAAGTGGAAATCACAGCAGAGAGAGTGAGGGAAGCCCTCAGGTGATTGATGTTGTGGATGTTGATAGTGATGACAACTCAAATGGTGGTGGTTGATAAATACTGTGTGGGACAGAGTCTCTCTGCACCAAAAAGGAACCTTTTACAGACTGTGATGACTTTGGTTGTCTCTCTCCTTTCTCGATCTACTACCTTGGACTATATACCCCAAAAAACTTTCACCATTTCATGGCAAACTGCTTTGTAGCTAGGGTCTAAAGTCAACAAGTTTTATATAGAGGACAATTTTGACATCAGTGGGAACAGGCCCAAATTTGGCATAAAAGGGACACTGTCATGTCAATAATTTCTGCATCATATTATTTATAGTTAAAGAGCAAACATATATTTTTGGATTTTACCTTCTGTGACTTTGTGGTGCATCAGTATGGTCTGGGTCCAGGGGCAGTCTATTTTTCAATTTTAAAGAGGACAAAACAATGAGTTCTAATTGGTAGCTGTTTATTATTTTTTCAATTACAGAAATGTTAGCCATAAACCAAAATGACCACATGTAACTTATCTTACTGAATAAAAATTATGGGAAAACTGTATTTTTTATTGTTGTGTTTCTGTGGGCAGCATCCTGTTACAAGTCTCTTCCGGGAAACAGAGTCATCTGGAGTTTTACCTATGTCATGGTTGAGCACATATTCTGTAAGTATAGGTCTCATACCACAATAGCTCGTGTTTAACATTCTGTTGTACACAGACCATGGCATAATAGCAACAACTCTCAGATTACTGGTTCCATGAAGAGGACTGTACAGAATGTTGTCCATAAGAAGAAAGCAATTGAAAAGACAGTTTTTCACATAAGTGTTGTTTATTAAGGAACAGTTAAGTATGGCTCATTTTGAGGCAAGAGTTTCATTTTTCTTGAGTAAGCATGTGGTAGTTTTAGCATTTGAGAGGGAGATGAGGGTAGAATGAGTGCTGGAGGGTGGGAAAGGGCTGGAGGTTGGTTTAACATGGATGCAAGAGGGAGAAAGATGGCATGGATGTTAGTGCATGGGTGAGGGTTGGGGGTTGGTTGTAACATGGATGCAGGAGGGAGAAACATGGCATAGTTGTTAGTACATGGGTAATGGTTGGGGGAGTGGGTTTTAACATGGGTGAGGGACGGAGAAGGGTGACATAAATGGTAGTTCATGACTAAGTGTGGGGGTAGTTTAAACATTTGGGTGAGGGAGGGTGGAATACGTGCTTGAGGGGGTGAGGGCTGTGGGTTGGTTTTAACACATGGGTGTAAGGGTGGTATGGGTGCTACTGCATAGATGAGGGTGGTGGAAGAAAAATGGAATGGGTGCTGGGGTGAAAGATGGGTGTTGTTTTAGTCCTTTTGTTTACAGATTCGTGATCGTCTGGGGATGGTGAGGAAAAAGATGATGACAGACCGATGGTATGGGAGGGCTACACCGATTGCCCACTGTGGAACCAACTATAGATATAATATATATATATATATATATATATATTTTTTTTTTTGTTGTTGTTATTAAATACATTGCAAACTGCTGCCACCTAGCACAAGTATCCTGTCCCCTTTAAAAAAAAAAGAATAAAGGAATCAGAAATAAAAGAAAATCTGTATCAGCAGTTTGCACAGAATGTGACCTATCATAAAGTGTTTCCTGCTTTACAAGTAGTGATAATTTGATACATAATGGGGTTGACAGACACTGTCCCTTAAACATCACATGCCAACTGCTGCAGCTACATTAAATGTTCATTAAGTTAGTATATGGTGAGGAAACCACTTTTTTTATTTATGTGACTGAAATACAGATTTATTGACGTATCAGCTGGAAAAATGCATAATCTTAGAATGTTGTATGTATTACTTCAATTTGCCAACAAGAATGTTGGTATATGTATGCATTATCTTAGAAAATTGTATGCACTGTTTGCCAGCAACAATGACTGGCATATTTTTTTTATTCAGATGTCTTGACTGACTACGTTATGACATAATATGTTTTGCAATAGTTCCATGTGCTGCGGCTGCAGTACCTTGGCTTGACTTTGTTATAAAAGCTTTCTTTTAAACATAGCAACTTTTGATTTACTCATTTAAAACACAAAGCAGCAAATAGCTGAAATTAGGTAATATCAGTTATTTTTTCTAATAATTCATGATGATGAGTATATATAACTGAGTACCTAAATGGCTAATGTGCCTATTTCTTTCACTAAGGAACTATGATACAGCTGCAGCAGGAAGACTTTTAACATATGGGTGGGTGGGTGGACCTGTTACGTATTAAGTTACTGGCTTTAGCAAACAGAAGAAACCATAAATAAACCTAGTTGTATTCCTATCAATGTCACACATGATCATTTCTCTCCCCCTTATTTTAAACAGTTTTTCCTTTACATGTATTTCATTACTATCTTCTTTACTGGCTGCACAATTAAAAACTAGGGTTCGAGTTCTAAAAAGTTCTAAAAAAGATTAGAACCCTAGAACTTTTTCAAAAGTTCTAGACTAGAACTAGAACCCAGAAATTCAGAGGGTTCTGACAGCCCTAGCTCAGACGGGATACAGGGGAGTGTAAGGAGCGAGACCTGGAAAAGGCAGAATTACTGAACAAATAAACTGTGTTCAGTATTCACTGAAGAGGGAGAGGGTCAGGGACCACAACTGGATAACAGACACGAAGGGGAAGGGGGGACAGGTAAACACTAAACCATTCACAGTGGAGAAAGTCGTGGAGGAGCTCACAAAACTGAAGGTGGACAAAGCAATGGGGCAGATGGCATACACCCAAGCATATTAAGGGAGCTGCGAAGAGAGCTAGCACCACCTCTAGCAGCCATGTTTACTGAGTCACTTAACATAGGAGTGGTTCCAAAGGACTGGAAGAGGGCACATGTAGTCCCTCTACACAAAAGTGGTAGTAGGGAGGAGGCAGGGAACTATAGGCTGGTCAGCCTCACCTCAGTAGTGGGTAAAATCATGGAGACACTGCTTACAGAAAGAATAGTGGCACAGTTGGAATCCAATGGTGCCCAGGATCCGAGGCAACATGGATTCACAGCAGGAAGGCTGTGTCAGATGAATCTGATGGATTTTTTTTACTGGGTGATAAAGGAAGTAAATTGGGAGGGCAGTGGACATCGCCTACCTCGATTTCGGCAAGGCCTTCGACACCATCCCACATAAAAGGCTGGTTAACAAGATGGATAGTCTGGGCATGGGGCATGAGGTGATAAACTGGGTTAGGAACTGGCTAATGGACAGAAAGCAGAGGGTGGTGGTAAATGGCATCCAATCTGGGGAGAGGGGGGTGACCAGCAGGTTGCCGCAGGGATCAGTCCTTGGGCCAGTCCTGTTTAATGTCTTCATTAGTGACATTGCGGTAGGGCTGGAGGGAAAGGTCTGCCTATCTGCAGATGACACCAAGCTCTGCAACAGGGAGGATACTCCAGACAGGGTGGAGAGAATGAGGAGGGACCTGGGGAAGCTTGAAAAATGGTCTGAGATGTGGCAACTGAGATTCAATCCAAATAAGTGCAAAATAATGCAGTTAGGACAAGGGAACCTTGGGGAGAGCTACAGGATGGGGGGAGGGGGTGCTGATGATCACCAAGGAAGAAAGGGACCTGGGGGTTATCATTTCAGATGACCTAAGGTGTCTAAGCAGAGCACAAAGGCTGCAGAGAGAGCCAGTGGCATGCTGAGGTGCATAGGCAAAGGCATCACTAGCAGAAGGCGGGAGGTAGTGATGCCATTGTATAAAATACTGGTGAGGCCTCACCTAGAGTACTGTGCGCAGTTCTGGTGGCTGCACATTCTTAAGGACCTTGACAGGGTAGAGGCAGTCCAGAGAAGGGCGACTAAGATGGTACAGGGCTTGCACCAGAAAACACATGAGGAGAGATTAAAGGACCTCAATATGCACTTGCTGGAGGAAAGGAGGGATCAGGGGGACATGATAGAAATATTCAAGTACCTTAGGACATAAACAAGGTGCAGGGGGGAGACATCTTCCAATATAGGAGGAGTACAAGAATGAGGGGGCATGATATGAAATTGGAAGGTGGCAGGTTAAGGGGAAATGTGAGGAAGTTTTTCTTCACGGAGAGGGTGGTGGACACATGGAATAGTCTGCCACAGGAGGTGGTGGGAATGAGCACAGTGGAGGGATTTAAACATGCCTGGGGCAGGCATAAGGGAACCTTAGAGGTGGGAAGGAGGGGTGAAAAGCCATTGATCAGGTAGGGTCAGAGGCCACAAACTAGTGTAGAGCTTAAGGGCAAACTGGATGGGCCTAGCAGTCCTTTTCTGCTGACAATTTCTATGTTTCTTTATTTAAAAAAAATGATAAACAATTTCAGAAATACTAACCTAACACATAAGGTCCCTGCCTAATGCATAAATGAAATATGCAGCAGGGACCTGTTGAATAGATTATTTATTTTCATTTGAGCTGTTTGACCTTGGGTACATCACTCATGGCTTAGCCACTGTTGAGGTTACCCAAGGTCAAACAGTTCTTCTTGTGAAAATAAATAATTTATTGAACAGGTCCCTGCTGCATATCCCTTATAGATTTGGGTTGTAATGTGACTTTGAAATGAAATCTGCCGCCTCTCAGGCAGGACCCCCCCCCCCAGCAAAAGTGACAGGTACTGTAAAATAAAAGATGTGCTTTATGTAGGCACATGGTTTCTAATTACAGTACATTCCACTTGTATGCACATTTTGGTTATATGCAGAAAAATAGCATGTCCCAATCCCAATCCTATAGACTTAATAATTAAAAATGTGCTTGTATGCACACTATATTTCAGTTGTATGCACACTTTCTCCTCCATACAGGGGCTCCACAGACATTGATACCGTTAATCACACCTGTTAAACAGGTGCTAATTGTGCTGCCAGTGGTTAAATACGTGTACGTTTTACTTCCATCCTGTTTGTCAGAGCAAACAACCATGGAGAAAACAAAAAGCTTAAACAGCTCAGAGTCTGTAACATTTGATGAACGGACATGTTTTTAGTGAGTTTGTTACATTCAGCAAAAGTAAAAAGTGCCTAGTAAATGAGAAAGTGTGTTTACTTCGAGGCTCCATTGATTTCAATACAATTTTGGTTGCTTGCCATATTGGATGTATGCACATAAATTAGGTGTCCCAAGCATGTGCATTTATCAGAAACTGTATTACAATTTGCTTACCGAGGATAGCCTAACTAAGGCATTATAGGGCAGTGGTTTAAGCCTCTGAGCTGCAAACCTGGAGACCTGGGGTTGAATCCCTCAGTCCCCACTTGCATACTGTGTGATCCGGAGCAAGTCACTGAATTTCCTTGTGCTTCCAGGTCGCACCTTTAAACAAGCTTTCAGCTTAATGTGTCTCTCCAGGTAAAAAAGAACATCTCATTTTCTGGGAGGTTCAGCTTCTGCTCTTTCACCCCACGAGGTGAACTTTGCTGAACCTGTTGTCATTTTTCCCTGTAGAAGCTAATTTTTAAATACTAGTTGCAGTTCAGTTACTGTTCCATATTTGCAGGCTATCCCAGTGGGTATTTCTGATTTAAACAGATGTAATACGTATCAATATAGAACTGTGTAATGTAGTTTACCTTCTCACTCATCCGCTCTCCCATTGTTGGCAAACTCTATGGTTGAGAGAGGCATAAACTACATCATAGAGTTCTAAAATTGACTTACCAACGGAGTGTAAATCAAAATCAGTCATTGGGCTTATAGATACACACTGGGCCTGAATACATGGAACAATAACACAATTAGAACCATTATTTTCAAAATAGCACCCAGTGGAAAAATGCCTGTCAGCTACAGCACAGTTCTCCTTTAAGTGACTCGCTCAAGGACACAGTGAGTATTTGGCTCTGGTAAAGGATGAACCTGCAATCCCCCAGTTCCCTTGTGCTCTGGCGACTAGATCGCATTGCCTTTTAGTCACAGGGTAAACAGAATTATGATTTCAGTACAATACAATTTTATGTTATATAGCATTTTTCATGCCAGAGCATCACAAAATGCTTTGCAGAGCAATAAATGCATAAAAGGATAAATAAACCTGAATAAAATAAGCGTAAATAAATTGAAAATAAAACAGTAAACCATAATACTATGTAAAATATCAATACTCTGTATCTGTTAAACTATAATCCATACTGAAGGCTGGACAAACTAATCCATGTTCATGGAACCTGCAATACATGTTTCTTACTGGCTAAGGGTCATCTGCTTTTTTACCATGTGTTTTTTCCCTCTCCCCCTGCCGCTGCCCCAGGGATATACCCTATTCAGGAATTTTCACCATCATTTCAACAGTGGTGGGTCCTTCACAGGATTTCTCCCACATTCCTCCCCCCCCCACCCCATGGTGTGGACAGAGCCTCTATCGGCCTCGCACTAAGTACCCCTCCGGGTAGAGCAATCTCACTGGCCCAGACATGAGGGTCACCGTGACACTGAATCTGCTGTCAGTCCTCCTTGACTGAGACATACTGCTTTGAGACACATACGTCAGCCTGGCTTGCCTCTGGACACGGTGACTAGAGCTCACTTCCATACTTGGGGCAGCTGCGTGGCAGTGTGACACACTGCTGCTGGGCCAAGGGGGGTGGCCCTCTAAGAGTGTTATCTTGTGCTGTTTGGGTGAGAGGATGCAAACTAAAGCTGAGTGATCTGTCAGCTCAGACAGAATGAGACAGCACTCCTATTCAGTAAGAGACTTCACTTGCAAGCAATATATAGAAGATAATGTATGGGCAACAGTGTGCAATGAATGTTTTTTACTCATTTGAGGACTGTGATAGCGCATAAACCACAAGACTGAAGGTTGAGTGTTTTACTTAGGTATCACACACCAATAGTGTGTAACAAAAAAAAAGTTTGACTGTTACTCATATTTGATTTTATATAATTACTGGTTTTGTGATTCTTTGTGCAGTGCAGCACAAATGGTTTATCTTGCATGTCATAACAGTCTTGATGGAGCCCGGGGTAATGCCTATTACATGTCTAACAGAGATTTACACATACCAGTTTTAGGTTGTAATCATACCTAACCAGTAATTGTATACATATAATAGATATTTCAAGTTTCCTGGAGTGACCTAATTTAAGTTTTTTTATTTAAAAAATTAAAATGACCCTCCTACCCCTGGCACTTCTGAAGCAGGATGGCTCACTTCAAACCATTGCACAAGACAGCCATTGCACACAGAACAAGAGGTCCTGCGGCTCGTGTGGCTGATTGATTTGTAATTAGCATTACAGTGATCCAAAACAGAAAGATTTATGATGAGGAAGGATCAAGCACTACAGAAAGGAATATTTTGGGATGAGATTTAACAAATGGAATACTCAGTTTGAGGAAGATGAAGAGGAAATATTTTCCAGACATAAACAGAGATGCTGAAAAAACAACTCCCCAAAGGGCACTTCCATGATGCAATATTCAGCAGAAAAATGCAGATGAGCCCATTGAGCATGCATGGCACTAACGGGAAATATGCATGCCCATTATAGGCTTATTTGTATGGGAAACCGTAGCAGATTTGTGCCCCTTCTGTGACCAAATTACATGTCAGACATGGTGGCGAGTACCCACCCACACCCCGAACACCCATCCCATCATCTAAATGTACTTCCTGGCATCTAGTGGCACCCCACCACCCTCCGATCACCCAGCCACATATGAAAAGTGTCATCCCTGGCATCTAGTGACAACCCCAGCCTGCCGAGCACCCATCCCTGAAGCCCCATCACCCGTGCAGCAATCCCAGTACAATGACTGGCACAGCCCTCCTCTCACCATCTCAGCTTGCCACCATATGGGATGACAGGGAGTGCACGTACAGTATGTCGTATGAAGGAAGTACTCCCTGTCATCCACATTATGGTAGCTGGCATACATATCAAGAGGAGGGCTCCGCCAGTTGTCATATCAGGATCACTGCACAGTATCTTCCTCAGAGGTACAGGGTGTGGGGGATGGGGGTTGGCTGGGTGATGTGCTCAGTGCAGGCAGTGCAGTGGGGTGCCATTAGCCACCGGGACCTCAGAGGGGGGTACCGGAATGGGTGCTCAGGTGGTGGGGGTACCACTACACACTAGGGACATCAATGCAACATCAGGGATGGGTGCTTGGCAGACAGGGGGTACCATTAGACACCAAGGAAATTGTATGCAATGTCAGGGATGGGTACTCAGCAAGCAGATGGTACCGCTAGACACTTGGGGCACCCATGCAGCTTCAGGGATGGGTGCTAGGTTAATGGGGGTGCCACTAGACTCCAGGGATAACAAGTTTCATAGGGAGCTAGGTGATTGGAGGGTAGGGGTGCCACTTGATGCCAGGGGACTCACTATCATGATGGTGATGGACAGCTGGTAGTTGGAAGTACCTCTGGACACCAGGAATATACTTACCAGTCTGGGGATCAAAGGGAAGGGGATCCACTGGACACCAGGGCTTCCACTACTTCAGTGGGTTGGGGTGAGCTGGGCAGGTGGCCTCCAGGGCCTTGCGCCCCATTAAGTGGGGGTTTGCAAAGGCAGTAACTTGCACACGTTCAGGTGGCAGTTATCACCAGTGCAAACCTCTGCATTTGCCGCTGCACCTGTATGCAGGGAAGGACTGCCTCATTTGCATGGGTGAAGCTTTAAATTACCACTCAGGTGTCAACGGTTTTTGCCCGCACTGTGGGGAGCTCAGAATATAGACCCACCAATGAATCAGGCACAGCACCTGGTTAGCATGGGCAAGCACCCCTTAGCGCCTGACTAACTTTTGAATATGTGTCCCCAGGTGACCAATCTCTGAGAATCTTATCTTCACAAGATCATTATCACTTAGAATTTCTCTACCCCTGCCACTTTTTCAGCATTAGTTGAAATAGACAAGCAAAGCTGCAGCATAGGCAGACAGTTGCCCGGCTCTGAGGAAGAAACTTTTTAAATTCTTGCTGGGATTCAAAGCCTGTGGTGCCACATACTCTAAACTGTTCAAATAAGCAATGACATGTCCTGAACAGCTCAAACAAGACATGTCCCCTTAACAGCTCGAATAAACAAGACATGTCCCCTCAACATCTCAAATAATTGATGACATATCCCCTCAACAGCTTGAATAAGTGATGAACAATCCCCTTAACAACTCCATGAAATAGACATATCCCCTTACAGGTGATGACATATCCCCTTAACAGCTTGAATAAACAATGACTTTTCCTTCTAAGTTTCAATTAGTGATACCATATTCCCTTAACAGCGCAATTAAACAAAAACATATCCCCTTAAAATAAGGGTTAAATTAAAACCAGCCTTACAAAATAGGGGTTTCATTATTTATTTCTTTGAACTTTTTGTTTTCCGGTGATCAAGCAGAGTCCAGGAAGGGCTCCATTCCAATTGTAATTTATGCTATTACCAAGTTCTAGAGACATTTATAAACCACCACACTGAAGGTTAAGTGGTTTCTATTTGCATCCAGAACACCAAGACAGCATTATACCCATATTTTTGTAGCGTTTGGGTATACTTTATTTGTTACAATATCTGGTCCTTACTAGGGACTGATGTAAACACTGAATGACTGCAGGCTTATAAACTGTGTTTAGGGATGAGCCTGAGATAGGCTAACATAAGCATTATGCATGTGTCGCTGGCCACTGCAGCTCTGCTCCAGCAGAACCCATGTCACCAGGGGCCCCTGATTGCAAGTGTAGAGCTTCTTACAATAATATGGGCAGTCCATGAGGCAGAGAAGGACTGAACACTAGGGCTACCAGCAAATCAGTGCAAAGGATTATGGGATACAGCAGTCTAGTGAAGACCTTCATATCCCCTTTAGAGGCAATACCTTTTTCCTCCATCAAGCTCACTGGCCCCCGATCTGCCACTTGTGCCTTTTGTTAGATATTCACCTGATCTCTCAGCCCCATCTGCTGCTCACCCATTGCCTAGCAGATAGGCAGATATGTGGGGTGAAACCCAAAACATCAGTACCATCATACTATCAGCTGCAGCACAAAGGGTTTGTCCTTGTTTGTCCCTGGACCTGGCCCACTACCTGTATGCCGTCAGGCACCACACCATCATGCCATGCTAGCATGTAGTGTTTCCTTGGAGAGGAGGCAAGCTCTGTGGCCCACGACAGGGGTCACTAGTGCAGCAGAACCTGGTGCCTTTTCTTCCTGGCTGTGAGCACTGCTGTGCAGTAATGCCTCCCCAGCCTCCCCCCCCCAGCCAGCTCCCGAGTTTGCCATTGAACATGGGTCGCCAGCATGGGAGCACAGTACGCTACCCTCTGGGCCACTGAGTGGCCCTTGCTATCAGTTCTTGAAAGAAATTGTGGCTGATGTTTCTGCCAGACCACTAAAACTAAGCAGGAGGGCTGGCAATGTGTGAAGAGAACTGCTCAGTCCTTGAACCAGTGTTTTGCTACAGCAGGGGGCATGCAGTGATTATGCCAGGGGTTTGATCAGCTAAACCTCTACATGAACTGTATCCTCCTGATCCCAAAACCAGGTGTAACTTCGGGATGTCATAGTGTGTGGCCTCACCCCAGCCTGACTTTCACATGCTTATCCAAGCAAGTCAGTTGGCAGAGTAGGACTGGCTTAAAGAAGCTCTTGCACAGGTGTCTGGGGGTTCCCAAACACTGTTGAGTAGTCTGCAAGTGCAGAGGGGTCACTGGAGCTCTCCACACCAATGCAGACCTCTGCGGATTGGGCCTTTAAGTCAGCTCCTACAATTGTTCAATGCTAATGTAAACACTCAATGGTTATAAGATTGTAAACTCCTGTAGTAGGTACAGAAATTTTTGTTTATCATTGTTCACTCAAATAAACAATGACATATCCCCTCAACACCTCAAATAAGTGATGACATATCCCAACTTGAACTGTTTAAACAAACAATGACATACCCCATATCAGCTCAAATAAACAATGACACATCCCCTTAACAACTGAAATCAATTGTATACACCAGAAAGTTACGATTTACAAACAGTGTGAAGCAAGTTAGGATTCAGCTGCTGGGCATCCTGTTCCACGAAAAGCCTGAAGCATGTTGGGACTAACCTGGGCAAAACAAGTTACTGTTCTACTTTCTCAAAAAGTAAATAAATTCATTGCAAAGAACTCTGTTGAAACATTAATATTACACAGCCACAAAAAGAGGGAAATGAGGCTTTAGGGTTTTGTTCAACCCTAACATCCACCCTTCCCTAACCCATAGCCTCTAGATTTGTGAACCAAGGCCAAGCTACAGGTCCAGAACAATGCCCCATGGGTCTGCTGCTTCAGGCTACAGGTTTGGTCCTGTTCAATGAAAGTTAAGGTTCATCTCCTGCTTAAGACAGGATCTATGGGGCCCTGAACAATGAAAGTTATGACTGATCTCCTGGGTAAAGCTACCAACTTTCTGAGGCTTAAAACTGGGACAGTCCATCCTGACCATGACCCCCGTGTCACACCCATGGGCACTGCCGCATATAATGCTGCACACAATCAATTAAGTTTTTCTGCTTGCTCTGGCCATGCTGGTCCACAGTAGCACCAGTAGCAAACATCCAGATTAAAACAATACATCATTCTGCTGCAGCAAGTTCCAAATCATGATGTACAGAAAGTTCATTAGACGCAAACCTGCATCAAATTATGCTCAGACATTCAAACTGCATGTATTTCTCCTCCTGACAGTTCATCCCAACCTGCTTACACTGCCCTCATTTGCTGAGCAGACTTCACTTCAGTGACTCCCACCACCACACCAGATTGTTTTCACACACTTCTCTACAGCTGATCAGGTTTGGGTACCTTAGTTCACTGCTAGTGATCTCTTCGGTCTGGAGCGCCTCTCAGCTGCTGTCAGGCAGACGTCCACATGTGTTTGTTTGCACTACTACCCATTCTAATCTAACTGGAAGGAACATGCTTTACTGTGCTCCCACTGGCATGCTTGCGGCGCAACACAGGCGCAGGGGTTGAAGTTGCAAACTGCTGTCCAGCCTGAGTAGCGCCACAGTGGTGCTGAAATGACTGTCACTCACGGATTAGCAGTCAACAAAACAAAGGGACAAAACTGGGACAAGTAAGCAAAAACTGAGACAAAAGTGACATTTTGCAAAACTTATGGGGACACTGGGACATGCTTCCTAAAATAGGAACTGTCCTGGGAAAACAGGGACTGTTGGTAGCTTTACTCCTGAGTTATGACTGATCTTGTGCGTTATGACTACTTGTCTCTCTGCACAAGGCCCATAGGCCCTGCATGAAGTAAGTTATAATTGATCTTGTGCTTTGCATAAAGTTATGAGTGATCTTGTGGGCCCTACATGAAGCAGCAGACTTGGTGGACTGCAGACCTCTAACTTGAAGCTTGAAGCAGCAGACCCATACAGCATGGTTTGTGGCTTTGTAACCCTAACGTCTGCATTAATGTACTTTTCTGCAGTGAATGTACTGTATGTATAATATATATATATATATATATATATATATATATATATATATATATATATATATAAATAAATATATGTAAGCCCCCCCCAGCCCAGCGCTCACATAAGGTGGGCAGGGGGCTTCCGCTGTCCTGAGGGTACTCGCGACTGATCCATTGATGTGGCTGGACCTGATGCAAGCCTAGCTGTGACTGTGATTATTGTTGGTGCTAGTTAGAAACCAGGTGTCTAGCTAGAAAAGTGCATGCTACTTGTTTTGGGTTCCTACAAAGAGAAAAGGCAGCTCTACCCCCCCCCCCTCCAAAAAGCAAGACAGGAGAAAGACTGCCTGCAGGCATGGGAGGCTCTGGCTACCCCTTCCCCACAGCAGGAAGTAGAAAGGCAGGGCTGGAGGGAGAGAGGAGAGAGAGTTGGGAAGAGAGAGAAGGAGAGCAGGTTGGAGGAACAGGAGGAAAGAGAATCCCAGGCCCCCCAGAAGGAAACCAGAGGGCTGTTTTGGTGGTTTTGCCTGGCAAAGGCTCTGGGGCTGCATCCCTCTCCACCCCCTCTCTCTCTCCCCTTTCAAGCATAAGGAACAGGAAAGAGCCAGACAGCCACTGAGACTGAGCAGAAGGGCCCCTGAGGTTGGTTGCTCAAAAGTACTGAGGCAGACTGTTTGGCCTGAAGGTACTGCGACCTCCAGCCTGGGGTGTCTGGGAGGCTGCTGCATCAGGGACAGATCTTCCTGCCAGGGGAGAAGCCAGGGAAACTGAAAAGGTACCAGGGGGATTTGAACTGCTGTGACCCCCCCATTGCAAAGATCAGAGGAATCATGGAGAGAAGGACGAACAGACCTGCCAGGAGAAAGCCATATACAAAGGCCTGTGGGTGAAGCTGGAAAGACCAGGCAGGCGAAGAACTATGCCACCCATTTCATGGGAAACGACATGCTGTGGACTGCAGGGGTCATTTCCCTCTCCGGGCACTGTGAGTACCCTGAGCTGCAGCTCAGAGGAGACCATTGTTTTCATTGCCAGGAGGGTCAGGAGGGAACCGTCCTCTACACCAGTTTATCTTTGTTTTCTTGGAACTTGTGCGAGTGTGTAAGGGCCCCAATGGTAAACAGCAGGCCTGAAGACTAAGGGACTGTGAGGTACCCACTAACTGTGACTGGTCTGGGTGCATCCAGGGGAAAGGGGGGAAGTGGGGATAAGTGAATGTTTGGTAACCAGGAGGTTTTGGAGGAGTAGCCTCCACCTCCTTTGTATTAGCTTGTAGTAATACACTGAATATTTATTGTTCATCTGTTTTACCTGCTGTGTGTGTAAAGCCATTGTGGGGAGTGATTGTGGGTCTGGGGGTCATCACGGGCAGTCATTAGAGGAAAGACCATTATTTATCCTGGGGAAATGTTCTAACTTGTTCTACCCACTGAAGGCAATGCAGGGACCCCAGGTGGAGGCACTAAGGCACCACAGAAACTACTGGTAAGGACTCAGGCCCAGCCCCTCGGAGAGGTACTGCTGAGCCCCTGGTCCAGCCAGGGCAGCACAGGTGAGTGGGATTACCGGGGGTGTATGTTACAAGTGGAGGCACCACTGAGACTCATTCACTGACTTGCTGACCCTGTGACTGCCAAAACGTGACTGTGGTCGACTTCCCTACCCCACATTCAGTTGTACCCCTTTAGTATTCCTTGACTTCTGTAGTTGGGTGATAGTTTGTACTGGGACCAAGGAAATGGCATTCCAGGATGTAGAGGACTGGTGCAACTTTGAGGGGCTAGACTCCCATAAGATGCTACTCGTCCATAATGTGGCCATGGGGTGATGGAAGGAGGACATATTAGACTTTTTAGAGGGTGTCCTGCCTGATTCTGGGGGGTTGAAGGTCTGGAGGGTGATGACTGACTGAGTCCGGGGGTGGAGGGATATCACCCTGGAGGTTGGGCAGGATTTGGGGTCCTTGGAGGTGCCCCCTGAGGTCACCCCTGGGGGGTCCTGAGAGACCTGGGCCTTATTAAAGAAAGGCTTAGCCAGCTGCCTGTCCTTCAGGGAACCAGGCCTCTCGAACCCCCCACTCAAGGAACAGGAGGGTTTTGTAACTCATCTGGGGAAGTGGCTCAAAGAGGAGGGGAAAATCCTGCATGATATACAGTCTTTGCTCCCCGCTGGGGGGTTACCTCTGATTGGGCTGCAGGGTGGCTCAATCCTCTACTTGGCGGTAGCCCACTAGCAGTATAAGAGGTTGCAGACTTTCTTGGGTGCCCTTCCCATGCCCGAGAGGGAAGACGATTTCCACTCCTGGAGCAGCCAGGCAGCCCAGATGGTCCAGGTCTGGGGGTGGCCTGAAGAGAAGTACAAGCAGGTCTTGGAGAGCCTCAGGAGTCTGGCTCTAGACATGAGCTGGTTCCTCCGGGCCAGTCAGCCCCACTGCACACCCCAGGACTATTTGGACATTCTGCAGAGCACCTTTGGAGTGGTCGAAAAGAGAGAGACAGTGCTGAACCAGCTGTGGGGCACCACTCAGAAAGTGGGTGAGAATCTGTCCCAGTACATCACCCAAGTTGAGACTGTGGTACGCAAACTGGCAGAAGCAGGGCATGACCCTCCTGCTGGGGTGGTACAGATGCGGTTGGAGCATATATTGAGGGGAGCAGTGCATTCCCCCTTGACTGTGGTTGCCCTTGGGCTGCGGGCTCGAAAGAGTGACCTCCCCCTCCTTCAAGCAGCTACTGGATGAGGTCAAGGAGGAGGAGGAGGCACAGCAGGAAGTGGGGGCCCTGCAGGGAGCACTCACCACCACCAGACACCGCCACCAGCCAAAGGAGTCGGCCCAGACTGAATTGGTCGGGTCACCAGACCTGGGGGTGGTGTTGCAGGAGGTCCAGGGCATGAAGAACCTGGTATGGGCAATGAAGCTGGCCATGGAGTCCCTCTCTCTCCCAGCCAAGGAGGCACCTGACACTCAGCGGCTGCCCCCAAGCTATATGGCTCCCCGGTCCAGCCCTCGAGGGTCCCTAAGGCTCCAGGGCGGGTGGATTTGCTTCTGGTGTGGGCAGGATGGCCATACCAGGCGGGGTTGCTGCAGGGAGGTGAACCCCGAGCTGATAGCTGAGAGGCACTTGGACCAGGAAAAACTCCAACAGGGGCTGGTAAGGGAGCAACCCTCACCTCCAAAATGGCCTTGCTTCACCCTCTGGACCGACTACCATATACCTACCAACTGGGATGTGCCAAGGGGCCTAATCGGCCCTTGGGCTGACACCGAGGTTCTGGTGGAAGGGGTGGCCTGCTCAGCACTGCTGGACAGCAGATCCCAGGTCACTATCATCCACCGGCCATTTTATAACCAGCATCTCACCCACCTCCCCCTCCGACCTCTGTCCAGATTGTCCTTGTGGGGTATTGGCAGCACAGATTACCCTTACAGTGGGTATTGTGTGGTTAGTATCTCCTTCCCCACCAAGAGAGGGGGATCCCGGCCCTCCATAGAGGCCCAAGCGTTGGTCTGTCCTGAGCCAAAGAGCATGTCGGACACCCCGGTGCTTATTGGGACCAATGCCAACATGTTTGAGCATTTGGCCCAGATGTGTCATGATCGGAGTGGCATAGGTGAGCTCAGAAGCCCGTTGGTTACTGCCGTCGTGAAGCAGTTGGGGCTTGAAGTGACTGGCGATCCCACAGGGGTCGACAGAGGTGGGATTGGGGTGGTTCGGTGATTGGAAGGGGGGAGACTTACTCTCCCCCCAGGGGCTGAGTGCTGGGTGGTAGGAATTGCCCAGTTTGACCGATCCCCCTTGGGGGAGATGCTCATGCTCAACACCCCTCCCCTGGGCAGCCTGCCACCTGGGCTCTTAGTCCAGAGGGGGGTGCTGCCCACCCCGGCCAGTCCCCAGGCCCAGCGTGTTATGGTTGGGGTCCAGAATGAGTCAAGAAAACTGGTGATTATCCAGAGGGGTTGTGTGTTGGCATCCATATTTCGGTGTGATGGGGCCATGTCTGTCACCCCTGGCGAAGATCCCAGGAAAGAGATAGACCCGTTCTTGTTTGATTTTGGAAGCTCACCAATCTCTGATGTCTATAAACCGAGCCTGAGCCAGAAGTTGGCGAAGCGCTGGCGGGTCTTCTCTTTGCATAAGTGGGACATGGGATGTGTCACCGGGGAAGAGCACCACATCCGGCTGAGGGTCGACCACCCTTTCAGAAAGCGGTCATGGAGGTTGTCCCCCAGGGATGTGGAGGATGTGAGGAAGCACCTAATGGAGTTGCTGGGTGCCGGAGTCATCACGGAGTCCCGCAGCCAGTATGCTTCCCCCATTGTGGTGGCTAGAAAAAAGAGTGGAGTGGTGAGAATGTGCATTGACTACTGCTCGCTAAACAAATGAACTATCCCAGACCAGTACACAGTGCCCAGAGTGGAGGACGCACTAGACAGCCTATCTGGGAGCAAGTGGTTTTCCATGCTGGACCTTTGGAGCGAGTACTACCAGATACCCGTGGCCAAGGAGGACAAGAAAAAGATTGCTTTCATATGCCCATTGGGATTCTACCAGTTCGAGCGTATGTCAAAGGCATATCGGGGGCCCCTGGCCACCTTCCAACGTTTGATGGAAAGGGCTGTGGGAGACATGAACCTGCTGGAGGTCATAGTCTATCTGGATGACCTTATCATTTTCGGGCAGACCCTGGAAGAACACGAGGCCCAGTTGATGAAGGTCCTG
Organism: Neoceratodus forsteri; assembly: GCA_016271365.2. NCBI lineage: Eukaryota > Metazoa > Chordata > Ceratodontiformes > Ceratodontidae > Neoceratodus > Neoceratodus forsteri. Next base: position 496,623,245 of record CM028129.1, on the reverse strand, counting down.
GACTGACTGGAGGAGTTCGGCCTGAAGGTCTCCATCAACAAATGCCAGTTCTGCCAGCCACAGGTTAAGTATGTTGGGCATATAGTCTCGGAAAAGGGGCTACAGACAGACCCAGCTAAAGTAGAGGCCCTCAAATCATGGCCACGGCCCACCCACTTGCGCTCCCTGCAGTCTTTCTTGAGGTTCTGTTGGTATTATCAGTGATTCCTGAAGGATTACTCCCTGGTAGTGTGTCCCCTGAATGACCTGATGCAGGGTTATCCGCTGACGAACTGTAGGAAGGGTCAGGCCTCCTGCCAGGACTACCTGCGCATGGGGAACCTTTTGGATCCTGTTAGATGACGGAGTGTGAGGAGGCTTTCTGGGAGATTGTCTGGTGAGTGGGGGAGGCTCCAGTCCTTGCTTTTGTGGACCCACGTAAGCCCTACGTCCCGCATATTGACACCAGCCTTACCTGGCTGGGGGCAGTCCTGTACCAGGAGTATCCACTGGGGTTCTGCCCTGTGGCATTCGCTAGCCAGGGCCTGACCTCCTCTGAGAAGAACTACCCGGTGCATAAACTGCAGTTCTTGGTGCTAAAGTGGGCAGTCATGGAGAAATTCCATGAATACCTGTATGGGGTACCGTTCACTGTGCGCACGGACAACAACCCTCTGACCTATGTCACCACAACAGCTAAGTTGGATGCTGCAGGGTATCGGTGGTTGTCTGCCCTCTCCATGTATAACTTCAGCCTGGAATATAGGAGTGGGCAGGCCAATGTGGACGTGGACGCCCTGTCTCGCCGTCTACATCCAGACACCCCAGACCCCCCGGTCCGGGTCGAGCCGGCACTGGTGCAAGTGCTCTGCTCCCAGGCCGGGCCCCCTGGCAACACCACCGACTGTCCCACCCAGAGCATAGAGATGCTGGGAGCTCCCCTCAAAGCAATCCCTCCGGCTTATCTGAATTTCGCTGGCCTGGACCTTCGGCCTTGCCACAGCCTAGTAAGGCCGATTTGCAGCGGGAGCAAAGGGCAGACCTTGGTATCCGAGATCTGCTTCGTGCCATCTCCGAGGGGGGAGATCACCCCAGCAGGTGCAGAGCACCCACCCTGAGGCTCGGGGGCTGGTTAAGGAGTGGGACAAGTTGGTGCTGCGGGATTGGTTGGTTATGCGGACAGTGCAGGATCGAGATTCCTTGGGCCGTTCGAAACAGCAGCTGGTGTTGCCTGGGGTCTACCGGGAAGTGGTCTTCAAGTCACTGCATGATGATATGGGGCACCTAGGCTATGACTGCACCTTGGACGCCTGCTGGGCCAGGTTCTATTGGCCGCAGATGAAGGTGGACGTGGAGGGCTACTGCAAGCACTGCTCGTGGTGCATCCAATGGAAGACCATGCCCCGACGAGCCGCGCCCTTGGTCAACATCCAAACTAGTGGGCCTGTGGAGTTGGTGTGCATGGACTTCCTGTCCTTGGAGCTGGACTGGAAGAATGTGGCCAACATACTGCTCATCACGGACCACTATACCCGGTATGCTCAGGCTTTCCCCACCAGGGACCAAAAGGCGAGCACCGTGGTTAAGGTCCTGCAGCAGTATGTCCAACACTACGGTCTCCTTAAATGGGTCCATTCTGACTAGGGCCGGGATTTCGAGAGCTGTTTGGTGAGGGAGTTTCTGGCATGTTATGGCATACAGAAGTCCCACATCACCCCTTACTACCCCCAAGGGGACCCCCAGCCCGAGTGATTCAACTGAATGCTGCTAAACATGTTGGGCACCTTGGACTCCACTGACAAGGCCAATTGGAGTCAGTGAGTGGAACAACTGGTGCATGCCTACAACTGCACGAAGAACAATGCCAGCCAGTGCTCCCCCTTCTACCTCATGTTTGGTCGTGAGGCCCGGCTGCCGGTGGACCTCTGTTTTGGGGTATCTGCTGATGGGACCTCCCAGAAATCGTACCTGGAGTACACCAGTGACCTACGGGAACAGCTCCGCATGGCATACAAAATCGCCTCCGAGGCAGTGGCTCGGAGCTGTCAGGGGAATAAGAGGAGGTTTGATGCCAGAGTGCGCAGCCAGGACTTGGAGGTAGGGGACAGGGTCTTGCTGTGAAACCTGGGGTTTCAGGGTAAGCACAAGATCCAGGACTAGTGGTCCCAAGATGGTTATCTAGTGGTCCAGAAACTGACTGCCCTACCGGTATACTGTATTAAGCAGGAGCATGGCCGGGGGCTCGAGAAAATGGTACATCAAAATCACCTGCTCCCCATAGGGGAGATCATGCCTACCCCAGCTTCAGAGTCCAACCCACCAACGGCAAGGTGCCCCGTTACCCGACGGATGCATAAGTGGTGGGGACGGGTGTTTTCCCCCACTCAGGGACACTCCACCATGGGCCCTGCTTTGGACGCCCGACAGCACTCCATGGGGCACTGGGACTCCTCCAGTAAGGTGAGTGAGGGGGAGGAGGGAGACTCCTTTTGTCTGCAGTGGGGAATGGGGCCTGATGGCTCCCTCTCCTGCAGGGAAGGGTCCTACGGGACCCCTGCCCCTCCACCACCTCCAGCCACTTGGAACCCCTGACCTACCTGGACCCTGAGGCCCTGCCCTTTGTCCCTGAGGCCTGGCCCCCGGTCCCAGCATCCAGGCCACACCTGGAGTTGGTTTTGGGGAAGCAAGGGGGCCCACCGGCGTGCCTGCCTCCACGAGATACAGAGTCACCTGCCGTTATGGACTCTGCCCAAGTTCCGGACCAAATCCTTGACAATGTAGAAGTACAGGGATTGCCCAGAGGGGGGGTGATGGACCATGGCCTTACCGGACTGACCACGCCCGTTGCCCTAGTGCCAGCTTATGCCTTGCCCTGCAGATCTCACCGGCCCCACCGGCCCACCATGAAGCTCACATACAAATCCCTAGGTGAGCCCGCAAATCTGCCCCTTGATGTTCTCCTCCAGCCTGTGGTGCCAGTTCTCCATCCTCCACTGTGTTGCTCTGGGGGTAGTGGAGGCATGTAGGTGCCCACCCCCTCTTACCCGCATATAGTATGCTACCACAATCTGACCTATCTGAGCTCATTTGGGGGGTCCAATGGTTGCTGGTACTAGTTAGGGACCATGGGTAGAGTCAGTAAAGTGCCTATTGTTGGTCATGGGTTTCCAAGAGGGGCTTGTTGGGATGCCAAGTTTCCTGCCAGTGGAGTGTGTAAGCCCCCTTCCAGCCCAGCACTTATGTGAGGTGGGCAGTGGGCTTCCGCTGTCCTGGGGGTACTCGCGACCGGTCCATTGATGTGGTTGGACCTGATGCAAGCCTAGCTGTGACTGTGATTATTGTTGGTGCTAGTTAGGAACCTGGTGTCTAGCTAGAAAAGTGCATGCTACTTGTTTTGGGTTCCTACAAAGAGAAAAGGCAGCCTTGCCCCTTCCCCCTCCAAAAAGCAAGACAGGAGAAAGACTGCCTGCAGGCATGGAAGGCTCTGGCTACCCCTCACCCATGGCAGGAAGTAGAAAGAGAGGAGAAAGTCAGGGCTGGAGGGAGAGAGGAGAGAGAGAGAGAGTTGGGAAGAGAGAGAAGAAGAGCAGGGTGGAGGAACAGGAGGAAAGAGAATCCCAGGCCTCCCAAAAAGAAACCAGAGGGCTGTTTTGGTGGTTTTGCCTGGCAAAAGCTCTGGGGCTGCATCCCTCTGCACCCCCCACCTCTCTGCCCTTTCAAGCATAAGGAACAGGAAGGAGCCAGACAGCCACTGGGGCTGTGCAGGAGGGTCCCTGAGGTTGGTTGCTCAAAAGTACTGAGGCAGACTGTTTGGCCTGAAGGTACTGTGACCTCCAGCCTGGGGTGTCTGGGAGGCTGCTGCATCAGGGACAGATCTTCCTGCCAGGGGAGAAGCCGGGGAGACTAAAAAGGTACCAGGGGGAGTTGAACTGCGGTGACCCCCCCACTGCAAAGATCAGAGGAATCATGGAGAGAAGGACGAACAGACCTGCCTGGTGAAAGCCATATGCAAAGGCCTGCAGGTGAAGATGGAAAGGCCAGGCAGATGAAGAGCTATGCCACCCATTTCATGGGAGACAATGTGCTGTGGACTGCAGGGGTCATCGCCCTCTCCAGACACTGTGAGTACCCTGAGCTGCAGCTCAGAGGAGACCATTGTTTTCTTTGCCAGGAGGGAACAGTCCTTTACACCAGTTTATCTTTGTTTTCCTGGAACTTGTGCGAGAGTGTAAGGGCTCCAATGGTAAACAGCAGGCCTGCAGACTAAGGGACCGTGAGGTACCCACTAACTGTGACTGGTCTGGGTGCATCCAGGGGAAAGGGGGGGAAGTGGGGATAAGTGATTGTTTGGGAACCAGAAGTTTTGGAGGAGTAGCTCCCACCTCCTTTGTATTAGCTTGTAGTAATACACGGGATATTTATTGTTCATCTGTTTCACCTGCTGTGTGTGTAAAGCCATTGTGGGGAGTGATTGTGGGTCTGGGGGGTCATCAAGGGCAGTCATTAGAGGGAAGAACATTATTTATCCTGGGGAAATGTTCTAACCTGTTCTACCCACTGGAGGCAATGCAGAGACCCCAGGTGGAGGCACTAAGGCACCACAGAAACTATTGGTAAGGACTCAGGCCCGGCCCCTCGGGGAGGTACTGCTGAGCCCCTGGTCTTGCTGGGGCGGCTCAGGTGAGTGGGATTACCGGGGTTGGGGGGTTGTTACATATATATTCTTTGAAAAAAAAACTGCATTACTGCCCCAGTTAGGGTTCAACTTATTGCCACAAAAGCGGGGAAATGTTGTGTTAGGGTTTCCAATCCTAACTCTCCCCTAAGTAGGAAAATGGAAAGACCAAACAAGTAACCACAGGCAGCCATACAAACATATGAATATGCCAGCAGATGAAGGCTTTACAGTCTATCTAGTCTGCTTGATTGTGCAGCTCCCTATATGTTTACAAAGGGAACCAAACCCTGTTTCCCCTTTGACCTCCTTCCAGTTGTTCTTAAGTCTGATGACATCCTCTGCTAATAGTTTTGTTTCTTGAAGGAAAGCAATTTGTGTTTTATGTTTTTTAAGATTTGAGAGAATTTGTTTTTGCTTACAAGGAGAGTTAAGCCCCTAAACATTCCAAGTGTATAGAAGTAAGTGATTCATGGTGTCAACTACTAAGGAAGAGACAGGACAATAGTTGTTGGAATGTTAAGGGATATATAAATCAAGCAGAGGGTAGTTAGAATTTGAGAAAGAGAATGCTTGTGTATGAGGGGGCGGCAGGTTCATTCAGGTAAATGAGGTGGGGTATATTTAATATAAATGACTCAGGTATCTTTCTATGATTAGAATAGGAGATAGGAAATAAAAGATACATTAGATAACAGCAACAGCGTTAAACATACAAACTAAGAAGAGAAATTCCTTAGAAGCATTGAGAAATATGAGTCAGCTAACTTGCTGGGAGACTCTTTCTCCACACTCTAGGGCATCAAAAATAGGGAAGGACCAAGAAAGCCAACTAAACTCTTGGTCTAAACTTAGGTCCACCCCAAATCTTAAGAGAAAGCAACACACTACAATCTAAGATACAACTGTATGTAACAATATTCTAAATCTTATAACTATGACTAAACCTAAGCAGCAATGATGGTTCTCTGGAAGGGATCTAAACCATCGTATCATATTACGTAAAGGCATCATTAAAATAATGATATTTCCCAAATAAAATAATATACAACTAGAGCTAGAAAATATAAATTCAATACTATGAAAAAAAGAAAAATGCTAGTAGAATAAAACAGATGTTCAAAAGTTGTGTAAGCCAGTATTGGGCCCAACTAAGTATGTATTCACATAACCGCATGTATAAGTAAAAAGAAATCATATGTAAAGGTTGTTCAGACAACCTACAGAGTGAAGAGGAAAGAAAACTGCCCAATATAATATAGATATCATTAGAACAAGATTAGCGAATAAATATTACACTAAATAGAGAAGTTAAGTTAAGGGCAGGTATATATGGTATCCTTAATGTTGAAATATTGTAATGTTTGGGAGTGTATCAGGCTTCAGGGTTCTGTGTGTAATAACTGTAAGAACTAGAATACCTGCGAAGAGCACATTACTCGAATATTGCCAGAAACAGAAGTGAATATTAATAGTGGAGTAACCAGATCTAATAAAAAGGTCTGTCAAGCCCCATATGTGAGAGTATTCATAAAGCTTATATAAGCTTAAAGAGTTAAAGGCTTTGAGTAAAGTTTTGCTAGTATTATTTATCATGGCTATTAAGTAATATATTGTAAAACAGAAACCTTGAAAATTGCCTGCAATGAACAATTAGGAAAACAATTATATAGGATGCCAAATAATATTTAAATATATTAGTTGTAAGGTACATATATACCTATAGGGGAAAAGGAAAGGGGATGAAAAGGTAGGAAGGGGGATACAAATTAAGAAATCAAATCAAAGTTTAATCATAAATTGGCACATTAATATATGTTTAATACAATATATAAGGGTCAATAAATACTGCTGAAGCCACACATATTCATACTGAAGCTTATAGTTACATTTGAAGGTTAAAATAATGATAATGGTTATGAGGTAGACATACAAAGTTAACCAGGATAAAGGTTCCAATAATTGAGATATAAAGGAAGTGCTATGATGTTGCCTGTATAGCAATTAACATCGTAATGAAGCAATACTATAAGAATGCTGTTTATTCACAGCATTTAATATATCTTCCTCTAGCAGTGCACATACTCAATAAGGGAAAAAAACTTACAAATAGTGTTCTCAAGATGTTGCAAATAACAAGGGGATCATAAAGTTGCAATATGAAATGAGATTTTTTTTTTTTGCAGTTATTACTTTTCTCCGCCTACTGCCGGCTACATCAGGAGGGTGTCCCCAGCCCCGTCCCCCACCGTCCACCAATCGATGCTGACCTAGCCCCAGGGCTTACCCTCCCTGGTGGGGTCGCCGAGGGGGTAGACTTTCTCCACCGAGAACCGGATTAGGTGGCCAGCTCCGTGGCTAGCCAGGGGTGGAGCCTGCGAGGCGCCCTCCACCATTCTGCTCAGCGATATCCTTTTTCTCCTGTTCTTCCTAGGAGTCAGGGCCGTGCCATGACGCCAGCGGAGTGGAGTATGCACACATCCGCGCGCGCTCCCTCCAAACATCTGGCCCAACTCCTCCCATGCTTATGGTTCAGCGCCCAGTCCTCCAGCCTCTGCCAGGGGGCGAGCAAGCACCAACCACTGAGAACCCCCCTCCCCGGAGAAGGAGAGCAGTCCATTGGATGCTCAATCCTTCTCCTCCCCTGCCGACCCCCGATGGCTCGTGCTCATTCCCGAACATGGGTCACCGGTGTAGCGCGAGGTAAGGCATCAGCGCCTCAGGCCTCAGTGCCACCGGGCTGGCCCTGCAATGAGATTTTGATCTTAAATCTAATATGGAGAGAATCTTATCCAAAAGCTAACAACCGCAATTTACAGCCTTGTGCATTCCAAACTAGGTGGGTGCGATAGTGCGCACACCGATAGAAATCGTACAATGCAGTTGGAGCAGATGATAATCCAGGTAAATTAGTAGGCTGAAAGGGGATAAATCTTATGAATGACATTAAGATTGGCCAGCTAATAACACAATGACTAGTCAGCAATCATAACGTTTATGCGCATTAGAAATAGCCGTAGATGCTTTATTCTTCAACTTCAGTTTCCTTTTCTTTTTTGGAGGTTCAGCAGATTTAAAAAGTGAACTGGTGACTAGTTCTGTCCAAGATGAATCAAGAGAGTTATTGCTGGACAAAACATTTTTGGGTTCATTAGTGAGTGGATCAGATTCCATTTCATGAAGTTCCTCTTGCGAAGATTGTAGGTCTTCCTGAAGTGGGGAAAATTTGTTGGAAAGAGTAACAGGAGTCAAAAAGTTGATGTGTTGATCCGAATGGGATAGGGATGTTGAGGAAGTATCATCTGCACAACATGAGTGTTTAGCATGAGATAAGTTTAAAGTCTTTTTTTCAAGCAGACAGGCTGAAAGTCGAGCAGGAGGTGCGACAGACGGGATGGTAGAAGTTGATTCCTCACAGCCCTCAGTAAGGATACTGTCGGGAGGGATGTGCTGGTCCGGTTGAAGAGCGTCTTTATCCCGGCTAGGTTGAGCTGAATCACGACTATCAGGCTGGGTAAGTGCAGACTGGGGGTAATCAAGAAATGCTGACAGAGCTTCGGGGGTATTAAAATCTTTGAATGAGCTTCTGAAAAATGAGCGCATAACAGCTGGATGTCGTAGTGCAAACTTAATGCCATGCTGATGTAAAATTGCTTTAATGGGGCTAAAGGCTCCACGCTTGTTTGATCATTCTTTTGAGAAGTCTCTGAATATCATAATTCTGTGATCCTGCCAAGTTAAAGATCCCATTTGTTTTGCTTTGTGATGGATTAATTCGGTATGTGCATAGTTTAGAAATCTAGCGATGATGGGCCTGGGTTTTTAATCCATACCAGGCCTCGATCATAGAGTACGGTGAGATCTCTCAATAGTGATGTCCTGGGTGGGTGGGAATTTAAGTATAGTTAGAAGGGTGTGCTTTAGAAATGTGCTGGTGTCTCCAAGCTCTACACCCTCGGGAAAGCCAAGAAATCTGAGGTTATTACATCTGTTTCTGTTTTCAATGTCATCTATTTTGTCCTGCAAATTCCTAATAATTCTATCTTGTTCCCTGATAGTGCCTTGCAAATCATTAATAGTGCATTCGTTTTGGGTTGCTTTGGCATCTGTAGCATTCATTTTTTGTTCAAGCACTTTCATATGAATAGCATTTTGTTGTGAAGTTACTTTTAGATCATTAATTTCACTAAGTAGTTGCTGGAACATTGATTCCACTCTGTTAAGAGAGCTGCTGTGCAGAGGTTGCTTATCCATTGTTGTAGGCCTCAACAGAGGAATAATATAGATGGTGATATGCAGCTCTGGAGATATGATACAAGAAAAATACTTTACCAAATTCGATCTATAGTGAAGGTAGAGTGAGATCTCAATAGTTGGCAGAGATTAATTATCTGGGAGCAGGAGGATGAATGATGATAGTTGGTGATTCCAGAGAGATACAAAGTTAAGAAACCATTTCCATCACAGCCAAGCCATGCCCCCCTGGTGGTTATTCTAGGATGAATGAGTTGAAAGTGGGACTGACATAGATTGCGTCTGTAGGTTCCGTGCTGGACCAGAAGAGATAGTGGGGAGTAAGAAGGGTTGTGTAAGGTATCTCTGACTGCACTGGCCAGTAGGTAGGAGCGACGAGTTTGAGGTGGGAGCCAGTTAAGAGACTGGTAGAGAGTACAGTGGTGTGTTGAGAGAGGGGCACGTAATGCAAAGTGGCATATTCGATTATAGGTAGTGTCCAGCTGGTTCAGGATGGTAGAGGAGGTAAGGGAGTACACTGGGTACCCATAATTGAGGAGGGAGGGAAGGAGGTTGCCACGGGTTGCTGCAAGGTGGGGTTCAGGCATGAAGTGGTTGATAAGCCAATAGCAAAGCCCCATCTTCTGACTAATGCACCAGATCAGGGAGGCAATGTGGTCGGAGTAGGTGAGGGACTGGTTCAGGATTACGCCCAGATACTTGAAGGCAGGAACGTGTTGAGGGAGATCCAGCTGGGGATAGGACAGTGAGAGGACAGTCAGAGTTGGCAAGGGCAGAGAGCTTAGGTTTGGAGCCAAACAGCATGGCCTTTGTTTTGGAAGCATTAACCAATAATAATGCTGATAACCATTCACCAGCACAAGAGATCTCTTCTGTCCCTTACTAATACTAACAACAAGGCTGCTCCAGTCGAGTAGGTCAACTGTTTTTAAATACTCGGGCGTGATCATTGATGACACCCTCTCGTATGTGCAGCACATCGATCAGGTCATCAAAACAGTGAACACCAAACTTGGAGTTCTCTACAGGCACAGACAGTACCTAACTCTTGAGGCACTCAGGTTGGCAGTCTCCTCTTCCATCTTGTCTATTGTTGACTATGGACTCATGGTCTATGGGTCGGCATCAGACACTGCACTAAAATGAGTAAGCATGGCCCTCAACAAGGCCTGCAGGCTGGCTCTATGGGCTGATAATCTCCTACACACCTGCTCCCTCTGCGAGCGCACTAACTGGCTCAGTCTTGCCAACAGAATCAAATACCAAACATGCCTGCTTGGCATGAAATCTCTCCTAGGTAACGCTCCATTGGCCTTCAAAGAACTGCTCCAATGAGGTAGATCCGGGTACCACACTAGAGGGCAGACTCGCAGCCCACTTGCATTCCTTCAGAGAAACGGCATTTGGCCAATGGTTCTTCGCATACAGGGCTCCTTCTTGGCTAAATGAGATCCCAGCACACCTATTACTCATTAACAGCCTCCCTGTCTTTAAGGTGGAACTAAGACATCACCTTGCCAAGGCTGAGGTATGTAGCTGTAGATAACCTATAGCACTAACACCCGGTACCTTGGAGTCAGCCTGCTCCTTGGATGCATTCTCCGATTTGCTACCCTACTACCTAGTAACCCTGAGTTTAAACTCCTACTTCATACTACTACTTGCCAGCCCCCAAACTAGAGTCTTCCATAGCCATAGCCTGTCGATGAGCCTTCTATCTACTGTCCTTAACTCAGCACTCTCTTTTAAGTCCCTCCCCGCCATTGACCCTTCACAAATGTGTTGTGCCTGAAAATAGTCATTGCTATGGCTAGTGCACTCACCCGGTTAACCAAAACTAAATAAATAAAAATAAATAAATAAATGTGATTGTCTCAAAGCACCTGCCTTCCCCCCAGCTTATTCTGTGTATGGTCCTCCCTCACATTGCTCTCTAGTATGTTCCTACTACATCAGTCCTGCACAAAAAATTACCCCCCTCCACCCTTGACTTGAATTAACGACAAAGCCTCATCTTGGCTGCATTAACTTACAGGGTGTGAAAGTCTATTTTGAGTCTCTCCCCGACAGTGCCTCCCCTGGCTTCTTTAACTCCTGCTAAATTAGTTCCTTAAACCCACAGCACTCACCATGTACCTTGGACTGTACTAACTGCAATATGTACCTCTATATGAAATAGCTTACAATTAAGCAATAAGGCATGACCAAGGGTTATGTTAATGGTCTGTTAATCACCTTCTAGGGGTGAACTGTGGCACGAGGTGTAGCCGAGTGCCACATGCCCCTAGAGGGTGATTAATTGACCATTAACATAATCCCTGGGAGTGCCTTATTGCTATTATAATAAAAAATGTTTTTAAACAGTGTTAAACCTTGTTCAGCATATGGCTAAGCTCTACATGTATGTTAATAAAAGATTAACATAAGGCTGTTAGAATGTTTGCAGCCAATCAGAAAGCTCAATTTCTCAGACCCTTTTTATAATTGTAAATAGTCACACCAATTGCTGTTATTTCTTGTATTTTTTGTCTCTGTACTTGTGCACCCATACTCTGTAACTACCTTTCTGTGTTGTCCTCCTGTCAAGATGTGGGACCTTGGAAAAAGAGCATTTTGCTCAAAGGTTATATCTGAATGAAGAAAGAAAGAAAGAAAGAAAGAAAGAAAGAAAGAAAGAAAGAAAGAAAGAAAGAAAGAAAGAAATTTGTTGGAGGTGAACCACCGTTGGACCAAGCAGAAATCGATGGTAAGGGTGGCTGATAATGTGGAGGGGTCACAATGGAATAATATGAGGTCATCAACGTAGAGGAGTGATTTACAACAGGAGATGCCCTCTGATGGGAGAGAGTTAACGAAGAGTGAAAAGAGGAGGGTGTCAAGTACAGATCCCTGGGAGACACCGACTGAGACAGGCAAAAAAGGGGAGGTGGCACCACCAAGGCAGACCATTTGGGTCCTGCCAGAGAGGTAGTTAGTGAGCCAGGTGGTGGAGGCAGGGGAGAACCCAAGGGCAATGAGTTTTGATATCAGGATGTTGTGACTGACAAGGTAGAATGCCTTGGACAAACACTGTTCCAGTCAGCATCCCATCGTCCATATTCCTTCGTATGTGATCAGTGAAGAGGGCAAGGGCAGTGGTTGTGCTGTGTCCCTTCCTAAAACCGTGTTGCTGTGGGTAGAGGAGATTGTATTTGGTGATATGTTCCATGATTTGGTAGTTTACCGCCTTCTCAAGGAGCTTGCCAAGATGGAGCAGTATGGAGATGGGTCTGTAATTGTCAATAAGACTAGGGTTACCTGATTTATGAGGGGGGACAAATTTTGGCCTGCTTCCAGGCAAGGGAGGCAGAGGCCATGGTAAAGAAGAGCTTGAAGATGTGGGTGAGTGGATAAGCAATGTCTTTGGCCACAAGTTTTAAGAAGTAGTGGGATAGACCTTCACTACCAGCACTCCCTTTAGATGGAAGGCTGAGGAGGAGCTTTAGTGTCCCAGGAAGGGAAAAGGTCTTGAAATAAAAAGGGAGGCTGCTGGAAGTGGGAGATCAGCGAGGGGCAAGGGGGTTGGGGGGAGTTTAGCTAGGTAGTTACTAAGACTAGAGAAATTGGCATTAAATGCATTCAAAATATTGGTAGGGTCAGTCAGGGACCCATGCTGTGTGTTCAAGGAGGAAGGGGACTGCTTTGTTGAGTGGGTGAGCAAGGCATTAATGGAAGACCAGAAATTCCAGGGGTTATCTAGGTGCTTGGCTTGGAGTGATTGGAAGTAGGCCGACTCCTTTGATCAGATGCTGCACTTGCAGAGATTATGCAGGTGATGGCAGTCATTCCAAAGCGTAGGGGATGGGGCAGTATTATAGGCAGCCCACTTGCTGTCCTGCTCCTTCATCTGCTTGAGGAGATCTGATGAGAGCCAGTGAGTGCCACCCCCATGTACTCTATTAATAGTAAGTGGGAAATGCTTGTCTTGAATGAGTGAGAGAGCTGAGACAAACGTGTCTAGGCGCTAGGCTAGTGTTGGTGGCATTATAGAGGGTAGTGCAGTCAAGGGGCAGTCAAGGGCTCTGAGGTCATCCTGGAGTCTGAGGGGGTCACAATTAAAAAAATTGCAAAATGTCAGCTAGGTGGGTGAGGGACAGGGGGGTTTGGTATGCCTGACACAGTAGATGGGGAGTGGTCACTAATGGTGTCAGAAAATGTGCCAGCGTGGGCAACGTTGTCAGCTCTTGTCATCAGAATCAAGTCAAGAGTTGTGTGTCTGTTGGTCTGATTGTTGTGGCATGTGTGGGAGGTAATTAGCTGTGTGAGATTATGTTGTTGGATCATGGAGTTGCAGTCAGAGAGGGGGTTAGTGTCCCAGTCAATGTTAAAGTCACCCAATAGAAAGATGTCTCTAGAGAGGGAAAGAGGGGCAAGGATATTCAGAAATGCTGAAAACCCAGGAACACAATAGCATAATGACCTCCGCCTTCCTGGTAGTAATTCCCCTGGCTATGCATCCCAGCATTCAGTTTGCCTTGGCTACTGCTCTCTTGCAGTGTGCAGAGTGTTTCAGGTCACTTGGGATTATTACTTCTAGGTCCTTTTCTTCTTTTGACCTGGTTACCTGCATTCTGCCCCAGCAGTATTTGGTCCCATGGTTCTTCACATAACCGTAACCATAACCATAACCATAACCATAACCATAACCATAACCATAACCATAATGCATAACCTTGCACTTTTTAGCATTGACCCCCAGCTGCCAAATGCTAGACAACTTTTCTAGCCTAGCCAAATCCTCCTTGAGTTCCTGTCTACCCTCCTCTGTGTCTACCCTCCCACATAGCTTGGTATTGTCTACAGACAGGCAGATTTTACCCTTGATTCCATCTATGATGTTGTTTATGAAGATGTTAAATAACACTGGACTGAGCACCAAGCCCTGTAGGACCCCACTTGTCACAGGCCTCACTTCAGAGAACTCTCTCCTGACTACCACCCTTTAACTTCTATCCTGCAATCAGCTTCTGACCCACCCCGTGAGCTTAACCCCACCCCCAGGTCCTCAAGCTTCTTGACCAGTCTCCTATGAGGCAGAGAATGGAAGGTTTTGCTGAAGTCTAGATACAGTACTTTAACTGCATGGCCATATCCACTGTTCTAGTGACCCAATCAAAGAAGTCAATTAGGTTAGTTTGGCAAGACCTCCCCGACATAAACCCATGCTACCTCCCATCCTGGAGCCCATCTTCCTCCGGAAAGCCAGTCAGTCTGTCCTTCAGGATGGTCTCCATCAGCTTGCCCAATGCAGAGATCGGGTTGACTGGTCTGTAGTTTCCTGGTTCATCCCTCGGCCCAATCTTATGAAGAGGCACCACATGCGCCATTCTCAAGTCCTGGAGCATGTTTCCAGACTCCAGGAAGGTGTTAAACAGGTCTGCCAGGGGACCCGCCATAACTTCTGCCAGTTCTTTAAGGACCCTCAGGTGCATGCCATCTAACCCTGGTGATTTGTCCACCTTTAGGGCCCTTAGGCACTTGTGCACCCTTTTGGCTTGAATTTCACCATCTGTGACTGCCCCCCTCCCAGTTCCCTTCCCCCAACTCCCTTGCAGTACTGGTCCATCCTTCTCATTATTGAAGACTGACCAGAAGTACCCATTAAGGACCTCCTCCTTCTCTTCACCCCACTCTGCCCAACTCCCCTCCCTTTTTAGCTTTACAATCTCATCCTTTAGATTTCTTTTCTCCATTATATACCTGCAAAAGACCTTCTCACTTGCTTTTACCCACTGCTGTACCTCTCTCATGGCTTATGCCTCCCTTACTGCACTGCTCACCTCTCTTGACTTACTTATGTAGTAAATCATCAGGTAAGACAAACAATATACAACTGCTTACAAATGACACAAATGCAGTCGCACTAATGTGATATCTTCATGGATTTGTAGCTGTGCTCTGCAGACTGCAAGACATACACACTTGCTTCTGGCTGCAGACAGAAGCCTATGGTACTAAAATCACAACACTGCTTCTGAGTTCAGAAGCACAGGCTCCTGCAGCCACAAATAGAAATCCATGATACCCAAATTACAGTACTTCTTTTGTTTACAGAGGTGCAGGTCCCTATGGGTACAACACTTCTGTAGCCACAGGTACTCATCCACACAGTAAGGCATATGCACAGTTCTGTCTGCCCAAGTGCAGGTCCCTGAGGGGCATGCCCTTCTACAGCCATAACTATAAGACATACACACTGACCTCTGGCTGCAGGAGCACAGGCCCCAAAAATTCCATCATACCAAAATTTCAACAGTGCTTCTGGCTACAGCTACAGGTACCTATGCATGCTGAAAGACATATATGTAACAAGATGTGGCTTCAGAAGCACAGGACCCTGTTGGTTCAACTCCTGGTTTCACTTGACAACCCCCCCTCCCCTCCAGATTGCTGTTCCCCCAATACACTGCTGGTGACACCAGGGTGCCCACCCCTGCTACTGCTGAGGTATAAATGCTGACACTGAGGTGCCCAATCCTCAGTGTCGGCTCCGATCCCTGTAAATCTGGTTCCTATAAAAAAGAAAACTGTCCCTAGTTGTTTGTTGTTTATTACTTTTAAACCTGGAAAGAAGATAATGGTCTCTCATTGATTTTTGTTTTAACTTGCAAAGAAGAAAATGATTCCTTGCTATTTTCAGCCCCCACATCCCCATCCACCCCAACCCTCCACTTAGCACCCGCCACCCCACACACCTCCAAGCACCCTTAATCACCTGAAATTGTCCCATGAGCTAGGTCCTCTCCAATTAAAAATATATCCTCCTGCTGTAACAATGACTGGGATATGAGAAAATAAAGTAAGTCCGGTTAATGTATTTCAATGCATTTTTAACTTTTACTCATAACTTTGTAATATTTCAATAGTTTTATGCCAAATTTTTAATATATCCTTTTTGTAACTCCTCTTCATGAACAATGTAGGTAGAATTTTTCAAATCAGTCCTGAAAGGTGATTTTCCAGTTGCTCTGTGAAATCATCTTTTGGGTGGGATTTAAAAAAAAATTTCACCTACCAGGTTCATGAGGTGGGGTCATAAGATGACTATGGTGAAAATTTGTTGGAAAAATATGGTAAAATGACCAAGATATGAGTAAATATTGAAATATTTCAATGTTCACTCATAACTTCACTGATTTTAAATATATTTCCATCAAACTTGCAACATGGCCTTTTTGGGACCTCATCCCATGAGCAAGACAGGTGAAATTTTTCAGATCTGGGCTGAAAGGTGATTTCACAGTCAATCTGTGAAATCCCTTGTCAGGTGGGATTTGAGAATTTTATTTATTTATTTTATTTATCACTTTGTTAACCGGTTAGGGTGCACTGGTCCAAAGGACCATTTTCAGGCACGACCCGGGCCAAGAGGCATAGGCAGGGTAAATAGTTACAGTAGTAGATAATATACATGTAATAGTTACAAATGGTAGATACTACAAATTGGTTACAGCTATGTACAGCTATACAGGTTATAGCTATGTAATTTTCACCTACTGGGTTCATGAAATGGAGTCATAAGAACACTATGTTCAAAATGTGGGGTCAGAATATTAAAAAACAACAAAGTTATTAATGTACAGTGACATTTTTTCATACTCGCTCATAACTTAGATAGTTATCAATATTCTCGACTCCAAGCTTTCAACATAGACATTGTTTCACACCACCTCATAAGTGTGACTGGTGTCATTTTTAAAATCCTGGATGAACAGCAGAGACTGCCTGCATTTGTCACAGGGGAGAAATAAGAATTTCAGGTTTTTTGAGTCAACATAGGTGAAGGTAAGTTGCAGTGAAACTTGCTTGAATTGGTATATTTATTACTGACTGAAGGGCAGATTTAACATCAGTCATAGTAGCCCACATTTAGGGGCCATGTTAAAAGAACTGTATCTTGCCCTGTAATTGGGGGAGGTATGATAATTGTCTGGCCTGGGGCCACAGCTAGTTGATAACTGGAGGTGGAACTGAGTCACATTTTTGATTCGCTCTCCAGCAGGAAGCAGGGACTCTTACTTAAAAGGATCAGATCAGATTCAGCTGTTTGCTGGATGAAATACAACATAATAAAATCTAACCTGCTTTTCTGGTGTCTTCTTTCAGCTCTTTCCATGTTCTTTAGGTTCCAGATGGAGGGTGGGGTCAGAGCACAACTGGCAGCAGAAAGGGGTCACCTGATCCACATGGACCAATCCCCAGCTAGCAGAAAGTGACAGGGGGACTATAAAAGAAACCACTTCTAATCTATCTGATTCATGTTCATGTCCTGGAGGCATCTGCAGGCATGCAGGGAATGCCGTTGGTCCACTGAAATAAGGTAAAACACCACTTTGATACTGCCTGTACAAGGGATTATTGGAAGAATGTAAGGGGTAACAGCAGAGGAAAACAGTTCATACATGCAGATACTACCTGTTATGTGAGGAGAGAGGAAACACACTATCTGGGGAGGCATACAAAGTGGTAAAGGCAAGTTAAAAAAGGCAAATGAAAAACACCTATGGTATGGGAATAAAGGTAACACCCTATCTAGGGTAAAGATAAAAAGAGAATAAAAGAAGCAAAAAGGGAAACCTTAAAACACCCTATTAGGGTCAAGTAACAAAGGGGTTAAGCAAAGCACATCCTATCTAGGGTAAGGGTACAAGTTTTTCCAGTCAACATAGAGAGTGAATGAATGAATGGGAATGTTGGGAGTGGTGCAATGCAGTGGCTGTGGACTGCAGTTTTCAGAGACGTCTTCTGGAGACTGAGGTGCAGCCCATCTGCATGCACCTCACTGCACTGAAGGAGGAGGAGGAGGAGGTTGCTAGTCTCCAGGCTGAGTAGACTAGAATTAGGGGAACCTGCTCCCCCACTCTTGGGCCACTGAGTCTACCACTGTTGCCCCAGAGGATGCCAAGGAAGAGGGCCAGCTGGACAGTAGTGGGCTCCAGGAGGGTGGGGGTGGGGTGGCAGGTCAGGGGAACATTCCTCAGCCAGTTGCACTAGGAAACTCATTCACCACTCTGGTGGGATAAGACTGCTGGGAGGAGGCACCCACTAGTAGTCACCAGGGAAGATGTGGAGGTCCTACCTAGAGGAGGACTCAAGGTGGGAGGGAGAGGAACCTAGCAGAAGAAGAAGAAGTAATTCTAGTGGGGAGCTCAATCATCACAGGGGTAGATTTGGAAACAGGAAGAGGAGAAAAGAGGGAGGTGAGGTGCCTTACTGGTGTCTCAGCTCAGAGAAATAGGAAGTGGATCCTAAGGGCAAACAAGATGCTGGAATTGGGATTGGGCACCATAGTGTCAGCTGTTACTGTTTAATGGTGCTGGGGTGGGTCCCCCTGTGTCATCAGCAATGTATTTGGGGAGGATGATCTGAAGGGGGAGGGTAGTCAAGCATTACTGAGGTTGGGCATCATGGTCTGCTTTTGTATTAAATTATATTTCAATTGGGGACGGACAAGAGAGAACTGGCTGAGTTTAGAGTGGGATGGAATATAACAAGAATAACAGAATCAAGACAACGAGGGAGGGTTTGCTGAGCTGGCAAGTGGAGGGATAATGGAAATTAATTTTTTGGGGGTGTGAGATGAAAAAGGAATTACCCTGTTGCATCAGTTCATGAGAGACAGGGTAATTCTCAGCTCACAACATGAAAAACAGCTCCTGTCACTAAGCTGGGCACCCAGGATTTTGGGGTACCTGGAAAAGGTATTTCTGGCCCTAATTTAAAAACAAACACCAGAATCTAGCTAAGCAGATCCCATTTAGCTAGGTTCAGGTGTTTGTTTTTAAAATGCATAATTTTTAGGTATTGTCTGTGTTTTCTAGTTATTTGGATCATGACAACTAATTGGTGCACACACAAAATGGTCTTGCTCACCAAAATTTTTGGGTCACAGCAAAGGGTTATCCAAAAACCTACTGAGCATGCTCAGAAAAAAAACTACTTTAAATCCTTATAACTCTGGAACTGATTAACATTTTTTTCATGAAACCTTTGAATGGCACTACCTTGGCACAGGCTACTTCTTTTGGAAACAAATTCTATACAGTCTAGGCTGTACATGACAGCAAAAACAGAAAAGTGTAGTAAGTATAGGACAAAACATTTATTTTCTTTAAAAATCAGCATTCCGTATCTTGAAAACTGTGCAAGCTGCTCTCACCTAATTTCTCACGTCTTGAGAACTTGCTTCTGAGACAATGTATGCCAAAATTTGGGCAATTTTGTCGAACTCTGACAAAGTCATTAATTTGCAATAATTGGGGTTGAACATTAAACATCGTACTTATCTGGAAATGAGCTATGTATGCCTTTCCTGGTGAAACTTTTCAAATAAATAAACTATACTGGCACTACTATGCCAGTATAATTATATATATATATATATATATATATATATATATACAGTATATATATTATACTGGTGCAGTAGCACTAGTATAGTTAGGGTTGAGTAATGTATTTAATGTTAAACCACAAATTTTGTACCTTAATAACTTTGGCAGCATTTGTGAAATAGCCTGAAGTTAGACATGTGCAGTCTGGCTGGCAGGGTCTCAAGGCATGAAAAGTTTCATGACGGCATCTTGTGCAGGTTCCAAGATACAGAATGTTGATATTTAATGAAGTGCAGTGTTTTTTCCTGAAAGTAACACTTTTTTTTGCTCTCACATACAGCCTGGATAGGTCAGAATATTTTTCAGAAACATTTAGGGTAGAAGCGTCCTTTGCCAAGGTAGTACCTTTTGAAGTTTTTGTGAAAAATATTAATCGATTCCAGGGTTATATCTTTGTCTGAGCATGCTCAGTAGATTTCTGGATAAGTCTCTGATATGAACCATAAATCTTTGGTTCACCACAGTATTTTTGGTTCACATCACTAAGTTGTCATGAACAAAAAACAGTTCTCATGAACCATTTTTTTTTCAGTTTGTGATAGCCACTGTCTTGTTTTTTTTACCACTAAAAAACATTAAAAATTATATATTTTCAAAAAACAAACACCTGCACCTAAGTAAACAGGACCCATTTAGTTACATTCTTGCATTTGTTTTTTGAATATGATGCTGGAAATAAGGTTTCCTGGGACCCAAAAATCCTGGGTACCCAGCTAAGGGAGAGGAGCTGTTCACCTTTGTTCTCCATTCTGCAAGATCACCTTTCAGGCAGGATTTGAAAATGTTCACCTAGTGGGTTCATAAGGTGGGGTCATAAGAAGACTATCTTGAAAATTTGGTGGAAAAATATGGTAAAATTACTGAATTATGAGTGAATGTTGAAATATTTTAAAATTCACGCATAAATTTGCTGATTTTCAATATTTTTGCACCAAACTTTCAACATGGCCTTTTTGGGACTCCACCTCATGAACTATACAGGTGAAAATGTTTAAATCTGTACCAAATTGTGATAGTGCAGTCACTCTGTAATCATGTTTTGGGCAGGATTTGAACATTTTCACTGACTGGCTTCATGAGGTGGGGTTATAAGAAGACTATGTTGATAATTAGTCAACTAGTCCTGTTATAAAAATGTCTTTACTCTGTAACATTTACTGTATTGTGTATCTGCACTAACCGTATTGTGTATCTGTATCTATTACACGTGACATGGAACCTTTGTGAAGGAGTCTGTAACATTTACTATATTGTGTATCTGCACTAACTGTATTGTATATCTGTATCTATTATACGTGATGTGGAACCTTTGTAAAGGAGTCTATGACTCAAAGATATTTCTGATCTCTGAAATAAACAATAAACAATTTGGTATAAAAATATGATAAAATGACCAAGTGAGCATTGAAATATTTCAACGTTCACTCATAACTTCACTTATTGTCAATATTTTCAGCATGGTCTTATTGGGACCCCACCTCATGAACAATGCAGGTGAAATTTTTCAAATCCATGCTGAAAAGTGATTTTGCAGTCATTCCATGAAATCATGCTTTGGGTGGGATTTGAAAATGTTCACCTACCAGATTCATGAGGTGGGGTCTTAAGAGACTAAGGGGGGGTAGCAGTTTTGTTTGGTGGTATCACCCTTCATAAAGTAAAATGTTACCTTTGAAAGATCAGCTACTTTTTGTTGGGCTAAGGGGTTGCCCTTACCTCACGAGATAGCATGATCCACTAGCATATGGTTTTCTATATGCAGTCACGTAACTGCAGACCCCACAGGGGCCTGTCCCTCTGCAGCCAGAAGTGATGTGTATATCTTACACCTGTGGCTGAAGAGGCTCAGGCCCATCAGGGGCTTACAATTCTGCAGAGAGAAGTACTGTTACAATTTTGGTATCATGGATTTCATGGTACCTGTGCTTTTTAATCCAGAGCTCAGTGTGTATGTCTTACGGCTGCCATTGTAGAAGCACAGGCCTGTCAGGGCCTGCAGCTCTGCAGCCACAAATGTGTGTGCATGTCTTACAGTGTACATGAACATCTGAGGCTATGGAAGCACTGGCACCCTTGAGGCCTGTGTATCTATAGACAAAATAAATCTTTTAATTTGAAAACCATGGATTTCTATATGTGGCTGCAGGGGTCTGTTCTTCTGCACACAGAAGCAGTGCTGTGATTTGAGTATTGAAAATTTCTTCTGCAGCCAGAAGTAAGTCTTGCAAAGTGCATACCACAGAAACAAATCCACGAAGATGGCACATTAGTACTACTGCATTTGTCATCTGGAAACAGTTGAATGTTATCAGTCTTACCTGATGATGGTGTTCTGTGGTTGCTTGTGTGGTTTTTCTTTTGCTGCTTGAGGAAGGGGCGGGGAGTTAGGGTTGGAAACCCTAATGCTACATTTCCCTACTTTTGTGGTATTAAGTTAAACCCTAACTGGTACATTAATGCCTTTTTTTTTTTTTTGCAAAGAATATGGGCAGTATTTTCAGAGTTGCACATCCATTTTTTGGGATGAAGGTTGTGAAATCCACCTGGGAGTTAGACCAAGAAAAGTTGGTCTAACTTCCTGGATGGATTTCTACACATGCATCTGAAAAATTAATACAAATATTGCAGTTGCAGCAAACATAGCTGTAAATTGCAGAAATTGTCACAAATGCATCCAGATACCTGTGAATAGCATGTAGACATCTGGACACATCTGCATGGATGCAGCATGCATCCAAATTATGGACGCAAGTGCTGCATGCAGGTGATTAAAAATCCTACCATCTATCTGCATACATACATATACATACACATATATCTGCATGTATAATATATATCTATCTATCTATCTATCTATCTATCTATCTATCTATCTATCCATCTATGAGGTGTTTTTTGTTTAACCCCAATTTTTGCACCTCAATGACTTTGGTGGTGTTTGATGAAATAGACCAAAATTTGGCACTCATGGTCTGCCTGGCAGGGTATGAAGATGTGAAAAGTTTTGTGAAGGCATATGTCCCTGCACCACTGCACCGGTGGGTGCCAGAGGACCCTGTGCTTCTGCAGACTGATCGACTCTTTGTCCTGTGCATCTGTATCTGTGGCCACATGGAAGTGAAGGGCCCAGGCTGCCCTGCACTTCAAAGCCCACCAGACAGCCCCATAAATTCAAGACATTCCATAGGCTAACTGAGTCTTCCCTTAGGGGTCCTGCAAGTCTGTATCTGTTTGCTCAGGTCCCGAAGGGACCTGTGTGAATGAAGATATGATTCCACTATCTCAAAACGAAAGGAAATTATTTGGAAAAAATGCATTAATGCATCAGTTAGGGTTCAGTTTAATGCCACAAAAGTAGGGAAATGTGCCATTAGGGTTTCCAACCCTAACTCCCCCCCGAACAGCAAAAGGACAAAACCTCACAAGCAACTACAGAGAGCCATCATCAGGTAAGACAAACAATATACAACTGTTTCCAGATGACACAAATGCAGTAGCACTGATGTGCTACCATCATGGATTTAGACAATAAAAATGATGGCAGAAAAAGGTGAACAGTCCATCCAGTCTGCCTGAGTTTCCTATTTAGCCCTTGGACCTACTGCCCCTCCAGGGTCTTAGCCCTCCCATCCTTCCCCCATTTCCCTCCAGTTTTCTGTTGCCCTAAGCAACTACTATACCCTTCATTCTAGCTCAACCATGCTTGAGCCCACCAACAGTTTTAGCACCCACCACAGGCAGACTGTTCCATGGCTCCACCACCCTTTCTGTAAAATAATACTTCCTCATGTCCCTTAAGAGCCTCCCTCCTGTCAGTTTCCACTCCTGTCCACGTGACTGTGAATTGAAAGGCTTCACCTGTGGTTCAGTGGGCTGGAGCAGCCAGCCACATCCCCTGCCTGAGCTATATAAGGCAATCCTTCCAGCATTACCTGGAAGCATTTTTTCTTTGCAGCCAGAGGTGCTGTCAGGCCATGTTTGGACTTCCTGTTGTTTGTGTCCCTCCTGCTCGCTTAGGTTGCTTGTTTGTTTTGCCTCGGGCTGCTGTGTGCTTCTCTAAGTTTGTCCTCCCATATCTTCCTGCTTGCTTCCTTGCCCGTTTTTGTGTCTGTCCCTTGTCTGCTGTGCTTTTTCTTCCCCTCCATCTGCATTTGCCACTCTGCTGCTTGTGTCCACATTCTTCCATCCCTCATTGGTTACATTCTTTTTTTTTTCATTTACACTTTGTCCACCTTTCCATGGAGCTAGCAGGCAGCTCCAGACCTCCCTAGGAGGGCTTGTCCTCTGAGCCTGGCCATCCCCAATCAGACCTATCCCATAGTTCCCCCACGGATTATCCCCCATGGCAGGGCTGGGGGCAAGGAGCGTTGACTTTCTCCCCTCCTCTGGAGCACAATCCAGAAGCCATGGAAGCTGGTGAGGATGCGTCCGGGCAATCATGGAGACTGACAGCTCCAAATTCTTTCCTCCATTTTATCCCTGGGCCCAAGAATGTGTAATGGGTGGGACAGATGAGCTGTACTTCTGTGGAGACAACCTACACCCTGGATGTGGTGTCCCTTCCAATTCCTGGTGGCATGCATGTGCTGCCACCCAGCTGCCACTGGGTGTCAGGCAAAAAGCATGCCACACTGTCCCCCCTCCCCAAGGAAGGAAAGCTGTCTATGGATGCTCAATCCTTCCTCTCCCTGCTGGTCCCCGAGTAACCTGAGTTCATTCCCTACCCCAGGTCGCCGGCATAGCATGAGGTGTGGCGTCAAGTGCCTCAACCCTCAGTGCCACTGGTACAGCTTTGTTTCCATTCTTTTGGGGTTTGTTGCTCCAACTCATTTTTCCTTTTGAGTTGGCTGTAACACAAAAAGAACTAAAAACCTGGCAAACTCCTCTGTCAAAAGCAAATGCTTCCAAAACCCAAGCTGCTTCCTCTCTTCCGAGCTGGTCCCCATCACACCATCCTGCATTTCAGCTGGTTAGTGTTTAACATGTACAAAAAATGTATTTTAGCAATTCACTGCATTAGCAACTACCATTACTCTATCACAGTCTACTTGAAGGAGCAAATTACTCTATCACAGTTTACTTGAAGGAGCAAATCTCCGTGTTCATCTCTTGATTTTGAACCCCTGCTTATGTGTAAAAACTACTGGGTACATTTCATATATTTAATTTACCAACACAACAGTCGGTAACCACCATTATCCTCCCTAGTTCTAGGACAGCATTTCAAATATTTTTGTAAAGCTTATGAATTTGAAACAGTAGGTATTTTAAGTGCTATATGTAAGCGTATGAATTCAAATTGTAATGAAAACTTTATTTTCCAGTAATTTGGCTTTCTTAATGGAACTGGTTGGCATGAATTCCCATGTACCATCCTTGTGACATACATGTCATGACATACCTACGTGAAGGTGTCACATTCTAGCTGAAAAAGTAAATGCATATAAGAAAGACAAGAAAAGAATATAAGGAAGTGAAAAGTGCTATATAAGAAAGAGAAAAGGGTGCATGACCTACATGAGGGACCAGGGCTGTGCCAACAACTGTAAGGGCTAATCAAAAAAATCAAAACGAACTCACTGCGAGCGAAAGTCCAATTGTCAACCATGCAGCTCTCTAAAGTTCAGCCAGCCCATATCGAAACAGAAATGCCAAAGTAGAGAGAGCGCTAGAAAACCTTGAAGCACGAAATAACAAATAAAATAATGGCAAAGTGAAGACCCAAAGACCAAAATATTGTAGGTGTTCATAATAGAAACACACACTGGTTTTAATAAGGTCAACACAAATATAGCAACATATACAAAGTGCTCGTGACTGCTGCAAAAAAGGAAAACACCCCTAGTGCCTCGACTCACACGATTCTGTGGGGTCCACCTCCTCACCAAAAAACATAAAATAACCATTACCGTATAAGAAATAATTATAGTATAAGTTTGTTTTTTGTATCAGTCCTGCTGAGCATCCATAGTTTGTCCATACTGCCACTGTTCCACTTGCTGGCACCATTATCAAGGAACAGAACAGTGTAATTTGTCCCTACTCCTTCTGGGGACACTGGCACCAACATTAGATGATTTTAATAATTGGCCCTATTGCTTTCTTGTTCTGCACTCCCCCCACCACTTGAAACTGGAGTTGGAGTCTTCTGCTGCCACTGCTGATAGCCCCAATTTCAAGTGGATAAGCAATGCCCAAAGAGAAAAATTTGTCTGTAATAAAAGAGTTTCTTAATGCTGACCTCTGAGGCAGTGGGTCTCCTGGCAGTGCTGGCCCTACTGCAACCACAGCTCTTGCACCCCCCTGGTCACAGCCCTGTGAGGGACTTCTAAATGCTATACCTGACCTTTGTTACATGTTCGTCACTCTTCAAAATTGGATGCATGCAAACCATGACCATAACTTACTATTGCTCAGGCTCACCCCATGGTTGACAGTCTTGCTGTGCACCCACAAAGCCTGCATCTTGAGTATGTGAAACTCAGGGTGGGGTCCTTCTTATCTTGGCCCTAGTGGGAATGTCCTCACTTCGGGCAGAACTTTAGCCATGCAGATGTATCAGTGGCACCTCTTGATGTAGAATTTAAGACTTCAGCTACCAGGGGTGGGGCCTTTAAGCCCAAGGGGGCTCCTTTAGCTTGCCAAGTGGTTTCAGTGGCACCTTTGTACACTATTCTCCCTATGACCACCTCAGGTACACTTGGTCTCCTTTTAGGCTTGTAGAGGCTGGCTGAATGCCATCAGTGGTTGTTGCTCTCCTCCACCCACTATGGGGGATGGTCCTCCCATGGGGGAGTCCCCTGTGGCTACAGAGTGAGCTCACAGCCCCTCATGGTGTTCCTGTTAGAGGGATAAAGCAAGAGCCTCCTCCCACATTGTACCACCCTTGAATTAGGTTTCTAAAGTGCAACAATAGAGCCATCACTAAAGAACATATCCCAAGCCTGGAGGGAAGGTGACCTAGGCCTTGGAGCCCCAGAGATTTCTCCCTCATAGGGTTTTTTTCCTCTCCTTCATGCCGAAGGTCATAATACCTAGTTAGTTTAGATAGTAGTAGCTTCTTAGGTTATCTAGGTAGGTTTCCGCTGATGGATGAAGATAGATGGTGGCTTTCCTTTGCATTGGATGGCAGCTTCTTTGCCGTTCCCTCTCTCCTTAGGAAGTCATGTCCTCCTGCTCAGTTTTTATACCTATTGTATTGTCATGTTTGTGTTTGTTTCTGAAAAGCTTGTCACCAGTGGCCGTTGATCCATCAGATGCTGTCAACCGTGCTCCTCAGCCTTTGTAAGCAATAGTTGCAGTTCAACACTCTTTTTGGGCCCTCCTAAAGTATCTCTAGCCTAAGGGAATTCTTCCCATGGTACCTCTAGGGGTGAAACCTTCCTTGAGGGTTCGTTGTCTTCAGTACCCCTAAAGGGTGGTATTCACGTGGAATAGAGAGGTGAACAGCCACACAGGTTTATCAACAAGTTACGCAAGCATAACACTACAGTACACTAAGTTGTGTAAGCCCATTGAACTAGTGTTCAAGCTAAAATATTTCCCTACAGTTCGCCTTATTAATTTCTTTTAGGAACTTAAAGGTCTCTATCATATCTCCCTTCTCCATTCTGGTCTCCAGCAAGCACACGTTCAGTGCCTTTAGGCACTCCTCATAGCATCTGCCCTGTTGGCCCTGAATCACTTTTGTTGCCTTGCACTGCACCATCTCCAAGCCTATCTCTATCCTTCCTGAGGTGAGGACACCAGAATTGTGTGCAGTACTCCATCTGTGGCTCACTAAGGATCTGTACAGGGGAAGAATTACCTCTTCTCTCCTGCTATCAGTACTCTTCCTGATACATCACAGCACCCTACCTGCTTTGCTATTTGACTTGTTGCAATGACCTGATTGTTTGAGGAAGTCACTGATGATAGCTCCAGGGTCCCAATCCTCAGCTGTAGTGCTACGTCTTGCCCCACTCATTCAGTACTCTGCCCTGGAGTTCTTGTTTCCTGTTACATTACCTTGCACTTTTTGGCATTGAATTTCAACTGCTAAACCTTAGATCATCCCTCTAGCTTCTGTACGTTACTGTGCATTTGCCTAATTCCTTCATTGTTATCCATCCTCCTACACAGCTCACTGTCATCTGCAAAGAGACACGATATGCCTCCAATACCCTCACCAATGCTGTTAATGAACATATGGAAGAGGATCGATCCCAGAACTGACCCCTTTGATATTCCGTTCATGACCTCCCTCCCTCTCTGCTAACTTGACTCCATTAGATAGATAGATAGATAGATAGATAGATAGATAGATAGATAGATAGATACTTTATTTATACAGCGTCCCTTCCCGGGGGCTCAGAGCACTGTAAAATCCATACAATCTAATACAAATAAAAACATTCATCTTAACATACATAAAAACACTACATTACAGAGAATAGCATACCATAAATCAAATTCAAGTCACCATATTAATAAATAAAATGATAGTCATCAAGAATATTTCATACTATAATAGATTACATACTTTTTCAAATAAGAATGCCTTGAACTCCCTCTTAAAGGATTCCACCAAGGGATCCTCTTTCAGATACCCTGGGAGCAAGTTCCACAGGGTAGGTGCAGCCACTGAGAAAGCATGATCTCCCAAAAGCCGCAGCCTTGCCCTAGGAACCACCAAGAGGCCACACTTGGAGGAATAGTGAGGGCGAGTTGGGCAGTGAAGAACCAGGAGGTCTTGCAGATAGTTAGGTTACCAACCACGTAGGGCTTTATAGGTCTACAACCCTCTGCTGCCTCTCCTTTAGCCAGTTACCTACTCAGTTTAATATGATCTTAGCTGCACCCAGATCCTTCATCTTCTTCAGCAAGTGTCTGTAAGGCACCAAGTCCAAAGCCTTGCTGAAGTCATAGTAGAGCAAATTGACAGTGTGGCTACTATCCAATTCCCTTATCACCCAGTCAAAAAAAACTGTCAAGTTAGTCTGATAAGATCTCCCTGCCAAGAATCCGTGCTGTTTACTGTCCTGGAGCCTATTGATCTCCAAGTAGTCCACAAGGTCCTCTTTGACCAATGACTCCATCAGCTCCTCTACAAAAGAAGGTAAGATTGACAGGTCTGTAGTTTCATGCACTTGTATCAGCGATTTGATTTGTATCTGCAAGGGCCTGTGCTTATACAGCCATACCTGTGTGTGTATGTCATATAGCATGCATAAGTACATGTGGTTGCAGAAGCGCAGGCCCCATGAAGTATTGTTGCACACTATACAACATACGCACACAGGCATGGCTTAAATGTGTAACACTAACATGTGCAACACAAAAATTAAAATTTTGTGTCTCACATACTTTTACTCATAACTTGGCTGTTTTACAATATTTTAGTCACATATGTTGAATCTATTGTTTACAGGACCTGCTTCATGAACAAGGATGGTGTGAATTTTCAAGAACAAGTTGAAAGGTGATTTGAAAGTGCGACACATAAATTGATGATATATAAATGTGTGTCACACATTTTAGTGTCTCACATACTTTTACTCATAATTTGGCCGTTTTACAATAGTTTAGTCCCAGATTTTGAGTATACTGTTTACATAACACTATCTAATGAACAAGGATGATGGGAATTTTTAAGTACAAGTCAAAAGGTGATTCTGAAGTGCACTACATACATTTGCGCCACATAGATTGGTGTGTCACACATTTTAGTGTCTCACATACTTTTACTCATAACTTGGCTATTTTGCAATATTTTTGTCCCGGTTTTTGAATATACTGTTTATATGACCCCTACCTCATGAACCAGGATGATAAGAATTTTCAAGTGGAGGTTGAAAAGTAATTTCAAAGTGCAGCCAATAAATTTGTGACACATAAATGTATGTGTTGCACATTTTGGTGTCTCACATTCTCTTACTTATAACTTGGCTGTTTTACAATATTTCAGTCCCAAATAATGAATATACTGTTTACATGACCCTACATCATGAACAAGGATGATGAGAATTTTCAAGTGCTGGTTGAAAGGTGATTTCAAAGTGTGACACTTAAATCTGTAACACAAATTTATGTGTCATACAATTTACTGTCTCACATACTTTTACTCATAACGTTTCCGTTTTACAATATTTTAGTCCCAAATTTTAAATATACTGTTTACATGAACCAACCTCATAAAAACAAGTATGGTGGGAATTATCAAGTACGGGCTGAATGGTAATTTCAAAGTGCAAGACATTAATTTGTGATACACAAATTTGTGTGTCACACATTTTAGTGTCTCACATACTTTTTCTCATAACTTGGCCATTTTATAACATTTATAACATTTTTGTCCCCAGTTTTGAATATACTGTTTACATGACCCTACTTCGTGAACAAATATGGTGGAAATTTTCAAGTGCATTTAAGTGCAATACTAACCACAGCTGTGGCAAGATTTTTTTTTTGTTGACTTTCTTTCACTCCGGTCGTGGCCCGAGGAATCTTCTCTCAGGCATTCTATCCATGTCCTGCCTGCCTGAGGCCCCCAGAACTCCACCAACTCTCTTCTCCACTCCCCGCAGCCAGCACCCCCAGTTTAACCCATCCAGGGTGGGTCACCCTCTCCTCTTGGGTGCTTGGCAGAAGACACCAGTAGAAAGGACTGCTGTGTGACTGGACTTCTCTGCTGGGACTAAAGAAGAAGAACTTTTGTACTTGACCTTTAATTTAGGGTAAAAAAAAAAACTAACAAACAAAATGAAAAAAAGTGTGTGCTTGTCTGGGTTAACTGAACTGAATGGGTATCTGAACAGCTATCTAGGTGTAAATCTCAGGTGATTGAAAGGGCTTAATATCTGTGAGGTTTAAATTGCTTGTAGAAAGATCTAGTAAGTAGGGGGAGTGGCTTAGCTAGAAGGAAGCAATTTAAAGACTGCCTTAGAAAGATTCTGCTAATAGCTTGGCAGAAGACACCAGGAGAAAGGACTGCTGTGTGACTGAACTTCTATACTGGGACTATATTGCCCTCCTTCCCTCCCCTCCACTCCCCCACCCAAAGCTAGTTCTATTTTTATAGGCACAGGATTTGACTGACAACAGGAACTTCCTGTTTGGGAGCAGGAAGTGAGTGATCACAGAACCACAAAAGACCCACCATCCTAGAAGGGCAAGAGTAGCTCTCCGGCCCCCTCTAGCTGCTGGAGGTCTGCCTCTGAGCAAGTAAGTGGTCTACTGAGAAGTATAGGATATTCTTGTCTCAGAACAGGACAATCAGGAGCTTAAAGGGCACACAGGCAGAAAGTAAGGAGAGAGAGAGAGAAAAAAACAGAGGAAAGAGTAAGGATTGCAAACAGTTAAGGGGCCAGAAACAAGACATGACTGGAGTGGTGCAGTGCAGTGGCTGTGGAGCAGCAGTCTTCCGGGAGACATTCTGGAGGATGCGGTGTTGTCCCATCTGCAGGCACCTCTCTGGGCTGAGGGAGGAGGTTGCTCATCTCCAGGCTGAGTTGGCCAGGATTTGTGGGACCTCCACTTCCATCCAGGTACCACCAGTGCCACTGCCATTGCCTCAGAGGTTGATAAGAAAGAGGAGCAGTTGAACCACAGTGGGCTCAGGGAGGGTGAGGGTGGTGGAACAGAGGCGCATCCCTCCAGTTGTACCTCTCCACAATTCCTATGCCATTCTGGCAAAGTGTGGTTCCTCTATGGAGGCACCCGCAGTGGAGACCAAGGAAGATGCTGGGAACCTCCACAAAGGAGACCCACAGGAGGGTGGCAGGGGACCCTGCAGGGGAAGGAAACAACTCCTGGTGGGGGACTCCATTGTTAGGAAGGTAGAACTGGGGGAGGAAGGGGAGAGGGAGGTAAGGTGCCTGCCTGGCGCCACGGCTTGGAGGGACAGGGAGCGAATCCTCAGGATTGCCGGAGCAGCTGCACAGGGAAGGGAGCTGGATGTCATTGTCCACCTAGGGACAAATGACCTGGCTAAGAAAGGGATTAGAGAAGTGCAGGAAGAGTTTGTGGAATTGGGGTGGGGCCTTAGTCAAGTAGCACGCACGGTAACCTTCTCGGAGGTACTGCCCATCTATGGCATAGGAGAGGCTAGGGTGTTCCACACCATGGTATTTAATCAGTGGTTGAAAAACTGGTGTGGAGCTCAGGGATTTGGCTTCACTGGGGACTGGGGGTCCACCTGGAGTGATGCAAGCCTATACTGGCATGATGGGCTGCATCTGTCCGGGAGGAGAACCAGGATCCTAGGTGATAGGTTTAAATGCTTTATTGGCAAGCTTTTAAACTAGCCAAGGGAGGCACTGGAAGGGAGCAGGAAATCAAGCCCCCAAATAATCACGGTAGTAAGTGCGGCAAACACCAACATAGAGGTGTCGATAGGGAGAAGGGCAGGGGTAAATGGAGAAAGTGACAAAGGCAAGAAGGACAGGGATGGGGCAAAGGGAATAAGGCCATCAGGAAATGGAGGGTAATGAGTACCAATGCCGTAGTCTTGGCAACAAGCTCCTGAGCTGGTGGCCTTGATGGAAGAGGATGCCTGGATATTGTAGCAGTCACAGAACATGGTACACAGAGAACCATGACTGGGATGTTAACATACCAGGTACATAACCTACAGGAGAGACAGGCAGGGGAGAAGAGGGGAGGAGTAGCTCTATGTAAAGGAAGGGATAAAAGCAACTGAACAAAAGAGTAAACAGGGAGGAGAGGAGGCACTGTGGGTCACCTGGAGACTGAAAAGGGCACCACAATCTGCACAGGGTTGTGTACAGATCCCCATGTCAGGGGGAGGGAATGGACAAGAATATGATAGAAGGCATTCTTAGAATGGCAGGGAAAGGGGAGATACTGTTGATGGGAGACCTGAATATGCCAGATGTTAACTGGAGCACATTTGCTGCAGCCACATCCAAGAGCAGGGCCATTCTTGATGTCCTACAGGTGGCAGGCCTTAGACAGCTAGTTTCGGAACCCACTCGTGAGGGAACAATCTTAGATCTCGTACTCTCAAATGGGGGCAGTGAGAGGATCTAAGATCTAGAAGTGGGTTGCCATCTGGGGACAAGTGACCATCAAACAGTGTGGTTCATGTTAAACTCAGCTACAGAGTAAAGCCATACAAAAGTGAGGGTACTGGACTTTAGGAGGGCTGGCTTTGGCAAGATGGAAGAGTGCCTCAGAAAAGCACTAGCAAACAGGCTAGAAGGAGGTGTGGAGCAACAATGGGGAATCATCACAACTGCCATCACAGAGGCAACAAGCCTTTGTGTGAAGCAAATAAACAAATCAAAATGAAAGAAAAAGCCACTACGGTTCTCAAAAGAGGTGGCTGTGAAAGTCAGGAAGAAAAAGATAGCATTCCGGAAGTATAAGGAAACACAGAAGGAGCAGGACAGAGAGCTGTACCAGTTAAGGCAGAAGGAAGCAGGGAGGGAAGTCAGAATAGCAAAGGCCCAAACTGAGGAAAATATAGCCAACTCAGTTAAGAAGGAAGATAAAACCTTTATAGGTACATCAGCCAGCGAGAAAGACAAAGGGAGGGATAGTGAGGCTGAATAGAATGAACAGTGGGTGGGCAGAGGGGGACAGTGAAAAAGAAGGGATACTGAATGAATATTTCTGCTCAGTATTCACAAAAGAGGAGGGAGAAGTGCCTAATCCAATTAACAGAAGCACTCTTGATAGGGGGGTCGATCCCAGTCCTTTCATAGAAGAAAGGGTTCTGCAAGAACTCCTAAAACTGAAGGTGGACAAAGCAATGGGTCCTGATGGAATTCTAAAAGAATTAAGGGAGGAACTAGTGAAACCACTGGCTACTCTTTTTTAATAAATCATGGGAGGATGGTATGGTACCCGAGGACTGGAGGAAGGTGGTTGTGATTCCCCTTCACAAAAGTGGGACCAAGACAGAGGCAGGAAACTACAGACCTGTCAATCTGACCTCTGCAGTAGGGAAAGTGATAGAGACACTTCTGAAGGAAAGAATAGTTGAGTACCTAGAGGCCAGTGGAGCACAGGACCCAAGGCAGCATGGGTTCACAGCGGGGAATGTCATGTCAGATGAATCTAATAGATTTCTTTGACTGGGTGACCAAGGTAGTAGACCAGGGAGGGGCTGTGGACATGGCCTACCTAGACTTTAGCAAGGCATTTGACACAGTCCCACACAAAAGATAAATAGTCAAATTAACCAGCCTGGGAGTGGGTCCCAGGGTGATAGCCTGGGTAAAACATTGGCTGCACAACAGGACACAGAAGGTAATTGTAAATGGAGTCCACTCTGAAGAAAGAGAGGTTACTAGTGGGGTACCGCAGGGTTCAGTATTGGGTCCAGTCCTTTTTAATGTCTTCATCAGTGACATTGCAGAGGGACTGAAGAAAAGTATGCCTTTTTGCAGATGACACAAAGATCTGCAACAGGGTTGATACACAAGGAGGTGGAAAAGGATGAGAAGGGACTTGGCAAGGTTGGAGGAATGGTCAGAAGTATGGCAGCTAGGATTCAATGCAAAGAAGTGCAAAATAATGCACCTGGGAAACAAGAACCCAGGGGAAGAATACACAATGGGGGGAGGTAGCAACAACAACAAAAAGGAAAGGGACCTGGGGGTAATCATATCAGATGACCTTAAGGTTAGCAAGCAATGTGAAAAGGCAGTAGGGAGGGCTGGGGTATACTGGGATGTATAGGGAGAGGCATCAGCAGCAGAAAACAGGAAGTTGTTATCCCTCTGTACAGACAGTTGGTGAGACCCCATCTGGAGTACTGTGTCCAGTTCTGGAGACCCCATCTCTGCAAGGACATAGACAGGATAGAGGTAGTCCAGAGGAGGGCAACTAAAATGGTGCAGGGTCTGCAAGAGAAGCAGTATGAGAAGAGACTAAAGGAGCATAATATGTATACCCTTGAGGAAAGAAGGGAGAGGGGGGACATGATAGAAACTTTTAAGTACTTCAGTGGAATCAACAAAGTCCAAGATGGTAGCATCTTTCAGAAAAAGAGACTTGCAAGAACAAGGGGACACAATTTAAAGATAGAAGGAGGGCAGTTCAGGGGCAATGTGAGGAAGTATTATTTCACAGAGAGGTAGTGGATGCATGGAACAGCCTTCCTGAGGAGGTTGTGGGGTCTAAAACTGTGGGAGAATTCAAGAATGCATGGGACAGACATAAGGCAATTCCTGTGGGGGGTAGGAAGAAATAGGCTGTTGGTTAACTAGGATCTGTGGCCTATCCTGTAGGTAGGGAAATGGGCAGACTAGATGGGCCAAGTGGTCCTTATCTGCCATCAAAGTCTATGTTTCTATGTTTCTTCTAAGGCAGTCTCTGGCTGCAGGCGAGGGCCAGCAGGAGGAACTGGAAGGCCAGTCTGGGTAAGCCCAGTAGAAGGCATGGGGGAGAGGTGCCATCGCCTGTTCCTCAGAGCTGGTGTTTTCCTTGTTCGGACCTCCCCCCTCCCTGTGTGGGCATGCCTGATGCAACAGCGCATGGCAACCCTGCCAGCGTCAGCCATGCTGTTTAATGTGCAACCTGCACACTGCAGTGCTCCTAAACTCCACCGGGAGCCACTGGTGCACCGGGCTATCCTTCAACAACCCACCCGGAGAGGAGAGATGCCCATTGGGCGCTCAATCCTCTACCATCCCCTGCTGATTCCTGGCTTCCGAGCTCGCTCCCAAACTCGGGTTGCCAGCATGGTGCGAGGTGTTGCATCCAGTGCCTCAACCCTCAGTGCCACTGGGTGGCCTGAAGCTGCTGCAACATTAATATTTAAATTTGTGCCTCACATACTTTTCTCATAACTTGACCATTTTACAGTATTTTACACCTAAATTTGGAATATACTGTTTACATGACGCTACATCATGAATAAGGATGGTTAGAACTTTCAAGTACAGGTCAAAAGGTGATTTTGCTGTCGCTATGCAAAACCACCATTTGGGCAGGATTTAACACATTCTAGTAACTATGTTCATGTAAGGTCAAAATAATTTTTGTGCTGCACATTTAACTGCAACACTGATGTGCAACACAAAAATTTGCAAAACTAACATTTTCTGTTCACACCAAAAATGGAATTCTTTCGTCACACTGAAATGTGGATAGACTGTTTCCTTGGCACAGGGCACAGGGCTCAGAGGGCTCTGCACATTTACATCTGTGCATGTGTGAATGAGAATATGATTCCACTATCTCAAAAAGAAAGGAAATTCATCACAAAAAACTGTGCTAATGCACCAATTAGGGTTAAAACTTAATGCCACTAAAGTAGGAAAATGTGGTATTAGGGTTACCAACCCTAACCACTCACCCCCTCAGCAGCAAAGGACAAGACTACACAAGCAACCACAGATGGCCATCATCATGTAAGACAAACATGCAACTGTTTCCACAAGACACAAATGCAGTACCACTGATGTGCTACCTTTGTAGATTTGTATCTATGGTACACACACCACAAGGCAAACGCAGTCACTTTTGGCTGCAGATAGAACTCCATAATACTGAAATCACACCACTACTTCTTGTGCAGAAGCACAGGCCCTGCAGCCACAGATACAATTCCATGATACTCAATTTATAAGATTTCTTTTGTCTGCACAAGGCCTGCACTTCTGTAGCCACAGGTACTTATCCACACTGTAAGACATACATGCAATTCTGTCTGCAGCTGCACGTAGAAAACCATGCACTAGTCACTAGTAGATCCAGCTATGTAGCAAGGTAGCACCCACTACTCCCTTAGGCTAGCAAAAAGTAACTGTCTTAACTCTTTGAGTGCTGAGTATATTTGAGCGTATACAGATTCTGGAGGTACTGTATATATCAGTCTGTCTGGGCATGGAAGCACAGGGCCTTGTGGGCCCTTCACTTCCGTGCCAAGTGAGGAGTTCATCTAGATGTGGAATAGCACTGTGTAGCTATAGCTACCGATGAGCAGGATCTTTCCTTCATAACTTTGTAGTGTTTTAATATTTTGACCCCAAATTTTCAACATAGTCTTTTTATGACCACACCTCATGAACCAGTAAAGTGAAAATTTTCAAATGCTGCCTAAATGGTGATTTCTCAGAATGACTGC
This sequence comes from Neoceratodus forsteri, assembly GCA_016271365.2. NCBI lineage: Eukaryota > Metazoa > Chordata > Ceratodontiformes > Ceratodontidae > Neoceratodus > Neoceratodus forsteri. The sequence goes on along the minus strand of CM028129.1, from coordinate 496,586,827 downwards.
AAATTCACCTTCCAGGCCAGATATGACAAATTTCACCTTCCTGGATCATGTGATGTGGTCAAAAAGGCAATGTTGAAAATTTGGGGTAAAAACCTTTTACAATGGTACCCCAGTATAACTAATTGGTGAGACCTCACCTCAAGTACTGTGTCCAGTTCTGGAGGCCTCACCTCCAAAAGGACATAGACAGGGTAGAGGCAGTTCAAAGGAGGGCAACCAAAATAATGCAGAGACTGCATCAGAAACTCTATGAGGAAAGGCTCAAGCAATTAAATGTACTCATTGGACAACAGAAGGGAGAGGGGAGACATGATAGAAACATTCAAATATCTCAAAGATATAAACAACGTACAGGAGGGGTGCATTTTCCATAGAAAAAGATGCTCGGGGACAAGGGGTCATTCTTTGAAGCTGGGGGGAGGCTTAGGGGAAATGTAAGGAAGTACTTCTTCACTGAAAGGGTGGTAGATGCTTGGAACAGCCTCCCAGTGGAAGTGGTGGGGCAAAGATGGTAATAGGATTCAAGAATGTATGGTATAAACATATGTGGATCTTAGAGGCAAGGTAAGTGTGGGGGGAATCTGAGGACTGAGTAGGGTCTGAGGTGGCACTCTAGGCAGGGAAAATAGGGCAGACTGAGTGGGCCAAAATGGAAAGGGGAAATTGTTTAACCAGGAAAGGCACACTAAGCCGAAGCTTGTTTCCAGGTGTGACCTGGGAGCACAAGGAAGTTAAGTGACTTGCTCAGGGTCACATAGTATGCAAGTGGAGGCTGTGGGATTCAAACCCAGGTCTCCAGGTTTGCAGCTCAGAGCCCTAAACCTCTGCACTATACTGCCTCCAGAGATCCTTATCTGCTATCAACTTCTATGTTTCTATAACTTTGCTATGAACAGAAGTTGTTTTTTGATGCAAAGACAAAGTTCTTATTTCATGAGCACATTTTCATCTTTCGTATGGTCTTACAAAAGAAGAAATCTCATGAAGATCATGAAAGAAGAATCACACCTCACGAAAAAAATTAGTCTTTCATGAGCTTCTTTTGATATGAAAGAACATGACAAAAGAAGTCTCATGAAAGATCACAAAAGATGAATTTTGTCTCACAAAAGAAGAAATTATTTCATAGAATCATTAAAGAAAATCAAGAGAAACTCCCTGAATCAGATCCAGATTTGCTAGAGGAAACTGGCAATCAAGACAATTCTGACTCAGATATTGAAATACAAGTGTATTATCCTACTTTAGAGATTCCCCATCTTTTTCAAAATAATGACAGTTTCACTGACCAAGCAACCCTTGCACCTGCAACAAAGCAAACCCTAACAAATACTACTCCTGAGCTATGTGTAATCAAAACCCCAGATGAAAGGCCTACATTTGAGGTAACAGCTGAGACAAGTAATGAAGAAGTTGTAGAGTTTGTGTCAGAGCAAATAGAACCTAAAGAACCTGAACAATCTCTAGAAGTCCCAGAGGAGGTACTAGAAACTTTTTCAACTCCAGATAACTCATTTCTGGTCAATGAGACAGAGGGGACACCTCTTGAAGCTGAAAAAGGAGAGATGGTACCAGTACAACACTCTGAATGAAGTCTCAAACCTGTTCTAAAACTTACAATTGACATGCCAAGAGAACCCTTTGATCTGCCGCCTGTATGTGGTGCACAAAGGGATTTATGTTACACATAGATCCTTGCCAAGAATTGTCTTATGGCCTCCAAAAGTTAAACTCCCTGGGTGGGTACAACCACAAAGTCTAAAAAGGGAGGTTGAAAAGTACAAAATTATCTTATAATGGGATGCAAAAGTAAAATGACAATTGTTTTAGAGCTCCAACAAATGATGGCTTTATGCTATAGCATTTGATGATGATGAAAAAATCCAGCTAGTACTAAGTTTTGTTTTAATTATTCAGTCTTTATTGAATTTTATAATAAAAACAAAGACATAACCACAACATCTGGTATAACAATGAAACATGAAGAACTAGTATGGAAAAATAAAAAAAACAACAAAACATATCCCTCCTGGCCCATGAAGGCCAAATAAGTAAGAAGAGAGTAAAAACAAATTGGTTCCATTAGGAGGGTGAAATGACAATATAACAAATTTAAATGTACTGAGTAACTATTTATTAACCCCTAAAAAGTAAAACAGAAATTATCAAGATTTATATCAATAAGTGATAGTACAATTAACGAGTATAATAGTTCTAAGTAATGAAGGTTAAGAAACAAAATTAATGTACAAAGACACCGGGTACCTGGTAAAAACAACTAGCAGTATTCATAAATAAAAGAAGTATATAGATATTACAAAGAGGAACATGAATATGTGTGTAGAAATAAATACCCCCAGGGTGGGGTTGCAGCACTAAACTCCCTCAGTGCTGCAGACAATGGGATAGGTCAGAGGCTAATTGAAGTCATGGCAGACTTCATCTAGGGCAGCTGGTAGCTTCTCTTTTTCCTGGTTTTCTCGGAGGTGGGGACGTGCAATGACATCCTGCATCCGACCCCACCACTAGACATTCCTAGCACCAGTCGCTTTCACAACCCCCCGGCTTCCACCAGGGGTCCATCGAGCACTGATCACACTCCCCACTCTTCCCCTGGAGAAGGAGAGCAGTCCTTGGGATGCTCCATCCTTCTCCCCCCAGCCAGCCCTCCAGCGTCCCAGGTCCATTCCTGAACCCAGGTCACTGGCGTGGCAAGCAGAAATCCTACTGCTGTGCCTATGGGCCAGCACCATTGTGTAAGATTTTAAATTGAATTAATTTTACATTGTCCATAGGGATATATTTATATAGGTTATTCCAAATAAGTGACCAGTCTATTTTGTCATTATTCAATTCTTGTATCCAATATAATGGTTGTATTGGTTTATCTAAGGATTTGAACAAGAGCAAAATTTGGGTATATACTGGCAGTAGGGTGTGAATTGGTTCCTGCTCTTGTAAGTTTGTGTAAGAATTCCTGATGGTCTTTAGTCCAGGGAAAAGGTCCAAGAAAAGATACAAGAACAGTTTTTAACGTAAAAAAGTTGTAAAATAAATGTTCTACTAATATTACGTTTTTGTAGAATTTTGCTATAGAGTAAAAGAACACCATCTTTCAATAAGGATGCCACAATTAGAGTTTTAGCTGCCAGAAACCAGGAACTAGTTAACACTTTTCTGTTAAGTTTGAAATTGTAATTATTAATGAGGGTCTGGCTTTGAAGAAATGTAGATCAAAGAACATGCCCATTTGGTTATGAACCTTAGAGGAGATACCTATAGCTGTGTTTAAGAAATGCTGGCAGATTAGCAGTTTTCAAGAATAACATAGCCACAGGAGATATTTTAGCTTTCTAAAGAAGGAAAAGCTCAATATCAAGCTGAATGGGGTAATAATTGTGCAAAATTTAAATCAGGAGAAAACCACTTAAGATATTTCTTAATGTGTGAAGCCATATAGTAAAGAAAGAAATTGGGTAATTTACTGACACCTTGAGATTTGAGTAACACTAGTTTATTGAAGGCGACTCTAGCAGGTTTTCCCCTCTAAGAAACTCATTGATAACAGTTTGTAAAGAAAGAAATCAATTTATCAGTAGGAGATTAAGGGAATTGAATATGTATTCCCTGGAGGAGAGAAGGGATCAGGGGATATGATTGAGACCTTTAAGAACTTAAAGGGAATAAATAAGTCTGGTACTGAAGAGATATTCAAGCTCTGGAAGGGGAAGGACACAAGAGGACATAGACTTAGATTGGAAGGAGGTAGGTATGAGAGGGAAATGAGGAGGCACATTTTCACAGAGAGAGTAGTGGCAGTTTGGAATGCTTTGCTGGAGGTGGTATCCTGTAATATAGTGGGTAGTTTCAAGAGGGGATGGGACAGGATGGGGGGGTATTTCGGAAGGTGGAGGGGGATGGGGAAGCTGCAAAGTAGGGTGATAGCTGCACACTCAAGCAAACTAGATAGACCTAGAGGCCTAATTTCTGTTGACAATTTTTGTATGTTCATAAGTAAGTTTAGCATATTTAAAGGGTGAAAATATCTGGGAAAAATATTCATTTTTATGATGCTTACTTTCCTTAAAAAAGAAAGAGGAAGTAATTTCCATCTATTAATATCTTGTTTTATATTATTAATTAGGTCATTGCGATTTAAATTAATGATTTGGGAGTAATGTTGGAATAGGTAGATCCCCAGGTATTTAATGTGATTCGGTGCCCAGAGAAGTCATAGATTTATAACTTTTTTAAATAGACTTCTATTTAAAGGCATCACCATCATTTTATCTTTCTTTAATTTATAGTTAGATAGCACACAAAACTCCTGAATTGTTTCCACAGTGGCTAATATACAGAACTTTGGATTTGAAACATGCAAGAGTATGTCATCAGCATATGCTGAATGTTTTAGGTGAAAGTGACCAACCTGAATACCTCGAATACATTGGTTAGCATTTAAAAAATATAACAGAGGTTCTAAATAAAAGTTAAATAAAATGGGGGATAGTGGGCACCCTTGCCTTGTACCACAATACAGCTGAAAGGAAGAAGATAATAAACCATTGTTAAATATTCTTGCTGAAGGCTGAGAATATAGCATTTCCAACCAATCAATAAATAAAGTAGGAAAACCAAATTTCAGCAAAGATGCAAGGAGAAAATGCATATTAACACTGTCAAATGCTTTCTCCACATGCAGGAACACCAGAGCCACAGGGGATCTGGAGTCCCTGGAGGTGGAGAAAACATAAGACAGTTTTCTGATGTGATCAGAAGCTTGTCTAGAGGACATAAAACCAACTTGTTCCCTGGAAATCAAGGGGCTTCAGATTTTTTTGATTCTGCAAGCCAGAATGGATGTCATAATTTTAATATCATAATTTATGAGTGAGATATGTTGGTAACTACTAACAATGTCTTTAGGTTTATCCAGTTTAGGTAGTAAAATAATTAGAGATTCTAGTAAACTACAATAATTAAAGCCATTTTATATGATATACGAGTAAAATGCCTGCAAAATAGGTGTTAGTGATTCCTTAAAGGTTTTATAAAAATTGGCTGTAAATCCATCAGGGCTAGGTGATTTGCCAAGTTTGAAGTTATTTATGGCTTCAGTTATCTCCTGACAACTAATGGGCCTAATAGGATTTTGTGTTTGCTGAGAGTCTATTTGAGGACATATGAAATGATCTAAATATTTGGTAATGATACTGTGAGAAGGTGCATTTGAAATCGATCCATAAAGATGTTTGTAGAAGTTTTCAAATTCTAGCATAATCTGTCTAGGATCAGTCTTGATGGAACTGTCTACCTCAGAAATAATAGAGACAAAATATTTTTGGAAGAGTCAAGCTGTTTGAGCTTATTAGTGAGGAGTCTGCTAGGCTTCTCCACTCGGTCTATATATTTTGCTTTTGTTCTCATGATGAGGCATTTCATTTTTTTCTTTAGTTATAGATTCATATTGATCTCCACAATTCTTCAGTTCATGTGTGATCTGTTCTGAGTGAGAGATGGTACCAAGATTCTCTAAGTACTGGATATTGTTAAACAACTGTTCTAGTCTAGTTTTTTTTTTTTTTCCTTTTCAAAGATAGTCTAATGAATTCTTCCCAAGGAAGCATTTACACGTTGACCAAATAACATCAAACGTGTCCATAGATTTCAAATTATCTTCCATGAAGTTATTAATTGGGTGTTTAATATGATTAATGATACTGTAAATGCAACTCTAAGAAGTAGATTATTTAAATGCCGTATTGATTGTTTAGCATACTCAGACACAATATTATGGTTTATCCATATCAGAGAATGATCAGATAAGATTCTAGCCATTATCTGAGTGTCATTAATGCTTGGTAAGAGTGATCTGCTGATTAAAAAATAATCAGTCTTGAGAACAAGAATCTACTGGAGGAAAAAAAAGGTACATTTTCTAGAGGTTGGAGTAAGTGTTCTCCAAATTCATAAAGCTCCAGAAATTCTTTCAAAGCTCTAAGTTCATCTTCCCTTCTCACCCCAGAGTGTATGGATTTATCTAAGTTTGGATCTTGAGGGAAATTCCCATCTCCCCCTAAAATTATTCTATAAGATGAAAATGATGCCAGCAGATTGACTAAATGCATTAAAAAGGCTGTAAAGTCAGTATTTGGTCCATAAATGGAGCCCAAAAGTATAGTCATGCTTTGTATAGTACCTGCTATTAAAACATATCTTCCTTCAGGATCAGCTATAACTTGGTCCTGGATGAAAGTAATATTTTTACTAATTAAAATAGCGACACCCTTTTTAGAGGTGGAGTTCCCAGCCCCATATACCATATGGTAATCAAGCTTCCTTAAAAGATTAATTTTGGTGGACAGAAGGTGAGTTTCCTGAAGGAAAAGGCTATTACATCCTATGAAGGATGCATGGGCTCCATTTATGGACCAGATACTGACTCAGACGGGTAGCAAGCACAGTAACCTTCTCAGAGGTGCTACCAGTCCATGGCAGGAATGAGGCTAGGGTACTGCACACCATGCAGTTTAATGAATGCTTGCAAAACTGATGCAGAGCACAAGGCTTTGGCTTCATTGGGGACTGGGGGTCCACCCGGAGAGATAAAGGTCTATACTGGTATGATGGTCTGCATTTGTCCACAAAGGGGACCAAGCTCCTAGGTGACAGGTTTAAATGCTTCCTTGGCAAGCTTTTAAACTAGATAAGGGGGGAGGTACTGATAAAAGGCAGGAAAAGTCAAGCCTCCCCAACAAAACAGGGCAGGTAGTAGGGTAAACACTGAGGCACAGAGCCAACACAGGGCAGGATGGGGGTAAATGGTAAAATAGATAAGAGCAATAAGAGCAGGGATGGGGGAAAAAAGGATCAAGCCAACATTAAATGGAGGGCAATGACTACTAATGCCCATAGTCTGGGAAACAAGCTCTCTGAGCTAGTAGCTTTGATGGAAGATGAACAATTGGATATTGTGGCAGTCACAAAAACATGGTACACCGAGAACCATGAATGGGATGTCAACATACCAGGGTACACAATCTACAGAAGGGACAGGGAAGGCAAAAGAGGAGGTAGAGTAGCTCTATACATAAGGGAAGGGATCAAAGCTACAGAACTAAAAGGTAAAGGGGGAGGACAAGAGGCACTCTGGGTTACCTTGGAGATGGGGAATGGCATCACAATCCGCACAGGGGTTGTATACAGACCCCCGTCTCAAGGGGAGGAAATGGACAAGAAAATGATAGAGGACATTCTCAAAATGGCTGAAAAAGGGGAGATACTGTTGATGGGGAACTGAATATGCCAGATGTTAACTGGAGGACATGTACTGCAGCCACATCCAAGAGCAGGGTCATTCTCGATGCCCTGCAGGGGGCAGACCTTAGACAGCTAGTGCTGGAACCCACTCGGGAGGGAGCAATACTAGACCTGGTACTCTCAAATGGAGAGAGGATCACAAATTTAGAAGTCAGTAGACATCTGGGAACAAGCGACCACTGCACAGTGTGCTTCACAATGAGCACAACCATGGAGATAAGCCATACAAAAACAAGGATACTGGACTTTAGAAGGGCTGACTTTGGCAAATGGGTGAACACCTTAAGAATGCACTAGCAAATGGCCAAATAGGAGGGGTGGAAGAACAATGGAGAAAAATCAAACTGCCATCATAGAGGCAACAAGTCTTTGTTAAAACAAATAAAGAAAACAAAGCGGAGTAAAAACCACTATGGTTCTCAAAAGAGGTGGCAGGGAAGGTTAAGGAGAAAAAGGCTGCATTCAAAAAGTATAAGGAATCACAGAGGGAGCACGACAGGGAACTGTATCAATTAAAGCAGAAAGAAGTAGGAAAGGCAGTCAGAATGGCAAAGGCACAAACCAAGGAAAAAATAGCCAACTTGGTCAAAAAGGGGGATAAAACCTTTTATAGGTACATTAGGGATCATAGAAAGGTTAAGGAAGGGATAGTGAAGATTAATAAAGGAGAGGGGAGGTGGGCAGAGGGAGACAGTGAAAAGGCAGAGATACTGAATGAATACTTTTGCTCAGTATTCACAAAAGAAGATGAGGAGCAGTTACCTAAACCAGACAATAGAAGCACTCTGGGTAGGGGGGCTGATACCAGTCCATTCACAGAAGAAAGAGTCCTGAAAGAACTCCTAAAACTCAAGGTGGACAAAGCAATGGGGCCTGACGGGATTCACCCCAGAATCCTAAAAGAACTAAGGGGGGACCTAGTGACACCACTGACCACACTTTTAACAAATCATGGCAGGATGGGTGGTACCTGAGGACTGGAGAAGGGCAGATGTGATTCCCTTTACAAAAGTGGGAGCAAGCGAAGCAGAAAACTACAGACCTGTAAGTTTGACCTCAGTGGTAGGGAAATGATGGAATCACTTGAAAGAAAGAATTGTTGAGCACCTAGAGGCCAGCGGGGCACAGGACCCAAAACAACACGGATTTACAGCAGGAAGGTCATGTCAGACTAATCTAATTGAATTCTTTGACTGGGTGACCAAAGTAATAGACCAAGGAGGGGCTGTGGATATGGCCTACCTAGACTTTAGCAAGGCATTTGACACAGTCCCGCACAAAAGATTAATAATCAAGTTAGCCAGCCTGGGAGTGGGTCCCAGGGTGGTTGTCTGGGTAGTGAACTGGCTGCACAACAGGACACAGAAGGTAATAGTGAATGGAACACATTCCGAAGAAAGGGGGGTTACTAGTGGAGTACCTCAGGGCTCAGTACTGGGTCCAATCCTTTAACATCTTTATAAGTGACATTGCAGAGGGTCTGAAGGGAAAGGTATGCCTCTTTGCAGATGACACAAAGATCTGTAACAGAGTTGATACACAAGAGGGGGTAGAAAAGATGAGAAGGGACTTGGCAAGGTTGGAGAAATGGTCAGACATATGGCAACTTAGATTCAATGCAAAGAAGTGCAAAGTAATGCACCTGGGAAACAAAAACCCAGAAGAAGAGTACAAAATAGCAGGGGAGGTACTAACAACAACAAAAATGGAAAGGGACCTGGGAGTAGTCATATCAGATGACCTAAAGGTGGGTAAGCAATGTGAGAAGTCAGTAAGGAGAGCCAGGGGGATACTGGGATGCATAGGAAGGGGCATCACAAGTAGAAAAAGGGAAGTGATTATCCCTCTATACAGACAGTTGGTGAGACCCCATCTGGAGTACTGTGTGCAGTTTTGGAGACCTCATCTATGCAAGGACATAGACAGGATGGGAACAGTCCAGAGGAGGGCAACTAAAATGGTGCAGGGTCTACATCAGAAACCATATGAAGAGAGACTGAGAGAGCTTAATATGTATACCCTTGATGAAAGGAGGGACAGGGGGGACATGATAGAAACGTTCAAGTACCTCAAGGGAATCAACAAAGTCCAGGAGGGTAGCATCTTTCAGAAAAAGAGATGTGTAAGAACAAGGGGGCACAGTTTAAAGATAGAGGGGGGACGGCTCAGGGGTAATGTGAGGAAATTCTTTTTCACGGAGAGAGTGGTGGATACATGGAACAGACTTCCTGAGGAGGTTTTGGGTCTAAAACAGTGGGGGAATTCAAACATGCTTGGGACAGACACAAAGCAATTATAGTGCGGTTTTGCAGGAAGCAGGCTGTTGGTTAACTAGAATCTGCAGCTTATCCAGTAGGTAGGGAAATGGGCAGACTGGGTGGGCCAAGTGGTCCTTTTCTGCTGTCAAAGTCTATGTTTCTATGATGTAAGATATGCAACCTTTTTCTCTTGGAATGAGGCCCTTTTACATTCCATGAAGCATACTTAAACATATTATGCATTATATATGATAATTATCAACTGAAAAGTCTACATTTCACCCTGAAAAATAAGTAGATTCGTAATGACAGCCTTAAAAAGGAATAAGTCTAAATTGGCCTTCATAACTCCCATATAAACTGTAATATCCCCACAACTTAAGTGAAACCAAGTTATCCCCTTAAACCACATGAACAGCAAACAACAAATATATAACAAAACCCAACAGTCTATCACCTCGATCCTAAAGATCGACCTACTACAAATATTCAGAATGTGGTGAAACTCTCCCGAACTCTGCCCACAGAGCTCTGAACTCCAACTTATCCACCAGTAATAAATGTAAAGATGAATTAATTAGAACATTAATCTTAATGTGGGAAAGTTTCTAAAAGGAGAAAAAGAGAAAAAAAAAGTAGGAGAACCTTCAATATCAAGTCAGTATGGGAACCTAACTTTAATTCAGGAGCTGGAGATTAGCTTATCCTTCCCCTAAGTAAGGTTCCAGGAGCCCTCAAGAAAAAGAAAAAAAAAATTACCAATGTTCAAGACTCTAAATCGAATATTATAAGAGAAAGCAGTGAATAACAAGCAAGCTTTAACTAAAAGTGCTTTCTTCCATATAAATTGAGTAAAAGGAGTTACCAAAGTTCTAGTATGTATAATATGAAATAAGGCTCTCCCATATTACAGTTTGTCTATGAGGAATGCATAATGTTTTTAATCAAATTAGACCAAAACCAAATGAGTTCTCCATAGTTTGACTCTGCAATAATAAAAAAATGCAAAAAACTGTCTAAAACAAGTCAACTTATTCCTCATAAAAAAGAGTCAGTAGTCGGTTTCTGAAATGAGATGTTAAATCAGCCGAATTTGTGAAATTCCTACCTCTAATTCAGTCAGCTCAAATAAGAAATATAACAACTCAAATTACAAGGTCAGGACATTTTTGTGAGTATATTAGCCCCCTTAACAAAAGGATAAACCAAGAAGGAGCAAGAAAGGTTAAATAACAGAGGTAGGGTATCAAAAACAAGGTAACACTTTTTAAGAGAATTGAGCCCGAGAACTGTGACACTATACCTAACGTGTTAGAGCCTGCTACAGACACAAAATCTGACTACTTATTGCTCAAAATAATTCTGGGGAATCAAAATAAGATTAAAAATGAATAGATGATCAAATCTGATTTAAAACCTTTATGCTGCAGTCTGCCTCAGTGAGCAATAGAAAAGAGGAGCAATCGAATCTCAGCCAATTAAATTATAACCGAAGAATGCCGTGTCTCTATTATTGTGAACAGAATGGCTCCCTTACATTAATATAAAGCTGGACTTCTCATAACACTGTGTCTGGGAAAAAATATGCATTTATTAAGATGGGTAGAAATCAGCCAACAAATTAGAAACAAGCATTTGTCAATGTCGAATGTTTGCTTGCTGGCATTGGCAGTGGTAGTGTAGAAGTTACAGAGCTGCGTAATAGGAATGGCAGTGAAGTATTGAACTGAAGCCAACCCCACCACCACCCTGCAGAGAGTGACAGGCATTGTGGTGTGCCTTTGGGTCGTCAGGCATAACGACCTTGCCATTTCACCACACCCCACCCTGCAGACACTGACAAGTGTCATGGTGTTCCTTGGGGTCTTTGGTTCTTTATGCGACACCCCATTCCAGTAGGAAATACAGTGAGATGGGTAATACAGGAGAATGGGGTGAACTTTGGGGTCAAGAGTCTAAGGCATACCGATGCCTTCACTGGCTGCAGGGTGTGGAATGGTATGAGCATTACAGGCAAGAATCCCAAGTCACACCCCTGATGCCTGTCATTCTCTACAGGGTTGGCGCTAGGTTTGGAAACCCTAATACCTCAAGCATTCGTGGTATTTTCACCCAAACTTTTTTTTTGTGACCCTACCTCATGAACAGGGGGAATATCAGTTTGTTAGCCGAAAGCTGCTTATGCACAGCGACTACGGCATTTAGCACCACAGGTGCAAAAACATTCCGAACAGGATGTAAAAAATGACAGCTGTACTGTTCATGGGGAGGTGTAAAAAATGGCAATGTTGCAAATCTGCAGTAAAAATATTTAAAAAAATGGTGAAGTCACGAGCGTACATAGAAACTGTGCAACGCACACCCATAATATAATTAAGTTGGGGATTTTACAGCAGATTGTCAACTCCGGCATTTTGGTGCCTCCGATCAAGAACAGTGTCACTGTGATTTTCTTTGTCTGTCCCGAACAATGATTTCCCACAGCGACCACACATCTCTGCGCTTGAAAGAGTGAAACACACTTCAGCCATGTTGTGGAAAATGACAGCTGTACTGTTCATAAGGAAGTGTGGAAAATGCCACTGGTGAAAATCTGGACTGAAAATATTACAAAGTCATGAACTTACTAGGGCGGAAACTGCGCAATGCTCACTAAATATAGTCATTTTATGGACTTTCTTTAATAACTTTCAACATAGCCATTTTAAGACCTTTCTGCTCATGAACAGTGTAACTGTGATTTTCTTAATCTGTCCCAAACATTGCTTTCCGACACCAACAGCACCATTGTGCGCTACATGTGCTAAAAACACATTTTGGGTGAACATGAAAAAATGGCAGCTGTACTGTTCATAAGGAAGTGTAATAAATGGCAATGTTGAAAAATCTGGAGTGAAAATATTAAATTAAGAACTTACGAAAGCATGCATAGAACTGCACAACGACGTCAGAGAAACAGTCATTTTAGGAATATTTTCACCAAATTTTCAACATAGCCATTTTAAGACCTCTGCTCATCAACAGTGTCACTGTGATTTTCTTAATGTGTCCATACATTGATTTCAGACATCGACTGCTCCATTGTGCGCCATATGGGCGGAAACACATTTGGGCAAGATGTGAAAATGACAGCTGTACTGCTCATAAGGAGGTGTGGAAAATGGCAATGTTGAAAATCTGGAGTGAAAATATTGAAAATTTGCGAACTTACGAGCATGCGTAGGAACTGCGCAATGCACACTCGTAAAAGTCATTTTGGGAATTTTTCCACAAATTTTCAATAGACTGCTTGAGAGCCCACCTTATGAACACTGGCAGTGTTGTTTATTAATCGGTCCCAAAAGGTGATTTCACGCAGTGACTGCGAAATCACCCTTCGGGCCCGAATAACACCATGACAGTGACAGCATTCATGAGAAGGGGTCCCAAAAACCCCATGTTGAAAATTTGGCGCAAAAATTCCAAAAAATGCCTGAGATATGCAACAAAGTTGGAGAAACCCTATCTATTCCATTATACAGCTTACCGGCATTTCCTCAGTTTGCGGTTGGCTTTGAAGAGTGCAGACATGTTCCCGGTCCACTGAAGATCATCGCACCGGACTCCAGAGGTAAGTAAGGGGTGAGGAGGGTGTGGGGAGGCAGGGTGCGAGTGGGTGGGTGCGGGGTTGTGGGGGGCAGAAGACCGTGGACCATTTTTTTTTTTTTACAGGTGTTTTTTTTTTTTTTTTTACATGACGACGTTGACGCTTGCCATGCTGGGGTGGCCTCAGCATGGCACAAGGATGGCTGATTGGGGCATGGAGCCGATGGGGATTGGGCACCCCTGTCGGCCACAGCATCTATTGCCACGCTGGGGTGGGCTCCCAGCATGGCATCCTGTACCTGGGGAGGACAGTGGAGCTGATGGGGGATTTGGCACCCCGCTGGCGTTACATTGAGCTGCCATGCTGGGGTGGGCACCCAGCGTGGCATGTGGAAGGCTTTGGGGAGTGCAGCACAGCCGATGGGAGATTGGGCACCCCCGTCGGCTATAGAGTGTGTGCGTGGGGGGGGCATACGCGGTATGCGTGCGTGTGTTTGTGTGTGTGTGTGTGTGTGTGTGTGTGGGGAGCTGCGCATGAGCAGATGATATCTGATCGCTGCTCACTGAAGCGTAGCTCTCCCTTTCAACTGTACACCACTGCATTTTGGAGCTGTCATAGACAGCTCCAGCATGCATTGGTGGACAGGGGCCACGCCTGCCAACACACTGACTGAATTGGAAGAGGGGGTGACACACCTCCGAAAACTCAGATGATGGCACTATGTTTCTTGCACATGCGTGCAAGCAAACATAAAAACTGAGAATAAAACAACGTTTTTCAGAAATCATAAGATGATTAACAACTATGCTGCATGAACCATACATCCCAGTTTAGATAAGTCCAGAAAAAGCACAGGGAGGTAAAAGGAAGACCCCACCCCCCCAATATCAAATCAGTATGGGCACTTAGCTATAATTCAATAGCTGGAGATTAGTTTGCCCTCCAACTAAATAAGGTTCCAAGAATCCCCAAAACAAAAGGATGTTACCAGTACTAAAACATGTAAATCAGGTAGTATAAGAGAAAGCAGGGTCAGACAAGCAAACTTAGACTACAGATGCTCTCTCCCATATAAATTAAGTATAACAAGTTACCTAAGTTCCAATATAAACAATATAAGAGAAAGGTCTCCCTCATTACAGTTTATCTATGGCTAACATATAATATTTCTAAATTAGATTAGACCAAAATTATATGGGTTCTCCACAGTTTAACTCTGGGATATTAAAAGTATAAATACCTGCAAAAATCGAGTCAACTTAAAAAAACAATTCCACCTATAAATTCAGCCAGCTCGCCTATAAAATATTAGATAGACAGCTAGAGAGAGAGAGAGAGAGAGAGAGAGAGAGAGAGAGAGAGAGATGGATGGATGGATGCTTTATTTATATAGCACCCCTTTCCGGAGACTCAGAGTGCTTCACATATCAGTTAAACACAGTGTACGTTAAATTAATAAACAAAACCATAAACCAAATCCAAATGCAGATAACTGCAGCACACTTAAAATCTATTTATCTTTACGCTTTAAAATATGGGACTAAAATATACTTATTTATAGGTTAAAAGCCTGGTTACATAAAAAGGTTTTTAAACCCTATTTAAAGGTTTCCACCAAGGGCGCCTCCCAAAAATGGTTAGGTAATGAGTTCCACAGGGTAGGTGTGGCAACAGGAAATGCACGGTCACCAACATGCCGCAACCTAACCCTGGGAATCCTAAGAAGGTAACCCTTGGCGGAACGGAGAGCCCAGGATGGGCAATTAGGAACTAGGAGATCTTGCGAGTAGACTGGCCCCCTTTCATATAGTGCCTTATAGGTCAGCAAACTGACCTTAAAGACAATCCTCCACCTAACTGGCAGCCAGTGCAGTTTGCGGAGGACAGGCGTAATATGGTCAAACCTTTGTATGCCTGTCAATAACCTCACCACCACATTCTGCACCAGTTGCAGCCAGTGAAGATTGCCTCCAGATAGCCCTGGGTACAGGGAATTGCAGTAATCCAGCCTGGATATTACAAAAGCATGTACCAGTGTGGTCAGGTCTTCAGATGATATAAGGTTCTGGATCCGGGAGATATTCCTCAGATGGTAAAATCCAGCTTTTACGACAGCAGACACTTGAGCATCCAGTGCTAAGCCATCATCGAGGATCATGCCCATATCCTTCACCTATGCGGAGGGGGTCAATGGGATCCCTCCCAGTACAAGACCAGGGGAGAGTCTCCCAAATCCCCCCCCGCCACCATCACCTCCATGACCTGAGTCCACCACCATTACCGCCGTCTTGTCTGGGTTAAGTCGTAGCCAGTTGTGAGTCATCCAAGTCTGGTTCTCCTCCAGGCAGTTATTAAATACGGAGGCCACCTTCTGGTTACCTGGTGCACAGGACAAGTAAAGCTGGGTATCATCAGCATAGCAATGAAAACCCAGTCCATACTGCCTGATAATGTTTCCCACCGGCAGCATATACACCGTGAACAACAAGGGCGACAAGCCCGATCCCCGTGGAACTCCACAGTGCAGCGGCTTTGGGTTAGATGAGGCTAACCCCATCATCACTCTTTGCACCCTGCCTATCAAGTATGACCTGAACCATTTGATGACATTTCTGAACAGGTCACACCAGTACCACAGTCAATCAAGCAGCACCTCATGGTCCTTATTAATCAAAATTACCAGGTGAAAATACTTTGTATGAATAGTGCAGCTACATTAACTAAAAAATGAACGAGAAAGGCGCAAGAGAGGTTAGATAACTTGGGTGGGATATAGCTAAATGAGGTGGCGTTAACTAAGGGTTAATTAAACCAGAGAGCCATTACTCTTCCCCTCACATGTTGGAGCCTCAGAAAAGCACTGCATAAGATAAGTTAAATGTTCAAAATAATTCTGAAGAGTCAAAAACAAAAGAAACAAAACGGATAAATGAGCATACCTGACTTGGAACCTATACAGTATATTGCAGTCTACCACAGAAATCAAAAGAAAAAAAAAGGATCACGTCTCAGCATAATAGTTTAACACATATGAAAGCCACATCTCTATTACTGCGAACAGACTAGCTCCTTTACATTGGAATAATGCCTGATTACTCATAAATCTATATCAAGGGAAAGGACATGTTTTAATTAAAATGAACAGAGTTAGCCAACAAACCAGACGTGGATAAGATTTACACAACATTGCTCAGAAGCAAACGGATAGTAACATCGGTTCTACATAAACAAATCACTCCAGTTTAAATTAGTCCAGAAAAATGTCATTCAGTTGTTTCCTGACTTGATCCAGTATATCAAAAAAGCATGATTTATTCTCAACAGTTAATTTTGCTGGGTAATGCATTTTACATTTTATAACCACGCTGATCAGTTTAGCCACTGTTGGTGAACATTCCCTTTTCCTAGCTCTTACTGCTTGGGGTAAATCCTGGGTGATACAAATTTTCTTGCCATCCCAGCACAGATTTGAAGCAGATCTGATTTTATACAGAACACGTTGTCTATCTAAGTAATTAAGAAATTCCATAATAAATGGTCTGGAAAGTTTGCCTGGTTTAGGTAGAGATCTCAGATGAACACATTCGACAATATCCACTTGGCCATTGGTAGACGGGCCGGCAATATTTTCACACAGTACCTGGGCAAAGTGGATTGGGTTCGTACTCTCAGAAGATTCAGGCACACCAAACACCACCAAATTATTACATCTGCTTCTTCCTTCTAGATCTTCTAGTTTAAGCTGAATGTTTGGGCACAGGGTCATAATGTCACAAGACATTATGCCGCAGCAATGTATCGATGCTGCCAATACAAGCGCAATATTGCATGCAGCATGATATCTTATTTTGCAGGGCTCTGCCCCACTGATTAGAGGGCTGCTCAATCCCCCAACTAAAATAACTAACTCCAGGGAGGGGGGTTAAAAGTAAATATCACACAAAGTGTGAAAAATTAAAAAATTCCATGCATCTGGGACTCGAACCCAGTCCCAAATGCACTGCCTGCCTCCCTTGCTGCCAATGACTCATCCAGTCAAGCTGCAGCAGCTGCTCAGCAGATCCCTGTCCCAGCAGAGGTCTCATCCTTTGCCTGGGACAGTGAGAGAGTGCAGTACCATGCATAGACCCATTCGCAGTATTGTACCCTCTCACTGTCCTATACTGCACTGTTTCTGTTTCGGGGTTTTGTCGTACACTATTAAGCATATGACATATTGACCCGGTAGGCAATTTTGGCCCTTTTTTGTCTCAGGGCAGGAAGTTCTGGATTTATTCTATTTCATCAGTCCTCAACCAAAGAAATCCTCACTTCAGCATCTCCAATCCTTCTAGATAGTTCCTCTGACATTTCCCTGATGGCGTTCGTATCCTCTAAAAGTGTATGAATTGCTTCTTTAAGTGGAGCAATTTCTTGTAAAATTTTCTTCAGACAGAGGCATTAGCCGAATTTACTGATCCTTGTTTCAATTGAGCCTGTTTTGCTATTTTTGAACCTCCTGCTCTATAAGGCGTTGGTGGCAGAGTATGTTTCGTCAGAGGGTTTCTCATTTTAGCGTCCATTTTTCACCCAAATTTTGGTATTTCATATTGGTACAAAATGCAAGTAGCAAGTTAGATCTTTTTTTTCTTATATATTAGTTCACCTTTGTTAATTATCAATTGTAGATAGGAATTAGAGAACAGAGCTCTGATCTGGCATTGCTAGCTCATTAGAGTCATCACGTGATCTCATCCAGCTGGTACTAGGATTAAAATGTTTCAAATCAAAAGGCCTTTAGTAGTCCTTACATGTTTCATGGTTGTTCTTACTATTGTTTAAACTCGGAAACAACTGTCTAGTCTTGCCTGCTTGTTGCATATAATAGATATACGCTATTTGACTAACTAGAATAGTAATGTAAATAAGTTATGGTTCATAGTTAATTGTGCCAGACCCTGGTTAAGGACTTGGCATGGATGCCAAGGTTTCGGGGTATGGGAGAGTGTAACGCCCCCACAAAGTGTGGGGCTTATCTTTTGCCACAGGGTCTTCCCAGTGCTCACTACCACCAGGTCAGGTTCAGTGTCCACCTCCTAAACCTTATGCTGGCCCCTGCAAAGTGTTTCCTGCAGAAGTGGGGCCAGAGAAGCAAATATGAACCACTGTGCAGTCACATCATAAATGTGTAAGCTGGCAGTTCGTGCACGTGCGGTAGCGCTCTTCAATTTTAAAGTTACAACTGTGGTAAAACAGAGATTTTCCTCATGCTCTCGGACCCCCAAATCAGTAAATTGGGTCCAGAGACACAAGGGATGGACCACAGGAGCCCAAAAAAGTATTAATTAAGAAGCGTTTAAAAGTGCATGTAAATGAGCCAGCAGCCGAGGTTGCTGGGAAATCCAGTTCCCAGCACCACCAATGTATTTCAGTGGATAGTAATGCTGAAATGGGGGGGTTTATAACAGGGCATTTGATGCCCAAATGCCAGCCCCTACATCCACAAGTCCACCACCAGATTATAGGGCACAGTATGGAGGCAGTTAAAAATAAAACAATGTTGTTTGGCTATAAATTAACTGTAAAGATGGGGTTGCTCTGTAATTGTAAATGGACTTTTTTGCCAGCAGCCATGTTTGGGACCTTGTGACCCTGCTGTCAGCCAATCAGATGTCATAGAAGCCTTTGGAGGACAGAGAGATGGCTTCTGGGAGAGGGATGATTCAATTTTCTTGGTGTCCAAAAGAGGATCAATATGGCATTGAGTAACATGACAGACAACCCTATCAGCCAATTGGAGGCTGCCATTTGTCAGAGAAAGTCAAAAAGACTATTACAACTCAAGGCAGTCATCCACGAGCCCTTGAGAATGAAGGAGGGTTCTGTGGCAATTGGTTGGAGCCCTCAAGCTGTTCTGAAGGGCTCCAGACTGTGTCTCCAGACCGGAGAAGTGCTTCATCTGCCAAAAGAGGTTTGATCAACCTTGAAGCCAAGACCAGTACTGCCTGTTGCTGCTGTTTTGACAGGCTACACAGCAAAGCCTGTCTGTGGAGTGAATCTTAACCAATCCTGACTGAAAAGTTATAAAAAACTGTTTGTTCCTGAGGAGAGCACCCTGCCTTGATGTTCCCTGGCTGCCGAGAATCACCACCAGAAGTGCCCTGCCTGATAGCAGAGGCATCCAGGTTGCAGACTGACAAAAGAAAGTTAGAGACTGTTTGCTCCTGATGGAAGCACCCAGTGTCTTCCACCCTTCAGCTACCGCAACTAGCCAGCACGGTGACTGAAGTTTTCTGTTAAAGCCAGGAGGAAAGAGGAAGCTGTTGCCCAGGTTTCCCAGACCAGCCAGGAGACCACCGGAGAGGAAGATGTCGAGAGGCCTGTCAGGTGAACACCACATACAAAGGTCCCGGGGTAAAGTTTGGAAAGGTCTGACAGATGAAGACCAGCATTTTCATCCCCTGCAACCAGCGTTGTGGTTTCTTGCATCTTGCTGTTGTGGTGCACCAACTACCTCTAATACCAGCACAGTGCAGTTCAAGACTAGTCTCAGCAAACCCCCAGCTCCAGCCTGTTTGTGTCACATAAACTGTTCATGAAACCATGAGTAAGTAGGGCTGTCCTGCAAAAATCCTGGAGAAGCTGTTTAAAAGTGTTTGTAAGCCAGCCAAAATTAAAGTTTAGAGCTATAGTTAAAGTTTATTATCTGCAACTTTTAAGTGCACCAGCGCCGGCCACCTCACGGCAACAACAGGCTTGCACCAGTCTGAGGTACCTCAGCATAGGACTAGGGGGTCTGGTATCAGATGGTAGGGGGTCTGTGTATTCCAGGTTGCATGTTGGTGGGAGGCTGGGCATTGTTGTTCACTGCTCACTGTTTAATGTTTATGTTCAATGCCTATTGGGTATATTCTCACATTGCGTTTATCTGCCATATAATTGAATGCCTGATGTTCTGTGTATTCCTGTTCCAGGTATCCCCTACCTATTCCCACCCCAAGTGAATAAATATTTGGTTAACCTTTTTTACATTGGAGTCTGTGAGCATGTTATTAGCAATCTCCTTTAATTGCATGGTTACCAGTGAACTGCAAGGTAAAGTGTAGTTCTATGTGCGGGGTGTCTGGGAAGGGAGCTGGGTAGGTACAGCTTTCCAGGGGGTTGTACCCAAATTACCAACTGGCCCACAAGACCTTACTCTGGGTGGAGGCACCATGCTTATTGTGAAATCATTTGGAAATGAACTCCCAGGCCATTTCCAACAGAGCCCAGGCCCCTCAACCTTGACTGTACACACAAAGCAGGGGTAGTAGCCTGTTGGTACACGACACCTGGGTTACACGATATTAGTTCCTAAATGGAAGGAGAAAGGTGAAGGAGAGGATTGGGCTGCTGAGAACAGAGGAACAGGGTGGGGGATTAACTAGTGAGAGAGCCAGGGAAAAATGCTTAGATGTTGAATGAATACTTTGCTCCACTGTTCACCCTTTGGGCCCCAGGAGGTGTTTATTAGGGATCCATGGGATCAGGAGTAGCATAAGGGGTGTGTGATTGGTGTTTTGGGTGGAAAAGTATGGAACTGCACTTTTGCATCTGGGTTGCTGCTGTTGGTTGCAATATGCACTTCATTATGAAACTCAAAACATAATGTAAGTTTCTGACATCAGCACCCAAAATCTCTTCGAGTGCCTGATTTTTTGTTTTATTGTAGCCATGATACAGTCTGCAGACATCGAGCCTGCCCTTGTAGCTCAATACCTTTTAAAGATCAAGCCAAGTAAGTACCAAGTGGTGGACAGGATACACTACAGGATCTTAGTGGAACATTTCACTATGCTGCTTGCAGTAATCTTCAAGGCATTTGTCCAGACAGGTGTGGTAGTGGAGGACTGAAAAGGGTTTTATATGATAAGGGCGACTGAATAACAGCGCCCACAAAAAAGAGCGAACCAAAAATCACCCACCGACAAAAAGGCGACCAAAATTACAGCAACCGCCACAAACAGCGACAGTCACTTACTTTCTAAACAGCAGCAATAATATTTACATGTTTATGCAGAGGGGCTATGCCCCCACAACCCTCCAATTTTAATATAATCAACTCCAGGGGGGAGGGGGGCGGACAATGGGGAAAGACAAAAAAAAACAAAAACAAATATTCACCACAGCCAGACCAGAACTTGGGTCCGCTAGCTTCAGCAGCGGTGACTGAAGCCCCTACACCAAATGGCCAGCTCGGCAGTACTTGTCTGAACATAGCCCCATATCCTACTACAGTTGGTGTAGCTCACTGCTGCACTTGCTATTTACTAATCCTCGCTACACCTTAACACTCGCTATTCATACAGATGGTCAAATTGAGTCGCTCAATTTGACTTACCCACATCACTGCACACCACTAAAAAGTGGTCAGTATTATCCCAATCTTGAAGAAGCAGGCAAGATTGGACCCCCCAAAACTACAAGCCAGTCAGCCTGACATCGCAGTTGGACAAGGCCCTGGAAGTCATTATAAAGAACAAAATAATGGAGCACTTGGTTGAGGCTAAAATT
Source organism: Neoceratodus forsteri (assembly GCA_016271365.2). Classification (NCBI taxonomy): domain Eukaryota; kingdom Metazoa; phylum Chordata; order Ceratodontiformes; family Ceratodontidae; genus Neoceratodus; species Neoceratodus forsteri. The sequence continues at coordinate 496,565,131 of CM028129.1, read as the reverse complement.
GTCCCCCCTCTCAGCATGGCTTTTTGAGGGACTGATCATGCCAAACCAGCTTAATCACCTTCTTTGAAGGGGGACCAGGGACAGGGCTGTAGACACAGTCTATGTGGAGTTCAGCAAGACCTTTAACACTGTGGTGCATGATAAGTTTCTGATTAAAGTACACCAGTGTGGTGTACACCACATATACACAAACTGGATTGCTAACTGGCTTGGGTGCTAGAAGCAGATGGTTGTGGTAGATGGGCACTATGAAAGGAATAATAGATGTACTCAGCGGTGTCCCTCAGGGACTGGTGCTGGGGCACTGATGTATTCATTAACAAGGGGGAAACTGGGTTCTTTAGCAGACTGCTTAGGTTTATTAATGATACTAACCTAGCCAGGTTGGAGAACTCCCTTGAGGATGGGGACAAAGTTCAGGAGGACCTGAACAAGCTGGGTAATTGATCATACTCCTGAAGTATCAGATTCAGTGTAGCCAAATGCAAGGTGCTGCACCTGGGAGAAATAACAGGAAGGGCTTCTCTTGCTGGAGTGGGAGACGAAAAGGACCTGGGGGTCATAGTAGGCACGGGGATGAAGCACAACAAGCAGTGTGTGACTACTCTCTATAGTGCTGGCAGAATGCTGGGGTGCTTCAATAAGGGGTGACCAGCATGGCAGGTAAAGTTATCCTGCCTCTTAACAAGGCCCTGGTCAGGTCCCATCTGGAGTACCTGATGCAGATCTGGGCACCTCGGCCCCGCCCAGAGGATAAGTCTGGGCAGAGGGGGGTCGGCGTGCAGGAGCCGATCCTCCAAACGGGGGAAGGGGGACAGTCCAAAAAAACAGAAAAAAGATCTGGGCACCTCAATACAAAAAGGACACGGAGGCAGTCAAGAGGGTGCAGTGCAGGGCTACTAAAATGATTAGGGGTATTGAAGCTATGAAGAGAGGCTGGTGGCCCTTAAAAAGCTGGTATTTACTTCTGACAAATAGGCAACTGACCATTTTATTTATGGTATTTTGATGTGTTACTAATTACTTTCTGCTTTCATAATAAAATATTTGTGCAGTGAAACAAGTGGATTTTTAGCTTTGCATTTCACACTACTAGTAAAACAGAATTCAACAGAACTCTGGTATAGTGATGCCAGAAACTGCAACTACTTAGAAGCCCAACATATTTCAATGAGAAACTAAATATATATTTTTTATCTTTTTCAAAAGAAATAGACACTCCTTTCATCAGCAAACTTTCTCTTTCATATGTTTGCACTATTGTGATACATCTGTATGACTACAATTTTAAAAACAATAATTAGCTTCTATTCTTCCTAAGTAAAATCTGGTTACTAAGAAAATGTCACCTGTGAAATTATAACAATCATAGGTTATCAAAAATCACATATTTCTATTAAATATATAAAATTGTGATGGTAGAAGATGTTATTTCTCTATAAAAATCCCAAAACAGGTTTGCAGTTTCCCATTGAAATGCAATTCCAGCTTTGCTAGTAAAACTTCTCTGACATCATAATACAAGAATTCCTTTGGATTATTATTTTTTTATTTTGTACTAGTAGTTGGCAAAATACAAGCAAAATGATGAAAATGTAACAAATGAAAGCAAACAAAATGATTACAGAGGCATCTAAAGGCTCCAATCATCATTCTTTAAGATATACAGTACATCCTTATTAAGCATTAACATGTTCACATTGGAGAAAGGAGGCTGAGAAGGGACATGATCTTAGTTTTCTATATACTCAAGGGTTGTGAGAAGATCAGACAGAAGTGTTTGATCTGGTGTCCTCAGGCAGGACATGGGGATACACCCAGAAGCACAGAAATAGTAAATTCAGGGGAAACATTAGGAATCACTTTTTCTCCCAAATGGTGGCGATCCTATGAAACAGCCTACCAGTGGAGAAAGTGGACATAAAGACAGTACAGGCTTTCAAGGTAAGCCTTAACAAATATCTGCTTACCAAAGAAATCACTTGAGACCCTGGGTAGTAGAACGGGTAGGGAACCCCATTCAGCTGGTACTTTCTGTACTCTTTCAGTGCTTATTTATATCTGCTACTGTATAATGCAGGGGGGTGGACATGATGGACCTAGAGTCCCTTTCAACTTATGTTACTAGCAACCCATACCTGGTGTCGCTAATGGGTCTCCCAACCCCAACCCAACTCTCAAATGTGATTCAAAGAGCCCTATTCTGGTACTGTAGAAGACAACTGCCCCCATTACCAGTGCTGGTCAACATATACAGTATAAAAAAAGTCCCAGATTAAGATACCCCTGCCAGTTACTGCAGCACTGAAAGCAACACCTAGGCTACATACAGATGCCTGGGTAAGGGTAGGGGAATTCTGATATGGAATGAAATATGTATGTTTTGCAGACTACCTTGGATTTACATAGAAACATAGAAGCTGTTGGCAGAAAAGGACCTCTTGGCCCACCTAGTCTGCCCTAAAATCCCTAACTACTGTGCTGCTGTAAACCCTAACTGATCTCCGGCCTTAGCCCCCCCCAGCCCTGTTACTATGGTCCCCCTGTGTCTATCCCATACATGTCTGAAACCTGTTAGTGTTTCGGTACCTACCACTTCTGCTGGGAGGTTGTTCCAGGCGTCCACCACCCTTTCCATGAAAAAATATTTCCTCACATCCCCTCTAAATCTCCCACCTTCCAGCTACATATCATGCCCCCTCGTCCTTGAGCATCTCTTTCTATGTAATATGCCACCCTCTTGTACATTATTGATATCCTTGAGGTGTTTGAATGTTTCTATCATGTCTCCCCTTTCTTTCCTTTCCTCTCCTCCAGTGAGTACACATTTAATTCCCTGAGTCTTTCCTCATAGGGCTTCTGATGCAGGCCATGCACCATTTTGGCTGCCTTTTCTGTACTGTCTCCACCGGTCTATGTCCTACCTGAGATGGGGACTCCAGAAATGGACACAGTACTCCAGGTGTGGCCTCACCATTGATCTATATGGGGTAAAACTACTTCCCTTCTTCTGCTGGTGATACTCCTTCCTATGCACCCCAGCATCCTACTAGCCTTTTCTACTGCCTCGTCACACTGCTTTGCTACCTTCAGGTCATCAGATATGATGACCCCCAGATCCCTTTCCTGCTTTGTTGTTGTAAAAACACCCCCCCCCAAAAAAAAAAACAATATGCTGCCCTTGGGTTTCTGTGCCCCATGTGCATAATTGTAAATTTTTTGGCATTAAAGCCCAGTTGCCAAACCTTTGATCAGTCTTCCAGTTTTTTAGATCTTCCTTGATTTTCTCTCCCCCCCCCCGTGTGTCCACTCTGTTGCAGATTTTTGTGTCATCCGCGAATAGGCATACCTTTCCTTCCAGACCCTCTGCAATGTCACAAATAAAGACACTGAAGAAAACTGGTCCCAGTACTGACCCCTGTGGCACCCCATTGGTTACCTTACATTCCTCCGAGTGAACTCCATTCATCAACACCCTATGAGTTCTGTTACGTAGCCAACTTTGTACCCATTTTACTATCTTTGGACCCACTCCCATGCTGCTTAGCTTGTTTACCAGTCTTCTGTGTGGAATGCTGTCATTTTCAAGGATTCTAAAGTAGCCAAGAAGTCACAGCTCCCAACGACAATATAAAAATCAATTTCAAAAGATGAGAACTGCAATCATTTTAGACAAAACATTTCATCTTAAAATATTTTATTTAAAAATTCTAAATGATTTAAGCCCAGTGAGTTTAAATGCCTTACCTTCTGAAACTGATTTTTGGTATGGTCCCATGCAGCCCAAATTGAAGAAGGTGTTGCATATCACACCATAAGGAGGTTAACAGACAAAGGCAGGAACCTTCCTGGCATAGGCTCTGGCAATGGGCTCATGGTAAGGCTCTATGGGGAGCATAATATGAAAAGGCAAGGGGAGCAGAGATAAACAGTGTAAAAAGACTGGGAGCAAAAGGGAAAGTGGTGGAAACTGTTTTGGTATATTATTCACACCACTCTGCGGTCTCACCTTTCCTCACATTTCACTCATGATTTCGCAAAGAACTGTATCTCAGAAACAGTGATGTTGGTGGGATAGGGTGGGGAGTTGCCAGTCTCCTTTAGAGTGAAAAGCAAAATCCTAAATCATCAGTTACTATTTGTGCATACAGGAAAGCATGGCTCACATGCTGTCTTACTCTGCCTATAAATGTTGATGACCTGATGGAAAAGCTGTTATATTCAGGTGGTCTGACTGAAATACATTCCTACACCAGGCTTGATGCCATTACTACTTCTTTTTTGGGGCCTGCTTACATTCAAGCTTGTTATAGAAATGATCACACTGTTTCCAGCCCTCATTTGTATCTGTTAGGTCTCCAAGTCTAGCTGTTGAGAAATGTTGGGGCAACAACTTGGGAGGGTGGGGGAGGGGGAGTGTAGCTTAAAGCAGTTTAGAACTTGTTTTCCATAGATGAGTCAGGAGATTGGCTGGCACCTGATCGTTTTAAATCAGCAGTTCATGCTGGCTGATATTCTTTCTATCTGTCTGTTTATCTATGTGTCTGTCTGTCTATAGAATCTATCCACCTACCTCTCTCTAGCTAGCTGTCTGTCTGTGTGTCTATCTATCTTTCTATCTATACACATATCTATAAAATAGGTAATGAAATCCTAGTGACCTGATTGGCTGAGAGCATCACCTGACTGTCTGATTATCAGAGCACGCCAGGACAGTTCAGAACTAAATGACTTTTTATACTTCAAAAATCAATTTATGACCTAGGAGCTCTTTTATAAGAGGAATAACATCCTTTGAGTTGCCCAGGTGTGCTGATATACAGACTTCTTGGGTGGTTGAAGACATTCAGCACATACCTCGTGCCTCACAATGCACCCAAAGTATGTATATCATAGCATGCCAGGACTCTTCGGCTAGTGCTATTCCATATATATATATCTATACAGTATATATTCTACAGGGCATGCAGTCTTGCGCTGATATACTCACGCCTTGGTGTGCATTCAACCACCCAAGGCGTGTATATATCAATATATCAGGGCATGCCTGCATGTGCTGTAGTGGATCATCTATCTTATAAAATAGCTAGAAATGTTTTTTTCTTTTATTTGGGGGGGAGGACAAAAAAGTCCTTGTCTGGCAGAAATTCATTTTATTTAGGTGATTTGGTTGATTCTGGTAGTCCTTATCTGGCAGAAATGAGAGTTTTATTTAGGTGATCTCGTTAATCCTGCCATGATTTTGAGAGGTAAAAGAGTGATAAAAAAACATATGTGGTTGATCCTGTCATTGTCACACTGCTTGAGGTGTAATGACTTTGACTTACATCTTCCAGTGAAGTGTGATCAAGTAGTGTTCACTGTGGTAAGAAATGTTCAAAAGCATGTAAGGTGCATGGTTTTAAGCTGAGGTTAGTGACTTTGTGTAAAAAAAAAAAGCCATTGAGTATTCAGTGAGGATGAGGACAGCAAGTGATTCGGTGGCTTCTGAAGTGTAGGCGCAAGCCTGACAATTGGAAAGTCAAGTTGCAAAGAGGCTGGAGGGTGACCTCTTTCCCAACATGAAGATAGTTTTACTGGAACATACTGGTCTGGTATTTTAGAACCCCTACTGACACCAAACATTTTTACATGACAAACATGGCAGACTGCTGGAGAATGTGTTTGTGGGGGGGTTCACACAGGTAAATTTTTTGGGAGTGCTCCGTTCCACTTTCAGGGTAGCTATACAATCCCACATACACCAAATCTTGGTGAAACAGATCCCAAATACTTTCACAGATTAGGTACTGGGGTTTCCAACAGTGGCCAGGATGAGGATGGACCAATACAAACTGATAGTCCCCTTTCTTGCAGTTGCCCTAAAGTGCATAACAGCACACTGGTTGCAACCTCAGGCACCCACAGCAAGTGAATGGCACAACAGGGTGAATCAAGTTCAAGACATGGAACTGATGACTGCCAGACTCCACCTAAGGGAGGAGAAACACTACAACAGGTGGCTGTCTTGGCTCCAATGGGATACCGTCCAGGTGAAAAACACAGATACCTAACTGGGGAAGGGGGTGGATTTGCCATCCAGCCTCTGTATCTAATCTAAGAGCTCTTTTTACCCCAGCCAAAAGGCCTATCGTAAGCAGACATTATGAAATGAATATAATTCAGACAAACTGCACCATTTTACTAACTGTCTGACTGTTCATTTTTATCATATAGGTTGTAGACTTTCTTCTTTTTTAATCCAACATTACATAGTGTCCATTTCAGCAGTAGTAGTCCAGCAGAACATTCTTTCTTATTTATGAATGGCTGAACTGAATACATGTGTATGGCTGATGTTAGTAAACCAAAATCTTGCTGAAAACAACCTGAACAAATCAATAAAAATTTTTCACATGTAATATATTTGTCAGTTTGAACAATAAAGTACTTAAAAAAAAAAGAATATAAGCTGAAGACTGCTTGCTTAGACTTGAAATTTTATATCGCAAATGAAAAACAGGGAAATAGACTTTACTGGGAAACCCACTGAACAGAACACCACACTACATTTCAATATCTTCCACCCCAGATAGCTGAAAGAAAATATCCCTTATGGACATATGCTTAGGGCTAGGTACCAATGTTCAGATCAAGAATGGTTTGAAAAGGAGGCTGATAATATGACTTTGAGGTTAATTCAAAGAGGCTACCCAGAAACTGTAGTGGATGCATCATGTGGGTAAGAAGCACAAAATCTTATTGTATAGTAAGAAAGGGAAGAAAAAAATACTTACCATAGTAATCTTGTTTCTTTCAGAGGATCCCTCAGTATGCATAAACTATTGCAGTCAGCCTCCTGTGTTGAACTGCTCCAGAGAGAATGGAATGTATGTAAATAATGGAATCCTCATTGGCTCACGTCAATTTCAAACTGCTGCCCCTAGTAACTGCTGCGTTCTGAGAAACACTCATAATCATTGTGAAGCCTAAGAGGGTGAAGGCCCTCTAACTAGCTTATCTAAATAAAACACTAATCTCACATTAAAAACCCCAGAAACATGGTCCCTGTACGAAGGGACAACGAAGACAGTACAGACTGGTTCAAAACCCAACAAGTGACCACAAAAAGTACAGAACAGTTAATGACCAGCAGGGATACAGAACAAAAAGTCCCTTTTTCCTGGTTCTGGAATAGGAGGCAGGGTGGGAGCTTTAAGCATACTGAGGGATCCCCTGGAAGAAACAAGATTACTATGGTAAGTAATTTTTTCTTCAAACCCCAGGAATCCCTCAGTATGCTTAAACTATTGTAGACTACCAAGCAGCACCTTTGGAGGTTGGGTACAGAACCTATTTAGGGTAATTGTTCTGCAGAACTGCAGTGCCAAACTTGGCATCACTTCTGGACTGTATATCCATGCAGTAGTTCTTGGCGAAAGTGTGAACAGTTTTCCATGTAGCTGCTTTACAAATCTCCAGTAAGGGGGTGTCCCTTGCTGCAGCTATTGATGCAGCTGTACCCCGGGTAGAATGTGCCCTGAGACCCAAGGGAGGCTGTTTGCCAACTTTACTGTAATAGAACTGAATGCAGGTCACTGTCCAATGTGCAGTAGTTCTCTTAGAAGCTGGTTTACCTTTACCCACCTCCCTATAGGTGAGGAACAGCTGAGTGTGCTCTGGCCTGGAGGCCTTGGTCTGGTCAAGGTAATTGCTGAGAGCCCTCTTGACATCCAAACTATGCAACTTCCACTCACCTGAGCTGGAGTTGACAGTGAAAAAGACAGGCAGTGTTATGGACTGATTCGGATGAAAGTCTGAAACCACCTTAGGAATGAATTTCCTCTTAGTCCTGAGCACCACCTTATCTCTGAAGAAGGAGATGTAGTTCTCATCTGTGCACAGGCCTGCAGCTCAGTTACTCCCCTAGCTGAAGTAATGGCTACCAAGAAGACAGTCTTCCAGGTAACATATTTTAGGTCTGCAGTTCCATAGGCTCAAAGTGAGATTCTATGAGCCTGGCAATACAAGTGTTCAGGTCCCAAGATGGGACTGGCTCCCTAAGGGGAGAGTGAAGGAGTCCTTTAAAGAACTTCCTGAAGACAGGGTGAGATGCCATAGATGTGTGCTTACCAGCCGAAAAATATACAAAAATTGCAGCCAAGTGTACCTTCAAGGTAGAAGGCCTACGGCCCAGTGAGTGCAAGTGGGTTAGGTAACCCAAAAGGATGGGTAACCTAGCCCAAGAGGGATTAACACTTCTATGCCCACACCAGATTGAAAGCCTCTTCCATTTGGAAGCATAAGTTTTCCTGGTTGAGGGTTTCCGGGAAACCCTGAGGACATTCAGGACCTCTTCAGAGAGGTGCAGACTAGCAGATTCTAAGTCTTCAAGGGCTAAGCATTCAGGTGGAGAGACCTGAGACTGGGGTACAGTATTCTGCCTTGCGAGGATGTCAGGAGACTGTTCCTCTGAGGGAGGTGAATTGGCTGTGACACTGCTAGGGCTAGCAGGAGGGAGTACCATGGCTGTCTTACCCAACCCGGTGCCACCAGGATCGTTGTTGCTGGTTATGACCTGAGTTTTATGAGAACTCTGAGCAACAGAGGGAAAGGGGGAAGGCATAAAGGACTCTTCCTGACAAATCTAGTGTTAGGGCATCCACTGGCACAGTCCCCTGAGCTGGAGGTGTGCAACAGAACTGTGGCAGCTGGTGATTGTCTATGAAGACAAAGAGATCTGTCTCTGGTCTGCCCAACCTTCTGAATACTGTTGCCAGTACTTGTGTGTTTAGAGACCACTAGTGATGGTTCTGACTGATTCTGCTGTGGAAGCCTGCCAGAATGCTGTCCTTTCCTGGCAGGAGGATTGCTAACAGGGACACCTGACGGGAGTAAGCGAGGTGCTAGACCTTTACAGCCTCTGTGCATAGTAAGGTTGACTTGGTACCTCCCTGTTTGTTGATGTAATACATGGTGGCTATGCTGTCTGTTCTGACTTGTACCACCTTATCCCTGACCTGAGGTGCAAATCACTGCATAGCCAGGTAAACTGCCCTGAGCTCTAAGAGGCTGATATGCAGAAGTGACTCCTGAGTGGACCATGTACCGCTGGCCATGAGGTCATGCACGTGTGCTCCCCTGCCCAAGAGAGAGAGGCATCTGTGGTAAGTACCATCGATAGAACTTCCTGCCGAAAAGGAGTTCCTTCCCTGAGGTTTTCTCTGTCTTACCAGCACTGTAGGGCCTTTAATAGGGTTTTTGTGACAGGCAATAGATTGGCATTTTGGGACCAGTGAGCCCTTAAATGGAACTAGATGTCCGTAATTTAAAAACCTTGATCCAGGCACCACAGCTGTGGCTGCTGCCATGTGGCCCAGGAGCTGCAGGAAGTGCCTTGCTGGCCTGGGTCTTTTCAGTTTGAAAGAGCCTGCCAGTTCCAGGATACTGTTTATCCTGTCCTGAGGGACGGAGGTCCTTCCCTGCAGGGTGTCCAGCTCTGCCTCTATGAATTCCAGGACCTGAACAAGCTCCACTTGGGAATTCTGGGCATTTATGAGGAATCCCAGGGACTCCAAAGTGCTCTGAGTTACAGAAAGAGAGTCTCTGATGTGCTGGAGGGATTGCCCTAGGACTAGCCAGTCATCTAGGTAAGGGAACACCATGACCCTTTGCCACCTCAAATAAGCCACCACTACGGCTAGGCACTTGGTGAATATCCTGGGAGCTGAGGTTTGGCCAAAGGGCATAGCTGCAAACTGATAGTGACCTGAGGGAAGTCTGAATCTCAGGTACTTTCTGTGGCTGGACCTGATTGGAATGTGAAAATAGGCATCTTTGAGAGCCAAGGATGCCAACCAGTCCACCAGTTGGAGAGTCGGAATGATCATGGTCAAAGTGACCATTTTGAACTTTGGCTTTGTTAAATGTTTGTTAAATGTCTAAGATCTAGAATGGGTCGCCAATCCCCATTTTTCTTTTGGGTAAGGAAATATCTGGAATAGAAGCCTTTGCCTCTTTGGGATAGGGGGACAGGCTCCACTGCTTTGATGAGTAGTAAGTTGGCAACCTCTGATCCCAGCAAAGTTCTTTCTGCTGGGGTTGCCAGGCTGAAAATTCTGCTTCTCGGTCTGGGGAGCATTTTGAAACTGAGGAATAGACCCTGGTTCACCACCTCCAAGACCCACTTGTCTGTGGTGATGGTATGCCATACTTGGAGGAAGTGAGCCAGTCTGCCACCTACAGGGAAGGGGGAGGCAACCTGGGCAGGCACGGCAGGGGTTCTGCTTTGGCTGGGACTTGGCCTGAGGTGCTGTCTGGGACCTTCTTACAGTCCTTCTGCCTCTAGCTCTAAAGTACCCCCTGGGCTGCTGGTAGTCTGGCAGTGCTTGAACTTGGAAAAAAGGCCTGGTATAGGAGCCCCTACCCCTGCTTCCCCTAGATTTGGACCTGTAAAATGTGGAAGGTCTGTCCCGGGCTGAATTGCTTCTATAAATAGTTTTGTACTCTTCTTCCTTTTTTCATGTAGGCCTCTGTCTTATCCCCAAAAAGAGAATTGCGCTCACAGGGGAAATCCATGGCCTTAGTCTGGGTATCCTGGGACAGATTTGTAGCCCCTGAGCAGGCAAACTGCCTCATGGATACAGCGAGGGCCACAAGTCTGGCAGCAGTATCATTGGCATCCACAGCCATATGAAACTGTTAGTTTGTGGCATATAAAGCTGTTCTGGCTGTCTCAGCCGGTCCACTGCCACATCCCAAGAAATCTTGTCTGTCATGCCAAAACAGTGGACCAGAGGGCCTTCTGGTACTGGGCTGTGTAGGCCATATGGTTGGCCAGTCTGAGAAAAGAAGTTGCTAAATACCCTTTCTTTCCCATGCTATCATTCTTTCTGGAATCCTTGTCAGGTTGGATGGGAAGCTAAAAGCACCCTGACTTTATCACAGGCAGCCGCCTGTACCACCCCCTCATGGTCTGGGTGAGTAAGCAGAAATTCAGCATTGGTTCTGTTCAGCTGATATTTCTTATCAATGTTCCTATCTACCCCTGGAACAGTAGTGGGGTTCTACAGGATATTTAAAACAGCTTTCTTATGGGACTTGTGGATTGGAGGCAGAAGTCTCTTTGTGGGGTTAAGACACATCATACCCAGAAAGTCTGCTTTTTCCTCATTCTCCATGGTTTCCTGAATGGAAAGATTGAGGGTGTCCACCATCTGTCTCACAAAGGAGTTGTGACAAGAGTAATCCTCTGATCCCTGGGGAGGGGAACTGAAGTCTTGTTCTGGGGAAACTTCAAGCATAATTGGTTCCCTCTCATCATCCTCCTCCTACTCCTCCATTGGTTCCTCATATAAGAACACCAGTTCCTGAGTGGGAGGAGCTGAAGCAGGAACTGATGGAACTGGGGAAAGAACCAGGGGACCAACAACCTGGAGGGCTTGTAAAATCTGTAAGGCCTTGGCAATGTCCTCAGCTGAGGGCATCGTCAGTCTGTCTGCTGAGAGCTCCTTTGCCTTTTCGGAAGAAGGTGCAGCGACATGTTTCTCTTTATCCTTTCTCTTAGCAGGAACCAGTTCAGTAGCCAGTTCCACCAATCTCTTAGATTTTGAAGCATCAGTCTTCTCAGTGGATTTAGTGTCCACCCAGGGGGTACTTTAGGTTTAGGAATCCTCTTTAGTGGGCTTAGGTGAGGGAGAGGAAGGAGTGGCCATTTCCTTGAGCATTTTTGCCCTCTTTTTTAAAATTTTGGGACCAAAAGTCTTACAAATATCACAACTGGCAAAAATCTGACTAGGACTCAGACACACAAGACACAAATTGTGTCTGCCAACCTTGGCAACGATTTGGCCACACTTGATACAATTTTTTTTTTTTTTTTTTTTACTGTATTTATTTATCCTCTGGTCAGCTGGCCCCCATCCACTGGTCCCTCCAGCACCATCACCCTGGCATCCACCGGGACTCATCTCTCCTTTCTCCCTTCCTACTCTGAGGTACCCAACTAGCTGGGTGTGGAGCCTGCGGGGGACCGGTGTCATCCTGCTGGTCGGCCACCATTTTCTGTCCTTTTCTCCACCCGAGTGTGGTGCAGGAGCATGCAATGATGCCAATGGCTGAGCCACAAGTGCTTCAGCACACTGCATGCCAGGCATCTGCTTTGCATCTGCCCCATCGGTCTGTGGGTCCACTGTGCCAACCCCTAGCTGCCACTAGGTACCAGGCAAGCAGTGTACTCCATCCCCACCCCTCCCTGGGAGAGGAGAGGAGAGCTCTCCTCCAGATGCTTAAGCCTCTCCCTCCCCGGCCGACTGCCGGTGATCCACTTGCACCGTGAACATGGGTCACCAGCGTGGCAGGAGGTAAAGCACCAATGCCTCAGCCCTCCATGCCACCGGGCCAGCTCAACCAGTAGGTCCTGCCCTCTTTTTCTTTCTTGGTGACTCTGACATGCCAAGTGTCAGAAATTGCAAGTAAACAGCCCAAACAGAAAAGACATTTATCGGTCGGTTCCCAGACCGAGAATATAATAATACTGAAAAATATAAGAAAGTGGTTGGTTCCCTGAGTGGATTTAAATATAAGGAATTGATAAAAAACACTCAGTTCCTGACAGGAAAGGAACCATGAAAATAAGGATTAAATCGAAAATTACATGTAGCGTTACAGTCCCTGGGAAGGAACTGGAATGCTAGTGTTTAAATTTTAAAAAGTTGTGGAGAAAAACCACTGAAGCAGCGGTTCCCCTCAGTTCCCAGGAACCACTAAAGAACTGCTAAACTAATCAAAAACAAACCAAACTACGCCAACTAACCTTTAAAAAGTAATGAATATGGACAGCAATCAGAAATAAGGAATTAAAATGTTTACCAAACCAGAAAACAATAACGGTTGGCAAAAGCCATCCAAAGTAAGCTATAGGGGAGCAATTGCCCAGTAGTGCTAGTTCTATGACCCTCAGGGCAGGGGAGTGAGCAGTAATGGGACTAAAATGTTGGCAATTCTGAGTCACTCAAAAAGCATCAGAATATACAGAAAAATATGGGAGGCCCCAGCCGCCCTTTGTCCAGTGGACCCTAGGTTTTGCCCTGCTGTAATGCGGTTGAGCCACTTCCCAGAGGAACAGACCTATGAGGGTGTCCAGTTGTTAGAACCATTTACAAGAATCATAATGGGTAGGTCTGCAAGGATGTGTAGCACTTTAGGCACTGACATCATTTTCAGGGCAGCCCCCTTTCCTGCCATTGAAAGATTAAGGGGGCATCACATGTCTAGTTCCTCTCAGAGTTAAAAAAAACAAGGTGAAAGGTTTGACAGGCATAGTTTACAGATGTCCAATGTTATTTTAACCTATAAATACTGGAGCACCTATGGTGATCATCTTAGACCAAAAGGGTGGACAAGCTACTCTTGACAGTGGGTGCTGAAAGGAAGAATTTCGGACTTGGATGTGTTGAGCTTGAGGCCTGAGAGAGCTTCAAACTGGCTCAATGGTAAAAGAAGGGGGAGGCTACGAGATGCATTTTGGATCAGTACTAAACAGTCATCTGCATACAATTTAATATGGTAGTCAGTGTTGCCAATTTGAATTCCAGTTAGTTGCAGGTGGGCTCGTATGGCCGCTGCTAGTGGATGTACTGCCAAAAGAAATAGAAGAGGAGAGGAGGGGCATCCTTGGCAAGTACCCCTGCCAAGCTGAAAGGGAGGAGAGATAGTGGAATTGGTAAGTAATCGGTCTGATGGCTGCAAGCATAAGATTTTGATCTAAGAGTGTCCCTGAGCTTCAGTTATCATGTGAAACAGGGAAGGGCAGACTGTATCTGCTAATAGGTGGCAGAAATTGGCTGGAAATCCATCACCCCTGAGCTCCTTATTGGGTGCCAAAGAGTTGATAGCTTGTTTAATATTCAACAGGGTAAAGGGTGCATCTAGTTCATGTTTACATTGATCACTTAGTTTTGGAAGGTTAAGAAGTTCACAAAGCCTTGAAGGTTTAGGTCCCCCTGAGACTGATACAGTTTAACGTAAAAGCCTCACATAATCTGATTAATAGCTGTGGGTTTCATGTAAACTTGTCCATCTGGACTTCTTAGATGCACTATATGGTGCTCTGCCTGTTATTTCTTTTAGCGATATGCAAGCAGTTTGCTTGCCCTTTGGCTACAGGCCCAATATTTGTGTTTGTTTCTGTGAGTATTGACCTCAGCCTTCCTGGAATGCAGGGAGTTTAACTGTATGCGTAACTTAGTGATTTCGGCCAGCAGTGCATTATTGTGGAGTACAGATGGATCAGACTTATAAGCCTCTTCTTTTTCTTTAAGTTTAGTTTTCAACTGTGAGAGTTCCTTGTTTCAGAGACTGCATCTATGAGTGGCATACCCCATACGTTTTTCCCCCATGATGGCCTTAAAGGCCTCCTATATTATAGCTTCCAAGGAAACTCCAGGGGGTTAAGTGTAAAGTATGCCGTAGCCTCCTGCCGAAGCTATTCCTGAAACTGTGTGTCTTTCAGTAATAAGGGATCTAGCCTGCAGCAGGTAAAGTTCTGTGGGAGAGGGTCACAGGTAGATGTTAAGGTGCCAGGGCCCAGGGCGTAATCGGAGATGTAAAGAGGGACTATGTTTGCTTCCATAGCTGCCTGAGTAATGGAAGGGGAGGTTCACCACATATCTGTAACCTCTTGTGTAATCAGCAACATGGGTTCAGAAAGAACCACAGCACCACCTCTGCCCTTGCCCTCTTTACTGATTATGTCCTCAGGAACATGGATCAGGGTAAAGCCACTGGGGCGGTGTTTGTGGATTTGACAAAGGCTTTTGACCTGGTCAACCACCCCCTACTCCTTACTAAGCTTCTCCAGCTCGGCTGCTCCCTCGAGACTCCGCAATAGTTCCTGAGTTACCTGACTGGCTACTCCCAATCTGTGACAGTAGGTACAGCCACCTCCCCTGAACTGCCTATCACTGCAGGTGTCCCCCGGGCTCCATCTTGGGACCCTTACTATTCTCCCTTTTCATTAACTCCTTCCCTCCCTGCCTACAGCCTTAACTGCCCTGCCCTACTGTATGCAGATGACTTAGTCACCTACCACAGTGACAAATCCATCCTGAACATATCCTCTGTCTTTACCCCAAATTATGGCCATGCCCACAATTGGTTGTTATCGAATATGCTCCTGGTTAAGGAGAAGAAAACCAAGGCTATGCTCCTTGGTTCCAATTCCAAGCCCTACCTGGCTAATGCCGCTAAATCTAACTCCTCCCTCCTGGTGCTTTCCCCATCTGGATCTCCCCTGCAGTTAGTCTCTGAGTTCAAAAATCTGGGTGTAACCCTTGAGCTAGTGTTGTCAGAACTAGTTCGAGAAAGATTCAAACCCTCCTCGAACCCTGGTGTTCAAGATCTAATTTAGAACTCGAACACTGCAGGGTTCGCAAAAGGGTTCGAATCATCCAAACAAATCTCACTTCTGTCTGTGTGCTTTACGTCCCTCTCATTCTCGTTCCTGATTTTGGCACCAGCTGAGTAATGCAGCTCAGTTCGCTCCCCTCATCCTCTCCCATCAGTGTTATTGTTGGGGGGGAGGCAGCTGTTGTTGGTTTGTCACACTAGTGTATCTGTATACCAACCACCTGACCATCTGCTATGCAGTCAGGTGGTGGTGGTAGAGAGACTCGAGTCAGTCTTGCGAGTCGAGGGATCGTACTGAAGTCATCTGTGCATTTGCGGCTCCATTGCCATTCAGACTTGTAGCGGAGAAGGAGCCGCAGCGTCTGTGTGCTCTCAGTTCAGTTGTGCATGTGACTGACGACTGTTTTTGTTATTAAACCCGGTCCTATACGATACGTGCCTGAAAATAAAAAAAAAGTTAAAGGGCAGGTGGGAAAAAGGAAGGGGGGGAGGGAGTCGGGATCGGGAACTGAGGAACTGAGGAAAGAAACTAGACCGGGAAGTGGAACCGTTAAAGGAGCTGAGAATGGTTGGGAGTGCTGTCAGGAGGATTGAGTGTTAGAATATGGAATTAATTAGTTAACTTGCAGACTGCTGCCTGGAGACTGCCTGTGTGTGAGTGCTCAATCTGCAGTGCACACATACCTCTTGTCCTCTAGTTGCTTGCTGAATTAAACACATTTCTTCGCAAATCACACATGGACCGTGGCACTCTTGGGCAGGAGGCAGAGCTCCTTGGCTGGGGAAGGGGTGAATATATGCTTATATTATTTGGGTTTTTCCTGAGAGGGAAAAAAGAGGCTAAAACTTTACTTATTGTGTGAAACCTGATGTTCTAAGCCCACAAAAAAGGACAAAATAATTTGGTCTCAGTCCCACCCAAAAATTGTCTGGAAGACAGGGGTCTCTCAGCCAGGACTGTGCTGAGGTGGACTTCAGTAAACTTTCTCCCTAAAAACCTCCTGTATTATGTTTGTCTCCACTGCATCTTCTGTGAGGTGGCCAGCAAGTCACTCTGCTGCTGTCTGTGCCATTTGACTGCACTTATCCGGCTATTACCCAGTGTGTGTTACCGTGTGAAGCCCAGTTGTGCATGTAACTCCGTCTCCTGTGGTCGGCCCTTTAATACATGACAGAAGCCTGAAAATATATTTCTCTGTTGGGAGGAGAGACATAAAAATCTCTTTCTTCGGTTTGTGTGTGTAACTCCTTCTCTTGTGGTCAGCCCATCACCCTGCTGCTGTGCGCCTCTTGACTGCACTGTACCTTACCCAGTGTGTGTTACCTTGTGAAGCCCAGTGGCCAGTTGTGTGGTGGCATTATAGTTAAATACATGACAGAAGCCTAAAAATATATTCCCCTGTTGGGAGGAGAGACAGAAAAATCTCTTTCTTCAGTTTGTGTGTGTAACTCTGTCTCTTGTGGTCAGCCCATCACCCTGCTGCTGTGGGCCCCTTGACTGCACTGTACCTTACCCAGTGTGTGTTACCGTGTGAAGCCCAGTGGCCAGTTTTGTGGTGGTTCAGCTGGATTCAGAATTGCAATTATTGACCTTAAACCTTGCCCAGCCTGCTATGTGTATGCCTATGTCCAGAGGTTTAATCATTCTGTAAGCCTTGAACCTGGGATCGTTTAGTTGCAAACCATCATATTCATCAATTACTTTCAGTCCACTTTATCAGTGTCATACAGCCAAAACCAAATTTTGGAGTTGATCCAGCGATCACAGATCACATTGCTTTCATACACAGGAATTGTGTGGGTGTGGGTGTGTGCAGTACTGATACTGTTATGGCTGACATCAACATAGATGAAGCATCTGGTGCTGGTGGTGGAGCAGGTGTTGGTGGTAGTGGTAATCCTGGTGCTAGCAAAAATAACCAAAATGTTTCACGTGATAAAAATTCAACAAACAGCGAAAGAGCAACAACAAAGTATAGTAAAGGGGGACCTTTTAAGAAAACTTGTGCAGCTGCTAGGGTCACACAGAGAGGCACCATAAGGTATGCTGTTCATGCTGTTAAAATCCCTGTGTCAAGCAGTAATAATGCAAGTGACAATGAGTCCCTCTCTGACTCAGACAGTAGCTCTTTGTCTCAGTCTGACACTGTTGTGTCTCGTGACATATCATTACTTCCTCAAAGAAGTGAAATGAGCAAGTCTGCTGACAATGAATCAGGTAGTGCAGTTGCAAATAGAACCAGCACTGTTGGCAATGAAAATGACATATCCATTGAATCCACCACTTCTATATCGGCCAACAATGAAAACCCATCAAAGTCCCCTGCCCACTCTTCTAGCACCAAGGAGCATGTTCCGGGTTCTATTAGGACAGGTGAAAAGACACAAACAGTCTTTAGCTATCTTACTAGCACTCGAACAAAAGCTTTCACATCTGAGGTGTGGAATTATTTCTCTGTCAGTAAAACTGATCCATGCAGAGCAATTTGTTCCCTGTGTAAACAGAGTGTAAGCCATGGTAAAGTTACAGCTCTTAAACACCATCTGAAAAAGCATTCACTTTTGCTTGATCGCCCAAAACCCATGTCCTCCATCTTCCAGAGCACACGTGAGAAGGGTCAGAAATCTGAAATGGATACTGAATTGTCTGAACTTGATGTGGACAGAACCAATGCCAAACCTAGGATCACCATTACCACCAACACCAGTACCATTAGTACCAGTTGCACATCCAGTGATGGTACTGAATGTATAAATCCAAGTCCACCATTCCAGCGTCCATCTGCCCATTGAAGCTTGGTATATAATAAACCAGCAGGGACATGTTGTAAACAGCTAACACTATCTCAGGCATTCGAAAGGAAGAATACTTTTACTAAAAATCATCCAAAGACCCTTCATCTTAATCACAGAATTGGTGAACTGTTAGCTGGAGCCCTTCTCCCATACTCTTTGGTAGATCATGAGGATTTTAGGGAGCTAGTGAAACTTGCAGAGCCTCGTTACAATGTTCCTCATCGAAGGTACTTTTCCTATGTTGAAATAGCAAACATTTATCAGGCTTTAAAAGCAACAGTGATGATTGCACTTAAAATTGGAGAGGTTGGGGTTATTCATGTCACAACAGATATATGTCCCTTACCACTCATTGGGTCACATTTTCTTGTGCTTCTTCAAAAACAAAGACACCCCAAAAGATGACGCTGCTGCATATAAAGAAGTTTGGGCAAAGTCATACAGCTGCAAACATCTTGCAGGAACTAAATGACCTCCTTGATGAATGGGTTTATTCTCACAGTCTAAAATGTGGCTTCATATTAAGTGACAATGGAGCCAACATCTTGAAAGCAGTACAGGATGGAGGATTTCAGCATGCTTCTTGCTTTATGCATTGCTTACATTTAATTGTCACGGGGTTTCTCAGCAATGAAACACAAGTGGATGGTATGACTGCTGTTTGCAAAAAAATTGTGACTCCCTCTTCACATTCAACCAAGGCTATACAGACATTGTCCGAACTGCAAAAAAAATACAAGCTGCCCCAGCAAAAGCTGATTCAAAATGTTTCCACTCATCGGAACTCAATGCTTTATATGCTGCAGCGCTTCTTGGAGCAAAAGCAAGCTCTACATGAGTATTGCTCCAATTACATTATTGGAGATGGCATTATGCTGTCTCTGCTGCAGTGGAAATTAATGGAGACAGTGTGCTGCATCCTAGCTCCTTTTGAGACAGCTACAAGGGACATGTCTTCTGAAGGCGATCTGTGAGTCAGGTTATCCCACTCATAATGCTGATTTCACATCATCTTAGTGTTCTAAATCTACAAATAGAAAAAGACAGATCTGAAGCTCAGACAATATGTCGTCTATATCATGGGAATCTCGTAAAGAGAATGAGCGAGCCCTTCAAAACCAATGACAAATTAGTTACAATGACGAAATCAAAACACTACATACTTGCAACTCTCTTAGATCCCATGTTCAAGACTATACATCTTCCAAAAACAGAAGATATGGAGCAGTACAAATGGCTGTTGCTAGATGAGCTGCAGCACTCACAGGAGTCAAACACAGATACTCACAGTACCCTCAGGTTGTCATCACCACAACATGCAGGTTCATCTTCACAAAGGGATACAGAACTGGAAAAGTCACCAAACATTAACAGTAGTTGTTCCACAACTGCCACTTCTTCAACCCTTAGTAGCAAGCTAAATCTGTGGCAAAACCTTTCCCAAATTGTTGTCATACCAGCTTATGCTGATTCCTCTTCTGAGCGTTCTCTGTCCATTATAGTAGACAATTACCTGCAAGAACTGCCTATTCCTATTGATGCATGCCCTTTTGATTACTGGAGATCAAAAAAGTCAATTTGGACAGAGCTGTATGATGAAGCCTGTAAATATCTTGGTTGTCCTGCAACAAGTGTCTCTTCAGAACGCATGTTTAGGTATAGCTGGCAATATTTTGACAGACACCAGAAATAGGTTGCTGCCAGAAAATGTACACACGTTAACTTTTATTAAAGTTAATAAGTCAAGATTTCCGTATCCCTACAAGAGTATACAAACTGATTCTGAAGTGACTGATGTTGTGGATGTTGATGGTGATGACAACGCAGATGGTGGTGGCTGGTAAATATTGTGTGGGATAGAGTCTCTCTGGACAAAAAAGGAAACTTTTACAGACTGTGATGACTTGGGTTGTCTCTCTCCTTTCTCGATCTACTGCCTTGAACTATACACCACCCCCCCAAACTTTCACCATTTCATGGCAAACTGCTTTGTAGCTAGGGTCTCAAGTCAGTAAGTTTTATATACAGGGCAATTTTAACATCAGTGGGAACAGGCCCAAAGTTGGCGTAAAAGGGACACTGTCATGTCAATCATGTCTGTATCATATTATTTATAGTTAAAATGCAAACATATATTTTTGGATTTACCTTCTGTGATTTTGTGGTGCATCAGTATGGGCCAGGACTGGGGACGGTCTATGTTTCAGTTTTAAAGAGGACAAAACAATGAATTCTAATTGGTAGCTGTTCATTATTTTTTCAATTACAGAACTATTAGCCATAAACCAAAATGATCCATATGTAACTTACTTTACTGAATATAAAATGATAGGAAAAACTGTATTTTGTATTATGTTTCTGTGGGCAGCATCCTGTTACAAGTCTCTTCTGGAGTTTTAGCTATGTCATGGTTGAGTACATATAATTTTGTAAGCATAGGTCTCATACCACAATAACTCATGTTTAACATTCTGTTGCACACAAGCCATGGCATAATAGCAACAACTCATAAATTACTGGTTCCATGAAGAGAACTGTACAGAATGTTGTCCATAAGAAGAAAACAATTGAAAAGACCGTTTTTCACATAAGTGTTTATTAAGGAACAGTTAAGTATGGCTCATTTGGAGGCAAGAGTTTCATTTTTCTTGAGTAAGCATGGGGTATTTTTAGCATTTGAGAGGGGGAGGAGGGTAGAATGGGTGCTGGAGGGTGGGTAAGGGTTGGAGGTTGGTTTTAACATGGATGCAAGAGGGAGAAAGATGGCATGGATGCTAGTGCATGGGTGAGGGTTGGGGTTGGTTTAACATGGATGCAGGAGGGAGAAACATGACATAGTTGTTAGTGCATGGGTGATGGTTGGGGGAGTGGGTTTTAACATGGGTGTGGGAGGGAGATGGGTAACATGAATGGTAGTTCATGACTAAGCCTGGGGGTAGTTTAAACATTTGGGTGAGGGAGGAGGGTGGAATATCTGCTTGAGGGTGGGTGAGGGCTGGATGTTGGTTTTAACATGGGTGTAAGGGTGGCATAGGTGCTACTGTATGCATGAGGGTGGTGGAAGAAAAGTGGAATGGGTGCTGGGGTGAAAGGGGGATGTTGTTTTAGTCCTTTCATTTACAGATTCATTATCAGCAGGGGATGGTGAGGAAAAAGATGATGACAGGCTGATGATATGGGAGGGCTGTAGCGATTGCCCACTGTGGAACCTACTATAGAGATATATATATATTTTTCCTTATTAAGTACATTGCAAACTGCTGCCACTTAGCACAAGTGTCCTGTCCCCATTAAAAAAGAAGAAAGGAATCAGAAATAAAAGAAAATCTGCATCAGCAGTTTTTACAGAATGTGACCAATTATAAAGTGTTTTTGCTTTACAAGTACTGATAATTTGATGCATAATGGGATTGACAGACACCATCCCTTAAACATCACATGCCAACTGCTGCAGCTACATTAAATGTTCCTTAAGTTAATATGTAGTGAGGAAACCACTTTTTTATTTATGTGACTGAAATACAGATTTTATTGATGTATCATCTGGAAAGAGACATTATGTTAGAAAGTTGTATGTATTACTTCAATTTGGCAACAAGAATGTTGGTGTAGCTACGCATTATCTTAGAAAATTGCATGCATTGTTTGCCAACAACAACTGGCATACTTTTTTTATTCAAATGTCTTGACTGACTACGTTATGACATAATATGTTTTGCAACAGTTCCACATGCTGCAGCTGCAGTACCTTGATTTGACTTTGCTATAAAAGCTTTCTTTCAAACATAGCAACTTTGGATTTACTGTTTTAAAACAGAAAACAGCAAATAGCTGAGATTAGGTAATATCAGTTATTTTTTCTCATAATTCATGACAATGAGTATTTAACTGAGTACATAAATGGCTAATGTGCCACTTTTTTCACTAAGAAACTATGATACAGCTGCAGCAGGAAAACCTTTAACATATGGGTGGGTGGGTGGGGCTGTTATGTAAGTTGCTGCCTTTAGCAAACAGAAGAAACCATAGATAAATCTAGTTGTATTCCTATCAATGTCACACGTGATAATTTCTCTCCCCCCTTATACTGAACAGTTTCTCCTTCACATGTATTTTATCACTATCTTCATTACTGGCAGCAAATTAAAAAATAGGGTTTGAGTTCTAAAAAGTTCTAAAAAAGATTAGAACCCTATAACTTTTTCAAAAGTTCTAGACTAGAACTAGAACCCAGAACTTCAGAGGGTTCTGACAACCATACCTTGAGCCATCCTTTTCCTTTACCATGCACATAAACACTGTCGTATGCAGACTCAGTCAAAAACTTGGCACCATTTATTGCATAATAAACTATCTTAACCCCACTGCCCGACTAGCCATTGCCTGTGGGAACCTGCTCCCTATCCTTGACTACTGCTCTCCAATTTACTCCTCCTCTCTGTCCTCTACACTTTGCCACAGACTCAACTCAGTTTATAATAGCGTTTGCCACTTCATGCTAATGGCTCCCTTCTCCACCTACCATTGTAACTTATTCCGTTGTCCTTTGGTTGGCCCTGACTGAAGCGTTGCTTTGACTATGCACCTGGTAGTATCATTGATGGCACAATGTGTGGGGGTATCGAGTCCCGTAAGCTTTCCCTCCTCAAGGCACGTACTGCCCCCAGGCATCTGCATGATACATCAGTTCTCCCGCTGGAGGTCCCCAGAGTCTCCACTGTAATGGGGAGTAAAGCTCTGTCAGTAATCGCACCTTCTCTGTGGAACAGCTTCTCAGTAGTTATCTGCACAGTTGCCTCGCACCACTCCTTCAAATCTCAACTCAGATCATGGCTACTCCTGGGTGTTGCCTATTGCCTAAAATCCTACCTCACCAAGGAAGCTTGCCCTGCTATAGTCACAGGTAGTCTGCTCCCTATATTTGACTATTGCTCCCCTATCTACTCTAGGACCTCCACCTCCCTTCTGACACAGCTCTCAGTAGCCTCCAACAATGCCTGCCACTTTGCTTTGTCTGCTCCCTACTTCATGCACCACTACGACCTCTACCGATCCCTTGGCTGGCTCTCATTGCAAGGGCGCTTCAACTATATCCTGGGCTGCCTTGTGGATACCACCCTTCAAAGCTGTAATGCATATCTGCTCTCTACCTTCTTCAATTTCAAAATCCCTACCAGGAACCTTCGCTCCTCCACTGTACTCTTCCTCCAAATACCTACATCCACCACAAACTTTGGTGGGAAAGCTCTCTCTATTGCGGCACCCACCATGTGGAATGGATTACCCTTCCCACTCCGTCTCATCAAGTCTCACCTTGTCTTCAAGCACAATCTTAAATCCTGGCTCTTTGACAGGCATAAATATAACTGTAATGTCCGCTAGTGTATACTCTTCAACTGGCATACTCCTGTAATCTTGCCCTTCTTCTCTACCTCCTCTTGGCCTTCCCTCCCCAGGGCACATCTTTAGCATCTAGAAGAACCTCCCTATGTCCTTCTCAGTATTCAATTGTTCATGCTCTGTATGGTATTTTCATAAGCAAGTCTGTACACTGCTTAACTGTACAATCTAGTATGACTGTTTTTTGCAACAATTGTAATCCTACCTGTGATGCATTGTGTTTGTGCCACATGTTGTGCCAGGTCGTGCCTGAAAATGGTCCTCTGGATCAGTGCACTTACTCGGTTACCATAGACTAAATAAATAAATAAACAAAATAAATACTCCTGGAATCCACCTACTCCTACTCTCTGGTTTAAACCCTCCCCCTCTGAGGTGTAGGTACTAATACCTCCTTTTCCCTCACTGCTGCCTCTCTTTTTTCTCGTTCCCCACTCACTCTTATGTGCTAACTCTCTCCACCCTCCCTCTCCCCATCCCCATCCCTAGCCCTACTAGTTACCTTGTTTTCCCATGTCTTCACCTCCTCCTCTCCCTGGATCTTATCCCTATTTGTCCTACCCTTGTACTCCTGCTCTTCTTCCCTCCTCCTTACCCTAGCACATAGTAACCTTGGTGTGAGCCTCCATGTCACCACTGGCACTGAGTTCCTCTGCTTTTCTCCATCTCCTCCCTAGCATCTTTGGAGTGTGCCTCTATTTACCACCACTGGCACCTATCTTCCCTGCTTCCTCCCTATTCATCTCCACCTCGGTATTGTTGCTTGTTGAACCATTTATCCTCCTAGGTTACTGTGGTGCAGTCTGTTTACCCTGTTTCAAATTAGTATTACTGTTGTAGTTGATTTTTTCCATTACCCTGTGTCAAGCTATTGTTGTACAGCTAGTTATCTGCTTTTATCAGGCTTGCAACTGTACATTGTTCAGTTACGTCGCTGTACCATTGCTTATTATGCTATGTATGTTTCCGTTGAGACTTGTGTCTGTACCGCTTGTAATTTGCTACTCTTATTGGATTGTAAATTATTTTAGCTGTTTGATTCTATGCCATTGTTTGTGGCCCAGGTCGTACCTGAAAATGGTTCTTGGATCAGCGCACTTACCCGGTAAACAAAGACTTAAATAAATAAATAAAAATATCTAACCGACTAGCCATTTTTCGTGTAGCTGGGAAGTACGAAAAGTCCTTCTCTGATGGATGTAGCGGTCTCCACACATCAGACAGTTGGTACAGTGACATTAAGTTTTTTCAAGTTGTTAAAGGTGGCCTGTAAAGAACCACTGCAGCCTGGTCCTGTCCCCACATACCTTACAAGCAAGCAAGCAAAACTTTATTTATATTGTGCCTTTCATAATCAAGGCACTGTGCATAATATAAAATTACAATATAAATTAAATGATATAATAAATTATTTAAAATCAGTCAATTTAATTAATCTGTCAGGGAAGGCCAAAGAAAATAAATACATTTTCAGCATAGATTTAAAACTGCTGATGGTCAGGCATTCTCTTAACCGATGAGGTAGAGAATTCCACAGGGTTGGTGCTGCAAATGAAAAAGCACAAGCACCAGATGTTTTAAGACAAACCCTGGGAATCTCTAGCAATCCCTCGCCGGCAGATCGGAGAGGGCGATTGGGGGAGTAGGGAGTCAGGAGATCTTTAAGGTAGTTGGGTCCCTGTTCATGTAGGCATAATGTGACTGGTCCTGAAGGTACCAATCAGCAGCCTGGCCACAGAGTTCTGCACTAGCTGCAAGCGGCAGATATCAACCCCAGACAGCCCTAGGTAGAGGACATTGCAGTAGTCAAGACGGGTGGTAATGAAGGCATGGACCATTGTTGGAAGGTCATCCGGTGGAATCAGATGTTTCACCTGGGTGATATTCCTCAGATGGTAAAATGAGGATTTGACCACAGCTGACACCTGAGACTTCAAGGTGAGGCCATCATCAAGAATAATGCCCAGGTTATGCATCTGATCTGAGGTAATGAGCTGGACACCATCAAGCCATAGGCCTGACATGTGCCCAGCCCCAAAACCCACCCCTGAGTGACCCGGACCCACAACCAACACCTCAGTCTTATCTGGATTCATTCTCAGCCAACTCGAGCCCATCCAGTCTCTGATCTTAGAGAGGCAACTATTTAGCATAGAGATCGCATCAACCTGTTCAGGCTTAAAGGACATATACAGCTGAGTGTCATCTGCATAGCAGTGAAAACTCAAGCCATATCACCTAATGATATCTCCCAATGGCAGCATATACACTGCAAACAACATGGGTGCCAATATGGAGCCCTGCGGCACCCCGCAGGACAGGGGGAGGGTATCAGAGGAATAAATTCCAGTGACCACCATCTGAGACCTGCCTACGAGGAAAGAGCGAAACCATTTGAGGAGTGTACCCGACAGTCCACAAAGGAACCGCAGGGTTTCCAAAAGCACCTCATGGTCCACAGTGTCAAAAGCTGCTGAGAGATCGAGAAGGACCAAGATGATATGTGCCTTTCAATCTCTCGCCATTAGGAGGCCATTTAATACCCGAACAAGGGCAGTCTCCATGCTATGCCTCTTCCTGAAACCAGACTGGAGAGCTTCATAGACATTGTGAGTTACCAGGTTATGGTCCAGTTGCAGCACAACCACCTTTTCAATAATCTTCCCCACAAAGGGAAGGTTAGAGACAGGTCGGTAGTTAGCTGGATTGACGGGATCCAAGGAGGGTTTTTTAAGGAGTGGTCGAATAACCGCCTCCTTTAGGGGGTCTGGAAAGATTCCCCTCTCCAAGGATCTCCATACAATTTCAGCTAGGATCGGGCAGATAACATCTACACAACCCACTAAAAAGGAGGTAGTGCCCGGATCCAACTACAACAGGTTGGGCACAGAGTCTGGACAATCTTCACAATGTCCATGAATTCCGGTCAGCTGAAATCCATCCAGACAGACCGGGTGTTCATCACCTTCCATCGACCTCTGCAACCCCCTCATAGAGAGAGATGGGCCGATTCCAGACCTGATGCTGGCAACCTCATCTGCAAAAAAATGAGCAAGCTCATCACACTTAATTTGTGAAAAAGCTCTTCTAGACTGGAGACAGATTGGATTGCACAATCTGTCAACAGTTCGAAAAAGTTGGGCCTGTTGGTTCTGCACAGCAGAAATCTCCCTGGACAGGAACTCTGCCTTCTTATGGGTGATTTCTGATTGATAACCCTTTTAATGTTCCATCAATCTAAGCCTGTCAGCATTCAGGCTGGACTTCCGCCATGCTCTCTCCAACCTTCGACCAACCCACCTCAGCTCCTTCAAGGACCCATCATATGAAGGGGACCTTGGGAGAAGACTGAGTGGTCAAACACGAACAGGAGAAATCAAGTCCAAGACATTTCCCACTGCCTTACTATAGGCTAGTACAAGGTCCCCTGGACTTGTGCTTTCACCCAGCAGTCCAGATAGGTCGAGCACCGCTGATAGACCTTCTAGGGTAACTCCCCTTAAAGGGCGGTACCGGAACAGCTCGGAAGGAATAGGTCCATTTGGGGGGGGGTTCCTGAAATTGAACCCTATGGTGTGATGGTCAGATCAACTGACTGGTTCCACCCCCAAATCAGTGATCTCCACCCCCGGGAGGAACAGCAGATCCAATGAGTGACCTCCTATATGGGTAGAGGAGGTAACTACCTGTGTAAGGCCCAGCATTGTCATTAGCTGGAGAAGATTTTGACCAAACTGCGAGAGTTCATCATTGACCCAGACACTGAAGTCCCCCAGAATTATCCATCTAGGAGACTCCAGCACCATGTTGACGATGAAGTCCGCAATCTCCTGCAGGAATACACCCCCATCACCTGGTGGACAGTAAATGAGGGGTATCCTACAGCCTACACCCTCACCCATGACACATTCAAAGAATCTGGAGGTCCCCACTGGAACATCCACAAGGCCCAGTTTGGTCTTAAAAAAGATGGCTACACCCCGACCCCTACGATCCAACCTCAGGCGATGAATCACTGAGAACCCAGCTGGAGCTGCAGAAGCCAATACTGGGCCTGCATTTTCATCCAGCCAGGTCTCTGTGATGCATGCCAGGTCCACCGTTTCAACAAGATCAGCTATAATGGCTGTCTTGTTTTTGATGGACCTAGCATTACATAACACCACCCGGGTTGGATGAGATGCTGGGGAAGACCTTGACTCCTGACCAGCGTCAATTGCTGGGCCCTTGGGTATGGGAACAAGAAAGGGATTGCCCCTGTCCTGACACTATTTTGCCCCAGGGCGTCGCCTGGTCCCCACCACCCCAATACGTCCCCCCCTTTCCATTTCCCCACCAGGCCCAGTTCTGCCCCCCTTTCCTGCGCCTCCTGGCAACCCAAAGGGATTGGCAATGTTTATAAATCTCTGTTGGTAAAAAGGGGCAGTCAAAGGGGTGCAATTCCCTGAACCTGGTGGGGGAATACTGCCTGACCATCTTTTGACCCTCCCTATACATTCTTAAAACACAGGTCTATCTGCACACACCCAGGATCCTAATACTCAAAATCACAAATAATAATTAACCAAAAAACAAAATAAACAAAAAATAATAATACACCCCACCAATCTCTCTCACAGATTGGAAGGCAACTTAAACATAATAATACCCACACTTTAACAAACAAATACTGCCCACTAACCCCAAGGACACCAACCCCCCAAATCAACAAAATCCCACAAATTACTACATGGACAAATGACAATAAAAACAATAAAACATTAAAAACCAGTCATATAATGCTGAGTGACCACAGTTTGATATCAATGTAATAGCACTGTCCACCATATGCGGTGCTGAATCTTTAACAGTTCAAAGGAGCATGCCACCACTCCCCGAAAATATATGAAGTGAAAAGGGAGAGCTCTCACCACCCCCTTATCAAGATCTTTGTCCAGACAATGTAGCCCTCTCACTGCCACATATTCAGAGTTTAATTTGTAAATTTAAACCAGAAAGGAGGCCCTCTCACTGCCTCCTAAGTTAGTCATAGATTTGCACAAATCAAATAAAATAATCAGAAACAGCCAGTTCATATAATACTTGTGGCATCCAGCGAACGAGCTCACATCTGGTTCCACTTAGCGAGGTATAGGAGGATCTTCAAAAAATGGTCCGGTTTCCCGAGAAAATCAGATCTAGGCAGTAAGTTCAAATTAGCCTGATTCTGCCTGACCCCTAAGTGGATCCACCAGCAAATTCCTCCCCCACTTAGGCCATCAATGGCATGCCCAGCACCAGTCAGACAAACCCCGACTGCCCCAGGAGACCTAAGAAAATGCCCACCTTCCAGTTGGCACCACCAGATCACCCCTGGGAAAGAAAAGCTAGACCCAGGATCCACCTTGGGCACACCAGTTCGGCTCACCCAGTCCACCACAAAAAGCAGCACAGATCCTTCTTAGCTCACAGATCCAAATCCAAACAGGGCAATTCCAATAAAGCCTCCAACAACCCATTACCAAATGTTGCTGTTAATGCACCAAATGCTGCTGCTTCAAATCTCAGGGACTCCAAGCACACCACCACAGCCAGTCCCATCAATGTTCAACTCCCAGCCAAGACCACTCTGGAGACCCGCCTCGCTCTTCACCTCACAGCAGCACAAAGTAGCAACACCAGAAGAGAACTCCCACGAACTCCAGCGGATGCAGACACCGGCCGGTAAGTTGAATAACTTTGCATATACAGTAGTTAATGTCTAAAGAGTAACGCGGTCGATGAACCAAAAGAGAAATGACTGCAACTCATAAACTGCAGCTACAATGATACAAATTAAAATAAAACAAATAAAATGAATCAAAACAAATAAAATAAAGTCCAAAAAATTGATAATAGCTTCTGAGCGCCTAGACTACTCCTGACGGCTAGCCCAATGTGGCTGCCATCTTAAGGCTGCTGCAGGACAGGAGCTGGCTGCAGTGGTTGTTTGCAGGTCATCTTTAAGGCCTTTTTGTGGGGTTCATCTCAATCTGACCTGAAGGTCACAAATCAGTGCCAGGTTGCAGTGGGGAGGGCAAGCAGAATGCTGGGTTGTATAAGTTGAGGCATTGCTGGTAGAAGGAGGGAAGTCATCATGACCCTGTATATGGCCCTGGTCAGACCTCATCTGGAGTTATGTGTTCAGTTCTGGAGATTGCACCTGAAGAGGGATATTGAGAGGGTGGAGGTGGTCCAGAGGAGGGCTACTTAGATAGTTCAGGAGATGCAAAGAAAGGCATACGAGGTAGCCGCACCTGGCTTAGAACCCATCTCCCCTGCAAGCCTGACCTCTGTGACCTATTTGGTATGTGTGTTCTATTTTCTATTAGTAAAACATTCTAACTGTATAAATTAAGACTGTATCAGTTTGCAAGGTATGCGGGAGCTTTACCGTTTGTTAATTTATCACTGTTAGACATAGTGATCAGTCTGTTAAGTAAGAAGGTCACCCCTGCAGCTCGGGTACACACCAGAGGAAGGACGGCAATGCTAAACATGGATCCGTGATGTCATAATGTTATGCACAACATGATGAATGTGATAACATCACCACATTTGTTTGTGGTGCTTGGAAGGGAGGAAAGACATTCAGATTTCATCTGATGGCATAGGTGGTAGCATCCACCTATCTCTGAGCCCTGATGCAGCGTGTCTGCAATTTAAACTCTTCCATCAGCATTTGCTGGAAAGTGTGATTAATTTATTTAGTGCAAAAGCTTATACTGCAAATGAATGACTTACTTGTTTTTATTATACACAAGTTAACACTTGTTACATATATATTTTTACTTAGGACCACTGCTTTGAAAAAGCTGTATTTTAACAGCAAAACATCAGCATGTTTTATAGTGGCCATTGAAATTATGAAAAAGGAAAACATCAAGTAGAGGAACTTTGACAATGATTTTTGGTGTTGGCTGTTGTGTCTGCTTTTTCTGAAGCTGTGTAAAAATATTTAAAAATGATAAAGTTATAAGTAAAAGTTCAAAATGTATTGAAATACATTAACTGGACTTATTTCCTCATATTGCTTGTGCGGTTCTTGGAGGAGGACGTCTTCCGGATAGGAAAGTGGATCTACAACATGAGATTCTGTTTTGGTGAGTGAGGGTGTGTGGGGGTGGGTGCTGAGTGGGTGATAGGGGTGGGGTATGGTGGGAGAAGATTGGCAAGGGGTCATTTTCTTTTTTTCAGGGTAAAATAAAAAAAATCAATGAGGGATAGTTTTCTTTTTTTTACAGGGACAGACCGACACGGGGATTAGGCACCCCAGTGTCAGCACATATGTGTCTCATGATGAGGATGGGTACCCGGTGTTGCCACCTATGATTTGGGGAGGGGTGACCTGGAGGGGAGGGGGCTAGAATGAAGCAAGAGTAGGGTGGGCATCCTGGTCTGCTGCAAACCCTTTCACTGGGAAGCAAATGGAGGTCTGGCTGACATTGAAGGGGGAGGGGGCGGGAGCATGACAAATCACAGGATGGGATTGCAACGGTGAGGGAGGGCTAGCTGAGCTAGGTGGTTGAGGAGCATACTAAAATTATGCTAATGACATCGGGAGGGACATAGGTGGTTTGGTTAAGCTGGGAGGTGAAGAGAATACGTAACCTTTGCTTTTTTGGGCAGAAAAGTCACCTATAGCATGACTTAGTGAGTGACAGAAGAATACTTGGTTCATGACCTAAAAACAGCTTCTCTCACTGAGCTGTGCACCCATGATTTTGGGGTGCTCAGAAAAGGTATTTGTGAGCCAAATGTGAAAGAACAAATACCAGAATCTAACTAAACTGGTCCCGTTCAGCTAGGTTCAGGTGAGTTTTTTTGTTCATCATTTTTATGTATTTTCCATGTTTTTAGTTTAAAAAAAAAAACAACAACAAACAAGACGGTGGTTGTCATGACCTGAGTTTTTTCCTTACAACCTGAAAAGCACAAATTTTGCGAAAGGTAAACACTCATGAAAGGTAAATTTATCTTTTTCACCTGAGGGTTATCCTGAAACCCTACCAAGCATGCTGAGAAAAACTAAATTAAAGTTCTTATAACTCTGGAATTGATTAATATTTTTTCACAAAACCTTCAAAAGACACTGCATTGGAATAGACCCCTTCTACCCTGAAAGTTGGTGATACAAATTCTGTAACATTTAGTCTGTAGATGAGCACAAAAAGTATGCAATAAGTATATGAAAATAATTTAGATGTGTCTGTAAAAATTACACATCAGAATCTCAGAAACCACATAAGCTACTGTAATAAAATTCCCTATGTGTTGAGAATTGGCCTCTTGGACAATGCATGCCAAATCTGGAGCAATTCCATTGAACACCACCAAAGTTATTAAAGTGAAAAGTTAAGGGTTTAACTAGGGGTGGGAGACCCTCAAAAGGTTCTGAGGTTCTAAAAGGTTCTAATAAGCAAATAAAGGTTTGGATGCTTATCCGAGCCTTATCTAAACCTTTTATAGCCTTTGTGGTTTTATGGTAACTGTATGTGAAAAAATCATTTTAAACAGCTTTTAATCAACATATCAATAGAAAAAAGCAACTAAACCACTATTTAGTAGTAATAAGCAGCATGAGTGCTGAAATGAGATGAGGCATGAATAACGTGACTGTGGATGTGCCTACTGGAGGATGCCGATGAGTTTGCCCAAAGGTAGGCAAGTCCCAGATCTCTATTTTTTAACCAGTATTCCGAGTCTGACTTTTTGTAGAAGGGTATATGTTTGGCACCACTTTTGTTTAGCAACAGCTCTCGGTAAGGAACATGAC
The DNA here is from genome assembly GCA_016271365.2 of Neoceratodus forsteri. Classification (NCBI taxonomy): domain Eukaryota; kingdom Metazoa; phylum Chordata; order Ceratodontiformes; family Ceratodontidae; genus Neoceratodus; species Neoceratodus forsteri. The sequence continues at coordinate 496,532,754 of CM028129.1, read as the reverse complement.
GAGAAGCAACATGACAAAAAAAGACAGAGCACCAGGCAGTCCGAAAGTCATCACTTCAATATTGCTACTACCACTACTATCAGGGCGAAAAACAGAGCTAAGTAACATTTTTAAATTTTAATCAATCTGGTTAAGGCGCATTTAGCTAAATGATTTCCTCAGAATGAGAAAGCGACTGTGTGTGAGATCAGGGACTTGTCTGCCACAGTTGCTACCGGTACAATCATGTCATGTACTGGCTGCACCTCCCACCCACCCCCAGGACGACAATGATATGGTCCAAAGGCAGGCAAGTCCCAGGGCTCTATTTTTTTTTTAAACCAGTCTCCTGAGTCTGACTTTTTGTAGAAGGGGACATGTGTTTGTAATGTATGTCACCAATTATGTTCAGCAATTGCCCGCGGTATGGAACACAACAGGTAGGGCATCCTACAGAACATGAACACTAACAGAAGCATTATACTGGACCAATGCTCTTGAGTGATGTGATACGATAACTGGGTGTCCTGATTCGTGATGAAACTGAAGATTAAAAAAAAAACAGGGTTGCACCAAAAAAAGTTGAAGTGGTGTGATTCGTGATGATCGTGAACATGATTCGTTCTGACATGATTTGTGATGGCCATGAATGTGATACGTCGTGATGCAAGAATGTTTACTTTGAGATTATATGTCAATCAATCAATCAATCAATCAATCAATCAATCAAGTCTTTATTTAATCAGGCATTCATCGTTGAGCAGAAGCTCATTTGCAAGATGGACCTGGGATAAATACTGGATTAACTACAGCCAGCTTGTGAGGACAAAGATTTGACTCCATTTGCTAGTAGGGCATCCTGCAAAACGTGAACACTAACAGAAGCATCATACTGGACCAAGGTTTGTCGTGAGTGACGTGAAATGATAACTGGGTGTCCTGTTCATGATGAAACAGAAGATTAAAAAAAACAAAAAACAGGGTTGCATCAAAAAAAGGTGAAGTGGTGTGATTCGTGATGACCGTGAAGAACGTGATTCGTTGTGACGTGACGTGAGTCATGAACTTAGCACTGGCAGAGCTTCTCAGAGCACTAGAAACTGGATGGAACTGAGCTTCCACAAACACTTGCCATTAAAAATTTGAAATACCTCTGGCTATACTACCCTGGTGACAGATGACTGACTTCTTGCGGGGGGGGGGGGGTCACACAGACAGTATGCAAGAAGTGGCACTGGTGCATTGACAACTAGCTGGTAGATTTTATTTCACACACACACATACACACACACAGAATTTATATTTCACACACCACCTATGCTGAGGGTGATGCTGCAAGCACTGTTGCTACCCACACAGATTTGGGGACCCTGCCTGGCCTAACATTCTCTGACACAGTACTTTTTCCCTTCGAAGATTTTTTTTTATTTATTCCACATGATGTGACAGAATGCCCTACCCACTGAGCCAAAGATTATACCCCGCTGAGCGAGCACAGGGAGGAAGATGACAGATGAGTGACTTCTTGGGGGGGGGTTCACAAAGACAGTATGCAAGAAGTGGCACTGGTGCACGGATGACTGGCTGGCAGATTTTATTTCACACACAGAATTTATTTCACTCACCACCTACGCTAAGGGCGATGCTGCAGGCACTGCTGCTAGTATACCCACAGAGATTCTGGGAGACCCTACCTGGCCTAACCCTCTCTAACACAGTACTTTTCCTCTTCAAGGATTTTTTTTAATTTTTTTTTATTTATTCCATGTGATGTGACGGAATGCCCTGCCCACTGAGCCAAAGCTTATACCCCGTTGAGCGAGCACATGGAGGAAGATGACGGATGAGTGACTTCTTGGGGGGGATCGCACAGACAGTATGCAAGAAGTGGCACTGGTACACTGATGACTAGCTAGTAGATTTTATTACACACACACACAATTTAAATTTCACATACCACCTACGCTGAGGGCAATGCTGCAGGCACTGCTGCTACCCACACAAATTCAGGGACCCTGCCTGGCCTAACATTCTCTGACACAGTACTTTCTCCCTTCAAGGATTTCTTTTTTGTTTATTCCATGTGATGTGATGGAATGTGCTGCCCACTGAGCCAAATATTATACTTCGCTGAGCGAGCACAGGGAGGAAGATGACAGATGAGTGCCTTCTTGGGGAGGGGTGGTCACACAGACAGTATGCAAGTAGTGGCACTGGTGCATGATGACTGGCTGGCAGATTTTATTTCACACACAGAATTTATTTCACTCACCACCTACACTAAGGGCGATGCTGCAGGCACTGCTGCTAGTATACCCACAGAGATTCTGGGAGACCCTACCTGGCCTAACCCTCTCTAACACAGTACTTTTCCTCTTCAAGGATTTAAAAAAATTTTTTTTTTTATTCCACGTGATGTGACGGAATGCCCTGCCCCCTGAGCCAAAGCTTATACCCCACTGAGTGAGCACAGGGAGGAAGATAACAGATGACTGACTTCTTGGGGGAGGGGCACACAATATACAAGAAGTGGCACTGGTGCACTGATGACTGTGTGGCAGATTTTATTTCACACAGAATTTATTTCACACACCACCTACGCTAAGGGTGACGCTGCGGGCAATGCTGCAGGCACTGCTGCTAGTATACCCACAGAGATTCTGGGGGACTCTTCCTGGCCTAACCATCTCTGACACAGGGGGGTGGGGGTCAAACAGCCAGAATGCAGTAAGTGGCACTAGTGCACTGACAACTGTGTGGCAGATTGTATTCCAAAACACAGCACTCTAGTTCTCCTCAGTCACCAAGTTCTACCCTGGCTCATATCATCATTCATGCTCCCCTGTCCACGTCTCCTCTCTCATAACATAGTACTCCCCAGTCCCCACCCCAGTCCACGACTCCCAAGTTCCGCACCCAGTCCTTGCTGGCTCAATCCCCTCCTGAGTTCCTGACTCCCAGTCCCTGACTCCCCACCTCCAACTTTCCCAAGTTTTCTAATTCACTTCTATATATATTAAATTCTTCTTTCATATTTTTTTTGGGGAGTTGACTTCCTCTCTTGCCCAAGGGGCAAAACATGCAAGCTGCACAAGCACAGAAACAGCATGCGCATGGAGCTGCCTACAGAAGCTGCTGCTCCTTCTCCATCCTGATTCCTCTGTGTAGCTCTAAGGTGGGCCACGTGGGTTGCTAGAGCAGCAACCCAATCAGGTGCCACCTTAGAGAGATGAACAGTTTGGCCATCCAGTGAGGGACCAGAGTCTTGTTTCTGGTCCCTCCTGTGGGTTCCTCTTGCTTTGGTACTTCTTGTGCTGCAGTTCCCATGATAGGAGCAGTCCAAACTGATCCAAACAGCCAAAAGTGTTCAGAAGCCATTTGTTTATGAATACTTCAGCATGTTCGGGTTGGTTCATATTTTTGATGAAGCAGTTCACCCATCCCTAGGTTTAACATGGAGCACTGTGCTCAACCCTATCTATACTGGTGCTACTGTGCCGGTATAATATCCATCCATCTAGCTATCTGTCTGTCTATCAATCAATCTATCTATCTATCTATCTATCTATCTATCTACTTGTATTCACTGCAAAAAGTGCACCCAAAACTGTGTTTATGCCTTACAGTGTGCATGAGTACCTGTGATTACAGAAGTGCTAGCCACATCCTCATCTGGAAACAGTTGTAAGTTGTTTGTCTTACCTGATGATGGCTGTCTGTGATTGATTGTGTGGTCTTATATTCACTGCTAAAAAACTGCATTAATACACCAGTTAAGGTTCAGCTTAATTTCACAAAAGGGAGGAAATGCAGCATTAGTATTTCCAGCCCTAACTCCCCACCCCCAAGCAGCAAAAGCATAAGACCAGATAATCAACTACAGACAGCCATCATCAGTAAGACAAACAACATACAACTGTTTCCAGATGACATAAATGCAATAGCACTGATTTGCTACCTTCCTGAACCTGTATTTGTGGTATCCACAATACTTAAATCACAACACCACTTCTGTGCACAGAAGCACAGGCCCCTGTAGCCACAGATATAAATACACAATATTCAAATTACATCTACTTCTTTGGTCTTCAGAATCACAGGCCCCTATGTAGTCACTGGTATTCACGCACACTGTAAGACATACACACAGTTCTGGCCACAGAAGTGCAGGTCTCTGAGGGGCCTGAGCTTCTGCAGTCATAATTGTAAGGCATACACACCTCTGGCTGCAGAAGTGCAGGCCCCATGAAATCCATGATACCCAAATTGCAACACTGCTTCTGTCTGCAGAAATACAGGCCCCTGAGGGGAATGCGCCTCTATAGCCACAGGTGCATGACATACACAATGACTTCTGTCTGCAGAAACACAGACTTCTGTGGGCCTGCATTATACAGCTGCATATAGAAATCCATGATACCCAATTTGCAACAGCACTTCTGTCTGCAGAGGCACAGGCCCCTGCAGCCACAGTTACTCAGGTACACTGTATCACACACACACACACACACACACACACACACACTACTACTACTTCTGTCTGCAGATGCACCAGCTCTTGAGGGGCCAGTGTCTCTCTGAGCACAGTTGTAAGACATACACACTGACGTCTGGCTGCAGAAGTGGGCCCTGTGGGGACTGCATTTCCTCAGCTGCATATAGAAATCAAAGAGACACAAATTGCTAAAGTACTTCTGTGGGGCATGTGCTTCCTCAGCCGCAGGCTCTTGGACACACCGTAAAACATACACACACACAGTTGTGGCCTGTGAGGCCTGTGCTTCTGCAGTGACAGATACAAATCCACAAAGGTAGCACATTAGTGCTACTGCATTTGAGTCATCTGGAAACAGTTGTATGCTGTTTGTATTACCTAATGATGGCTGTCTGTGGTTGCTTGTCTGGTCTTGTTCTTTTGCTGCTGGGGAGTGTGGAATTAGAGTTGGATACCCTAATGTCACATTCCCCTACATTTGTGACATTGAACCTTAACTGGTACATTAGCACAGTCTTTTTGCAATGAATTTCCTTTCTTTTTGAGACAGTGGAACTGTATCCTTATTCATGTAGGTCCCTTCAGAATCTGCATGAATGAGAATCCTTCAGCACCTCCATGAACATATGCAGATGCACAGGGCCAATACTTCATCCGTCAGCTGAAGCACAAGGCCATCTGGCAGCTACAAGTGCAGAGATGCAGAGCCCTATGCCAAGAGAAGAGTTCTCTGTAGTATATACTGTAGTTATTGGGCATAAACGGCTAACCCTGCACCTTGCGAGGCAGGGGGGGACCAAAATGCAGCACCGTCCCCCCAGCCTCTGCTCATCCAGCTGGCTCATGAGCTCGCCTCTGAACTCAGCTCACTGGCACATATCACAAAGCACTACCAGCTGTGCCAAAGGCCAGCCCTGCGCACAACTTTTTTTAACAATTTTTATTTTTTTTTATTTTGATCCCACATTTTTATTATAGTCATTTTATGACTCCTCCTTTTAAGCATGACACGTAGCGTTTTTAGAATACTGGCTGAAATTTCATTTCATGTCACAAGTGTGAAAATGTATTTTGGCCAGGATTTGAAATATGACACCTTTCATGTTCATGAGGTGGTGTGAAAAAATGGCTACGTTGAATGTTTAGAGTCAAAATACTGAAAATTATAAAAGTAATGAATCAGCATGGATAATGTCAATGTACATTCATAACTTTGTTGTTTTTTAATATTGTGCCTTAAAATTTTGAACATTGGCCTGGATATTCAAACTGCGCCAGGCTGTGGCGCAAGCCTGGGTACAGCTCAACTTTGTTGCGCAGGGGTGTGGCCTGGGCGATATTCAATGGAGCTGTGCAGCTTTGAATATCGCACCCTGGCAACCCCCCACTGTGCATGGCACAGTGGCACTGCGCCAGCGCAAGTGGCCAGAGTGGAGCATGGAGATGCGCTAGCTCAAGTACCATTGCGCCATGCACAGCACCTGCGATATTCAAAAGGGGACATGCAAATGGGGCCATAATTTATGCAAGGTACACATGGGGCCATTTGCATGTCATTATGGCCCCATTTGCATCCCATTAGCATGCAGGTGCGCCGATCCCCGATGACTTGCACCTGGCGCCCTGCCAGGCAGCAGCCGTCAGGGACCGACACCCCTTGCAGCCTGATCGGGGCATTCGTCTAAATGAAAACCCCCCTCTAATATCCCTGGTGGTCCAGTGGACCGCTATGTGTCAGATCGCGGGCATCTGTTTAAATCATACTGGTCCCCTGCAGCCCGATCGTGGGCATTCGTCTAAATGAAAACCCCCCTCTAATATCCCTGGTGGTCCAGTGGACCGCTATGTGCCTGATCGCAGGCATCGGTATAATAACCCCCCCCCATCCAATATCCCTCGTGGTCCAGTGGACCGCATTCTGCCCGATCGCGGGCATCTGTAAATCATAAAATAGTCCTATTACCCTGGTGGTCTAGTGTACCCCCTTCCCCACCTGCCCACTGAGCCCCACTACCCCGCTCCTCCCGGTCAGCCGGTGGGCGGCAGCACCCCACCCACCTGCCACCCCGCCGCCCGCCGACTAACAGCTCGGTAGGGCTGCATGCCCATTGGTTCACAGCGTGAGCCAATGGGTGTAGCACCATATCAGACTCACATTCCAGATAATGTGAATGATTCATTCACATATCTGAATGTGAGACGGTAGGATGCACGCCCACTGGCTCATGCTGTGAACCATCGGGCGGCAGCCCTACCGAGCTGTCAGGTGGGCGGGCGGCAGGAAGGTGGGGTGCTGCCGCCTGCGGCTGACCGGGGAGCGAGTGTGGGGCTCAGTGGGTGGTGGAGGGGGACACTAGACCACCAGGATACTAGGACTATTTTATGATTTACAGATGCCCGCGATCGGCAGAGTGCAGTCCACTGGACCACCAGGGATATTAGAGGGGGTTTATTTAGACAAATGCCCGTGATCAGGCTGCAGGGGACCAGTGTGATTTAAACAGATGCCTGTGTTCGGGCACATAGCGGTCCACTGGACCACCAGGGATATTGGAGGGGGGGTTTAGTTACATGCATGCCTGTGATGGGGCATGGGGGGGCGCCGCCAGGTGCAGCAGGAATTGGTGGCCTAACGCAGGTGGCAGCTGCCGTTGCGCCCTGAATGTGGCAGCTCACCTGTGGGTGGCCATCATTTGTTTTTTTGGCTTAACTTTGTGCAGACGCAGGTAGGGTTGTGCATGTGACTCCTGCACATCCCGGCTGAATATCGGGCTGTGTAGGTTATGCATGGCACACCCCCCGCGCCTGCATACATTACTGATGCGCCCGTGCATCGGGATTTGTGAGGCGACTTTTCCTTTTGAATATTGTGTCAAGACATCAGTGGGTTGTGACACAACACTGTTGCACCATTCGCAACCCTTTTGAATATCTGACCATTGCTCTCTTTATGATCCCATCTCATGAACGGGTGGGTGAAAAGTTTTCAAATTCAATGAAAAGATAAATTCACTGTCATGCCACTAAATCCCCTTTTTCTTGTAATTTGAAAATTTTCACCTACCTTGCTCGTGTTCAACTGTTTACAGATTACAGAAATGTAACAGCACTGATGTGTTTACCTTCATGGATTTGCATCTATGGCATGCACACTGCAAGACATACACACTGAGTTGTAGCTGCAGGTAGAAATGCACAATACTAAAATTGCAATACTACTTCTGCCTGCAGAAGCACAGGCCCCTGCAGCCACAGATACAAATCCATAATACTGAAATTTCATGAGTTCTTTTATCTGCAGAAGTACAGCCCCTATGGGGCCAGCACTTTTGTAGCCACAGGTACTCATATATACACACATGTCTGGTTGCAGCTGCAGGCGTACAACATATACAAACAGAAGAGAGAAAGAAGTAAGTGCCTCAGCTGGGACTTGAACCCAGGCCATCCAGAATACCGTTCTGGTGGTGCTACTAGCTGTGCCACCAAGGCAATTGGACACTGGGCTGTCTCGAAGCACATTATTCTTTCTCCAATGCACAACCTGGTGCTGCACAGATAATTACATTTTCAATCACAAGTGTGCGGTTTGCATATTTATGGGACACATACAAACAGAAGACAGAAAGAAGTAAGTGCTTCAGCTGGGGCTTGAACTCAGGCCACCCAGAATACTGTTCTGGCTGTACTACCAGTTTCGCTACCAAGGCAATTATTGTTTCTTTTGTCTGCAGAAGCACAGGCCCCTATGGGACTAGCACTTCTGTACTCATATGCATGCAAGTAGGGTTGCAGCTGCAGGTGTAAGACATACACACTGACCTCTGGCTGCTGAAGTGTAGGCCCCATGAAATCTATGATACCCAACTTATAACACTACTTCTGTCTATAGACGTGAAGTCTGCTATGGGAACATCTGTCAGCAAAAGAGAAGAACTTAAAAGAGCAGGGGAAGAGCTACAGAGAAAATGCAGCCAACAGACTAACATATGGTGGGGTAAGCTAGATCTCATTGTCCACCTGGGGGCGGATGACCTGGCAAATGGTGAGGCTGGAGTAGTATAGGAGCAGTTCAGGAAGTTGGGGAGGGGTCTTAAACAGGTGGCACGCTCTGTAACCTTTTCAGAGGTGTTACTCATTGAGGGCAAGGGGGAGAACAGGGTACTCCGCACCAACAGATTCAGTGCATGGCTGAAGGACTGGTGCAGAGGGATTTGGCTTTTTTGGAGACTGGGGTTCCACCTGGAGGGATGCAGTTCTGTACAGGGCCAATGGCCTGCGTCTATCCAGGGTGGGAACCAGGATACTAAGTGAGAGGTTTAAATGTTTCATCCGCAAGCATTTAAATTAGCTGGGGAAGGGGGTGGCAGAAATAAGCTGGGTGAAGCAAACAGCTCCCCCCCAACAAAATGATACAGATGGCAGAGAGGACCCTAAAGCTGAGAAATCGCTAAAGATAACTAAGACCAAAACAGGTAAAAATGCAGAGAAAAGGCAGACTGGGCGTAAGGACAAGAGGGGTATGGAGGAAAGGCATGGGGATAGAGGGGGAGTTATAAGGAGGGGAGGCAGTAAAAACTGGAAGGCCATGTGCACAAATGCCCACAGTCTGGGAAACAAAATCCTGGACTTAGTGGCTCTGATGTCTCAGGCGGACCTGGACACTGTTGCTGTTGCCGAGACATGGTTAACGGGGAACCATGACTGGGATATGACATTATCAGGTTACACTCTATTCAGGAGGGACAGGGTGGGTGAAAAGGGAGGCATGGCTATGTACTTCAGGGAAGAAATTATAGCAACTGAGGTACAGGGAATGCAGGGAGAGGTGGAGGCACTGTGAATTACCCTGGAGATGGGAAATGGCACTGCCATTTGCACTGTTGTGATTTACAGACCTTCTGCACAAGGGGAAGAGATGGACAGGGTACTTGTAGAAGCCATCCACAGAATGACAGCTAAAGGAGAGGTGCTGCTGGTAGGAGGCTTCAATCTGCTGGATGTGGACTGCAGCAACTAGGCTGCAGCCTCAGCCAGGAACAGAGACATCCTGGAAGCCCTGCAGGGGCATGCCTAAGACAGCTATTGATGGAGCCCACATGAGAGGGAGCGACTCTGGATCTGTTACTCACCTACAGGGACAGAATTACAGATGTAAAAGTGGAGAGCCATCTGAGATCAAGTGATCACAGTACGGTGTGGTTTAATGTGAGAACAGCAGAAGAGTCAAACCTCATGAAAGTAAGGGTCCTGGATTTCAGGCGGGCTGACTTTTCAAAGATGGGAGAATGTCTTAGGAAATCACTGGCAGGGAAGGAGAAAAGAGGGAGGGTGGAGGAGCAGTGGGAGAATCTGAAGGGAACCATAGAGGAGTCAAAAAAACATTGCATTAGGCAAGTATGCAAAACAAAGTGAAAGAAAAAAACCCACTATGGCTCTTAAAGGATGTGACCAAGAAGGTAAAGGCGAAAAGGGTGACATTCAGGAGGTACTAGGAAATACAGAGGGAAGAAGACAGGAACTGTATCTGGAAAAGCAGAGGGAAGTGAGAAAAGCCATCAGGAGCGCAAAGGCACAAACAGAAGAAAAATTAGCCAAGGCAATAACAAAAAGGGACAGGTACTTTTTGAGGTACATTAGTGAATGAAAAAAGACTAAGGGTGGGACTGTGAGATTTAAAAGGGGAGGAGGGAAGTGTGCATATGGGAACCAAGAAAAAGCAGAAATCCTGAACAAGTATTTTTGTTCAGTATTCACAGGCGACGGGGAGGGACCAAAGTTAGGTGACATAAGCACCACTGTTAGGGAGGTGGTCAGCAGTCCATTTAAGGAGGAGAAAGTCTTAAAGGAACTTGCTAATCTGAAAGTGTACAAGGCAATGGGAATACATCCCAGAGTATTAAGAGAATCCAGTGACTTGCTGGCAGCACCACTGACAGCCCAGTTCAACAGTTCACTGGAAACAGGTGTGGTACCAAGGACTGGAGGAGGGCGAATGTAGTTCCTCTCCACAAAAGTGGGAGCAGGGAGGAGGCTGGAAATTACAGGCCAGTCAGCCTGACCTTGGTGGTGGGAAAACTAATGGAATCACTACTAAAAGAAAGGTTTGTGATATGTCTCGAATCTAGCGGAGGACAGGATATGAGGCAGCATTGATTCACAGCGGGAAGATCTTTTCCAACAAATCTGCTAGATTTCTTTGACTGGATGACTAGGGAGGTGGATCAGGGAGGGGCGGTGGATGTGGCCTACCTGTATTTCAGAAAGACTTTATACACTGTCCCACACAGGAGGCCAGTAAACAAGCTGGGCAGCTGGGGAGTGGGTCCCAGGGTGGTAAACTGGGTCAAATATTGGCTGAGTGATAGGACACAGAGGGTGGCAGTGAATGGAGTTCAATCCGGAAGAGAGGGGGGGTAACCAGCAGGGTCCTGCAGGGATCCATGCTTGGACCAGTCCTCTTTAATGTCTTCATAAGCTACACTGCAGAGGGCTGGGAGGGAAGGTGTATCTCTTTGCAGACGACACAAAGATCTGCAACAGGGATGACACTCCTGGAGGGGTTGAGAAAATGAGAAGGGTCCTAAGCAAGCTTGAGGAGTGGTCAAGGGTATAGCAGCTAAGATTCAATGCAAAGAAGTGCAAGATTATGCAATTGGGGCACAGAAATGTGGGGGAGCAGTACATGAAGGGGGGGGAGAGATACTGACGGCCACCATCATGAAAGGAACCTGGGAGTAATCATATCTGATGATCTAAAGGTTACCAAACAATGTAAGAAGGCTGTGGGGTGAACCAGTGGAATGCTGGGGTGCAAAAGAGAGAGGTATCTCTGCAGATGGAAGGAGGTGGTGATATCACTATAGAACAATGATGACACCTCATCTAGAGTACTGTGTCCAGTTCTGGAGGCCACATCTCCAGAAGGACATAGACAGAGTAGAAGTGGTTCAGAGGAGGGTGACAAAAATGTGCAGGGGCTGCACCAAAAGTCATATGAGGGGAGACTGGAGTATCTCAATCTCTATTCCCAGGAGGAGAGGGAAGGAGAGAGAGAAGGGAGATATGATAGAGACTTTCAAATACCTCAAGGGTGTAAATAAGGCACAAAAGGGTAGCATCTTTCAAAAAAGAAGATGTTCAAGAACAAGGGGCCATGATATGAAAATAGAGGGGGGTAGACTTAGGGGTAATGTGAGAAAGTATTTTTTAACTGAATGGGTGGTGGATCCATGGAACAGCCTTCTGGTAGAGGTTGTAGGGGCAACAATGGTAGGGGAATTCAAAAACACAGGGGACAGACATAAAGGGAAGTACAGTTATGTAAGAACTGGCCATAACAGTAGATCTTTGAGAGGCGCTCTTGCAGCAAGCAACACCGATAGGACTGAAGCCACCAGGTGCCAAGACCACAAGGAAAACTTATAGCTAGCAGTCTTTCACTGGGGACAGCCCCCACCAACATCAGCATGCTTACGTCCACTTATTCTATAAAGAGAGTGGTCCCCCAGACCTACCTCAGTTCTCCCGCCGGAGACCCTGGCACACTATGTAAAAAAATAGTCTCAAATATGTGAATGACTTCATTCACATACTTGGAATTGTCTGGTATAGTATGCCCTGCAAGCCCATACTGTACCTGTCATTTGGTGGGCAGCTGGGTGGTATGCGGGTGGGTTGCAGCCGCCCACTGATGACAGTGGGGGGGAGCGTGGTGGGCAAGGGGTTCTGTGTGGGAGGGAGGGGTGAGGGTGCCACTGGATCGCCAGGGCATTTCATTTGGAGGTTTACTGCGATCGCAGCAATGGGTGGGGGAGGGTTCCACTAGACCACCAGGGACTGGCAGTTATACATTTATCGAGGAATCGGGGACTCAGGTGGGAGGAGGAACCACTAGACCACCAGGGATGGTCATTTATCATATTTATTGGGGATACGGGGACTCAGGAGGGGGGGCCACTGGACTACCAGGGACCGAGCTTTACATCATCTAACGCAATCATGGCAACGTGTGGGGGGAGGGTTTCCACTTGACCATCAGGGTTGTGAGTGCTTGCAGATGGTGTTCTGGATGGACAGGTGGCCATCCACGGCTGGGCTGCTGTGTTGCACCCTGCAATACAGTAGCCCGCCTGTGGGTGGCTGGGATTTGTTCCTACTCTGCAAGGGCTCAACTTTGAGCCCCCCTATGTGGCGCAATGCAGGGTTGCGCCAGCATATGTGTCGCACATCCTGGCTGAATATTGGGATGTGCCGCACATGCAGGGGCACACCCCCTGCATCTGCGCCACATACAATTACATTGCGCCCTATGATTTGTGCGCCTGGCAACCTTTTTCAATATCCTCAGGTGGGCGGGGCTGCGCGTGGCAGAACCTGTTGCACCAGGCACAACCCCTTTGAATATCTGGGACCCTGTCTTTATGAAAAACCAAGAAAGACTGTTTACACATCAGAGCTTGAAGCTCAGAAATCCTCTGAGCAAAAGTAACAGCAACTAAAAACAATACTTTCCATGACAGAAAGCGTAGCTCGCAACTCACGGCTGGCTCAAAGGGAGGCAGAGTGAGCTTTCCCAAAATAAAAAGAAGGTCCCATGGAGGGACAGGGTCCCAAAAAGGGGGTTTCAAATGCAGGATAACCCGCAAGAAAGTATGGGATACCTCCAGCTAGGCAATAGCTTTACCCTCGATAGGTGCATGATACACAGACATGGTGGAAAGGTGCACCTTAAGAGAGGAGTACTCCACACCTGAGTCTGAACAGGAAAGGAGGTACCAGGATCATATTCACCAGGCAGATAAAGGGAGCTGGGTGGTGAGCCACGGCCCATAGGGAGAAGCGTTTCCACTTCATGGCATAAGTAACTCTGGTGGAGGGCTTCCTGGCAGCCACCAGGACATCAGCAACCCTGGAAGAAACCCCAAAGCGGGCAATAGCTAAGTCTGCAGGAGCCACGCATAGAGATGCAGAGACTTGAAGTCTGGATGGACCAGGGTGCCCTGCTTCTGGGAGAGCAAGCCTGTGCAGAGTGGCAAGGGTATTGGAGGTTCTACTGCCAGCTGCTGCAGCAGAGGAAGCCGAATCTGATATGGCCAGAAGGGAGCTATGAGAATCATCTCTGTCTCCTCTGACTGAAGCTTGAGAAGAATCCTCTGCAAGAGTGGGAAGGGAGGGAAGGCATACAGCAGCCTCCCTTTCCAGAGAGGGACAATGTGTCACACCAGAAAACTCCAGGCCCGTGATCGAGTAAGCAGAAAAGCGGAAGCTTTGTGCTGCATGGGGACACAAAAATGTCCGACTCTGGACGTCCCCACCTGTCGAAGAGGTCTTCAACCACCAAGGGCAGGAGTTCCCACTCATGCATCCTTGACCTGGACCAGCTTAGACTGTCGGCCAGGGCATTTTGGAAGCCTGGAACATGGATGTCAGAGAGTTCCAGACCGCGTTCAGTGGCACTGTACCAGACCCTCATGGCCTCCCGACAAAGAGGGTAAGAATGAGTGCCCCCCTGTTTGTTGATGTAGAAAACTACAGACATGTTGTCCACCTGCACCAACAGTGGACTGGGAAGAATATGGGTCTGTAAGGCCTCCAGAGCATAAAGAACTGCATGCATCTCCAGTATATTGATGTGAAGATGCTGTTCTGACTCAGACCAAATGCCCTGGGTCTGAAGGTCAGCTAAGTGAGCACCCCAGCCCAGGCCCAAGGCATCCATAGTGAGAATCTGCTGCACAGACACAACTCTGAGGGGCCCCACCCAGGAGATTGGTGGGGTTCTGCCACCACTCCAAGGTCCTCTTCACTGGGTCGGAAACCAGCAATGGCTGATCCAGGTCATCGATGCATTGATCCCATTGGGCTTGCAGAGTCCACTGGGGAACCCTCATATGGAGGCAGGCCAGGGGAACCGTGGCTATAGCCACCACCATGTGCCCCAGCAAATTAAGAAATACTCTGGCTGGTACCTGCTGACTGGAGGATACTAGCCGGGCTTGCACTATCGAGTGCTCTGCTCTGTCCTGCAGGAGGAAGGCTTTGCCCAGGGATGAGTCCAGAACCGCTCCAATATGCTGGAGGTGCTAGCATGGAGAAAGACAAGACTTTGGTAGGTTTATTGTGATTCTTAGGGCCTGGAAGAGCCGAAAGATACCTTCCAGGGTCTGTGGCAGAAGATCTCTGGAGGGGGGCTGTGAGCAGCCAATCATCCAGGTAAGGGAACACATAAAAGTCTTGTCTCCTCAGAGCCACAGCGACCACTGCTAGGTACTTGGTAAAGACCCATGGTACCAAGAAAAAGGCCAAAAGAGAGGGCCCAGAACTGAAAGTGGTCTGCTGGAAGCAGAAGTGGAGGAAACGGTGGTGGGCTGGAAAAACCTGAATATAAGAGATAGGCATCATGCATATCCAGGGAACAGAGCCACTCCCCCTGGTGAAGAAGGGGCAACAGCCCCTGAAGAGTAACCATCCAGAACCTGTTGTACTCTGTGTTAAGTTTCAGCTGACTGAGGTCTAGGATCGACCTCAGGTACCCTGTTTTTTTGAGGGCAAGGAAGAAGTGGAAATAGAACCCCTTTCCTCTTTGAGCTGGGGGGACGGGCTTTATGGCCTTCTTGTGCATTAGAGCCTGACTCTCTTCCCGAATGAGGGCTGTTGTGGGCCTGAGGGTAACTGGCAAGCGAGGGAGGGTTTTCCAGAGGGGGCTCCAGAAACTCGAGGGTGTGACCCTGTTCGATAATCTGTAGCACCCACTGATCTGAGGTTACTGTGCACCACCCATCCAGGTATAGGGAGAATCAACCCCTAATGGCCTCCCCCAAGGCCTCTGATGGAAGGGGAGCAAGGAGTCAGGCAGTAGAACTGGGGGGTGGGCAGAGCAGCTGTGGGTGCTCTGGGGACCCTAGGGGCAGCTGCTCCAGCTTGTGGGGTGTTAGTCTTATGCTTATAGGGTCCTTTCAACTGCTGGCCCTTGGAAGGCTGGCGAGAGGACCGGTGAAAGGACTGATGTTGGGAAGACCTCGGATGGGACCGGTACATGGAATGGACCAATCTCAGGGCCATGCCCGATTCCTGAAGGAGGGAGATGATATCCTGGGCATCACCTCCAAATAAGACAGAGCCCCAGAAAAGGGCATCCATTATTTTAGCCTGCACATCAGGTGCAAAACTGGCCACCCTGAGCCATGAATGGTGGTGAATGCAGATCCCTGCTATCGCCCAATGCCCGGAAGCATCTACTGTATCATATGCTGCCCTCAGCACATGGTTACCCATATCAAATCCGGATTTTAGGAGTTGGGCCAACTGCGTCTTGGTGGAATCCTTAGGGAGAGTTTGAACCAGATCTCTCACCTGATCCCAGAGGGCATTCTGGCACTGAATTATATAGGCCAGATAGTTCTGGGTCTGAATGGCTAAAGTGGCAGAGGAATATACCCGTTTACCCAACTGGTCCAGCTGTTGAGATTTCTAGTCTGGAGGGCAGGTACAGGGATGTTTGGGCTTTTCAGTGCAGTCATGAGTTGCATTCATGACCACTGGGTCCGCCATGGGGTGTTTGCCAAAGAAAGGTTTGCCCACTGGCACATGCTAAGGGTGATCCACCTTCTTGGTCAAGGCTGAGTGGTCGAAGGGTGACTCCACACCACTTTGGTAACATCATCATACGAATCAATAAGAGGAGGGACAACAAAGGGGAGAGTCTCCTTCTATCGGAGGCAAATAGCCAGACAACGGTGCTCCAGGTCAAGCTCCTCTGTCTCCCATCCCATAAGGAACTGGATATGGCACATCACATCTAGGAAAGAAGGATCATCAGGGGATGACTTAAGGTCTCCTTGTGAGGCTCCTGACCATCAGAGGAGCCCCTTGAATCCTCCGATGCCTCAGAGGAGGAAGAGAAATCATCTTCCAACTGATCGCTGTCACAAACCAGCGTCTGAGGGTGACAGTCATCCATATGTTGGTCCAAGGTTTCTGTATGACCCCCAGAAGACCCCGTGGTGTGGGGGGTGGCTAGGGCCTGCTTGTTCTGGGTCCCTAGAAGGAGGGTCCCTTGGAGGAGGAGAAGAAGGAGCAGGTCGTCTAGGTGCCTCCTTGTTTTGCATAAAGGTCCATCAGGCTGTAAACAAGTCATTATAATCCACCGGTGGAGACGGATTGTAAGGTGGATGGGGCACTGAGGAGGAGGGTACAGGTATGACAGTGGAGGAGATGGCATAGGGTACCCTGGCGTTGGTCCAACAGGTGCTGTCTGGGGATCCCTGGAAGGGCCAGCGGGCAACGGTTGAGGCACAGGCTGGAGCTGAGGTGACGATGGCTGAGGAGTCATCAGAGGAGGCATCATCACAGCCAGTGCTGGCCTGAGAGGTAAAGGCTGGCATCAGTCTGGTGAAGAAGCCGATGTGGGCCTCAAAGGCAAGGCTGGTGCCTGGGGGAAGGGATTTCCCCAAGGCAGGAGCAGAGGCATCGCCTGTGCAGAGGAGGAGGTGAGTGCTCCAGGCAATGCCTGGAAGGGGTAGCACTGGCCCTGGAGTCAGGGGCCAATGAAGGAAATGCCTTGGCGGGGGAGGGGGTGATCAGTGAGGACCTGCCACTGGAGGTGTTAATCCCAGCTGAGCCACCTGTCTGAGAACCCCTGGTAGCTAACAGCCTGAGTGTCAGGGGCTGGGGGCAGGGGATAAAATCCACTGCCCCAAAGTGTCACAGACCGAAATGGATATAAGGGCAGGCAACTGCACCACCAGCAACACAGAGGGGGTGAGGGCTGCTGAGGAAGGGGGGCCAACCCCCTGTGAGAGGACGACCCGGAGGCGGAAGCCAGTTTATGCAGTGACTGTGACCGAGAAGCTGACCAAGGATGATCCGGGTGCTTGTTCTGGTGCTTATGCTTTCCACTGGACTTCTTTTCCTTCTGGGAAGAAGAAGATGCCCCAGAGGCCAGGGAAGTGGAAGAGATTTTAGCCTGAAGCTCCTTCTCCATCGCGGTCAATTTCTGTTGCAGCAGGTAGCTCTGAAGGGTCTTCAAGCAGCGTCTCTGTGTGGGCTGGTTGAAGTCTTGACAGTGCTTGCAGGCCTCGGTGTCATAATCTGGGCCTAAGCAGAGCAGGCAGGAAGAGTGACCATCTTTGGTGGGAATCTGCTTGCCGCAGGCACACTTTGTAGGCCGGTCGGAAGATGAGGCTGGCATAGAAGACATAAATGAGAAGGAGAAAACACCAAAATTCAATGTTAGACTAAAGGAGAAAAAGAAAAGCATGGGTAAATGCGGCTACAAAATGGCTGTTGGCTGAAACAGGCATCCATGGAGGTCTGACATGCATGGGTCAATGGTGGGGAAAAGAACTGAGGTAGGTGTGGAGGACCGCCCCCTTTATAGGCTAGACAGACGTCAGCGTGCTGACTTCAGCCGGGGCGGTTCCCCCATGATAGACTGCTAGCTAGAAGTTTTCCATGCAGTCCTGGCACCTGGCAGCTTCAGTCCTACTGGTGTTGCCTGCTGCAAGAGCTCTCTCGAACTATGATCTCTAGCGAAAGGAAAGAGAAGGCAAACCGCAGATCTTTTAGGATCTGCGGTATATAAAGCAGGTATGGAATATGGGCAGACTAGGGTGGGCCAAACGGTCCTTATCTGCCATCAGATTCTATGTTTCTATGTTTCTATATGATATTATGGACAGTTTCTATGAAAAACAGCTTCTTGGTCCATTTTTATCAACATCTCATACAATTTGGTTTATCTGCACTGTGTTTTTCAGCATCAGAGGGAATACAGAAATTTGGAACTGAAAATGAGGAGAAGTGAAATAAAAGCAGACACAGGGAAACACATGGTTCTTGGAATACTGCCATGTGAGACATGACAAAACAAGAACAGGACTAAACTTTAAAGACATAGGCCCCCATATTCAAAGGACATGCGCGACACAAAATGGAGATGAGTGGCACATCCTGGAAAATGCGCGTTGGCACGATATTCAAAAGGGTGAAATGCGCCATGCATATCCAGTTGCAGGATCATGCACATATAATGTATGCCACACAGAAAAATGGGGCAGACACCTGCATATGCCATGCACATACATATATTCAGTGGAACTGCACAGCGCATGTGCCACACATCCACATTTGTGGCACGCAAAGTTAGGCAAGACAGCAGCTGCCCTAAATCAGCAAGCCACCCAGAGGCAGGCTGCTGAACTGCAGACAGAATATACTGGGACAGCTTTGTGAGCTGCTTTAGGATGAGCTCCAGGCACCCCCACACAGCAGACATGCCAGGACAGTAGTACCTAAAGCCACAGCTGCGCTGTGCCTGCTCACCAGGCACCTGCCAGATAACAGTGGGTGACACCACTGGTATCGCCCAGTCAGCCACCTCCCTCACCGCATCCAGGTCATAGATGCCCAACTGCCACATGCTAGTATGGTCAGTCTCCCCCGTTGCACACCAGCAGAGCAAACAACTACAGTGCAGCACATGTGACAGGTGCCATTGCCTGCACCCATGTGACCATCAGGGCATCACCCGGTGGTGTCATGCACCCATGGTGATTTCTGGCACAACGGTGATCAGGATGCATGGCGGTACTGGTGGCAGCATGGCATGGGTCAGTGACAGACCCCTGGCACATACCTATGGTGGTATACCATATGTGCACACAACACATCCTTGCCAAACCCATGCCACTAGGAACCACATACATGTCACTGATGCCATTCATACATTATGACAATGCCACAGAGTCTCTGCAGTGAGTCAGTGTGGTGCTCTGGTTGTGGTCATTGCACAACTGTAGGCAGCATGGGGCAGAGGTTGCACCACCTGCGGCCTGGAGACATCATGGGCATGCCTCATGGACACTGGACCCTTCCAGTGTTGGGCGTGTGGCCACTATGGGCACATACATGACCATGGGTATTAGCAGTGTACTTAGGCCAATGTATTCCACCCACACACAAACATGACTACTCATCTGCCTGCTAGGATGTAGTACCTCCTGGGCACGTTTATGGAGTGGTGGTGCTGCCCTGCAAATCTGGAACTGCACGTGCCAATGGCATGCAAATGGCATGAATACATTCCAGTAATGAGATGCAAATGTGCTGTTTGGGCACTGACCGTGCAATGAGGCTATTTACTTATCCTGGCTGAATATTGCAACTTTGCATACCACACAAGTGGCTTCACATTGTGCAGGTCCATATGCTCCATGCTGGCCACAGGACCCCTGCTGTGCCACGCATCTCCCACTGCGCAATCTCGCATAATCAGTATATCAGATGTGTGTGTGTGTGATCGCATTTCCTGATGCACTTTCTGAATATCCCGTTCTTTTGTGCTGGTGCAAGTCAATGCACAGCACATTCACTTGCACGGCGCACCCAGCCACTTTTGAATATGGGGCCCATAGGGTACAAAACCCACAGACTAGAGTTTCGACATGAGCACAGGAAATGCCCTGTTGCCAATTTGGAAAGATTTGCCAGTCACAGGTCTGTGACTTGACAAGCAGAACACAGTCCCCTTCTACTGGCTATAAATACCAACAAGCAACTGTATAAACCAAGCATTACCTGGTTTAATAATCTGCTTCTAGGTATAAATAAAATAGTCAACATCGTAAAGAAAATAGACAGTCAAATACAGACTGAAAAAAAGCTGACTACTCTTTCAGCATGCAAGCATTTGGCGCAGAAGCTGAACAACCCTGGTATACCTCTACTGAGATACTGCCGGTGACAGGTCACAAAAGTGTTGTCAGCATTGATGACTGCAGAAAGTTAAATGGCAGCCAGAAGAAAAAAATTTCAACAAATACTAAACAATGATCGTGTAGTTGCTGAAACCTTCTACAGTGCATCTATCTCCAACTGAATATCTACCTTCCACTTGATCACTACTAGTAAACCAACTACTTCTCTGTAATCTTTCTTTAATAATCCTGGGAGGGTGGAGGTGGTGGGTCAGGATCACATTCCTCAGCCAGTGCCACTATACAACTCTTTTACCACTCTAGCCGGATGTTATTGCCAAGAGGAGGCTCCTGTGGTAGTGGCTAGGGAGGATGTGAGGGTTCTCCATAAAGGAGGCCCTACGGTGGGTGGCAGAGAACCCCAGCAGAAGAGGAAGCAATTTATGGTAGGGGACTCAATTGTTACGGGGGGTAGATCCTGTACCTTATTTTCCCCATGAGGTATTCCTTCCTCCCTTCCAGGGTGTACATATTGAGGTCCTTTAGTCTTTCCTCATAGGACTTTTTATGCAGACCCTGTACCATTTTAGTTGCCCTGTGCCAAGGTAGTGCCCTCTTCACTCTCATGTCTAGATTTCCATGGTTCCATGAAAAAGTATTAATTGGTTCCAGAGTTATAAGAATTTTAAGTATTTTTTTCTGTGGGTGCTTAGTAGAGTTTTAGGATAACCATCTGATATGAAAAGTAAATTTATCTTTTACAAGCATTTTCCTTTCACAAAATTTATATTGTACCTCTCATGAGAAAACATTTTCAGGTCGTAATGGCTGCCCTCTTTTTGTTTTAAACAAAGCAGATGGAAAACACATAAAAATAAGTATTTTCAAAAAACAAGCATGAGGCTAGGTAAATGAGACCGATTTAGCTAGAGTCTGATGTTTGTTTGGTTTTTAAATGTAACCAGAAATATGTTTTCTGGGCACTTCTAAATCCTCAGTGCCCAGCTTAGCGAGGGGAGCCATTTCAGTAGTGCTTATGCCCATGCCTGGAGTTATGGCTCATTACCCCTCCCTCCCAGCCCACATTGCTAATTATATTAACCAGACAGTGGGTATTCAATCCCGCTGCTGGTATCTCTACCCCCTCCCTCCTGATCCAAGTTTTCATTATAATGAATAAGGGTGCCCAGTCCTGCTACCGTTATTACATTTCCTTGTTTTGTTTTTTTAATTTTCCAATAACAAAGTGCACAAACTCCAGTGCCAGGTAACGTTCCCCCTGCTGGTTAAATTGGAACTGTTTAGGTGGGGGAACTCTCATATCTAGATTTCTAGGTGGGGGAACTGTCATTTCGAAGTGGTAAAACTTTTGTATACTAGTCAATGTGAAAGATGACACAGGTGGTGGAATGCTCATACAATATTTTAAGAGGTGGTAGAACTGAGCTCCTGTGGGCTGCTGCCAGATTAAACCCCTGCCTCTCATTCAGTAGTGCTTAGTGACACCAGGGTGCCCACTGCTGGTGCCACTGTACATTACTTATTCCTCCTGGCCCAGTTTCTATGAATTTAACCTCCCCAACTCATCCAAATGCTGAACTAAACCAGGGTGCCCACCTCCGGTGCTGCAAGACTGTCCTCAGACATTGGGGTGCCCAATTCCCAGTGTTGGCATGCCTGAAATAAAGAAAACTGTCCCATGAAGCTCATATGTATGTACCTGAAAAGAAGAAAATGGTCCCTTGTCAATCTCTGCTTCTCCAACACCTCGCCACCCACCTTACACCCCCAATTAGCACTCACCAACCTACACCCCCTACACATGTCACTCACCTAAAGAGAGTCCTATATCATAGATCCACTCTCTGATTGGAAACATGTCCTCCTCTGAGAATCATGACTACAGTATGAAAAAAATAAGACAAGTCCAATTAATGTATTTCAGTGCTTTTTAAGGTATGTCCATTTAATGTATGTCAATGCGTTTTGAACCTTTACTCATAACGTTGTCATTTTTAGATATTTTTCCACCAGATTTTTAACATGGCCTTTTTGGGACCCCACCTCATGAACAAGGTAGCTGAAATGTTTAAAATCCAGACCGAAAAGTAATTTTGCAGTTGTTCCCACAAATCATCTTTTGGTCATGATTCAAAAATTTGCACCTACTGGGCTCATGAGATGGCATCATAGGAAGACTAAATTGAAAATTTGGTGGAAAAGTAAGGTAAAATGACCAAGTTATAAGTGAATTTTGAAGTATTTCAACGTTCACTTAACTTTGCTAATTTTCAATATTTCTCCAACAAACTTTCAACATGGCCTTTTTGGGAGCCCCCCCCCAAAAAAAAAGTCAGGGGAAACGTTTCACCTCCAGGTTGAAAGGTGATGTCACACTCACGCCATGAATTCACCTTTCCAATGAGATGTGAAAATTTTCACTTACCAGGTTCATGACACGGTGTCAAAAGAAGACTGTGTTCAAAATTTGGGGACAAAATGTCAAAAAATAAAAAGTTATGAATATAAGTTGAAACTTTTCAATGCTCACTCATAACTTTGTTAATTTTCAATATTTTGAATCCAAATTTTCAACATAATCAATATTTTCACACCACCTCAAGAACATGACAGCCGCCATTTTTCAAACCCTGGCTGAAATGTGTTTTCACACTTGCGGAGCAAAAAGACATTTTGGACAGTATTCTAGAAATGCCACATGTGATGTCTATAAGGTGGAGTCATAAAACGAATATGTTGAAAATTTGGGTTCAAAATAAAAAAAACTGTTAAAAACGCTGTGTGCCAGGCCAGTCTTTAGCCCATTGAGTGGTGCTTTATGATCCCATGTGGGTGAGCTAAGTTCAAGGACAAGATCAAAGAGCCAGCTGGCTTGACCGAGGCTAGGGGACAGCACAGCTATGTGGCACCACCTCTAGCCTTGGAACGGAAGGTGCACAGTTGACTGCATGGGCCCAAATACCATATAGTGAAGAGAACTCTTCTCTTGGCATAGGGTCCTGCACCTATAAACCCATTGCTGACAGAGGGCCCTGCACTTTAGCTGACAGATGGACTTTGTCCTGTGCATCTGTTTCTGTAGCCACATGGAAGCACAGGGTCTAGCACTTCCCACAGCCCATCAGACAGCCCCACAGAAGTGCAGGGTCCAAAGGGCACTGCACTTCCCCAGACAGAAAGACTGATTGATCACTTGTACTGTTTTTTTCTAACTGTTATACCTCCCCCTCTGTCTGTGTTGTTCACGACCAGATCTAAGATACTACCCTGGTGTGCTCCTCTACCTTTTGGACTAGGAAGAGATCCTCCAGGTATTCCACCAGAGGACCAGAAAAAATATCTGTGCAATTACCTTATAAATAGAAAACAAAAAAGATGAAGAGTGGTATGATCTCTGACCCTGAGATCCATTTTCGAGAATATAGAGCATTTAAAAAAAATCTGTGATTACCCAGTTTCATTGTCTGCATCTAGAACTTTTGTAAAGTTACATCAGGTACTTTAAAGCAAGAAAACAACAGCAACAACAACAACAACAACAACAAAACAACTTAAAAGCCTGTGACTTGGCTGTAATTCAAGGGCAACTGATGAACTTAGAGAAGACCTGACAACATTGCTACATGAAAAAACACAGTTGGCTCCCTTTTCCTCTGACTCACCACTGAACAATAGGTGACTTGCCATCAGTGTTTATTTTGGAGTTCATGGGAATACAGAGATGAGGGGGGTAAAATTGGCAGACATCAAACAATGACAGGTTGAGAACAAACAACAATACCTACACTATCAAAAAGAAAGATAAATGCACACTTCAGCAGCATTGCATATTCATTGAATGGAATACGCTTGTAAAAGGATTGTGTCTGTTTTCAAATGGTATGTGCTCAAGCTCAAAGAATTGGCTGTGGATCTGGCTGAACCCCTACTAGGGCTATTCAGTAGTTCAGTTCAGACAGGGATAGTTCTAAAAGACTGGAGAGTAGAGGACATACTGTAGTCCTGCTACACAGGGAAGGAACAAGGAGCTACCGGGGAATTCCAGACATGTCATCCTTACCTCTGTAGTAGGTAAACTGATGGAGTCACTGATCAAGGAAGATTTTGTGGACTACCTAGAGAGCAAAAGTTTACAGGACAGTAAATCAGCCTGTATTTACCAATTTACCAGTCCGACTTTCGTCGTCACCACTCCATCTCCTCATCTCTGCTCCGCCTTACCAACCACATTCATTCATACAGAGGAGCAGGTCACGACAGCCTTGAGCCAAAACTCCTCAGGCTGGGGGCCCACCTCCTTGCCAGACCCGTCTTGCACCTATTCAATTCCTCCATTAACACTGGGATCATTCCTGACCTGTGGAAAGTGGCCAAAGTTGTTCCTGTCTTAAAACAGGGGACTCCTAAGGATCCTCGGAACTACCGCCCCATCGCCATTCTGTCCACCTCCAGTAAACTGCTAGAGAAAGCCGTTGCCTCCCAGCTCTCCCAATACACCCATGACTATAATATACTCTCTCCTGCTCAGCACAGCTTCAGAAAAGTGTACAGCACGTCCATCGCCCTTGCCGTTGTCACTTCACTGATCAGGGCAGGTACTGATCAGGGCAATCTCACTGGGGCCATTTTCGTGGACCTTTCTAAAGCTTTCAACAGGGTTGATCACTCCCTCCTCGGCTCCACGCTCCTATCCCTCGGGTTCTCCTCTTCTGCCCACGCTTGGTTCCTAAACTACCTCTCCAACCGACAGCAATACACCAACTTCAATCGGACCTTCTCCAAACTTTCACCAGTCCTCTGTGGGTTACCTCAAGGGTCTGTCCTTGGTCCGACCCTATTCTCACTATTTATCAACGACCTACCTTCCGTCACAACCCATGCCCACACCACCCTATAGGCAGACGACCTCGTCCTCCTGGCCAGCTCTCGGGACATCTCCACTATAAACTCCCAGCTGAACACTGACTTTGAACGCATCCATACTTGGCAGGGGGACCACAAGCCCACCCTCAATCTCAAAAAAACTCAAGCCATGCTGTTTGGGTCCTCGAACGAAATAAAATCCTGCCCTGCTCCTCTGCGGATCCTCGGGGCCCATGGCTCTCCCCTTGAGATGGTTACCTCCGCCAAGTACTTGGGCGTCACCCTAGACCCGCAGCTGGACCTTACCTTACACATCCGTAACATTTGCAAAGCCACTAATTGTAAGCTTGGCCTAGCTTATTGATCCAATAACTGCCTCACCCCAGCCGCCCGCCTAGCCCTCACCCGGGGGGTCCTCCTCCCCTCACTCTGCTACGGTCTCATTACTTTTGCCCCAGTTCCCAAAACCAGCCTATCAAATGGAACACTGCCTCTACAACATCGTTTGCCGCTTATGCTTTCCGCCCCTCCCCTCACCCACCGTTGTGATCTCTACAACCGCCTAGAGTGGCTCCCCCCGGAGAAGCACCACTCCTTCGCTCTAGGTAATTTCATTGACAACATTGTCCGCTCTGGCTCTCCTCCCACCCTTGCCTTTCCCCTCAATCCTGGGGCCCCATCCTACCACCTAAGATCTGGGACAATCCAGGAACGTCTGGTTCCTAGGACCCGCACCCTTGCGGGAGATCGGTCCTTCCACATTTATGCCTCCAAACTCTGGAACTCGCTCCCTGAACTAGTCAGGGCCTCCTCCTCCCATCCAAGCTTTAAAGCTTCCCTCTGGAATTTCCTGAAACCTTCTTCCCCCTGCCCCTGTACCTTGTAGCCTACTCCTTTGCCCCTTCCCTACTCTATCCCGGGTTGGGTGGGGGCCTCATCCTCATCCCCTGCCTCAGTCCTACTTGCACTTCTCCTCTAGTTCCGGCCCAGCAACCTGGTGCAGTCCTCCTGCCTATGGCCCCCCCGCAAGCACTTACCATTGTCTCTGTTATTGTTTATGCATAGTGTCAACCTTGTCCTAGAGCTAGCCTTGAAACGCTTGTTATGTTAGGTAATTTTCTTGTCTCCTCAACTGTCTAAGTGTGAACTCTGCCAATCCGTGCTCTAGTGCTTGCCCTGTCATGCCTGTTTATTTCCTATGTGTTTTTGTATTTCCCTTGAATTCCGCAACTCAGAGCCACCCCTGAAATGCCTGGTTCTCCTATGTACTTCTTCCTATTCTGTAACTGTTAATGTATGATGTTTGACACTTGTAACTCTCCCGGGTCACACCTGAAAATAGGCACATGGCTGTCTAGTGTGCTAACCCGGTTAACAAAAGCAAATAAATAAATAAATAAATACTGCCATGGACAAGGGTCATCTGACATCGGCAATCTTTGTAGACCTAGCCAAAGTGTTTGACTCCATTGCCCACAGGTTTCTAATCAACAACCTTACATCAATAGGCCTCTCACCCTCCACCATCGATTGGTTCAAGGCCTGCCTCTCGGACAGGTTTTGGTTCATGCAGCTGGGTGAAACTAAATCCACCTCTTCCCCATCCTAGCTGGAATCCCTCAGGGGTTGATTCTCGGCCCAAGCCTTTCTCCATTTTCATAAATAATCTACCACCTGTCTGCCCCACTTCCCATGTTCAGATGTATGCTGACGATTCCATTATTTTTGCTTCCAGCCCCTCCCTAGCCCAAATCGAATCCATCCTCCAGGCTGACTTTAAGAACATGCTGCATTGGCTGGATGCAAAATCTCTCAAATGCAATACCAAAAAAGAGTTGTGATGGCCTTTGGCTCCACCCAGAAGCTGGCCAAAATGTTCTCTCCACCCTTCTTCACCGCACTAGATAGGTCCCTAATCTTGTTAGTGGACAGCTACAAGTGCTTGGGAGTATGGCTCAACCCCAAACTAGACTTCTCCCTTCACCTTGACTCAATTCATAACAAGCTCCATCCCAAACTAGACATGTTGCATAGGCACAAACACCGTCTCTCCCTCCCCGTCAGGAGAGAAATAACCAAGCTCATCCTCCCCTCTTTTGACTATGCCAATGTGGTCTGCAGCTCAGTCCCTCATTCCTCCCTAGCCAAACTAGACCCCCTGTTCCACGTCTTTTGCCGCTACACCTCAAACCTCCCATACCAAATGCATCACTGCCCTCTATACCAAATAGTTTCCCTCCTCCCCTCCAGCCAGTCGTCGGCTCGCACACTGTGTATCCTTCATCGCCAAGTTCTGGTTCAATACTCTCCCCTCCTACCTCTCTTCTCTTTTATCCCAGCCCCCTGCTCAAGCTCCGCCCTCCACTCTCATGACCCTTGCTCATTCTCTCTAGCAACTCCACATTCTCTCACAGGTAAACAAGCCTTTGTCTACCACCCCCCAGCCTTGTGGAACTTACTACCCCTCATTGTTCACAGCCTGCCAACCTCAGAGTCTACCAAAAACTATTTCAGGTGTCTCCCCCCTGTCTCTGCCACTCTCCCCCCCTAAACCCTAGCCCCTGGCAGCCCCCTTTCTATTCTCTTACCCCTCTTTCCTCACCTGACCTGCGCAACACCAGCTCTCTGGTTGCACCTTAGGGTATATTCCACTAATCCCCAAAATAGTACCTATACTGTTGCCTGCTCTGCCCTGCTGCTTGTTATTGTCTCCTTGTCCTAAGTACTATTGTATATTCCCATGCAGCACTATTTCACTGTCTTGCCTTAGTCATTGCTATTCTGTACCCATCCCACCCCTTCCAGTTATATTTATTCTTGCTGACCTATGCTAAATTTAATGTTTTATACTACTCCTGTAACACTTGTACATTGTGTCTATACCCGATGTCTCTTATACTCTTATATCATTTGTATGTTGTGACAAACCTCTTGTTTATACTATTCTTGTAGCATTTGTATATTGTACACATGCCCTGCCCCAGGTCACACCTGGAATCGAGCCTCGGCTCAGTGTGCCTTTCCCAGTTATCAACTTTTAAATAAATAAATAAAGATTGTGGCAGAAAGGTGTTGTTGCACCAACCTGATAGTTTTCTCTCACAGGGTAACAAAGGTAGTAGATAAGAGCAACACTATGGATTTATTCTATTTCAATTTCAGCAAGGTTCTCAACTTGGTGCCACACAGAAGACTGCTGAAAAGCTTGAGGACCAGGGTACATCTAGGGACATAGTTAGATGGGTAGGAAACTGACTGAAGAAGAGACAGCAGTGGGAGGTGGTAACGGGTTAAAATTGGAAGAGAGGGAGGTCAAAGGTTGGGTACTACAGGAACTGTCCTGTTCCTATCCTGTTCAGTACGTTCATCAGGGACATTGTAGACAGCATCTAGAGCAAGTTGTGTCTGTTGATGACACAAAGCACTGTAGTGGGATAGATAGCAACAAAGGGCTACTGGAGATGCAAAGGGATCCACAAAAGCTACAGAGTGAAATTCAATGTCAAAAAATGCAAGGTGATGCACCTAGTGAAAAGGAAAAAAAGGACAGTGTACTGGATGGGAGGGGTTAAACTGAGTGTTACTGCTGAGAAAAGGGACCTGGGAGTCATCATTAGTGACTCCCACAAACAATCAAGCCAGTGTAACTATGTCCATAGTAAGACCAATATGATGCAGGAGTATCAGAAGGGGTATTGACAGCAGGAAAAAGAAGGTACTACTACCTCTATATAGGTCACTGTTGAGGCCGTACCAGGAATACTGTGCTCACTTCTGGGGTTCTCACCTAAGGCACGACAGGAACAGGCTGGAGATGGTGCAATGCAGGGTGACCAAGATGATTCAGGGCCAACAGGGCAGATCTTATGAAGATCATCTCATGGTTCTGAACATGTACTCACTGAAGACCAGCTGAGAGAAGAGAGATATGAAAGAGACAGTAGTTATGTAGGTACTCACCGTAACAGTAGATCTTTGAGAGAATCTCTTGCAGCAGGTCATACATATAGGAACTTCCCAGCCACAAGCACTGATTCCAGCCAGAGGATTTCACCAGCAGTCAACCTGGGACTGCCCATGACGACATCACGTGTCATGCTGTTTGGAATATAAGCATGAGTGGTCCCAGATGCTTCATGGTTCTTTTCCTGTCAGGGACCAAATGGTGCAAAATGATGAAAACAAAGCCTCCAAGGGAACCAAGGAGGAAGTGTGAGAACCCTGCTATGGTTGAGGAAGCAGAAACAAATTCCCCTCCTAGAGTTGGAAGTAGTGGGGATGGGGGGAAGGGGCAGAGTGACCTGCTGCAAGAGATTCTTTTGAATGTCTATTACAGTGAGTACCTTTGTAACTATACTATCTTCTTTGAGGATATCTCTTGCAGCAGGTCACACATATAGGAATGGCTCCCTAGCAGTAGGGATGACGTGGGCGGTGGAACAAAAAAAAAGCTGAGGTTATGATAACAGTCCCTGTAAGCCTGCATGGCCGAAATGGGTCATTCTTTTGGACACTATGTCTAGGCTGTAATGCTTGGTGAAGGTATGGACCTTCGACCAGGTTGCTGCTTTACAAATTTTTGCGATTGAGACACCTTTAAAACATGCAGCCAAGGTTGCCATCCCACATGTGGAGTGAGCCTTTACACCATCTGGGAGTTGCTTACTATATTTTTTATAACAAAAAGTTATGCAGTTGGACAACAATCTGGACAAGCACTGCTTCAAAACTGAATTGCCCTCATTACCTGGGGCAAAAGAAACAAAAACCTGCACTGTCTTGCACTGTTGTTTGGTATGTAATAGGTAATAACGCAAAATTCTATGTACATCTAACCAGGATCGGACTGGGGTACAGAAGGCACACCTGGAAAGAGGATACAAGGGCCCACCTGGAAAATCAATACAGGAGGGCCCAGTGTGACACATTCATATCAGTATTCCACTTCAAGTTTGATACATTAGCTCTGTGATTACATCTTACATTTATCTACAGTGTTCCAGATAACCCATTTAATTAGAAAAAAAGATGATAAATACAAAAGTTTTCATTGTTCAGAAGGTGACCAGACTACCCAACTGAGGGAGGCCCACCTGGAAATTTCCAGGTATCCAGGTGGGCCAGTCTGACTCTGCATCTAACATGTGCAGTAATACTTCCCCTGGATTAGCAGGCTCCACATAATAGACTGGTATGTGAATAGACTGGTTCAAAGTAAACTCTGGTACCTCCTTTGGAAGAAAATTTAGATTTGTATGCAATGAAACCATAATTTTGTGAACATTTAAATAGTGTTGTTTACCCATGAGGGCTTGCAATTCAGATATGCATCTAGCTGATGCGATTGGCACTAGGAATAGTGTTTTCCAGAAGAGATAGCGTAGCTCACAAGAAGCTGCTGGCTCAAAAGGAGCAAGGTGAGTATCCCTAAAATGAAGTTTAGGTCCCACAGAGGCAGGGGGTTCCTCACTGGAGGCTTGAGGTGAAGGATGCCCCTAAGGAACAGTTTCATAACCTCCAACTGAGTCAGAGGATGGTCATCCTCTGAAGCATTGAAGGCTGATAAATGAACCTTCACAGATGAATACTTCAGTCTAGCATTGGAGATTGACAGAAGGTAATTGAGAACACGCTGCAGAGCACAAGTGAATGGATCTAACTGTTGGTCGGCCACCCAAGTGGCAAACCATTTCCATTTCATAGAATACATAACTCTAGTAGAAGGTTTAGGGGCTGCTTATAAGACCTCCGCCACTCCGGGAGAGACCTGGAATCTGGAGAGAGCTATGTCATCAGGAGCTATGCATGAAGATTCAGGGAGTGGAGATTGGAATGAAGAAGTTTTCCCGAGCTTGTGTGAAGAGGGTGGGACTGATTGGGAGACTAGGGGTTCTTGGACTGCAATTTGCTGCAGAAAAGGAAACTAATCTTGCCACAGACATGGGAAAGCTATGAGAATCATGGTTGCCTGATCCCAAATCAGTTTGAGTAGCAGTCTCTGAATGAGAGGAAAAGGAGGGAAAGCATAAAGAAATTTTCCTGTCCAGGAAAGAGATAAAGCATCTAGCCACACAGCCCCAGGACCTGGCTCTAGTGAGCAATAGTGTGGCTGTTTTGTATTGCGAGGAGAGGCAAACAGATCTAGTTTGGATCAATCCCACTGGACAAAGCTCTTCGGCAACTTCTTGGAGAAGCTCCCATTCATGCACTTGGGCTCTGGAGAGACTGAGTGCATCAGTCAGAGAGTTCTTGTGGCCTGGGACATGAATCGCCATCAAATGCAACCCATGCTGAATTGCCCAATACCAAACTCTCATGGCTTCCCTACATAAAGGGTTGGAATGGGTTTCCTCTTGCTTCTTCAAGTAATGTACTACAGTTGAGTTTTCTGCCTGCACTTGATGGCACCCTTAAGGTAATAGGTACTGAAAGGCCTGCAGTGCATAAAGAACTGCCCACATCTCCAAAATGTTGATGTGGAGGTGAGCCTCTCCTTGGCTCCATATGCCCTGAGTTTGAAGGTTTTCCAGATGGGCTCCCCAGTCTAGGGTGAAGGTATCTATGGTAAGGTGTGATGTGAAATGGGAGCCTGGAATGGCATGCCCCATAACAGATTGCCTTTGTTGATCCACCACTGGAGAACATGGACCACAGGAGTCAAGATCATGACCTATGCTTCTAGGTCCTCTCTCCTTTGATCCCACTGTAACCTTAGGGTCCACTGCAGCACCCGCATATGTAACCAGGCATAAGGAACTGTTGGGATGGCTGCTGCCATATGACCCAGAAGTCATAGGTAACAGTGGGCTGAGATGTATCTGCTGCTGCTGACCTGAGATGCAAGGTTGTGCATTTTTACACCCGATCGATAAGCAGGAAGGCTAAAGCAACAGATGTGTCCAGTACGGCCCCAATGTACTGGAGACCCTGAGTGTACTGCATTTTGGACTTTGATATGTTCACCGTTATTCCCAAAAATGAGAAAAGATCTAGCATTTTGGAAAAAGTTATCACTAGCTGTGATTTGGACGAGGCCTTCAGAAGCCAGTCATCTAGGTAGAGAAAGACGTAGTGACCTGCTGTCTTGAGAGCAGCTGCCACTACCACAAGGCACTTTGCAAATACCCTGGGTACTGAAGTCAGGCCAAATGGAAGTGCTCTGAACTGATAATGGTGCTGGTTGAAACAGAAGCGGAGGCGTTTACCGACGCTTCCTCCACAACTTTACCATGACTGACACTACAGCAACAACAGTGCCAGGTCACTGTAGTTTCAGCACAGGATCCCGGCGCTGCTTTCTGGGGGTACTGCACCCCTTCGTCAAAACAACTCTAACTCTGAATTGATTATTTAAGTAGAGGGGGGTGCAGGGGACAGAGCCCCTCACATGGGGGGTCCGGGGGCAAAGCCCACTGAAGAAAACTCAGTCAGATGAGACTCCCTTTATGCCAACCACAAATGCAGTCGACATAAAGGAGTCGCTGTATCATCGGTCGACAACGAAATTATCGACCGACTGTCATAGATCCAAGTGGAGGTGCATTCTGTGAGTCGGGCAGATCATTTCCTGCAGGCATGCATCTTTCATGCTCAGTGAATAGAGCCAGTGTCCCTTGTTCAGCAGGGGTAAGAGAGTCAATACCGTGACCATTCTGAATTTTTTGTATTCTATGAAAAGGTTCGGCTGTCTGAGGTCGAAGATGGGTCTTAGATCCCCTGTAACTTTTGGTACCAGAAAAAGTGAGAGTAAAACCCTCAATCCTGCTGATGAAGGGGAACTGGTTCTATTGTGTTCTTGTGCAAAAGAGCCTGAACCTCTGTTGCCAACACTGCCTCTTGATCAGGAGAATAGTAAGTCATCTTTAGAGGCATTTTGGGAGGAAAGGCTGAGAGATCTAGAGTATGGCCTGATTGTATTAACTGAAGTATCCATGCATCTGATGTTGTGATTTGCCAGCCATGCAGAAAATGGGAAAATCTGCCCCCCTACCTCCATGAGTTGGGGCGCTAAGACAACAGGCTTGGGGGACTCCTCAGGCTGAGGGATGTCCCTGGTTGGAGACCAGGGGGCTGGAGGGGTGGCTTTAGAAGCTGGGGTAGGCCCAAATAAGGAGGCTGTGACTTTTCATGTTGTGGGTGGTTTGGAGTCGGGTCTTTATCTGTTAGAGGAGTGACAACAATTCCCTTTGTAGTAGGGCTTAGGGTGGGTATCGTATAGAAAGTGTACTGACTTCAGAGTGTGTACTGATGTTTGAAGGGACGTTGGGATGTCCTGCATTTGGGGTCCAAGAAGTTTGTGACCCTTAAACGGTGCATTCAGAATGGAATGCTGCACATCAAGAGCAAAACCAGAGACTCTGAGCCACACATGCCTTCATAGACAAATACCCATAGTAGATGCCCCAGTAGTAGAATCAATGGCGTCATAGACCACACGCAGGAGATGTCACTCAACTGCAGAGGTAGTCCTTATTGTATTAGTCAGATCTTCCTTAGAAGTGGCATTAGGCAAAATTTGAACTGAAGCCTGACTGGACTTCCAAAACGCCTTCTGGTTTTTTGAGGAGGTGGCCTACATAGTTCAGGATTCTTTGTTTTTTTTATTTAGGGTCAGATAATTAGAGACCATGCAAGATCATCCCTTAAGTTCTTCAGATGGTCAGTCTATAGTTTATCATCATTACCAAGGGGTCCAGGAATTTTCTAACTGTTCTAACAATATTTCAGTTATGAGTAATAGCAATTATTATACTAGTCCTTTCTGTATAGCTACCCAGAAAGTGGTCCAAATTTTGTCAAATATTTCCTTCTTCTCAATTTTACAATATCAAATCTGCTCCATTTTGGAGACATCCAACATTATGTTAACCCCATGATCCATATACTGGTGGGACTCGGTCTTTCCGTTTACGTAGAATATACATCTTTGCAACAATAGTTGCCATGGTTAATCATTTCTGTTTGTTTTTGTCCAAGTATTCCTTTGAGGGGTGTATGCCCAATGTTATAATCGGGGTTAAAGTTATATTTTTCTTGAATACCTTTGCTAGCACTCTTTCTGTTTTACTCCAGAAATTAGATAGGGGCATGAATGTATTAAGTGGATCAGAATTCCTGCTGTGTTTGGGCATCTGCGGCATTTATCTGTTATAGTGTTATTGAATTGATGTAATTTGGTAGGTGTGTAGTATGTCCTATGTGTTATGTTCTTTTGTATCTGTTGCAATTTCATTGATTGCACACTGTTTATATAAACATTAATTATCATTTGCCATATTTCTTCTTAGAAATGACCGAAATCACTTTCCCATTTATTTTTTAATTTAAGGTTAGTATTGCTTTTGAGCATGACTGATTGATAAATTACCAATGTAAGTTTTTATCATCTTTATTATTCTGTAATAATTCTACCATCATTGAGGGGTTCTATTAATTTAATCGCAGATTTATTTTTCTTAAGAAAATTTTTAATTTGAGTATATTGAAATATTTGTGAGTTAGGTAAATCAAATTGTATTCGTGTGAAAGCCTTGATGTTAATGCAATTATATAGTTTATCTAATTGATTAATACCTTTATCTTGCCATATTTTAAAATTATTAATAAAGGATGGTGGAAAGTTATAATTTTAAATATTGGGGTATATTTTGCAATACTATTTTCCTCCCCCATAAAGACTTGCGTTTTATGCCAGCATTTATATGTGGTTTCCATTGACACTGCAGCAGACGTGGACTCAGTGCTTGATAGCTTTATCTTCGAATTCAGCGACGCATGCAATATTTATGCCCCTGCTGCAAACGCAAAATCCTGGGCTCTAGTAAATCCTGGTTCCCACCCCAACTCATCGAGCAGACGAAGAACAGGGACAACCTGTGGTACAAAGCCCAAAGTACGAGATCACAAGTTGACCTACAGAACTATAAAACAGCCTGAAACAAGTGTACCTGGGATATTCAAAAGGCCAAAAGCTAACACTTCAAAAGTGAGCTGGCAAACTCCTTGGGGGACAGCTGTAGGTTTTGGGAAAATATTAAGATGCTGTCTTGCAAACATAATATGTCACCTGCCACTGTGCTAAATGTTGAGGGGATACCAACCCAGGACCCTGGAATCATTGCCAACACTTTCAATAAGGCCTTCACCTACCTTAGTGAAGTACTGCCTCCAGACTTTTTCAAACTACCGCACATTAGTAATCCTGCACATAAGACAGATACCCAGTCTAGTTCCCCCCTCTCTTCTACCTCAAAATAATCACCCAAGCTGAGGCCAAAAAATACCTTGCACAAGTTCTTGGAAAGTCTAGAGTCAGTGGTGACACACTAGATCTCATGCTTGTGGTACTTACCCTTGAAGTGGTTCTCCCACCCTTCACAAGAATTCTAAACCTATCACTTGTATCTGGAAAGTTCCCTAGGATCTGGAAAGCTACAGTGGTAACACCTGTCTACAAAAGTGAGGATAGGACTAGTCATACAAACTACCATCCTACCTCAATACTCTACCACTCTCAAAGGCACTGGAAAGCATTGTGTATGACCAAATTGTCAACTACAGTACCTTGACAAATATCAGCTACAATGCCCACAACAGCATGGGTTCCAAAAACAGCAGAGCACCACAACTGCCCTAGTAGAATTCACAGGGTATATTCATGATGCACTTGATTGGGTGGGGACAACCTACATTGACCTCACCAAAGTTGATACAGTTAACCACTGAGCTACTTCTGAACCTGCTACCCCATACAGGACTATCCCTGAGTCAGTGGCCTGGTTCAGGAGCTACCACTGAGAGAGTAAAAGGTAAAAATTCTAGATGTTATCTCTGAAAACCAGAGCATGAATACAGGGGCCCCCAAGGCTCCATCTTGGCTCCTGCTCTTTAACCTGTTTTTAAATCAACTTCCATCAGCTTCTCAATATAAAGTACTGCTTTAGGCAGATGATGTGGTGTCTATACTTCAGTCTCTCCAACCCAGTAGAACTAAAAAACAGATGCAGGCTAATTTCACATCTATCAAAGCTTTGTTTCTAAAATCAAAACTACTGCTAAATTATAAAAACACAAAAACAATGTTATTTGCCTCCACTCACAACAGACACAGGTCCCACCATCTAAACATACTTAATAACCAAAATACACCCCTAGAAATGGTTCAAAACATTAAGTACCTAGGTGTAACACTAGATAGCTCCCTCTCATATATGCCGCATATAGATTTTGTAGCAAAATTCGAAAATGCTGAGCTAGGCTTGCTTTACAGGAACAAACAATGCCTAATGGATGAAGCACCAAAACTGGCAGCGAATATTTCAGTGCTGTGAGTCATAGACTATGGACTAGTGGTCTATAGTGCAGCAACTGACTCAGCCCTCAAGCGGAAAAAAATAACCCTTAACAAGGCCTGCAGGCTGGTACTGGGAGCTCATCATCTTACTCACATGTGAGCTCTACGCGCAATCCAGCTGGCTAAACTTGGACTGTCAAATACAGTACCATGTATGCCTACTAGCAAAGAAATACACCTAAACGGCTTACCCCGAAGTGGAAGTTCCCCTCATGTCCAACAAAACCAGGCATACCAGAGGATGAAATAGCCAGCCCCTAAAAGTCCCATTCCATTGAACAACTCAAGGTCAATGGTCTTACAAGTATCATGCGCCCTACTGGCCAAATACACTCTCTAAGGATATGCTAGCTCTAACAAAACGGCACATTTAAATCGAAGTCTTGTGCCCGCCTAGTATTGTGCAGTAGCTCTAACTGTAACATCTAACCTAAACCAACCTGTTCTTGAAATCACTGCTCAACCTTAGCACTTACCTATTTTACCCAATCACCTACCATCTCCTCCCTACATCCCAATATCCCCTCCCTCCACCCCACCTTTCAATTTACACTATAGCACAAGGACCCACCTCCTCCGGTAATTCCATACCAAGGCCAATTCATGGCTTAAACCTGTCTCCCTCTATATACTCCCAGATGTTTCTCTGTCTAATCTTTATGTTCCTACTTGTTCTCCACCTGTAACACATCTTTCCACCCTTCATTAACTTAATTTTCTTCCCCTCAGGAATTTGACATAAATGCAACTGAACCACATTAAGTACACTTCTAGACAAGAACAGTTTATGTTTGCTGAATTTCTTTACTGTAATGTTCTTTATAATTATGTTTTATGTATATCTATAGTATTGCTTATGTCTATACTGTATTGCCTAATTGACGTAGAACCTCTGTAAATAAGCATCTAGCTCAAAGATACTGTAATCCAAGAACTTGAATAAATATCAACGTTTGCTCATAATTCTGTTTTTTTTTCAATTTTGACATCAAATGTTCAACAGTGCTGTTATTATACCACCTTATGAACATAACACGTCTGATTTATAGAATCCTGTGCAAAATGCCATTTTGTTGCATAAGTGTAAAAACCTGTATAGGGCAGGATTTGAAAAATTGGCACAGGTCATATTCATGACATGGTGTACAAAAATGGCTATGCTGAAAATTATTTATTTATTTATTTATTTATTAAATTTTGGTGACCGGGTAAGCCCACTGGGCCCCAGAGGTCCCTTTTTCAGGGGCAACCTGGGATTACATAGCATTGGTAAATATCACAGTAAGATAATGAAAATTATACAGTATGATGCAAGTTATACAGTATTATACAGTTAGCTGGTTACATGTGCTGAGAACAGCATGAATAATGTCAGCATTTCTCATAACTTTGTTGTTTTTTAAGATCTTAACCCCACATTTTCAACATGATCTTTTCATTACCCCAACTTATGATCTCAATATGTGGAATTTTTAAAATCCTATTTAGCATTACGCTTCTGATGAAGGACTTGGTTCGAAAGCTAGAGCACTTTGTTCTTGTTGTTACATCTATGTTGGTCCATTAAAAGGTCTTCAAATCATTTGCTTCTGGATACAATCCTATCTAAAAGGTGATTTTGCAGAGTGACAGTGAAAATATGTTTTGTAAGGTATTTGAGAAATTAGACCTGCTTTGTTCATAAGGTAGGGTAAAAATAAGGCTACATTGAAAATCTGGGGTCAAAATCTGGAAAAATAGTTAAGTTATGAGTAAACACTGAAGAATTTCAATGTTGTTTCATAACTTTTTGTTTATTTAAGATTCTGACCCCAAATTTTCAAAATTCTTTTTATTATCCCATCTTATGACCAAGGCAGGTAACCTTTTTTAAATCTAATCTAAAATGTGATTTTGGAGGATTTGAAAAATGTCCCCATCTGGCTTATGAAGTGGGGTTAAAAAAGACCATGTTGAAAATGTTGGGAAAAACATTAAGAAATGGCAATGATATGAGTAAAAGTTAAAAATGCATCAATTAACCTAACTTACCTTGTTCTGAGTCACTTCCTGGTGGAGCTCAGAAGAAGTAGGATGTTCAAAAGGAGCAGTCCTGGACCAGATAGGTAAATATGGGGTGGTAGAGTCTGTGGGGTGGTAGGTGCTGAAAGGTGGGTTTGGGTGGAGGGGTTAGAGAGTAGGGGGCAGAAGTCATTGCTGGACCATTTTCTTCTTTTACAGGTTTACAGAGGGAGCAGAGGGAAAAATTGGGCAGTAGGTGGGACACTTTATAGTGGGATGGTATTTAATTGTCACAGATGGGGTACTGGGCAGGATTGAGAGGTGGACAAGATACTTGGCAGTGGGAGGGTATTTAATCATCACAGATGGAGCATGGGGGAAGGATTGGGAGGTGGGCAGGATACTTGGTAGTGGGAGGATATTTAATTGAATGGAAAGGGCACAGAGAAGGATCAGAAGGTGGGTGGGATACTTGACAGTGGGGGGTATTTTATTTTCATGGATGGGGCATGGGGAAGGATTGGGAGGTATATGGAATGTTTGGCAGTGAGAGAATATTTAATTGTCATGTATGGGGCATGAGGAAGGATCAGGTGGTGGATGGAATACTTGGCAGTGGGAGGATATTTAATTGTCACAGATGGGGTATAGGGAAAGAACAGTAGGTGGGCGGGATACTTGGCAGTGGGAATGCATTTAACTGTCATGGATAGGGCACATGGAAGGAACGAGAGGTGGATGGGATACTTGGCAGTGGGAAGGTGTTTTTTTCTATGGACAGGGCACAGGGAAGGATGCAGGGAGCTTGGAGCTGATCGTGATGCCGCTCAGCTGCTAGCTGGACAGCTTTATCCAGATGACTGTATTGAGAAGCTGTCTGACAGGAGTGGCTCACTCCTTTCAACTACAAGAAGTTTTCACCCTGCAAGCACAGAACGGAGTTGTGATCAGCCTCGTTCAGCTTTGGTCTGTCACTGTTGAACCCACTACTGTAGCTTGAGCTGCACTGGACCTGACAGTGACACACCTCTGACTTGCTTTTCTTATAACAAAATGTTTGCTGCGAATGCATGCATGCAAACATAAAAAATATGAAACAGCTACTCTTTGACATATACAAAAAATGTTTTTTATGTGTGCAGTCTGTTACTGTCAAAAGATTCCCTTGATCCAAGATTTTACTCCCAGTTTTTCTATTGTACAATACCCATAATGTTCTATACCTTCATGCTAGCTGTCTAAACAGCCAATTTCATCCTTTTCCATATATTTGTTTGTGGGTAACAGGCCCCAACCTGATGGTCTCTGGACTCCATCTCAGACATCTACTTTTCTGTTTTTCTTGTTCTCACTTTTCTGGGCTGAAAGCAACTTCTCTCTGGCCACCTACCAGTTTCTCTGGGGTTTCTGTAGGCTGTCTGCCTTGGTATAGTAGAGTCTGCATCCCCAAAATTGTGTTGCAGCCTGAGTTCATAAGATGACTACTTAATATTGTACACTTTGTTTGTTTTTTTTGACACACATTTCTTTACAAGAATTGCAGCACCTCACTCATTTCTGCTGCTTGGCCTGGTGTCAGCTCCTAAGAGAGGGAAATTGCATCCATACAGGATTCTTCTCATGCTCCACCAGTGGGATCTACTTGTGGCTCTATCTTGTTCCTCTCCTCTGTGTGGCTACACCCTGCTAGGACTATTTCTTCTTTACCATGGGAAGATTTTTTTTTGCAATTAGTACTGCTTCTCCCTTGGCTCCGAGCAGTCCTCTGGATGCCAGCCACCCCAGTCTCAACTTACCACCAGAACTTACCAGCAAAGGTACTGTGGCCTGGGTATTCACTGGGTGCAGGACTACTAGGTGGCTGGAGGCATAGGCCATCCAGGAATCCATGTTTTTTTGATTTTCCTCCTTTGCTCGAGAAGTAGCTGTGCAATACCACCCAGATGTCCCCATGCATGCTGCTGTACATGGGACATCGGCAGCCACCACTCCGCCCCTTATCTTGACAGCCCCTGGCCACCAACCCCCCAGCCAGTGCTAAGGGCCAAGCTGATGTCAGGTGCTTAGCCCTCCCTCCCTCCCCAGGACAGAACAGCAGTCCTCCAGATGCTCTATCCTCTCTAACCCCAGCCATCCCCTGACCACCTGAGTCCACATCCAAATCCAGGTCGCCAGTTTGGTGTGAAGCGTGGCATCCAGTACCTCAACCCTCAGTGCTACCAGGCCTTTATATCATGGGAAGACTTCATCATGATCCTTTTACCTGTGCATCTCAGGGTGGCTCATAGAAACTTAGAAGTTGACAGCAGATAAGGACCACAAGGCCCATCCAGTCTGCCCATTTTTTCTACCTTATGAATGTGCCATAGGCCTTTAGTCTACCAATGGACTATTTATTCATACTCATCTCTATTACTCCCTTATGCCTATCCATGCCTGTTTGAAGTCCTGCACTGTATTCATATCCACCACTTCCTGGGGTAGGCCGTTCCAAGCATCCACCGCCCTTTCTGTGAAAAAGAACTTCCTCACATTACCCCTTAATCGACCTCCCTCTAATCTCATGCTGTGTCCTCTTGTCCTGCTATTTTTCTTATATTGAAACATGCTAGACTCCTTCACCTTGTTAATGCCCTTAAGATGTTTGAATGTTTTGATCATATACCTCTCTCCCTCCTTTGCTCTAGGGTATACATATTGAGCTCCGTTAATCTGTCCTGATATGTTTTCTGATACAGTCCCTGCACCATTTTGATTGCCCTTCTCTGAACTGCCTTCATTTTGTTAATGTCCTTGTGCAGGTGCGGCCTCCAGTACTGCACGCAGTACTCCAGATGGGGCCTAACCAGTGTCTTGTAAAGAGGGATTATTACCTTCCTTTTATGACTTGTGATACCCCTACTAACACACCCCAACATTAGCCTTACCTACTGCTTTAGTGGTCTTCTTGGATGATTTTGGGTTATCTGTGATGATGATGCCCAAGTCTCTTTCTTCTCTTGTAATTGCCAGCAATTCCCCTCCCAACCTATAGGTAGTTTCAGGGTTTCTCTTCCCTATGTGCATGATCTTGCACTTCTTTGCATTTATTTATTTATTTTTATTTATTTAGTTTTTGTTAACCGGGTAAGTGCACTAGCCAGTTGGTGACTATTTTCAGGCACGACCCTGGAGAGTACAAGACAATACATACTGTGGGTGTTTACATAGACAATACAATAAGTATGGCAATACAATGTTTAGACAGTAGGGCCGAGGTTATGTGGCTAAGATAACAGTGAGGGCACTGATCTAGGTAAGACATCGCTGGTCAGTACATAAATACAGCATTGTTCAGTGTAGTATATAACATGCAGTGTGGTTAACAGTATAAGAGATAGGTTTATTCAATGCTCACCAGGCAGATATGAAGTGCAAACAAGCAGATGAGGGAGGGTAATAAGTAAGTAGGTGAGTATGGGGAGATGCTAGAGGAGGAGTGATCGGAGGCCATGATGAACTTTGAGGGAAAGGACCCAACAGCGATTACGGCTTTGGCGGCTCGAGGTACCAGCAAGCGACCAGGCTCATGGTTCTGCTTCTTGGCGTGAGCACAGCGGGTGGCCCCTGACAACAGACTTCCTTGGAGGGCAAGGCGCAGTCATCAGTGTTAGCTGAAGGGCCATCAGTTCCAAAGGCAGGTCCCTTAGGCTACAGAGGTGGTTCCACGGCAGCACTGGGGTGCGAGAAGGAGTGATCCGAAGCCCAGAAAATGGTCTTGGAGGGACTTTCCAATGATTATGGCTTTAGCGGCTCAAGGTACCCACAAGTGACCGGGCTCCTGGTACTGCTTCTGGGCATGTCTGCGGCGGGCGGCCCCTGTAAGCAGGATATGTAGGGGAAGAAGGTGCAGTCTACGTTGGATACCACTGGGCCAGCGGTTCCAGAGGTGGGTTCCTGAGACTTTCGAAGTGGGTCAGTGGCAGCGCTGGGTGCAAGGAGGAGCGATCCTAAGCCCCAAAAGGGCTTGGAAGGACTTATCACCGATTACAGCTTTGGCAGCTATAGGTACCAACAGGTGGCCGGGCTCCTGGTACTGCAACTGGGCTTGAGCATGGCAGGCGGTCCCAGTCATCAGGCTTCCTGGAGGAGCAATACTCAATCTACGCTGGATACTGCTAGGCAAACGGTTAGAAAAGGCGGGTCCCTTAGGTTACAGAGGTGGGTCCACGGCAGCACAGGGGAGTGCGGAGGAGTGATCCTAAGCCCCAGTGGGCTTGGAGTGACCTACCAGCTACCAGCTCATTAAACTCCAGTTGTCACTCTTCAGAACATTTTGCCAGTTTTTCCAGACCTCTTCTCATTCTGCCCACCCCATCTGGATCATCTGCTCTGTTGCAGATCTTGGTGCCATCTAGAAACGGCAAACCATACCCTCTATCTGTAATGTCACTGATGAAGATATTGAAGAAGACTGGCTTCAGGGCAGATCCCTGAGGTACCCCCACTTCTGTCTGTATACCATTTACCACCACTCTGTTTTCTGCCTGCCAACCAGTTTGCCACCCAGTTGACCAATTTCTGACCCACGCCTAGCCTACCCAGCTTATTAATCAATCTTCTATGTGGAACAGTATCAAAAACTTTGCTGAAGTCAAGGTAGGTGACATCAACTGCACTCTCTTGGTCCACCACTCTGGTTATCCAGTCAAAGAAATCTATGAGATTAGCTTGACAGGACCCTCCTGCTGTAAACCCATGCTATCTTGGATCCTGTGCTCCTATGGATTCCAGGTGTTGCACTATCCTTTCCTTAAGGAGTGCCTCCATAATCTTGCCCACTGCTGAGGTAAGACTGACTGGTCTGTAGTTCCCTGCCTCCTCCCTGTTGCTACTCTCGTGAAACGGGATCACATGAGCCCTTCTCCAGTCTTCTGGAACCTCTCCTTTGCTCAGAGACTCACTAAGCAGTTCTGCTAATGGCTCTGCTAATTCTACCATTAGCTCCTTTAGTACCCTGGGATGTATGCCATCAGGTCCTATTGCCTTGTCCACCTTGAGCTTAGTGAGCTCTTGTAGGACCCTTTCTTTTGTGAAGGGATTTGTGCACACCTCCCTCCCTCTCCCCTGTGTCCATGGTGCTGAGCTGCGGGCCCTGCCCTAACTTCTCCTCAGTAAATACTGAGCAGAAGTATCTATTTAGGAAAGATGCTTTCCTTGGTCCTCCTCCACACACTCTTCCTTATCCCTTTTGATCTTAGCAATACCTCCTCTGGACTGTCTCCTTTCACTAATGTATCTATAGAAAGTTTTGTCCCCTTCTTTTACTGTTTGTGCTATTGTTTCCTCTGTTTGGGCCTTTGCTGGCCTTACTGTCTTCCCTGCTTCTCTTAGGAAAGTTTAGTATGCCTCCCTATCTTCGTCCCACTGCTTTACCTTATATTTCCTGAATGCCAACCTTTTGGATCTGATCTTTTCTGCTATTGTTTTTGAGAACCAAAGTGGTTTCCTCCTTCTTTTGCTCTGACTTTTCTCCCTAACACAATGGGATGTTGCTTCAAGTATTGCATCCTTAATGCTTTACCACTTTGCCTGTATGCCCTCACCTGTATTTCTTCTTGCCAGGGCTAGCTTAACTCTGTTGGCCATCTTATCAAAGTCAGCTCCTCTGAAGTCCCATATTTTTGCCTTGGAATGGGATGATTTACCAGTAGTTCTAGTGGCCAAACCGAACCATACCATGTGATGGTCACTGGCCCCTAGGTGACCTTCTACCTGGAGATCTGTGATCCTTTCCCCGTTAGTCAGTACTAGATCCAGTATAGCCCTGTCTCTTGTGGGTTATTGTACCAATTTTTTGAGGCCCTTCCCCTGCAGGGAATCCACTATGTGTCTAGTTCTGGCGGATGTTCCTGCTAATATTGACCAATCTGTATCTGGCCTGTTGAAGTCTCCCATTATCAGAACCTCCCCTTTAGCTGTCATGTTTTGTATATCTTCTAACAGTTATGTGTCTATGTCCTCCCCCTAGTCTGGAGGCCTGTAGACAACCCCAGTTCGTATGGCTGTCCCATTTCCTTTTCCCAGGGTAATCCACAGTTCTTCTGGCTTCTTATGTGTATTCTGAATTTCTGTAGCTTTGATATTTTCATTGACATTAAGGGCAACTCCCTCCCCTTTTTGCACCTCAGTCTTTTCTGAATAGTACATAGCTGGGTACTGAAGTCTCCCAAGTGTGGTTACTGGTGAACCATGTCTCGCTAATGGCTACTATGTCCAGTTTAGCCTCTGTCATTGTTGTCTCCAGATCTGAGATCTTGTGTCCCAGACTGCAGGCATTTGTGTACATGATATTCCATTGGCCA
The DNA here is from genome assembly GCA_016271365.2 of Neoceratodus forsteri. Classification (NCBI taxonomy): domain Eukaryota; kingdom Metazoa; phylum Chordata; order Ceratodontiformes; family Ceratodontidae; genus Neoceratodus; species Neoceratodus forsteri. The sequence continues at coordinate 496,488,000 of CM028129.1, read as the reverse complement.
GATTTCGGTGCGCTAGTTGTGGGGCAAGTTCTGGCTTTTTCCCTGCATGTCATATAGGGGGCAGACCTTTTTCCTTACCTGGTGTTGCAAATAAACTGTTTGATCACTAGCTGAGGGGGAGGGGTGTTCTTCCCATTCGATGTATCGGGTGCTGCACCCCTCTCCCCATTTGCTAGTTTAAATATTCTGCAAAGACATCAAACTTCTGCCCCAAGGCACTGACTCCCTCCTTAATTAGTTGTAGTCCATCGAATTTAAAGAACTTTTGCTCCCAAAACTGTTGCCAGTTACCTACAAATCTGTGTCCTTTTTCCTGGCACCAGCCCTTTGGTCAACATGTTTAGCTTCCTTGTCTCCCCTTCTCTGACCTTCTGTCCATCTGCCCCCCTCTCCCAGACTGGCAGGATCTCAGAGAAGGAGATGCCGGATGAAATGGATGACAGTTTGTCCCCCAGCCTGATCAGGTGTTCCTTGGTCTCCACAACTGACCAGCTGACGAGATCGTTAGTCCCTATGTGTACCAGGACATCGATGTTTTCTCCTGCTTCCTGCACAAATATATATTTTTTTCAATCATTTAACCATGAGAGACACACTAAGCTGAAAGCTTGTTTACAGGTGCGACCTTGTAGCACAGGGAAGTTAAGAGACTTGCTCAGGGTCACACAGTATATGCAAGTGGGGGCTGTGGGATTCAAACCCAGGTCTCCAGATTTGCAGCTGGGAGCCTTAAGCCACTGTGCTATTCTGCCTCCTAAGTTAAGTCTTTAGCAATGCAGTCAGTGTCTCTCCACGCTGATGTACCTGGGAGACATCTGACCATTACCCCCAGCCAGAGGTAGGTATCAACTCACCGTATCATGGTGTCTCCTATGATCAGAAGTGTTCTGGATTTCTGTTTTGCTTTTTTTGTTTTAGGCCCTGTTTTGGCCCCTGTTCAGGTCATCCTAATGCCCATGATAGCACTCTGATATGGCTCCTTGGTTTTAGGTGGGGAAATTAAAGCTGCTTCAACCTTATTACCAACCACCTCCACCCTCTAGCACTGTGGACATGTCAGACAGTAGTCTGCCACATCACTACAGTTATTGAATCACCAGCGTCATGATGGCAAGCTATGGTTTTGGGGGGCATACTCAGGCAAACTGGCTATCAGGATATAATCCCTACAGCCCCCACTCCCTCCCGCTGCTTCCACTACATACTGGTTCTCCTAAAGGCCTAATTCAGAGAAATTAATGATCCAGACCTTCCTGGGATCCCTGCTGCTTGGGTTACTTATGTTTCTCCCAGGGGCTCAGAGTCCTTGGCATGCATCTTCTCCAGTTCAGTCTTTGTGGCTCCTCAGCAGCTGTAACTTCAGGGCCAGTTCAACTTGGGTTAAGCTGATTAATCAGTCTTTCAAAGTGACAAAGCCCACACACTTCTGCTCTATCTTTTTCACACATAGAAAAAGAATTTGTTGGGAGAAACAGTCACCTGTGAAGTACTTGTAGGTCTTGATCATGTCATCTTTCTCTCCTCTCTTCCAGGGTGTATGTATTGAGATCCCTCAGTCTCTCCTCATACAGCTTTCCATGCAAACCCTGCACAATTTTAGTTGCCCTCCTCTGAACCACCTACACCCTGTCAATGTCCTTTCTGAGCTGTGCTCTCTGCAACTGGACACAGTACCCCCAGTGGAGTTGCATCAACAAGCAACACCGCTTTCCACCTCCTGCTGGCATACTCCTCCCAATGCACCCCAGCATCCTACTAGCCCTGCCTACTGCCTTATCATACTGCCATGCCACCTTGAGGTTCTCATATGATAATCCCAAGGTTCCTTTTTTGTCTACTGACTCCCCCAATCCTATACTCCACAACAGAGTTCTTATGTCTAGGTGCATGATTTTGCATTTTTGTCATTAAATTTCAGCTGCCATGTTTTTGATCATTCTTCAGGTTTTCCAAGATGCCTGTGCTTTTTCTCCATCCCTCCCGAGTGTCCACCCTATTGCAGATTTTGGTGTCATCAGCAAAAAGCCATACCTTGTCCTCCAGTTCTTCTGTAATGTCACCTATAAAGACATTGAAGAGGACTTGTCCAGTACCAACCCTATGGTACCCCACTACTCACTCACTCAGCTTTCAAGTGAGTGCCATTAACCACCACCCTGTCTCCTGTCTGTTAACCAGTTGTTAACCCAGTTAATCACTTTGGATCCCAATCCTAGGCTGGTCAACTTCTTACTCAACCTCCTGTGTGACACAGTGGTGAAGTCCTTGCTAAAGTCAAGATAAGCCCCATCCACTGCCCTCCCCGATCTATTTCCCTTGTCACCTAGTCAACGAAATTTATCAGATCCATTTAGCATGACCTTCTCTGTAAATCCATTGTGCCTGTGGCCCTGCAGGCCATTTGATTCTTGGTGCTCTGCCAGTCTTTCTTTCTGGAGGGTTTCCATTAATTTCCCTACCCCTGAAGTAAGACTGACCAACCTATAGTTGCTAGCCTCCTCCTTACTGGTGTTCTTATGTAAAGGGACCACATCAGCCCTTCTCCAATCTTCCAGAACCATGCCTGTTTCCAGTGAACTGTTGAACAAGACTGTCAGCAGGAACGCTAAGAGCTCCTGCAGAGTTCTTTTAGTAGCCTGAGGTGTATCCTGTCTGGTCCCATAACCTTATTCACTTACAAGGCTGCAAGTCCCTCCTGGACTCTTTCCTCTGAATATGGATTTGTGTCTACCTCCTAGAGGTGTGCGAGTAATGAATCATATTTCCCGAATACCACAAATAATGCACTATTTGTTATTCAGATTCTGTTTGCGCCTACTTCTATTTTTGAAATTCTTTTAAAAAAAAAATGCCCCATTTTCTTCCCCAGCCCAGTCTTTTAAAATACAACCCCCTAGATTCAAGTACAACCCCCATCCCCTAGCCCTTTTCTACAGTCCCAATCCCACCCTCCTCCTCCTCCTCCTCCTCCTCCAAAGAACCCAACATATTTTTATGTTTTGAACAAAAAAACTCCCACAGTGGGTGACCGGTTCTACTTGCCTGCCTCCAAGCCTCAGTAATGCTTTTCTCTTATAAAATCAATATTAAACAAGCATTTATCAATGCCGAATGTTTGCTTGCTGGCATTGGCATTGGTAATGTAGGAGTTACAGAGCTGCATAATAGGAATGGCAGTGAAGTACTGAACTGAAGCCAACCCCACCACCACCCCCCTGCAGATACTGACAGGCATTGAGGTGTGCTTTTGGGTCATCAGGCATAACGACCATGCCATTTCACCATACCCTACCCTGCAGACACCAACAAGTGTCACGGTGTGCCTTGGGGTCTTTGGCCTTTATGTTCACCCCATTCCATCAGGAAATATGGTGAGATGGGTGCTGTATAGGAGAATGGGGTGAACTTTGGGGCTGAAGAGTCCAAGGCACACCTCGATGCCTCTCACTGGCTGCAGGATGTGGGTGGGGGTGGAATGGTATGAGCATTATAGGCAACAATCCCAAGTCACACCCCTGATGCCTGTCAGTCTCTACAGGGTGGGGTGTTATGGTTGAAAACCCTAACGCTGCAGGCATTCATTAATATTTTCACTTCAAATTTTCAACATTTTTTTTTGTGACTCCCATCTCATGAATAGTGGTAATATCAGTTCGTGAGCGGAAAGGTGATTTTGCACAGTGACTGCGCCATTTGGCACCACAGGTGCGAAAACACATTTCGAACAGGATGTGAAAAATGACAGCTGTACTGTTCATGGGGAGGTGTAAAAAATGGCAATGTTGAAAATCTGCAGTGAAAATATTAAAAAAACTGGTGAAATCTCTACCGTGCGTATAAACTGTGCAATGCACACCCGTAATGTAATTAGTTTTGGGATTTTTTACAGTAGATTGTCAATGCAGGCATTTTGGGACCTCTGCTCATGAACAGTGTCACTGTGATTTTCTTAATCTCTCCTGAACAGTGATTTCTCACAGCGACCACGCATTTGTACGCTAGAAGTGCGAAAACACATTTTGGCCATGGTGTGAAAAATAACAGCTGTACTGTTCATAAGGAGTGTGGAAAAATGCCAGTGTTGAAAATCTGGACTGAAAATATTGCAAATTTATGAACTTACGAGGGTGCGTGGAAACTGTGCAATGCTCGCTCGTAACACAAGTCATTTTAAGGACTTCTGTCACTAAATTTTTAACATAGCCATTTTAAGACCTCTGCTCATGAACAGTGTCACTGTGATTTTCTTAATCTGTCCCGAACATTGATGTCGCACACTGACTGCGCCATTGTGCGCTATATGCACGGAAGCACATTTTGGGTGAGATGTGAAAAATGACAGCTGTACTGCTCATAAGGAGGTGTGGTAAAATGGCAATGTTGAAAATCTGGAGTGAAAATATTAAAAATTCGCGAATTTATGGGCGTGCGTAGGAACTGAGGAACGCACGCTCGTAAATCAGTCATTGTTGGGAATTTTTTCACCAAATTTTCAACATAGGGTTTTTGGGGCCTACCTCATGAACTGTGACACTGTTATTTTGTAATTCGGTCCTGAAAGGTGGTTCTGCACAGTGACTGCAAAATCACCTTTCGGGGCTGATTATTGCAATGACAGTGCCAGAATACATGAGGAGGGTTCCCAAAAACCCTATGTTGAAAATTTGGTGGCAAAATTCCAACAAATGCCTGAGATATGCATCAAAGTTGAAAAAAACCCTATTTACTCCATATATTATACAGCTTACCGGCATTTCTTCAGTTCGCGGTCGGCTTTGAAGAGTGCAGCCGTGTTTCCGATCCACCGAAGATCGTCTCGCTGGCCTCTGGAGGTAAGTATGGGGTGAGGTGGGTGTGTGGGGAGGTGGATGAGCAGAGAGTTGGCACGGGTTGAGGGGCAAGACAATCAACGAGGGACCGTTTTTTTCTTTTCAGGTGTTTGTTTTCTTTTCAGGAAGATGACACAGGACTTGTGCCACACTGGGGTATGCTCCCAGAGTGGCAGCTGGAAATTTCTTTGGGGGGGGGTCAGTGAAGCCGACAGGGATTGGGCACCCTCATTGGCCATACAGACATGTGCCACGCTGGGGTGGGCTCCCAGTGTGGCAACTGGAAATCTGTTTCTTTTGAGGGGGTTTAATTGAGCCGACAGGGGATTGGGCACCTCCGTCGCCATTCTCACTTATGCCACACTGGGGTGGGCTCCCAGCATGGCACCTAGAACTCTGGGGGGAGGAACACGGAGCCAATGGGGGATTGGGCACCCCGTCAGCCACACTGTGTGCAGCAGGTGGGTGGGCACTATTCAGAGATACTCAGAGGGTTGGGGAATATTATTACAATACTGATCAGGTGTGCCAACAGGCGACAACTGCGTCAACTTTTTCAGTCTCTTTTGGGTTCTGTTTTGCTGCTTTTGTCAATGCCGCTCCTACCCTGAACTCTGACTCAACATTCCAAGGATGGCAATTAGTTATTTTTTGGAAACATTCCAAGGATGCCATTTTAGTCACTTGCCTGCTCCCGGAAAGATAATCCTAGGAAAAGTTCACTTCAGACTGAATTTAAGTTCCAGGAAGAGAAAGCAGAGACATATACAAGCAGGATTGCTGGCAATATGCTAATCAACACGATCTTATCGCTGCTTACTGAAGCAGAGCTCTCCCTTTCAACTATACACCACCGCATTTTCAACTGTTGTCATAGACAGCTGCAGCATTCACTGGTGAACGGTGGCCGCGCCTGCAAACACACTGACTAAACTGGGAGACAGGGTGCCACACTTACAAAAACTCGAATGATGGCACTATGTTTCTTGCACATGTGTGCAAGCAAACATGAAAAATCAATATACCCCCCAGCAGCACCCAGCTCCCACCCTCCTCTCCACCCCAGCACCCAAATTATATTTTAAAAGAAGCGGGCCCCCAGGTGTGGCAACGAAGGCAACCAACACAACCTGCCCTCTTTCCACCTTCCAGTGATATAAAGTGCTCCTGAACTTGTTCACTTAGTAAAACAGCTGATCACATGATAAATGTACCCAGAACCCTTCATCACGAAACTCCATTCATCCTTCTAGACCACTTGTCATTACCTGCCTACAAGACCTCCTTACTGCACTTCATTCAACTCTTGATCTGTAGCCTCATGCACTGTTTCGACAAGGCATCCAAGCCCTTCCTAGCAAATTGTATCTCTGTCCAAATTTGTTAACACCCATTCAAGAACCTGGTGTTTAATTACACAGTTGCTTCAAAGACAACTTACAAAGGACTTTATAACTGATCCATTTACACAGCCATCATTTTTTTATCACACAAGCCCACTAGGCATCACAACATGCAAATTCACTCTGAAGAAAAGACCTGTTGTCACTTTTTGAATACCATAATTCTGCCAGAAATGTTTGTCCTTAGTTATTATGCCCATATAAATAATGCCCTCTCTCTCAATAAACAGGCTGGCAAAGGCACCGGGCTTAGTAAGCGGACATCACCAATGCCTTCAAACTTCTCCTGATCCACCCTTCCATATGGCATTTCTATGGGGTCTCCTGGAAAGGTCTCTAGTGCTTCACAGTGTACTGTTCAATCTTTTGTCAGAAAAGATATGTTGGATACTATTAATCATTTGTCATCATCCTTTCATTATCCATCTTCTCAATGACTTCCTGACAATTGACTGTACAACTTCACTACCAGCATCAATTCTTTCCATCCTAGTCAACCATCCCTCATGATATGGGATGGTTGAAAGTCATGGGCAGAGGGGTTCTGTGGGGTAAAATTATGTACATCCCTCATAATGTGGAACACTTGAGAGGTGTGGATATACAGTGCCCCCTCACTGTAAAGAACCTCTCTATAACAGACACCCTCTAACAGTGAACACCTCTGATGGCACTCATTTTTCCTTAAGTAGGTATATTAATACCTTGCTATATAGTGAACACTTCAGCTGGCTCCACTGCCCCATATTAGGAGTGATGCCCACCATTTAACTATTCAGAACCCATCTGTAAATGCCTTATAATTGCCTCATATTAGGATGGATGTCCCGCATTATTACTCTCAGACCCCCTTTGCCCATAACTCCCAATTGTCCCACAATAGGAGGGGCATCCCTCATTTTAGAGCCACTAAGAATTTTCTTGACAGGGACCCCAAACTTAAGCTTGCAACTCAGAAATTAATTTTAGATTCAATGGATTTTGTGATACATCAGAATAATTTTTTTGTTTGACCATCGTTTTTATTTACAGGTACGAAGAACTGCAATGGAGGCATCTTTAGCTCCCTCATATGCCAACCTCCTCCTTGCATGGTAGGAAGAAAACATGTGTTTAGAAATTTGAACCCCCACCATGGACTCATTTTGCACTAGTATCAGTAAATTGATATCATTTGTGTCTGAGCTGGGGGTTTGGAATCTGTTCCTCCAATTGAGGAGCTAAATTCTAATAAACATCAAATCCACATATCATAGTGATAGGGACAGTGTTGAATTTTTGGATGTATAATTCAAGATAGATTTAAATAATAGGATAGAAGTTGAATCTTTTAGGAAGCCCATTTCATGCAACTCTTTGTTGAGGGTGGAGAGTGCCCACCCCAGATCTCTGGTGGACAGCATACCCTATGGGCAGTTCCTGAGAATTCACAGGAGCTGCACTTCTTTAAAGAAATTTGATCAGGAAGTGGGGATGCTGTACTCCAGATTCAGGGAGAGGGGTTACTCAAAGGAAGTTATTGAAAAAACTCATAGGAAAGCAAGTAACATATACAGAGGAACTTTAAGTTCCTAGGTCATCAAGAACAACAATGAATAAGGAAAGAAATACTTTGCGATTGGCTGGCATTTGGAGTCTAACAATACTAAGGAGATCATACATATTTAATTTATTAATTAAGCAATTAATTAAAAGTTTCACCAGGAAAGGTATACTGAGCAATACATTGCTCATTTCCAGATGCATCCTGGGGAAGGGGAAAATAGGGAAGTGTGAGCAGTACAAAATTGTGGAAATATGCAATAATACAATGAGTAAAAAATGACAGTGAGATTATAAATAAAGTGATGGGATAGGGTCATTTGAAATACAAGGGGATTCAAAGTGAGGGAAATATAATACAAAGCAATAAAAATACACTACACTGTAGTGCAAAACTATATAATGGCTACAATATAATATAGACAATACACAGCAACAACTGAGAGCAAGTGCAAAAAAAAATAGGAGATAAGTCAGGGCAAAAACTGAGTCCTAGAAAAATTATTGAAGAAACAGCAGCTCGATGGGAAATGGGGGTGGGTGGCAGTTGGCATGATAAGGGCAGAATTGCAATGGGGGAGAGGGAGGATTATGGAGGAGGGAGGATTATGGAGGAAGGGAGGGAGCAAGGAGGAAGTGGCAAGCTAAGTGGCAAGCTAAGCCAAAGGCACAGTTGCAGTGGGGAAGGTGAGATAATGGAGGGGGAGGGAACAGGGGAGGAGGCAAGCTAAGAGCAGTTGCAAGAGGGGGAGATGAGGTTTTGGAGGAGGGAAGAGAGGGGGTATGGGGTGAGAGCAGTGCAAACAGATGGAGGGAGGGCATTCCATAGTTTAGAGAGGTGGTACAAGAAGGCAGCTTGGCCAGCAGAGGTGGATCCATGAGGAAGAGCAAAAACCTGAGGACTGTGTGTACAATGGGAGTGGGAGGATCTGGGGGGAGGAAGAGAGCAGAGGATGGTTATGAGGGAAGGGACCCAAGTCAGTACTTAGCAATGAAACTAGCATGGTGGGCAAAGCACCTGTCTTGGAGAGAGGGAAAGGTGATGAGTTTATATAAGTAACAGTGGTGGGTATGGGGTGGACAGTCAAAGGTGAAATGGCAGAAAGAGTGAAAGAGGGTGTCCAGTCTGGCCATGGAGGACTTTGTGGTGGCACTGTAGTCAAAGACTGGGAGAATAATTTTCTGGACATGCGCACAGCAGGCCGGCAAAGGGAAGCAACCATGGTTCCTGTAGAGTTCACAAAGCATGGAGTGCACGCTCTTGTGGATGGCATCCACATGTCCAGAAAAGTTAAGATGCTGGTCTAGCCAGTCTCCAAGGTACCTAAGGAGGTCACATCCTCAACATAGATCCATCTAGGGTCAGAAGAAAGGGAGGGAGGGATGGATGGGAGTCTGGAAAGTCACTACCTTGTCCTGAAAGTCATAGAGACAGTCTTCTTTGCATTTAGAAACAGCTGATTACAGTAGAACCAGAGCTGCACCTTATCAAAGTCCAGCTGAATCCAGGTCACCACATCAGTAGGGGAAGGGACCAAAAGAGTACAAGACAGTATCATCCATGTACATGTGGATGGATGAGGAGGTGCAGACAACACATATTGTATATGCTGGATGGTGTGATTGTGGGTTAGTGTATGTTGGTAGGACTCAGAGACAATAAAGATGTTGTATCCAAGAGCACGTCCATTTGGTCAAACCATATTGGGTGCATTGTTCAGCACAGAGTTATTAATGTTCAGATAGGATTAAATATTGTTAAGGGACATGAAAACTTTTTGAGTTATGAGATGGGAGACGCTAACCTCTGACCCAGAAATCTCCTTAGTGATAGAACCCAAACCAAGAATGTCTTACTGTATGGTCACTTACGGGCCCTTACAGTGATAAAACTAAAGCACTGAATCTTCCCAGAACTTTTCAAAAATGCCACAGCATCAACATCTGCAAATATGCAAGGAAGAAACAAGCGTTTGTTCATCCAGTTACAAATGAGGTGTTCCCTTCATTATGTGAACTGTAAAACAACACATATTGTATATGCTGGATGATATGATCGTGGGTTAATGTATGTTGGTAGGATTCAAAGACAGTAAAGGATACCTAAAAGACATTTTGGCAGCAAACTATTGAAAAATCTGACTCTGGAGGTGACTAAAGGAAAGGCTGCTGTATTCATTAATGCTAAAACTACATTTACATAATTTACCTAAACGTGGTTCCAGAGCATTTGAAAATTGTAAAATTAGCCTTCCAATTTAAAAAAAAAAGTCTTACCTGCTTCCTAAAATGGCCGCCAAATGTGTTAAGCGATTACATCATTGGAGCCAAAGTCAGAGAGATATATGGCTCTCTATAGTGCTAACTAGTTCTTTTTTCCCTTTGTATAGAATTGTTTCACCTAAATGGTCAAAACCATGTGCATTATTCTGTATAATACACATGTTAGGCTATGGTTCTGTTCATTTTGTTTACTTCAACATGCTGAAATTGTGTTTTAATCCAACCGACTTTCTCTGTGGCAAACCACAGTGCAGTACAAATCTTGAATAACCTGGTAGTCTAGTAGTTATGGTGGATCCAGGATGCTACAGTGGGGGTGCTGGAGTGGTGTGTATGCTTAATATGCACTTATTAACATTTTTATTAAACCTTTATATTTTCTCCTATTATTCTTTTCTAGTACATTTCTGACAGAACCTACAAATGTAATCCATAGTTTGAATGTAAACATTTGTAGAATCAATTAATCAGACTTCTTCAACAAAGTGAAGTGCAGCAGCAAGGAAGTACGTTACTATGTGGGGGGGGGGGTTGAAGCCACACTCTTCACCACCCCCTAGAGCCACCACTTTTTTGTAGCAAAGTTCTTGTGTAGTCCAATGTTAGAGTTCATACATTCTCAAAGCTCAAATATATGCTGGTCTTGTCTTCTTTTTCCATGGGAAATAATAATAATAATAATAATATGAACCAGTATTTATATAGTGGTTTTCATACACATTGTATCCCAAAGTGTTTTACAAGCAATACCAGACTGGTAGTGAAGTGACTGAACGTGTAGTGGCAGCCATTTCATACATTAATATCCATACACAGCCTTGGACAATTGCATGAACTGGTTTTATGGGAAGGGGAATGTTGGCCAGGACAACAGGGTCAGGTAGTGATCAAGGTGCTGGCAGCCCCACATCTTATTTCTCACAGTAATCTGCTCATATTTCTCTCCTTCTGTCTTTCCTTTCCTTGAACATAGCAGTACCTTGCAAGAGTGGCCTTCTCAGTCTCCCTCTGATATTCATTCTTCACTATTCCTCCTCACACCAAAAACTGGTGAGCTCATCACCCTTCTGCATCATGAATGCAAGTAGTACAGTACTTGTTTTATTTTGACATATCAAATATAAACATATATTTCCAGTAAGTCAGGCTCATAACAGCAGGGAACAAGGGGAATGATGGGTTTTCCTATCCTTAAAAGATCTAGGCTACCTTCAATTGGGCACTATTAAATGATGGTGTGCACATCATTATGCACATTATTTAATAGTGTCTAATCATAGGTGACTTAGATCTTATATGGGTAGGAAAGCCTAGTTTTTCACTTGTGCAATGCTGCTATCAGCCTGGCTACCAGAAGATCATGTTTATTATTAATATGTAAATATAACATGGGAGACTGTACTAACCACATTCATGATGTGGAAGGGTAGTGAACTCACCAGTTTTTGGTGTGGGGAGCAGGTGAGAAGACTGAATGCCAGAGAGGGACTGAAGAGGCCATTCCAGCAGGGTACAGCTATATTCAGGTTAGCTGAAGACATGAAGGAGGACGCTGAGTAGATCACTGTGAGATCTGAAATGTGGGGCTGCCAGCATCATGATCACTACCTGACTGTGGATGAGAGTAGCCAGTGATGACAAATAATCCTAGTGGCAGGGCTGCACCTAAACTGTTACTTGAATTCAATGTAGGGAGATTACCCTCGGGTTTGGGGGACTAGGCTTTCCTACCCATATAAGATCTAAGTCACCTATGATTAGACACTATTAAGGAGAGTATTGAGAGAGTTGTGTATAGCTCATTCAAGATTTGGAAGGGTGGTAGCCAGCCAACTCGCATTGTGGAGTAGAGCACAGAAAAGTACTGGAGAAGAATTGCTGGGAACTGTAGGGCAGGGTTCTGCAGATCACAGGTAAAGGAGCAGACTAACACTTGAAGTCAGGTGGATTCGCTCTAGGTATTAGTATGCCTCTCCTGCTAATAATATTGTTATCCATTGTAAGTGCAGCCCTTATGAGGGCACGAACAGCAGTTTTTCTGGTGGGTCATGATGCTTATTGCTTGGCCCACCAGGAAGACCTAGTTATTGGTTAATGAGGTGGGAAAAAAACACAACAGGGAACTGTACATACTACCTTCACTGTGCAGAAGGATGGTGAACCACTCAATGTTTACTGTGGGAGCAGAAGTAAAACATTGAGAATGTGGACTGGAGAGTGATTTGGGAGGCATTTTTAATAGTGCCAGCTGATGATGCGTATCAGTATAGGTGTGCACAACTCTCTGAGGTACAAGATTACAATCTGAGGTGCAATAATTCTCTTCATGAGACCGCAAGCTCATATGCGGCCCCAGGCAGTACTAAGAACAGGGTATGGATGGTGGGGTGTTCAACAGAAGGCAGGCTAGGTGCAGGGAGTTCACGTGGAAAAAGAAAGCCTTATTTGTGGATTAACAAGAGCATGAGCTCTGGAACTGAACAAGACCGGTACTTTGCTGTGTGACCCTGAGCAAGTCACTAAACTTCCTTGTGCTCCCAGGCCACATCTGTAAACACGCTTTCAGTTTAGTGTGTCTCTCCTGGTTAACAAAGAACAAAATTTAGTGCATCATATAACCACTAGATCATCAGGTAGTTGAAGTGTTGTACTGTAATGCAGTTTGCCAAAGAAAAAGTCAACTGGATGCAAAACTTTTTCTGCAAGTTAAAGTAAACAAAATGAACAAAATCATAGCCTAACGTGTACTAATCAAAATAATCCATGAGGTAATACATGATGTTGGTCATTCTGGTACAACAATTCAAAACAAAGAGGGAAAGAAGAACTAGTTAGCACTATAGAAATATATGTGGATCTCTGTCTCTAGCTCCGAAGATGTCATCATGACTCATCACTTAACACACTTGGCAGACATCTTAGGGAGAAACCAAGGCTGTTTTTTGAAAGTGAAAGGCTGATGTTTACATTTTCCAAAAGCTATGAAACTGCATTTATGTTATTTACATAAATACAGTTTTAGCATAAATGTAAACAGCAGCCTTTACTTTACCTCGCATTGAAGCCAGATTTTGGAGTTCGCAGTTTTAAAAAACTGCTTGTTTAGGTACCCTTTAAGATGTTGTATTCAACAGCACGTGAGAACAATAATTAATGGAGATGCACAAAATGCTGTTGGAGGACATGTTAGAGACCAACATAAATGCAATACCAGCAGTTTTAAATGTTGACCATTAGAGTACATACAGAGACGGGAGAGGTGGTGGAAACAATATACAAATGCTGGACAGAAAGGAACTGGCCTGGATTTTTAAATTATCTACTTTGCCTCCCTATAGGTTAAATGAACTTTTCAATTTGAGACTGGGGCCCAGATATTCAAAAGGGTTGTGCATGGTGCAACAGTGTTGCGCCATGCACAACCCACTGATGCACCCCGGTGCGATATTCAAAAGGGAAAAGTGCACCGCACAAATCCCGATCTTGGAGACGCATCAGTAATATGTACTACGGGCACTGTGGTGGGGGCGTGCCCATGCAACCTGCACAGCCCGATATTCAGCCCAGGATGTGCAGAGTCATGCATGCACAACCTCTATGCGCCTGCACAAAGTTAAGCCAAAAAAGGAACAAATAATGGCCACCCACAGGTGGCTGCCCGCATTACAGGCACAACACGGCAGCTACCACCTGTGGGTAGCCACCAATTCCCTGCCGCACCTGGCGGTGCCTGCCCATGCCCCATCGCGGGCATCTGTGATCAATCCCCGTCCAATATCCCTGGTGGTCAGTGGACTGCTATGTACTAGTCGCAGGCATCTGTTGACATCCACTGGTCCCTGCAGCCCGATCGTGGGCATTTGTCTAAATGAAACCCCCTCAATATCCTGGTGGTCCAGTGGACTGCTATGTGCTTGATCGCGGGCATCGGTATAATAACCCCCAATACTCTGGTGGTCCAGTGGACTGATCTCTGCTCTCGGCGGGCATCTGTAAATCATAAAATACTCCTATTACCCTGGTGGTCTGTTTACCCCTCCCCACCCGCCCACTGGCCCCACCACCCCACTCCCCTGTCAGCCGGTAGGCGGCAGCACCACACCGCCTGCCACCCGCCCGTCCCGACTGACAGCTCGGCAGGGCTGCGCCCATTGGTTCACAGCGTGAGCCAATGGCGTCACCAACCACTCACTGTACTACTCGGTCAGATATGTGAATAATTCATTCACATATCTGGACTATGTATAGTATGGGCTACCGCCCATTGGCTCACGCTGTGAACCAATGGGCGTGCAGCTCTACTGAGCTGTCAGTCGGTAGGCGGCAGGGCTGCAGGCGGGTAGGTGCTGCCCCCGCCTGCTGGCGTGGGGGAGCAGGCGGTGGAGGCTCAGTGGGCGGGTGGGAGGAGGTGCACTAGACCACCAGGGTAACAGGGGTATTTATATTCTGAATGCCAGCGATCAAGCTGTGATCGTGCACTGGACCGCAAAGACGGACGGGGAGGGTTACTATGTCGATGCCTGCGATTAGCATCGCCAATCCACTGGACCGCCGAGAGAATTAGAGAGGGGTTTCATTTAAGCAAATGCCACGATCGGCTGCAAGGACCAGTGTGATGTCAACAGATACCTGCGATCGGTACCACAGCGGTCCACTGGACCACCAGGGATATTGGATGAGGGGGGTTCTTTTAGACAAATGCCCGTGATCGGGCTGCAGGGGGCATCGGTCCTCGGTGGCTGCTGCCTGGCAGGGCACAAGTCTTCAGGGATTGGTGCACCTGCATGCTAATGGCATGCAAATGGAGCCATAATGACATGCAAATGGCCCCATGTGCGCCTTGCATAAATTATGGCCCAATTTGCATGTTTCCATTTGAATATCGCAGGTGCTGTGCATGGCGCAATGGCACTTGCGCTAGCACATCTCCATGCTCCACTCTGGCCACTTGCACTGGCGCAGTGCCACTGCGCCATGCACAGTGGGGGTGGCCAGGGTGCGATATTCAAAGCTGCTGCACCATAGCACAGCTCCGTTGAATATCGCCCAGGCCACACCCCTGCACAACAAAGTCGAGCTGCGCCCAGGCTTGCGCCACAGCCTGGCGCAGTCTGAATATCAGGGCCCATATCTATAATGCCAGCTATGGCAAAGTCTTGGTCATTTACATTATGCTTGCTACTGTGTTTAACATTTGGGCTTTGAGGTGGCTCATTTTATTTATTTCTTGTCTGGTATGACTGAAATTCTATGGATTTGAAAATCTCCGGTCATTAAAATCCATGTCTAGTATTGAAAATCTCTGGTCATTACAATTCACGTCTTATATTCATGTTATTATTATATTTACTATTTTCTTTCAATTATAACTCTGAGAGCAGCTTGAAACTGAACAGGATATTAAATTCATTTATACAATTTTTTTCCTGCTCTCTCTTTAGTTACACGGTTTAAATGCAACTGTGAGACATACATTTGTGATCACTACAGCTTGATTTGGCAGCTGTAATTTTGTATGATCATTTTTTTTGTATGTCTCACTTTTTTTGGTCAGACTTTTTTTTGAAGAACAGGAGGTTATTCCCTTTTAGCCTTAATTGGCTCATTCATTTTTGGGAATTTTGGAAAGGATATCCTGTCATTGGTATGTATTTTTAATCAGAGAAAGGGAAATGTATGCTCCTTGTCTTATAACCTCACTATGATACATGGCGGGGTTGGTATATATTCAATTCTTTTGTCACATTTCCACTTCTAAATTATGACAGATATCTTTATGCCTTAGTCTTAAAAAATGTCCCCATATAATAACATTTGTCTTTTGTTATTTAGTCCTATATTTAACACTTGTACTGTTTATATTGAGGACAGTAGTCAATCACCCCCTGCCTTTTGAAACTGGCTATTTTGGACGTGAGAGTTCCAGTGTTCTATTTAGTTGTAGTAATACAGATATTTGTTTATGTCACTGGTGAGCCTCAGGCCCACTTGGTCCAACCATATTGGGTGCCTTGTTCAGCATAGAGTTACTAATGTCCAAATAAGATTAAAAATTGTTAAAGGTTATGAAAAGTTTTTAAATTCTTTTTTAATTTCATTCATTGGAGAAAGTATATTATTATGTTTCACAGATTCATGTATTGTTCTTTACATGGGCTTTTTATAGCTCCACATGGCTACTTTTGTAGTCATGACTATTTATGAATTACACTATAAGAATATACATTGTCACTAACCACCTGATGAAGCCTTTGAGTAGGAGAATGCACATGGAGTAGTCGGTCCATGGGTATGTGTATTGCCCTGAATAAATTATTTTGTTTGCACCTGTACTCAGTGCGTGTGTCAGATTTTTCTTTGGTGTTACTTTGAGCCTTGGCAGTTTATCTGACAGCACTTTCTGGAACCATCCTTCAGTGCACTCAGTCGTTTTTTTTTTGTTTTAGAGTGAGATAGAGTGAAACGGAGGATCAGGGTTGGTGGTAGTGGTGGTGGGGGCACTGTAATCTCTGGATCAGGGGCACCACAATCAAGCAGGCTCAATAGACCAAAAGACCTTCTGCTGTCTAGTTCATACACCTCATCTCAACTGTCCCACATTACAAGGGATGTCCATCATTTTACCACTCAGAAACCTGGCGTTCTGAGAGGTGAAATGAGGGCTACTCCTTCTAATGAGGAAAACATGAGAAGTATAATGGAATGTGATGTGACAAAGCGCATGTTATTCGTATTGACAGGAGGGCTATAAGATATGACAGGTGAAAAAAGACTGCAAAACCTGGGTACCTCATGGGATTGAACAAGGTACAGGAGGGGAGTATTTTTCAGAGGAAAAGCTGCATAGGAACAAGGGGACATGCAATGAAGCTGGAAGGAGAACATTTAGGAGAGATGTGAGGAAGTACTCTTCACTAAAAGAGTGGTGATTGCCTGAAACAGTCTTCCAGAAGAGATAGTGGAGGTGAAAATAGTGATGGGATTCAAGCATGCATGGGATAGGCACAAGGGAATCTTAGTTTTGAAGCAGGGGGCAGGAGGCATTGAGCAAATAGGGTATGCGATGTCAGTATAAGCAAGGACAAATGGGCAGACTAGTTTGGTCAAGCAGTCCTTATTTGCTGTCAAATTCTATGTTACTATGTTGGGGGTAAGGAGAGGGATGAGGGGCAACTTGATAATGACATACATGTTATCACACGGTCAGAATGTAGGTTGAGTTCGCAGTTAGAACTGACAGAAGGAGAACTTACATCTTGAGGGCATGGGCAACAGATTCAGGGGTAACAGTTCTGAGGGAACAATAAGAAATATTTACACACATAGAGGGTGGTGAGGATATGGAATGGGTTGCCAGAAGCAGTGGTGTCTGAAAAAAAAACTTGCATCAGATGGGTTTCAGGCCTGTTATCATGATACCAAACTGCATACAGATATGGTAATAGTAAAAGCCTAATAATTGGCCAGCGTAGTATTTGTGTTGCATGTTTTATCAATTCTCTTAAGTTTGCAACAGGTTTTTTGTTCTGTATATGGTCCTTTACATAGTTGATCCTTAAATACACAATCTATTGTATAATTCTGAAACCCAAATACAATTTTAACAACAAAAACTTGCATGAATTCAAGACTGGGTTGAACAGACACATGAGAAGTGGGGACAGTCTCAAAAGGACACATACCAGCTTCTGTCTGTTGCTCTTATGTCTGTGTTACATTCTTAAGGGCTTCCAGATCTACAGGGATTCCTCTATTTTAGAAACATAGGAAATCACAGCAGAAAAAAAACTCAAGATCCATTCATCCATCCTGTCTGTCCAGTTTCCTACTTAGCTCTCACTGACCTACTGTTGAATAGGGTTTTATCCTGAGATCTGACCCACAGTTCCTTCAGACTTACTATTACCTCTCCCCTAGCCCTCTTTAGGTTTTATATGCCCTCTGTATCAGTCCCACCTGACCTTGAATTAGTGTTGTGCGAAATTGAAAAATTGCACTCCACAAAATATTTCACGTAATCTGTGCATTTTGTGAAATATTTTGCGGAGCACAAAATGCAAAATTTCATCCCGAGGGGCAACATTTTGCCATGGTAAAATCATCCCTGGTGTCTAGTGGTCCCACCCCCATCCCCCGGCTGATCACCAGCCCAAATTCAACAATTCCCAACACACACACCCTGCCAAGCTGTACATCCCTTGTACAAGCACGCTCTCATTCATTGAAGAGCTTAGTCAGGCTGCCGGCTGTGGAGGTGAGTGGAGGGCTGTGCCGGTGGCCCGCTTGAGGTTACTGGAGGGGCAGGGGAGGGAACTATCTGATGACAGGGTGGGGGGGTCCACTGACACCAGGGAGTTTTTTTCTTTTCTTTTATACTGAATCTTGGTGGGGGACAGAGAAAATTATTCAATTTGGGCCGGTGATTGGCAGGGGCCACTAGACACCAGGGATGTACAGCTCGGTGGGGGGGGGGATGGGGAGTTGTTGAATTTGGACCACTGATCAGCCGGGGAGGGGGTGGGACCACTAGACACCAGAGGAATGGGATATGAATAAGGGCACCGGCATTAGGGCTCTGAGCTGTGAAATTTCGGGTAAAATTTCACAATTTCTCAAAATATTTTGGGCAGCGAAATTGCCGATTTTGTGGCAATTTCGCTAGTGAAATTTTATTTTGCAACATCTCTACCTTGAATCCATTGATAGTCCCCACCTTATTTGATAATCTTTTCCATTGTTCCACCACCCTTTCAGTGAAGAACTTTCTCACATCTTTCTTACATTTCCTCCCACTTAGGCTCCACCAATGAAACATAGAAACATAGACTTTGATGGCAGATAAGGACCGCTTGACCCACCTAGTCTGCCCATTTCCCTACCTATTCGATAAGCTGCAGATCCTAGTTAACCAACAACCTACTTTTTCCTACACCCCACTATAATTGCCTTATGTCTGTTCCATGCATTTCTTCATATGATTTCTGGTGCAGACCCTGCACCATTTTAGTTGCCCTCCACTGGACTGCCTCCATCCTGTCTATGTCCTTACAGAGATGGGGTTTCCAGAACTGCACACAGTACTCCAGATGGGGTCTCACCAACTGTCTGTACAGAGGGATGAAAACTTCCTGTTTTCTACTGGTGATGCTTCTCCATATGCATCCCAGTACCCCCCAGCCCTCCTTACTGCCTTTTCACATTGCTTGCCTACCTTTAGATCATCTGATATGTCTACCCCCAGATCTCTTTCCATTTTTGTTATGTTGGCTTGCCACGCTTGCGCACAAGTCAACATCTTGCAGTAGTGCAACTTTGGAGGCGCGGCCGCTGTTGGGCGAATGCAGGGCATGCATCAGTAGGTGCGTCCCTCATTCCACAATCAGCAGCACCACACCATGCATGCATGCTAATGTGGTGAGCACATCTAAGGAAAGGTCTGCTGCAGTCCGAGCAAAGCTCATCAGACGCAACGGACCCTTCCTGCGTGCTTGCCACATTAGCAGCATGACGGCCAGCGCAATGGCCGACCTCAGGGTGCCAATCCCCAGCTGGCTTACTGTGGCTGCACAAAGTTGCCGGCAGAGGCCCACTCCCGTCGGCTGTAACCCCATTCCTATATGCCGAAGAAGTGCACAATCCCCTCGGTTCTTGCCTCCCACTTTCATTGTGTGCCGATGGGAAGCCCACTCCCTGTTGGCATAAATCAGCCCCCCATCCCCTCAGCTCTTGCCCCCAGCTGTCATTGTGGTGCCGAAGGGGTGCCCAAATCCCGTCGGCATAAATTCACCCCCAAGCCCCATTGTCTGCCGATGAGGGTGCCCAATCTCCCGTCGACTGCAGCAACCCCAAAAACAGTTAGGTGGCACGCTGGGAGCCCACCCCAGCATGCCAAGTCCCATAAAAAAAAAGTCCCACAATGTTAGTTTTTTTCTTTCTTCCTGTAACATTAAAAACGGTCCCTTGAGTCTCCTGCCTCCACCCGCACCCACCCACACACAACACACCTGCCTCCCCACCCCCTCACCCCCACACCCCATACTTACCCTCCAGAGTCTGGCGGACAATCTTCACTGGACCGGGAACACATCTGCACTCTTCAAAGCCGACCGCGAACTGAGGAAATGCCGATAAGCTGTATAATGGAATGAATAGGGTTTTTTCAACTTTGCTGCATATCTCAGGCATTTGTTGGAATTTTGGCACCAAATTTTCAACATGGGGTTTTTGGGGCCCCTCCTCATGAATTCTGTCACTGTCATGGCATTAATCAGACTCGAAAGGTGATTTCACAGTCACTGTGCGAAATCACCTTTCGGGACCCATTAACAAAATGGCAGTGCCAGTATTTATGAGGTGGCCTCTCAAAAACCCTATGTTCCAAATTTAGTGGAAAAAAATCCAACAAATGCCTGTTTTATGAGCGTGCATTGCACAGTTGCTACGCAGGCTCATAACTTTGTGAATTCACAATATTTCAATGCCAGATTTTCAGCATTGTCATTTTTGTACACCTCCTTGTGAACAGTACAGCTGTAATTTTCCACATCCTGCCCGAAATGTGTTTCCGCACATCCAGCGCACAATAGCGCAGTCGCTGTGGGAAATCAGTGTTTGGGCCATATTAGGAAAATGACAGTGACACAGTTCATGAGCGGAGGTCCTAAAATGCCTATGTTGAAAATTTGGTGATGTTACTCCATAAAATGACTGTGTTACGAGCGTGCGTTGGCAGATTGCACGCATGCTCGTACTGTTGTGCATTTCTGATATTTTCACTCTGGATTTTCACCATTGTCATTTTTCCACGCCTCTTGATGAACAATACAGCTGTCATTTCACATATCCTGCCCAAAATGTATTTTCGCACTTCCGGCGCAGAATAGCGTGGTTGCTGTGCAAAATCACTTCTTGGGACACTTTGAGGAAATAACAGTGACACTACATGAGCAGAGGTGCTAAAATACCTATGTTGAAAATTTGGTGCAGAACGCCCATAAAATGGCAGTGTTGCAAGTGTGCATTGCATATTTCCCACGCACCCTTGTAACTTCGCAAATTTGCTATATTTAAATGCCACATTTTCAACACTGGCATTTTTTTACGCCTCCTTATGAGCTGTACAGCTGTCATTTTTCACATCCTGCCCAAAATGTTTCCCCGCACTGCACTACCAAACACCCAAAGGGGCACCCCAATGCCTGTCAGTCTCTGCAGGGTGGGGGTGGGTTGGCATCAGTTCAATACTTCACTGCCATGCCTATTATGCATCTCTCTAACTCCTGCACTACCAATGCCAGCAAGACAACATTCAGCATTGACAAATGCTTGTTGTTGTTAGTATCCCCCCCCCCATTGTGGGAGCCTAGTGGTGCTCAGATAATGCTTTAGTGGATCCCATTAGTCTCTGCTGTTAGTGATGGTATCCAACCTAGGATCCAGCAAATATCTGACCAAACTCACTACCAGTTGATACTGTGCCCATAAATTGAAATTTCCAGTCTGTATGTATTGTTTTTTTTTTCTGTCCTACCTAGGTCCTCCTTTCAAATGACCTTTGTTCAACAGGATTTCTTCTTGGTAAAGACAATTAAATAAATAAATAAAACTTGAATCTAGGATCCAAGGCCAGATATTTATATATCCAAGGTCAGATCCAGACATCTGAGGCTGGATCCAGGTATCCAAAGTCGGATCCATCAGATCCACCAACTGGATGGACAGATCCACTGGCTGGATCCATGGATCTGACCATCAGATCTGAAAGATCTGTTAGATCTGACCAGTCTGGTCAGATTCATGGAAAGGATCCTACCACAGCAAATCCATTCCATGATGTCAACACTATTTGTTGACATCCAGTATTATGAGTTTGGGGGTACTATGTGGCATTATTTGACTTACTAGGATAGTATCTGAGCACCACTACCGATGCCGTCTTATCAGTGTGCCACTTTTTTTTTGGTGAAAATGTCCACACTGTCAGCTTTGGACATCCCCTTCAGGAATGTGTATGTCTCGATTGATCATATCTCCCTCCTCTCTCTCTCTCTCTCTCTCCCTGGTCTCCAGTGTGTACATGTTCAGGTCTGCCAGCTGTTCCTTGTATAATGTGCCCTGCTGACCCTGTGCTGTACTGCCTCTAGCCTGTCTTTGTCCTTCAGATGCAGGCTCCAGAATGAAGTCTAGTATTCCAATTATTTTACATGCCAATAGATCCATTTTCAGGGACCTTTTTCCTGTAGACTTGCATTGGTTATATGGGAAAACTTAATCATTCAGTTTCCATAGGAAATTATATAATGTGCATGAAAAAAATCATGAAAATTGCCCTCAAGGTTTAGGGGAAATGCCAATTAAGCTGGGAGCATCACTAAGCAAAGTACGGTATGTCACTCAGAGATTCAGTTTGGCTTATGGGTTAGAGCATAGAGCTGTGAACATGGACATCATTGTTAGAATCCCACACCTGTAACTCTCTGTTTGACCCTGAACAAGTAATTGACCTCCCTGTGCATAATGTCTCAGCAGTCTCTCTAATCTGTCTCTGTCTGCAATG
Organism: Neoceratodus forsteri; assembly: GCA_016271365.2. Classification (NCBI taxonomy): domain Eukaryota; kingdom Metazoa; phylum Chordata; order Ceratodontiformes; family Ceratodontidae; genus Neoceratodus; species Neoceratodus forsteri. The sequence goes on along the minus strand of CM028129.1, from coordinate 496,465,387 downwards.
TTCTCACCCCCCACCTCTCCTGCATTGTAAAACATTTTGGGATTTGGGATAGTGCGGTTTAAATGAAAAACACTATATAAAACCAAATTCATTTCCTTACTGCTTGGGGATGCTGGCTGTGATAAAATTTAAGGTCTCATGCTCTGGGGAAAGGCTGTGAGACACGTCATTAAATACTGTAGCTGGGGGAAAAAGTGTAGCCTCTCCCCACCACTAAAATTCCTCAGTAATGTTGACCATGTGGAGTAAAAATAACCCACTGGAAAACTGAGAGGTCAGTGCCCAGGCTTTCCAAAAATAAATCTGAAAGAGTGAGGAAGTCCAGCAAAACTAGAAAAACAATTGTAAATAGAAGCAAGAGAGCTCTATAAGGAAGGGAAGACAGAAACACTGTAAGAGGTCATCTCCCATATTTTTCCTTGGATCGTGAAATATGATGAATCAGAATCCTATTTTGGGGGGGCAGAAATGAAAATAATTTATTATGCAGAACAAATAGCCATAATTGTGTTTTCGATGGTGTCATATTTTTCTGCATTCCTGGACTGTAAGGAAAAGACTTGGCACATGTTAACGGGACCACGCCTTCCCATTGTCCAGCTTTTATAGTGTCCCAGAGGGTTAGAATTCCTGTTGCAGTGTGGAATCCCTGTCATCACCCCCATCCTTGCACATGCAAAAACATTCCCCAGCGGTGGGGGAAGGGGGCACTATTCCTCTGTCCGCGTACAACCAATAAATCCTTTTATCACCCCAATGTGGAAAAACATGAAATTAACTCATACACTCCCCCACTGGGAGGGGTGCAGGCAGCAGTAAAAACCTAAATGCCACAAACAAACATGTCATCAAGACTCACTCTTGAGGAATCCAGGGCAGTCTGAGTTCCTTTTGAAAAGTATTCTAGTACAGATCACTGCTTACTTGCTCTTTAAAGTAATTAGCAACATATTACTGATTGTTTTGCCTGAATACCCACAGCCATGCTGCCAGATCCAGTAACAGAGCTAACTTGCAAATGCAAAAAGTCAGCCCTAATTCTGGTAATAATTATCAGACCTATCAAGAGACTACGTTATGAAACTTGCTAAAGCTGGAAATTAGGTTGGCCAGCAATGTCTCTACCAAAAACTAGAATCAACCAGCTCTTCAAACTGAAATATGTTACCACCAGTCATGATAAACAGCACACTGTAATATAGCTGTAGGCAAGGTGAATGGGATGCATGGGAGGGGGGGGATATGCAGCAGAAGCCGGAAAGTGATCCTCCTACTGTACAGGTCACTTGTGCAACTGCATCTGGAATACTGTGCAAGCTACTGGTGTCCACACCTGAGGAAAGGCTGTGACAAGGTGGAACCAGTACAGGGCAAACAAGGTGGTTCACAGACTAGGAGGCAAGGCATATGAGTAGAGGCTGCAAGGCTTGAACATGTGTTTTTGTAGCTCTTTAAAAGAAGGAGGGAAGGGGTGACATGATCGAAACATACAAGTACCTGTATGGGATAAAACAGAATGGGCACAAGGGTTCTTTTCTCAACAAGCTTACATGCAGGAAAAAAGGCTAACTCACTGAAACTTGCAGAGGGGGAGATTCAAAAGGGACATCTGCAAGCACTGTTTCACTGAAAGAGTGGTGACAAGTGTAACAAGCTGCCAGAAGGTGTGGTACAGAACAAATCAACGAGCATTTTCAAACAGGGATAGGACAGGTATTTGGGATTAGTTAGAAAAGGGGTGGCAGAAACAAAGGGCAGGGACTGCTACGAAGGCCAGTGCAGAGTAATTACAGTAGGTGGACAGGGCTGTCTGGATGGCCCTATTGGCCTTTTTCTTCCATCATTATCTACATGTACTACTGTATCTGTTATATTATACTATAATAACTGGGCAACACTTTCTCCCCTAGGGAAACCCAATTATAATTTTGCTGTTATAACCAGCTGGTTATAATGGCAAACGCGCTGGGTTTCCTTTCTGCACATGCACCAGTAGCCACTTTTCCCCTTCCTCTGTCTGGCCACCAGTCCTCAGCACTGATCACCGCCACTCTGAGTCAGTGGTAAGTTAAAAAAAAATAATGATAATGTGGTTAAAAAACTGTTTTGAAAGGGGGTTGCTTTAAAAAGGAAAAAACAGTAAATGTTTCATTTTCTCCACAAGCTGCTATGGACTACTCTGAAACACATCTGGTCTGTGGCTTCTTGGAGATGTCTGTTTAGTTTATATAACTGCTGTGGTAAAAAATTATCCCCAGCAATTATATAATATAAAGGATGAGTAGGTGGTCAAAACTCGAATTTTATACACACCCTCGGTGTGGGATACCTTACTAAACCCTTCGAGTTTCGCTCTCGGGGTTTATGTGGTATCCCACAACTTGAGAATGTGTAAAATCCTCATTATAACCATCCATTATTCTCTATGTATTGCACTGTTTGTCTTGCAATCACATGTTACAGTAATGTATTGTATCGCTTGTCTTGTTACCTCCCAGGCTGCACCTGAAAATAGGTGCAATCTGGGTATAGCGTACCTACCCGATGAAAAAAGGCTAATAGATAAAATGTATATATGTATCAATGTATCTGTCTTTCAGCATTATTCAATGATAACCATTTATTGTATTCAGTTATTGTCCTTTTTTTGTATACACAGTATTTTCCCTGTTTTCCATGTTCAATGTTGTATATTGAACCAAACTTTTTGGCTCCTTGTACCACTGTTTTTGTTTTTTTTATATGTGAAGTGCCAGTGCCACTGGGCTTCTTCACAAACTTAGATACATAGACAGTGTCAGCAGATAAGGACATACGGCCCACCCAGTCTGCCCATTTGAGCTTGTAAGTTCTTTTTATGTTTTCATAGAAGTCTGTTGCCCCTCACCCCTGACCTCCAGAATTCCTTTATGTCTATCCCATGCATTCTTAAATCCCGTGATTGTTTCAGCCCCCACCACTTCCTCTGGCAGGGTATTTTGCTTGTTCACCACCCGTTCTGTGAAGAAATTCTTCCTCACGTTTCCTCTGAATCATCCTCCCTCCAACTTCATCCCATTCCCTCTAGTCCTGGAACATCTTTTTTGCTTAAAAATAGTGTATTCCTGCACCCTCCTCCTTGTAAGATACTTGTATGTCTATATCATATCCCCTCTCTCCCTCCTCTCCTCCAGGGAGTACATACTCAAGTCCTTCAACCTGTCCTCATAGGACTTGTGATGCAATCCATGTACCATCTTTGTTGCCCTCCTCTGAACCTTCTCTACCCTGTCTATGTCCTTATGTAAGTAAGGTCTCCAGAACTGCACACTGTACTCCAGGTGGGGCCTCACTAGCATCTTGTATAGTGGAATTATGACCTCCCTTTTCCTGCTGGTGATGTCCCTACCTATGCATCCCAGCATCCTATTAGCTTTACCTGCTGCCTTGTCGCACTGTTTCCCTACCTTGAGGTCATCAGAGATGATAACCCCAAGATCCCATTCCTGCTTGGTGTATGCTATATCCTCACCCCCCAACTGATATACTGTGCCAGGGTTTTTGTGCCCCATATGCATTATCTTGCACTTCTTTGCATTGAATTTCAACTGCCAAACCCCTGACCATTCTTCAAGTTTCTGCAGGTCCCTTCTCATTCTGTCTACACCCTCTGGTGTGTCCACTCTGTTACAGAGCTTTGTGTCATCAGCGAACAGGGAAATTCCGCCTCCTAGGTCCTGCGCAATGTCGCTGATGAAGATATTGAATAGGACCATTCCCAGCACTGATCCCTGTGATACCCCACTGGTCACTCTTCCCTCTGTGGAGTGACAGCCATTTACCACCACCCTCTATGTCCTGCCACCCAGCCAGTTACCTACCCACCGCACTACTGTCCTGCCCACACATGGTTCTTGTATGTTCAAGGAGTTACCCTAAGTATTTTTATAGTTTATAAGACTTTATTTATTTATTTATTTATTTGTTTCCAGGTGCGACCCAGGGACATGGATACAAAAGGGAAAATTCAGAGAACTCAAAGTAAACAGTAGAAGCAAATACAGATGGAAATTTGACAAGATATAACAATATGCATGTGCAGTTACAGATTTACATCAGACGTTAACGTACTGTAAGTTACAGATAAGTTTGTAATGCCTTAGGGAAATACAATAATTTATTAGAAAATAATACAAGAGTTTCAAAAGACATTCCTGAATATCTGGAGAAAATGCCAGTAATATCAGAGAATGCTAAGGGGTAGGGTGGAGAAGGAAGGACAAGCGTAGGGGGAGGCAGGAAGAAGTCGAATAAGTGTGGAAGGGCAAGACATGGCATGGGCCTGATAAAAACATACCTAATATTTTAGATGTGGTCTGTGACCCCATGACATTGTGAGTGGTGAAGCCACAAATGCTGTTGCAGAGGTCACAGATCACAAGTAAAATATTGTGCATATATTTATTACGTCCATGCTATATTTGATTTATGCAATGGCATGGAATGGGTCTATGTAGTAAAACAGTTGAATGTGCTGCTGTCTCAAGGAAATTAAAGCTCTATAAAAAAGAACCTTCAGAATGCCATCAAGCCCTGGAATAAAATGATGGCGGGCTTCCATTCTGAAAGACCTACAGTGAGAAAATTTGCTTGTCATATGGCCTAGACTATTTACTTAACATGTGAACTAACATATTCTTACTGTAAGTCATATGACAAGAAAAACATCCCTGATTATTTGGTCATGATATACTGACAACCATTACATAAAAAATAGTCTATTACTGATTCTCTCTGGATTACTTTGATATGAAAAAAAAAATCCATGGGCATGTCCCTCAATACATGTTTATGGTGTATAGTGAGGGTTTGCTCTGCATGGATTTCTATGCCAGTTGAAACCTTGTTGTACTACTGTTAAAAGGTCATTGAACACGGTTATGCTCTGCTGTGGTATAACAAGGTTCCAGCTGATTGGAAATCCTCGAGGCAGCTGGTGTTTTTCACAGTGCTGCCACGCACACAGCAATCAGTTCTGAACTGAAACTGCCTGCCTGCTGCCGGCACACTGTGAAAACGTTTTTTTAAATAAAAGCTAAAAAAATAAAACTATATGCTATAAAAATTATTGATTGGGCAGCCACATGCTCAACTAGCCTGAGCTGCCACTTCGGGCTTCTGATTACATCAGACCTCTCGAGCTTTGCTCTTGAGGTCTGATGTAATCAGAACCCTTCTGTGGCAGCACAGGTTGGTTGTGCATGGTTGCCCAACCAGTATTATCTATATGATTTACACATTCCAAAGCTGCTCATCATTGTTCTTGCCCCCTGGCTGAAAGCTGGACTTGGGACAGTTGCGGTCTCGTTCATTTCCCCAGCCTCCCTTTACTTGCTGTCCCAGTGCAGAAGAAGAGAAACTGGATGCTTAATGTTGGTCACCTTTAATTCTCAGTATATTTACTCCACGTCTGTTGTTGCACCATTACTTTTCCTTATGCAACAACCCTGTCATTCCAACTGAGAAGCCGGTCATTTCTGGGGGATTAACAACCGGTTAGGGGGAATGGGTGACCTAAGGCACAGCCGAGGGTCACCTCCCTCCAGCCAGTCATTAATCCAAGGAAATGACTGGCCTTGAGGTTGTTATTGTGATTATAAGTCTAATCGCAGTAGCAACTTTCATTTTTGCCTGTCTTATTTAGGTTTTGGCTGTGTGGTGCAAGCAGTGCATGCCACACAGTGTCAGTCTGCAGCTGGATCGGTGTTTTGCAAGACATTAATTACCGATGCAGTAGCCAATCCAGAGCATGACTAGGCTCATAAATAATTAATTAGACTCATAATTTACTATGGTGCCTGGACTCAAGTTTGACAATCTGGCATCAGCCTGAAGGGATAGCCTGGTAGGAAGAGCTCAGAGTAGAAAAGGAGGGTGCCCTCATGGTGCCAGGGAGCCAGTCAGTTAGGAGTAGTCCAGGGAGTCAGGCACTTTGAGTTGGGTGGTAGGAGTTGGAGGGATTCAAGATCTTGAGTGGGCACCAGGCATTGGCTGAGGGCACGTAGCATCAGTGCTCATGGAAGACATGTATCAGTCACTTGAGGAACTCAAGGGAGACTTCCCTTAGTGGCAGTACTTGGATGCAGGTGAGGCAGGTAGCATACTAAGCCTGTGATAGATTCTGGGGAATAAGATCTGGGGATATTTAATGGTAACTCCCCCAAAGAAGGGAAGTATGTAGTGGGATTATGTAGTGGGGTGTGGTAACCCCAGGGGGGTATCCCCCTCAAGGGAAATGACTGGATAACCCTTGGGTCTGTGTTGGGTTTCCTCAAATACATCAAGGGAGACCCTGGTGAGGGGGAAAGTTCAGAGCAGCACCTGTGCAGATAATCCAGCACCCAAAGACAAAGGCAAGGCTCTGTTAGAAAGAAACACTGCCAGACAAGTTAAAAGATCCATCTTCAGCAAAGAAGAGGTGACCTGAGGTGGGGGGAACCTCAGCAAGGACACAGGAAAGTGGTAATTGCTGGGATGAAACTGAGTGGCCATGTAACTTAGCAAGAAGCTGTGTACGGAGATCAGCTTGGCCGAGATTATCCTAAGATTGGGGTCAGGAGTTAGACCAGGACTCCAAGAATGGAACTTTACTGAGCTCTGAACTGGGGGAGGAATCCACCTGAGCTCTAAGAGAGGGGCTAGACTATAACATATTTTTGAAAGAAAGATTGAAACCTCATCATTGCTCTGAAAGAGGGTCAGAATGCATACTGAAGCTCTGAAACAGGAGTAGGAACTGAACAACTCTGAAAGAGAAGTAATGGGGAGGGGGGAGCATGGCCAGCAACCAAGCTAGAAGGATGGACTTCCAAGGAGCTTCCACTTCAATGCATGAACTTTGATAAAAAAAAAAAGTCATTTAAACCTTTTGGTTTTTGAGAAAACTTGCTTTTGCTGAATCTCTGCATACTGCTGAGTAACCTGTGTGAGTCTGAAAATAATTGGTCCCAAAAACACAGAACTCAAAGTGAATTTCTTTTTGCCTCGTGTTGGGGCTTTTAAAATGCTGACATCTTCAGTGGGCCAAGCACCGGCTGAGACCACTAGTGAGGAGAGTTAGCCAGCCTCTCCTGAGTCATTACAGTAAGTAGTCATGTCTTTAATGAAAGCAGTCCAACACATGGGCAAGAAAATTGATGGCTTTGTGAAAAGCTGGCTCGGTCACTGACCATATACACAGAATGGCAGATGTTCTTAAGATGCTGGGACCATGTCCAAGAAGGCCCCAGCAGCAGCTGAAACCTTAATTAAAGAGCAGAGCTTTTTGAATCAAGGGTAGAGCAGCTGGAAATCACAGTGCAATTCCTGAATGAGGATTTTAGAGAGCTCAGAGGGAGCAGAGGGAGCATATCCACTGTCTTTTTTGGAGACCTGGCTAAAAGACTCATATTTTGTCTAGAGCTGCAACATGCACTTGTAAATGGCAACAGAATATCCCCAAGCTGAGCTGTACAGCCAGTCCATTCCTCCTGGTCACCATGTCTTTGGCCATATGAGATCGAATTCTGCAGCCAGCCTGGAATAACGAGGGATGGAACTTGAGGGAACCAGAGTCCTTTTTCCCTGACCTGTCTTATGTGACTAGGACAAAGAGAAAGGACTTTGATGTGGTTAAAAGAAAGTTAAGAGATTTGGACAGCCCACACAGCCTTCTCCTCTCTGCTCAACTTCAAGTACTGTCGGCAAACGTTCATATCTTTTTACAGATCCTAGGAAGGCCCACAAGTTATTGAGAGGTTTGAATCTGAGTGAGTAGCACAAGAGGTTGAAATGTCTGTATCAGAGGAGAAAGATGGGGACTGAACTTTGGGTTGTGAGTGCCTAGGGGTTTACTTCCCCATTCCACAGCATTTTGCATGTATTTTCCTCCATGATTTGGACTGATATACTGTCCTTATATTTGGTCTGTTATGGACTGGGTTAGGGCCAGTATTTGCTTATATGGGCCACCTTAGGTAATTACTACTGTTTCATTTGGGTGTGCATACTAAAATTAATAAGTTTAGGCACAAAGTGTTAAGCAGGGCCCCTGTGCTTTTTGCAATTCTATGACTGCAGCAACCACTGCAGGAACATGGTCCTGCCATGGCAACAAGCCTCTGCCACAGAAACAGCATGTTTATGCAGTAAAGATGACCACTGCCACTGAAACCCCCAAGCTGAAAGGCTAACATGTTTGTGAACGAGCCTAAAATGGAATTTGTGTGAGTTTACTGGCAGCTCAGTGATGCATCCCTTGCATTCCTCCCACGTAGGTTGCTGCAGTAAGTGGGGAAACTCCTTTCCAATCCACTGGCTTTCTGCCCTGAAGCCTATGACCATAATGGCTTTCTACAAACACAGAAGAAAGAAGAAACTTCGGGAAGTCAGTTTCATGAAAAAAAAAACAGTGGTTCTATTTGCCATATGCAGAACTGTAAAATGAAAAAAATATTGGTTGTTATTGCAAAAAAAAAAAATGGGAGGCTTTGTGGACCAGTGTCTAATGTGAAATGGTCCAGCCGCACTCTAGCCTTGCAGTAAATCCTTACAGGATTTGAGAGAGGGAGATGTGGAAGCCAAGTACTGTAGCACTGACACAAACTGCACCACCGGTGTTGAAGAGGGTGAGCAGAACAAAGCAACTTGGGCTGCATTACAGCACAAGCTGGCACCGTCAGGCTTCAAGCAAGAGGGTGGGTAGGAGGGAGCCATTAGAGATGCATTGCTTTTCAGCCTGGCAGTACTTGTCTTCAAGCAAGTGGGTAGGTAGGCAGGGGGATAAGTCCACCGGAGTGTTGCTGTGGTAAACCAGCACTAGGCTGGCTGGAGGGGGCCATGGAAGGATTAAAACAGATAGCATGCAGTAAAAAAAATAAATAACCCTTCAACTCCTTCATGCCCTACACCTAATCCAAATTTTGGTACTAGAATTGCTTTGTATTGCCTTGCCTTGCCAGTGCATCTGCTGAACTGCCCCAGGCTGCCTTTTTCTGGGCATTCTTTAAGGGCAACACAATTTCATTTGGGGTCTCATTTGAGTTGCAACAGACTATAAAGCCCATCACAAAACTGCCACAGAATCATTGCAGAATTGCTCATAGTATGGCCGCAGCAAGCCTAAGGTCCTGCCACGGAATGTAGGTCCACTTTGCCACAGTGTATATGGGGCCCTTATGTTAAGGTTCTACAGTTTGATTTTTAAGAAAAAAAAGATTATCTAACTGGTCAAACAAGGTCTAGGGTCTCACAAACAGCAGGCAAAATAGTGCCTTGTATTCTTTTAAGCAACTGTGTAGCTGGAAGGGAGTTAGGGTATTTGCTTCTATAAGTGCTTCTGGTAACTATTTTGCACCTTCATCAGTGTTCCAAGGAGGGCTATGGTGGGACCCTGATGCTGAGTTTTGTTTTTTCCTACATGGTTTCTTCTGACAGGCTCCTCCAGGTTATAGGGAAGGATGCTATGGCTGAATATTGGGGAGGTATTGCTGCCCTACAATTAACTATATTAACAGCTGCCACAGCAATTCAGTGGTGCAGTGATATGTTTATATGCCATATGGGGATTTATAGTGGTGCACTGCCTAACACTATTTTGGGGTATTGGGGACTGCAGCAAGTCTCATAGTTTTGTCAGGTGGAGGGCATTCATACTGGGACGGGAACTTTCTTATAAATGTTTTCTAATAATATCAAGACTTGAGAGTCAGTAGTAAATTTTGTGTTGATAAGTGGAATTGATTTGATGGGCATAGAGTGCACATATTTTTATTACTGTTATATAACTTGGCTTCCCCCTAATACTTTGTACCAAATGAACAGCAACTCGCTTTTCCTTCCTGTAATTACTGATGTCAGCAGAGGAAGAAGAACGCATGGGAAAGACATAAGGCAATTCTAGTGGGGAAGGGGTAGGAGGAAGTAGGCTGTTGGTAAAACTAGGTTATGCAGCTTATCCAATAGGTAGGGAAATTGGCAGACTGGGTGAGACAAGCGGTCCTTATCTGCCATCAAAGTCTATGTTTCTATGCTTCTATGAAGTAATGTACTGCTTAGTGTCTGCATTTGTCTTGTCTCTTGCAAAACTTGTGCATAAAAAGTTTAAAAAGAAAAGAAAGAATAGTGACTGACTATAAAAACATAGACAAATGCCAAATGAATAAGCCCTGTTGGAGGAGGTGTCATGCCACGTGGCTGCAGGGTGCCAACAGGGCACCTGTAGTCCCTATACAAGACTCACAATCCCTAGCAACCCCAAAGCGTGAGTGACCCCAATGAATGCCATGAAGCAGGAGTGAGGAGTCTATGGGTTTCAGCAGGCAGTCCACAGGTCATGTGCTGAAAGGAGGGCAGGTAAGGCAAGAGAGGTATGGGACAAATAGGCAGGAATTCGATAACAGTTACAGCTATTCCCTATCTAGGGTCGGTCTCCAGAGGAGGCAGCTGGTAGGGGCTGCAGCTAGTCCCTTCTTAGGATAGGTCTTCCACTAGCCTAGAGGTAAGGGTACTCCAAATGGGGGAAGCAATCTCTCAAATAGGAGAGGATAGTATGGTTATTAGGGGATCTCAACTACTGTCTAGCTAGGGTCAACCTACAGGGCAGTTAGCAGGCAGGAAACCCAGCAGGAAAGCATACAGTATATTCCTAAAGTGGTTAGCTAAGTACACTATGAGGAGGGCCTAGAAACTAAAAATGTGGAGAGGGAGCATGCAGTGGGGGCTGAACAAGGAAGTTAGAGATGTGGGGTGCAGGGGGTGTGGGCCGTTGGTGTTTCTAGGTGCACTCTAGGACATGTAGAGATGCCTGGTTCATAAGGATATTAGTCAGCTGAGGACAGAGGTGTGGCAGCTGAGGTAGGAAATAGGTGCACTGATGAGGGTGGCAAAGGGAGGGACAGAAGGGACAAAGAGCTTGGAGGCCGGCAAGAGGGAGAGAGCAGGAATGGAACCAAGGTGGGGAGGCAGGCCAAATGGGGGGGTAAGAAGAAAGAGGTAGTTAAACTGGTCCTCTGGGTCCCTCTCCCCAAGGGGAGAAGAGGCCCAGGGAAGGGTGGTGGTGGTGGGGTGATAGTGTGGGGAAAGGGTAAGGCGGGAGGGTGGGTCCGGTGGGAGCACCTCCTGAGATTCCTGTGCAGAACAGATTCCTCCCACAAGACGGGGGAAGGAAGGGGAACTTGGTGGAAAGGGGAAGTGCAGAAAGGAAGGGATTGATGGAGGTAGAAGGGGGGATGCCAGGGAAAGTAGGAAGAAGGGGAGGCAGAAAATGAGTTCATATGAAAGGGGTGGTGGCCAGGGAAGAACAAGGGGACAGGCTGGGGAACAGCAGAAGGGCGGAGTAGAGTGTAGGCTGGGGAGATGATCAAAGGGGAAAGATGGAAGGCTTGCCAAGGGGGATAACAGCTCAGGAAGTGGGGTTCAGGGATGGGGATACCTGCTACAGGAGGTCAATGGGGAATTCAGGAGGGGCAGGAGAGAAAAAAGGAGGCAGGTGGGGGTGGTTGGTAGTGTGGACAAAGAGGAGGGAGAGCTCAGGATGGAGGGGGGAGGGTGGTGATCTTGGGGAACTTAATAGTGAAGAGATGGAGAGGGAAAGAGTCAAGGGCAAGCTATACGAGGGTAGTATGTATGCCAGGGATGACGGCAGAGAGAGGGATCTCTAGTTGCACAACAAGTGGGACGGGGGAGGGAAACCACATTATAGTATACCTGGATACAAATGACCTACAGGATGTGAGATGGGGGTGGTGCAAGATGGGTTCCGGAGGGTGGGGAGAATTTACAGTGAGGCAAGGAGGGTGGTAGCCTTCTCAGAGGTGCTTTTGGTCATGAGGGCTAGTATGACAAGGAAGGTAAGAATTATGGAATTCATATGGATGGCTTAGAGGGTGGTGCAAGGAGGAAGGGTACTGGCTCCTTGGTGGTTGGAAAATGACCTGGGATAACAATGCCATGTATGCACTGGACAGGTTACATCTAAGTGAGACAGGCACAAGCGTCCTGAAGGGTAGGCTGGATTAATTAATGGGGAAAAACTTCAATTTAAACTGACATGGAGGGGGCAGCAGGGTGCACAGCTCCCCTAGTCACCTGGTGGAGGAGGACAATAGGCCCCCCAATCAGGACAGCAGGGGAAAGAGATAGATGAGAGTGGTGGAGGAAGGGAGAAGGGACTGAGGGAGGAGGGGTGGAGGGGGCAGGTCAGGAGCAAGAGGGGACCCAAGTTGTGGTGGAGAGTAGTGTTTCTGAATGCCAGAAGTCTGAGAAACAAGATGGCAGAGTTGCAGTCACTGATAGCTGAGGGAGAGGTGGACGTAACAGTCAGCACAGAGATGTGAGCCACACAAAACCTCAACTAGGACCCTGAAGTTCCAGGGTATATAAATGTATAGAAAGGATAGGGGGACTGGAAGGGGTGTGTGGCTCTGTATGTGAAGGACAGGATAACTTGTATCAGAGAGCAAGAGGCTAAGGATAAGACTGAAGCATTGTGGTCAAAGGTACAATCCACCAAGAGTGGAAACTAAGGATGGGGGGGGGCATACAAGCCACCTTCACAGGAGGAGGAAGAGGAGTTGGATAGGGTACTAGGGTCCCAAATCAAGTAAATATCTGGCAAGGAGGAGGTAGTAATAGTGGGGGATTTCGATCTGTCTGGGGTGGACTAGAAGATCCCAGCTACCTCCTGCACCAGGGAACAAGTGCTACTGATGCATTCCAGACTGGCTTCCTGACACAGGGTGTCATGGAGCCCACTAGAGAGACAGCCATGTTGGACCTGGTCCTGTCCCACTGTGCGCACATTCAAGTTGTGAAAGCGGAAGCCCTGCTTGAAGGTAATGACCACCACATGGTGTGGTTCCACCTGGACATGGGCAGAGGGATGGTCAGGACCAAGACATGGGTTTTGGTTTTTAAGAAAGCTGACTTTGGTAAGATGGGAGAAATTCTAGTAGGACACCTTGCTGGTATCAGAATGTTAATGGAAGTGGGACAAAAATGGGCCATCATAAAGGAGGGACCAATGGAGGCCATTAGTGAGTGTGCCAAAATGGAACATAAGAAATCTAAGGCCAAGAAGTCTAGCTGACTCAGCAAGGAGGTGGCAAAAGCAGTAGGGGACAAGATGGTAGCCTTCTGGAAGTACAAACATACTCAGAAAGAGGAGGATTAGGAGGATTACTGAGCTAAATCAAATCAGGCAAACAAAGCAGTTAGGGTAGCTAAAGCTATAATGGGAGTACAGCTTGCTGAGGGGGTAAACCCTGGTGAGAAGGTCCTTTTCTAATATATAACGGAAAAGAGGAACATAAATGATGATGAGAAAGGAAGGAGGTTGGGAAGACGGATGTGAAAAGAAAGCAGAGGTAGGTTCTCAACAAGTACATCTGTTCAGTCTTCATCAGGGAGAAAGTCATGGACAGAGAAATACAAGCTGACAGAGTAAAAAAAGGTTTATGTATCTTAAAAGTGGCTAAATTCCCAGGGCAAAATGGTGTGCACAGTGCACCCATGGGTCCTGAGAGAACTGACGGAGGTTCTGGTGGGTCCCCTGGCAGACCTGTTTAATACCTCACTGGAGTCGAGGAACGTACCCCAGGACTGGAGAACTGCACATGTGGTGCCTCTTAATAAAAGTGGGCCAAGTGGTGACCCAGGGGCTACAGGCTGGTCAGCTTGACCTCAACAGTGGGGAAGCTGATGGAGACCATCCTGAAAGAGAGATTGGTGAGCTTTCTAGAGATAATGGGCTCCAGGATGAGAGGAAGCATGGGTTTGTGTCATGGAGGTCCTACCAGACTAACCTAATTGACATCTTTGACTGGGTCACCAGAACAGTGGATAAGAGCCAAGCAGTTAATGTCCTGCATCTGAACTTCAGCAAGGCCTTCAACTTACTCTGTCCCTCACAGGAGACTGGTCAGGAAGCTGGAAGACCTGAGGGTGGGGGCTAAGCTTGCCGGATAGGTAAGAAACTGGCTGCAGGACAGAAACCACTAGATGGTAGCCAGGGGAGAATTCTCAGAAGTTAGGCCTATTACCAGTGGGGATCTCACAGAGTGCGGTGCTCGGACCAGTGTTGTTTAACATCTTCATAAGTGACATTGCAGATGAGATCAAAGGTAAGTTTTGCCTGTTCATGGACAACACAAAGCTCTGTGGGAGGATGGACACAGAGGAGGGGAAGCAGGAACTCAGGTAGGACCTAGTTATGCTAGAGAAGTGGTCTGACATTTGGCAACTGGGGTTCAATGCCAAAAAATGTAAAGTTATGCACTTTATTCATTCATTTAGTTATTCTTATTGACCAGGTAAGCACACTAGACACATTCCTATTTTCAGGTATGACCCAGGAGGTTACAAAGCATCCAGGCATACAATTTTAACAGTGAAAAGACAACAGCATATGGGTAAAGTAACAGTAGAGTGCATAGCATTTGTAACAGTATATACATAGATATGACACAGATGTATACAAACATGATCCTAAGCAGACCAAGCCAAGCCAAGGACTACAGCCCACCAGTCACAGGAGGGAGAAGGATACCAAAATTAAGTGCATTACAACTGGGGGCAAAGATCCAAGGGACCAAGTGCTGGGTGAATAGCATGCTGGTAACCAGGTCAGAGGAAGAAAAGGACCTGGAAGTAATTATCACTGTGACACTTGTACAGCTGGTTCTGATTACTCTGTGATTTTTGTAATATAAAAATGTGTTATCGAGGGTCTCTCATGAGACATGCTGAGACAGCCTGTAGGATGACCCTTCCCCCCCCCCCAGGTTTCAACTACAAGCTGTTGACCTGAAAGCCAGGAGATAATTACAGGCTAGAAGAGATACAAATTAAGGATCTCCTGTTTATCTGGCTTAATTGGAGCTGCCAGCTGCTAGGATGAAAATAATAAACGTTTATGACGTTTAGAGGAAGAAATCAGGTTATGTCACTTAGGTGCTAAGTCATAAATGCTTCTTTGATGTCTGTGAAGAGCAAAAAGACACACTAGATCAAAGAGTTATGGGGAAGTGAGTTTGTGCTGATGTCACCTATTTAGTTTACCTTCTGAATGATAAGACATCCTGTTTTGTATAAGTTTTATATTCTGACAGGGAGGAGCTAGGTGACCTCATGCAAAGAGGTTGGCAAAGCCAGTTTTAAATAGTATTCTGTTTTCCACTTAGAGGCATTAATGTTTGGGCTCTGAAGAAGAAACATCTACTTTAGATAGACAAGTCTAATTGTCTGGTGGTAGGAATTAATTTGCACTTTTTAAACCTTGTTCTTGTTAAGTGATTGCGTGTTTTGGTGATATATTGTTCTGTATTTACATTTTACATATTTTTATCTATTTTAAAGTAAACCTCTATTTTAAGAAACTACTTGGTGTGCCTTTGAAATTCTTTCTTTGACAAGTAAAACCTATATGGTTAAAGCTGACATTGTGCATAGCTTACTGGTAATACCAAACTGGGAAAAGGTAAGAGTTTATCTGAGGTATTTTCATAGAGTTTTAAGGGTTCATTTTGTATACCTGGTTAGGTGCCCATAGACGAAAGATATCTGCCCCCCCCCAAAGAGCAGAATTATCTGAGCCTGTACATTGGGTACACTAGCAAGAGGTTCACAGTTTGAATCCCTCCAGAACTTGAGACCAAAGGTTGATTCGAATCCACAAAACAGACAGGAGGGTTGCCCTATTCTGTTCCTGTTCACAATACTGCGCTCAGAGGTTGGAACTGTGGGAGCAGAGGGCCTGACCTGCTGAGTGGGGCTGTGACAATCACAAGTGACCTGCATGTCCATGGTGAGCCGCTGCCTGTATGTGTCACAGCCTGTGAGATCCAGCACCACGTTGCCCATGGTGTTTTGGGCCACTAGTGGTGCTGTGCCATAGGTGCAGTGATGATGCTACAGAGCTGAGCACCCACTTGCCAGTGCCACCATGAGGGCCCGTGAAACTGTCAATGGTGGCACTGTATGCCTGGCCAGTGCTGCATGGGGCCCGCTGTGGCACATCCCAGGATGGCCGGACTTGCAGACGTGCCATGCATGCATCATCACCCATGCACTGCCCTGTGCTGCATGTGCTTGAGTGTGTGGGGTTCGTGTGTGTGTGGGTGGCTGTGTGTGTGTGTGTGTGTGTATGTGTATGTGTGGGTGGCTGCATCATGTGCATGCCCGGACCAGCTCATCTGAGTGTCGGGCATGTCATGTCCTGTGGGCACCCCTGCCACGTCCAACAGTGCCCCTGCCTATGGCCCATGTGGGCACCTGTGACAAGGCACCGGCAGGGGTGTTAGTTGTGTGCTGGGACCACTGTGACAGCGCTCCATCACCATCCCCTGGCATTCTAGCCTGTGAGGGGCTGTTGTGCCCAGGAACACTGTTTGTCAGGTCCGAACATGTGTGTGCGGTGGCAGCCCTGTGTTGGCCACCCTGTTTGGAGGCACCAGTGGTTTTGGAATGGTATGTGGGGGTTCAGGAGCACCTAAGTGCACAGCGATGGCTGTGAGTGCATCAGCCACCCTCTCCTGGGCACACCGGCTGGCAGCTATCTCCGTGACGAGTTCCTCTTGCGCTTGGACATCGACTGCAAGGTACTCCACCATACACCCCTATGCTTGTACAACGGTGCCCAGCTCCTTGGTCATCCATGCTTGTGCCCCTGTGGTGTCTGCCAGGACCCCCTGTTAGCTGATCTATGGTCTGCATTTGTTTCCGTGTTGCCTGTAGCTGCTCCCGATCTAGCCTCCATAAGTCGGGGTAGTAGGTGGTCAAGAGGCTGCTTGCCAGACTCCATCATGCATGGTGTGCTGGTGGTGGTCCAGCAGATGTCTCCAGCAGGTCATCCTGTGGTGTGTCCATGTTGGCTTGTGTGTCCATGGATTGTGTGAGTGTCACCCATGCGTTGTGCTGCTCCAGGCTGCTTCCACCATCGCCGTTGGTTGCAGGGCTGCCGGTGTCCTCCCACTCCCCAGTGTGTCTCTCAATGGTCTGGCTGTCAGGGGTCTCTTCTGTCTGTGGCACAACTCCAACCCCGGGGGTGTAATGTGTCCCTGTGGTCTGGCTCTGTGCAACAGTGCTGGACGTTCCTGTGGACATGGGTGTCTCCGGCTGGGACTCCACTGGCCTTGATGCCTGTGTGTCTGTCTGCATGCCACCTGTTGGGGGGGTAAAACATTAGTTGATGGAGTGGTTGTCTGTGTGTGTGGCACCCCTGCATGGCCACTGTGCCTGCACCTACCTGTCGTGCTACCTGCGTGCATGGGACCTGTGCTCTGCCCAGATGGCCCTTATCCAGACTGTCCATGTCATCCTGTACTGTGGGGGACAGGGTGTCAGTAAGCTGTGCTGACAATGCCATGTGTCCAGGCATGGGCCATGCTGTTGCCATGTCCACCTACCTTGCATGCTGTCGATACCGTCAAGCTCACCGCAGTGCATAGCTATGCTCCCCTACTTACGTTGCATTCACTTGTTTCTTGCGCATGTTCGTGAATAGGCCCCAATATCTTTTTTTTGTAACTTTGTTTTTTATTACAGATTGCATAGATCTGTTATATGAAGTCATATGGGTAGATATTCAGACAATATCCCAGCATAGTTACAAGAGATCAAGGGGCCAGTGGAAGGCACTGAACAGATTGACACTGACTCGAGAAAATGCTAGCAGGTTGCCATCTTTATTCATACTGAGGACAAAGGCTCCAGGGCTTCGAACTGAGCATAACAGGAAACTACAAGGACTATAAATTACCCACTACAGGACTGTAAGTAAGATGGCTACCTATGTACTCCCTTAAGGTCAGTACCACATCTACTATACTACAGCATCTACAAGAAAACTGAATCTTTGTCCCTTAAAGTTCATTTAGATCTGGATCCGAGGTCATAATCCCCTGCTCCTGTGAGTAGTCTGTTGTGGCAATGACTATGATGTCACAAGTAACACACTGTGACTTCAGCTCCTAAATAAACCTAATCTGTAAATGAACTATACAGGACATAATTCCCATTTTCTTATAAATGTGCTTTCTGCAGTAATGAAAAATTGAATTAGTTGAAATTCTTATGTTTTCCATTTAGCTTGTTATCCCCTGCTAGCCACCTTGGACATCAGGGACATGCCCTGCTTGGGCTTTGGCTATCACCCATATCTCAACATGACCTACCTGATGCCTCTAGTATCCCAAAGGTTATGCCCTCCTTGCAGGGGTCCAGGGAGGAGGGCCATCATCTTCCTCTCCACCCACCGCAAGCAGACTAAATCCACACTTGCAATATGCAGAGGGCACAAGTGTGCCAACCATCATGAAGATGGCATCTGGGGTCTTTAGTTCCATTCCATCCTCTGTGCTATAATATGGGCAGCTTGTAATTTAGACACCATGTGTGCACAGTGCATGGTGGGAGGAGCAAGCTCTTTGGCCTTCCTTCAGGTATTACTGTGTCACTGAAACCAGTTGTCGACCCACCACAGGTGGAGCACACTGCCTCTCGCCAGCTGCTAAGCCCATGGCCATGCCCCGAGGTGGCCTCCTGAGCTGGCTTCTAAACCAGGGACATCAGAACAGCAGCATGATACACTACCACCAGGCCACTGGGGTCGAAAATTATTTTTTTTTATTTAATTTAATTATGCTTGCAGCATTAAGCTCCTTTCTCACTAGCATGTCCCCTTCTTCTGGCACCCCCAGCCTTGTCACCTGCTTTTCCCCAAGACATACACCACCCTCAGGCCACCACAGCTTACTCTCCATGGCAAGGCTGTTGGGGGTAATGAAGTCCCTTCAGAGTCCACATCCGATTGAGAAGAGTGCCTCATCAGCAATACAAGGCCTGAAAGGTGCCAGGATCAGCCTGCCCTGCCGGGGTCTTTTCAGTTTTTCTCCCACTCCCTCCAAATACCAGCAATGAGGGTGTACAGTCGCAATTATGCACACAAACCATGCTGCCGTGTGGCAGCTGCCAGCATCTCCTCTCCCCAAAGTGCACCTGCCTGCAGCTCCAACTGTAGTCACCCAGGTCACACTGCTACTGTGTTATCACTCAACCTCCTTTCGCAGAGAAGGATGAAATTCATATTTTGGGGGAATTTAGTGCAACTGAGTTCTGCTGGTGCCAACTGTTATTTTTTTAATAGGTGCTGGAGAGTCCTTCATTGAAAAATAAACAAAACAGCATTGTGGATATCAGTACTCCTTAATGGACCCAGAAGTGGGACCCTTCTTACTACTCAGAGTTCCCTCTATTTCTACTTGGAGTGGATGCTGTTCCCCTTTTACACAGATATGCCATGAGAGTTACACCCTTCAGCTGTCTTTTACTAGGTAGAAGAAGGACTCCTCTGTCTACAAGATGTTGCACTTTAACTGGACTATCCTGGGCAGATAAAATAATAAAATAAAATAAAAAGAATGTCTTCCTTTAATTTGTAGTCACGCTTCTGTTATAATTGTTGCTGTTTTTTGTTATTGAAGAGATTATTTATTTACTGTTTTTTTTTATTGCCACTTAGTCTGTTTAATATTCTTCACTGTTGACTGCTGTCCGTTTCTAGCTTGCCTGGACATGATGGAATTTCCACCACTCAGTGCTCGACTGCTGTGCAGTGCAAAATGCTGCAACTGAGGTCACAGAATATATAGGAAGGAAGCCTAGAAATGGACAGCAGTAAACATCAAAGAGGGGAAAATACAAGGTAGAGTCAGTGGCAAGACAAAAGTGATAACATTATCTCTTCAACAAAAACAAACACAAGCAAAACCTATTAAAAGAGTGCAGAGAATGTTTTAAGGTATTTAAATACTGTAGTTTTCTTTTGCCCAGTGGCTGCTACCACACTTCATGACTTGTAAACAATTTGGGAAAGACATAATATAAAACCAAATTCTTTCCTTTGTTGTTGTTGCTGTTGTGCGATATCTATACAGGGGAGATAACTGTACTTCTTAACCAGAGTGCAGCATGCAAATGAGACATTTTATAATAGCATATAAATGATATGAATAATTAGGGTTTTCTGTGTGTATTTACTGTTATTCAGCAAAGCACATCTTAAACACAGCTTCCCTGGAAAAGAACATATACATACGAAATACAAAATCACACATGCCCCCATAATGCAAAGCATCATGGGCTGCATATGCAAATCACCACAGAATATTATGCTGGTTCAATTTTAAGCAGAAATGCATGGTGCCAAAAGGCCTCTCACACAGTTTGCAAAGGGTGCCAACAGAAGACACAGATATGTGTTTCATCCTACCAGGACTCATCAGTGTGCCTCGTCTGTTTGACACCCCAGTGGAATTAACCAGCTACCCTAAGATGGTCTATCTGGGTTATGTTGTGGTGAACCCTATTAAAACAAAAAACAAGTTAAAAGACAAAAAACCTATACATACAGACTGTCAGCAGATAACGGCCTATGGCCCACCCAGTCTGCCCATTTGAGCTTGTAAGTTCCCTTTAAGTTTCTCTAAAAGCCTGTTGCCCCTTACCCTTGACCTCCAGAATTCCCTTATGTCTATCCCATGCATTCTTAAATCCCGTGATTGTTTCAGCCCCCACCGCTTCCTCTGGCAGAGTGTTCCACTTGTCCACCACCCTTTCTGTGAAGAAATTCTTCCTCATGTTTCCTCTGAATTGCCCTCCCTCCAACTTCATCCCATGCCTTCTAGCCCTGGAACATCTTTCTGCTGGAAAATAGTGTATTCCTGCACCCTGTTCCTCCCTGTAAGGTACTTGTATGTTTATCATATCCCCTTTTTCCATCATCTCCTCCAGGGAGTACATATTCAAGTCCTTCAGCCGGTCCTCATAGGACTTGTGATGCAATCCATGTACCATCTTTGTTGCCCTCCTCTGAACCTTCTCTACCCTATGTCCTTACATAGGTAAGGTCTCCAGAACTGTACACTGTACTCCAGGTGGGGCCTCACTAGTGTCTTGTATAGTGGAATCATGACCTTTCTTTTCCTGCTGGTGATGCCCCTGCCTATGCATCCCAGCAGCCTATTTGCTTTACCTGCTGCCTTGTTGCACTGTTTCCCTACCTTGAGGTCATCAGAGATGATTAGCCCAAGGTCCCTTTCCTGCTTGGTGCATACTATAGCCTCACCCCTCCAACTGATATGTTGTTCCAGGGTTTTTGTGCCCCTTGTGCATTATCTTGCACTTCTTTGCATTGAATTGCAACTGCCAAACCATTGACTATTCTTCAAGCTTCTGCTGGTCACTCCTCATTCTGTCTACACCTTCTGGAGTATCACTCTGTTACAAAGCTTTGTGTCATCAGCGAACAGGGAAATTCTCACTTCTAGGTCCTGCGCAATGTCACTGATGAAGACATTGAATAGGACTGGTTCCAGCAATGATTCCTGTGATACCCCACTGTTCACTCTTCCCTCTGTAGAGTGACAGTCATTTACCACCACCCTGTGTCCTGCCGCCCAGCCAGTTACCCACCCACCGCACTACTGTCCTGCCCACTCCCATATTCCCCAGTTTGTTTAATAGCCTTCCTTGTCACCGAGTCGAAAAATTCAATGAGGCTGGTCTGTCATGACCTCCCCATGGTGAAACCATGCTACCTTGGGTCCTGTAGTCCGTTGGCAACCAGATGTTCCACCAATCTCTTCTTCATTAGTGCTTCCATGATCTTCCCCACTAGAAAGGTCAGGCTGGCTGGGTTGTAGTTCCCCTCTTCCTCTTTGTTCCCACTTTTGTATAAGGGGACTACATCTGCTGTCCTCCAGTCTTTGGGTACCTCCTCTGTTTCCAGTGATTGGCCAAACAGGACTGCCAGATGTTCAGCCACCACCTCTCTTAGTTACTTTAGGACTCTGGGGTGCACCCCATCTGGCCCCATTGCTGTATCGACTCATTCCTTCCAGTTCCTTTAGGACCCTTTCCCATGTAATGGGACTTCTGTCCATTTCTGCACCATTCCAACACCTTGTACTCCCTTCAGGCCCATTACCCTCCTCTTCCTCAGTAAAGACAGAGCAGAAATATCTGTTCAGTATGTCAGCTTTACTGTTGTCATCCTCCACACAGCCCCCATCCTCCTCCTTCAGTCTCACTATCCCTCCCTTTGCCCTTCTTTTTTCACTTATGTACCTGTAAAAGGTTTTAGCCCCTCTACCCACTGATCTTGTGATGTGCTCTTCTGTCTGAGCTTTGGCTTCCCTTACTGACCTCCCTGCCTCCCTTTGCTTTTCCTGGTACTTCTCCCTATCCCGTTCTGCCTGAGTCTTTTTGTATTGCCTGAATGTGATCTTTTTGTCTTTCACTTCCTCCGCTGCCTCCTTGGCAAACCATAATGGCCTCCTTTTCCCCTTGCTAACCTGCTTAATGCATAATTCTGTTGCTCTTGTAATCCCCATTTTAAATATTGCCCACTGTTCCTCCACCCCTGATGTTCAGAGCATTTCTCTTTTATCTAACATTTTGTACTCCAAACTGTCAGTCTGTTCATTCATTCATGTGCTGTCAGCCCCCCAGCCTCATCTAATGTTCCCCCCACTGTTGGATCCAATGAGGATGCATAGAGGGCAAGGCTTGAGAGTGCCTGTGACTATCATATGGTCATATCGACAGTACATAGCAAGTTGTTTATTCTGGTTTCTGGCTCATGTTCTGTGGGTGGGGCTGAGGTGGGGGGTGCAGTTCAGGTTTGCAGAAAACTATTTTGATAGGATATTGGAAGGTCTGATTCCAAATCAGAATCAGAAGTCCTAAAATTTCTAGCAGGCATGAAGCACTTCGGATCCAGAATTAGATTTTTGAATCTGATTCCGAGTCCGATTAGACCATTTTTAAGATTAAAGAATTTCGATCTTCAGTTCTGAAAATCCTAAATCCTACAAATGGGCTACATGCCGATGAATTTGATTCTGTTAATCAGATTCTGAGAAGTCCTAGTTCCCCTCCACCCACATGATGACAGGCAGTGCTCCAACAGGACACGTTGGCATGCAGTGTCCCACTGCGGAGGAGGCAGGCTCCTTGACCCACCACAAGGGTCACAGCAGCAGTGGAACCTGGAGCCAACCCTCCCTGGAAGGGCATGCTACACTTCCTCAGGCCCTCTGGATCAGCTGCTGTGTTGCTTCTGAACCCAGGACACCTGTATGGGAGGGCAACCCGCTACCTACTGGGCTATTGGACCACCTGAAGTTATTTCATAATTTTTTTACATTTGAAAAAAATTGCAGTCCTGCTGTAGCTATGTGTTGATATGCCCATGGAGCTGCTTGTTGCTGTATAAGAACAGCTTTATTTGTGTCTTTCAGGTGACAGAACAGATCAGCTTAGTTGCTCTGTCACCTGACGAACACGTGGGAAACCTCACTTACACAGCAGCAAGGGACTCAGTAGGATGTAATTGTACCCACAGTGTTTACATCTGGCAGACAGAGATCTGACTAAACTTACAGCTACACCAGGCTGCAGTGTGTGCAATGCATCTGGGACTGTTAGATTTATTTGTTATTCTATTCTACCAGTAGAAGAACTCAGTGAGGCAACTGACCTCTTTCACAAGAGTGCTCTGGGACAGCAGAACAATAATTAAACACAGATCCAAAGTTACAAATAAGATAAAATCTGAGCACTGTTTTTTAGAAATCAGTGGACAATTGTATACTGTTTTATTTTTCCTGGTAGGATGTACTAGCAATAAAAACTGTATTATGCGAAAATAAAGTTACGCAGACATATCACAGGGGTAGTGCCAAATGACTTTTTTCTCTGCTGTTTCTTCCTTGATCTCTCAGGACTACACTACTCTAATGATGTCATTGCGGTCATTAGTAATCTAACTATTTCTATTACATTTCTTTATGCATTTTTAAAGTGATGCAATGCAGAGTTAAAGTGATAGAATGATTACTATATACCAAAGGGTTCAATATAGAAACAGCATCTGATGGCAGATAAGGTTCGCTTTGCCCACCCTAGTCTGCTCATTTTACCCTACCTACATTCTCTCCGTACATATGATTTGATCTACAGCACTTCCTCCCTCCCCCTTCCTTTCCACTATGACTCCATTATGCCTATCCTATGCATTCTTGAACCCCACCACACTTTTTGCTACACCACCTCTGCTGGAAGGCTGTTTCAGGAATCCACCACTTTTATTGTGAAGAAGTACTTCCACACATCTCTCCTGAACTACACCCTTCCAGCTTCATAGCATGTCCCCTTGTTCTTTGGCACCTTTTTTTTTTTAAATGAAAAATAATTCCATCTTGTACCTTGTTTACATCCATGAAACTTTTAAAGGTCTCTGTCATATCCCATCTCCCGCCTCACTTCCAGTGTGTAAATTATTGCGGTCCTCAGTCTCTACTCATAGGGCTTTTGATGCAAACCCTGCACCATTTTAGTTGCCCTCCTCTGGACTGCCTCCACTCTGTCTATGTCCTTCCACAGATGTGGTCTCCAGAACAGGATACAGTACTTGAGGTGGTGTCTTACCAGTGATCTATAGAGAGGCAATACCACCTTCCTCTTTCTGCTGGTGATACCCTTTTCTATGCACTCCAGAAACATAGAAACATAGAAACATAGACTTTAGTTTGACGGTAGATAAGGACCGCTTGGCCCATCTAGTCTGTCCATTTCCCTACCTACAGGATAGGCCGCAGATCCTAGTTAACCAACAGCCTGTTTCTTCCTACCCCCCACAAGAATTGCCTTATGTCATTCTTGAATTCTCCCACAGTTTTAGACCCCACAGCCTCCTCAGGAAGGCTGTTCCATGCATCCACTACCCTCTCTGTGAAATAGTACTTCCTCACATTGCCCCTGAACTGCCCCCCATCTTTAAATTGTGTCCCCTTGTTCTTGCACGTCTCTTTTTCTGAAAGATGCTACCCTCTTGGACTTTGTTGATTCCACTGAGGTACTTAAAAGTTTCTATCATGTCCCCCTCTCCTTCTTTCCTCAAGGGTATATATATTAAGCTTCTTTAGTCTCTCCTCATTCGGCTTCTCTTGCAGACCCTGCACCATTTTAGTTGCCCTCCTCTTGACTGCCTCTATCCTGTCTATGTCCTTGCGAAATGGGGTCTCCAGAACTGGACACAGTACTCCAGATGGGGTCTCACCAACTGTCTGTACAGAGGATAACAACTTCCTGTTTTCTGGTGCTGATGCCTCCCTATGCATCCCAGTATACCCCAGCCTCCCTACTGCCTTCTCACATTGCTTGCTAACCTTAAGGTCATCTGATATGATTACCCCAGGTCCCTTCCTTTTGTTGTTGTTACTACCTCTCCCCCCATTGTGTATTCTTCCCCTGGGTTATTGTTTCCCAGGTGCATTATTTTGCACTTCTTTGCATTGAATCCTAGCTGCCATACTTCTGACCATTCCTCCAACCTTGCTAAGTCTCTTCTCATCCTTTCCACGCATCCTTGTGTATCAACCCTGTTGCAGATCTTTGTGTCATCTGCAAAGAGGCATACTTTTCCTTCCAGTCCCTCTGCAATGTCACTTATGAAGACATTAAAAAGCACTGGACCCAATACTGAACCCTGCGGTACCCCACTAGTAACCCCTCTTTCTTCAGAGTGGACTCCATTTACAATTACCTTCTGTGTCCTGTTGTCCAGCCAATGTTTTACCCAGGCTACCACCCTGGGACCCACTCCCAGGCTGGTTAATTTGACTATTAATCCTTTGTGTGGGACTGTGTCAAATGCCTTGCTAAAGTCTAGGTAGGCCATGTCCACAGCCCCTCCCTGGTCTACTACTCTGGTCACCCAGTCAAAGAAATCTATTAGATTCGTCTGACATGACCTTCCCGCTGTGAACCCATGCTGCCTTGGGTCCTGTGCCCCACTGGCCTCTAGGTACTCAACTATTCTTTCCTTCAGAAGTGACTCCATCACTTTCCCTCACACAGAGGTCAGACTGACAGGTCTGTAGTTTCCTGCCTCTGTCTTGGTCCCACTTTTGTGAAGGGGAATTCATCCGCTTTCCTCCAGTCCTCGGGTACCACACCATCCTCCCATGATTTATTAAAAGAGTTGCCAGTGGTTTCACTAGTTCCCCTTAATTTTTAGAATTCTGGGGTGAATTCCATCAGGCCCCATTGCTTTGTCCACCTTCAGTTTTAGGAGTTCTTGCAGAACCCTTTCTTCTGTGAAAGGACTGGGATCGACCCCCCTATCAAGAGTGCTTCTGTTAATTGGATTAGGCACTTCCCCCTCCTCTTTTGTGAATACTGAGCAGAAATATTCATTCAGTATCCCTGCTTTTTCACTGTCCCCCTCTGCCCACCCACCGTTCATTCTATTCAGCCTCACTATCCCTCCCTTTGTCTTTCTATGCTCGTTGATGTACCTATAAAAGGTTTTATCCCCCTTCTTAACTGAGTTGGCTATCTTTTCCTCAGTTTGGGCCTTTGCTATTCTGACTTCCCTCCCTGCTTCCTTCTGCCTTAACTGGTACAGCTCTCTGTCCTGCTCTTTCTGTGTTTCCTTATACTTTCAGAATGCTATCTTTTTCTTCCTGACTTTCACAGCCACCTCTTTTGAGAACCATAGTGGCTTTTTCTTTCATTTTGATTTGTTTATTTGCTTCACACAAAGGCTTGTTGCCTCTGTGATGGCAGTTTTGATGATTCCCCATTGTTGCTCCACACCTCCTTCTAGCCTGTTTGCTAGTGCTTTTCTAAGGCACTCTCCCATCTTGCCAAAGTCAGCCATCCTAAAGTCCAGTACCCTCACTTTTGTATGGCTTGACTCTGTAGCTGAGTTTAACGTGAACCACACTGTTTGATGGTCACTTGTTCCCAGATGGCAACCAACTTCTAGATCTGAGATCCTTTCACTGCCCCCATTTGAGAGTACGAGGTATAAAATTGCTCCCTCACGAGTGGGTTCCGAAACTAGCTGTCTGAGGCCTACCACCTGTAGGGCATCAAGAATGGCCCTGCTCTTGGATGTGGCTGGAGCAAATGTGCTCCAGTTAACATCTGCATATTCAGGTCTCCCATCAACAGTATCTCCTTTCTCTGCCATTCTAAGAATGCCTTCTATCATATCCTTGTCCATTCCCTCCCCTGACATGGGGGTCTACACAACCCTGAGCGGATTGTGGTGCTCCTTTCCAGTCTCCAAGGTGACCCACAGTGCCTCCTCTCCTCCCTGTTTACTCTTTTGTTCAGTTGCTTTTATCCCTTCCTTTACATAGAGAGCTACTCCTCCCCCTCTTCTCCCTGCCTGTCTCTCCTGTAGGTTATGTACCCTGGTATGTTAACATCCCAGTCATGGTTCTCTGTGTACCATGTTTCTGTGACTGCTACAATATCCAGGCATCCCTCTTCCATCAAGGCCACCAGCTCAGGGAGCTTGTTGCCCAGACTACGGGCATTGGTACTCATTACCCTCATTTCCTGATGGCCTTACTCCTTTTTGCCCCATCCCTGTCCTTCTTGCCTTTGTCACTTTTTCCATTTACCCCTTCCCTTCTCCCTATCGACACCTCTATGTTGGTGTTTACCGCACTTACTACCATGATTTCTTTTGGGGGGCTAGGATTTCCCTGCTCCTTTCCAGTGCCTCTCCCCTTGGCAAGTTTAAATGCTTGCCAATGAAGCATTTAAACCTATCACCTAGGATCCTGGTTCCCCTCTGGATAGATGCATCCCACTAGCCCTCCCGACTGCCCTGTCACACTGACAGTTCATCTTTAGGTCATCAGACATGATTACCCCTGGAACTCCTTCCTGGTTGTTAGTCGTTAACACCACGCCTCCCATTTTGTACTCCACCCCTGGGTTTCTATGTCCTAAGTGCATTATTTTGCACTTTTTCACACTAAAACCTAGCTGCCATACCCTTGACCACTCCTCTAGTTTCCTCAGGTCTCTGCTCATCCTTTACATCCCCCCTGGAGTGTTCACCCTATTGCACATCTTGCCTTCACCCACAAATAGGCATTAAATAGCACCAGTCCCAGCACTTATCCTTGAGGCACCCCACTGGTTGCCCTCCCATCATTGGAACAAACTCCATTTTCTACAACCTTCTGTCGCCTATCTCCTAATCAATTTCTTTCCCAGTTTGCCACCTTTTTACCTACCTAAGCTACTCAGCTTGTTTACTAGTGTCCTATGTGGAACAGTGTGGAAAGCCTTACTGAAATCTGGATAGACCACGTCCACTGCTCCTCCCTGATCTAATTTATTAGTCAGTTAGTCAAAGAAACCTATCAGATTTGTTTAACATGATCTACCCCCTGTGAATCCATGCTGTCTTAGGTCTTGTAACACATTGGATTCAATATATTCCACAATTCTTTCCTTCAACAGTGTTTCCATTAACTTTCCCACCACCAATATCAGGCTGACTGGCCTATAATTGCCAGCCTCTTCCCTGCTTCCACTTCTGTGAAGTGAGACTACATCTGCCCTCCTTCAGGCCTGTGGAACCACTCTAGTTTCCAGTGATTTGTTAAATAGGACTGTCAGAGGTGCAGCCAGTACCTCCCTGAGCTCCCTCAACACCCTTGGAGGCACTCCATCTGGCATCATTGCTTTGTCCACTTTCAGTCTCAGATTACTGCCTTCAGGATTCTCTCCTCTGAAAAAGGACTAGTGTCCACCCCCCTTCAAAGCTCCTGTTACTTTTTTGTGGTTCCTTTCCTTATTCTTCCTCTATGAACACTGAACAGAAGTACATGTTCAAAATGTTTGCGTTTTCCTGGTCCACTTTTGTGCAGCTCCCCCCACTTCCTTTTTAACTGTACAATCCCTCCTTTATAGTCTTCCACTTTTTGCTTATATACCTAAAAATGTCTAGTCCCCTTTTGATACTGCTTGGGCTAATCTTTCTTCAGTTTGTGCCTTTGCACTCCATACTGCTTTCCCTGCTTCCCTCTGTTTCTCCCAATACACCTCCCTATCCTCTTTCTCTCTCCGTCTCCTCGTACCTTCTGAATGCAACTCTTTTAGCCTTCACATTTTCAGCCACCTATTTTGAGAACTATGGCAGTCTGTTTTCCTCTTGCTTTTGTTCATTTGCTTGACACAGAGGTTTGTTGCCTTCACTGTGCCTGCTTTTGGCTTGGTCCACTGTTCCTCCAACCCCCCGGCCATCCCCCCGTACCAGGTCATCCCTGAGGCATTTAACCATCTTTATAAAATCTACCTTTCTGAAATCCAGGACCCTGGCCTACGTGTGGTTCAATTCTGCAGCCGTCCTTACATTGAACCACACTGTATGGTGATCACTGGTCCACAGGTGGCCTACCATCTTGACTTCTGCAACACTGTCCATGTTAGTTAGAACCAGGTCTAGTAGGGCCCACCACAAGTGGACTCACTGACTAGTTTTCTGAGGAATGTCCCCTACAGGGAGTCTAGGGTGTCCTGGCTTCTAGCTGAAGCTGCAGCTGGGAGGCTGCAGACTACATCTGACAGACTGAAGTCCTCCACCCGTAGCACCTCCCCCTTTTCTGCCATTTTGCCAATGGCTTCTAACAGTACCTTATCTACTGTTACTCCTCCTCCTTTTTCAGAGATCTGTAGTTCACACTGGAGCGAATAGTGGCTGCGTTCTCCAACTCCAGGGTGACCCACAGTACCTCTGCCCCACCTCAGTTCCCTGTCTCTCTGTCACCTTTATGTTTTTCTTCATATAAAGCAGCACACCCCTCCTTTCCTTCTCACCCTGTCCTTCCTGAACAGAGTGTAGCCTGGTATGGCCATGTCCCCGTCATGGTTTTCAGTGCACCATAACTCAGTAATGGCCACTATATCCAGGTTGGCCTCTGGCATGATAGCTTCTAGGTCTGGAATCTTATATCTTAGACTACTAGCCAGGTTCAGAATTTTTTTTTGAAATTAAGTTGCCCACAGACAACCCTGACCTGAAATTTAGTTGCCCCGCACAGGTTTTATGGTGTTCTTGAAATTTGACACAAATTTACACAATGTCAGTGAGTTTAGTGTTGTTGATAGTGGTGGCTCAACCACTCAACATTAAATTAACCCTTGAACTTAAAAAAATTCCAATAATTTTTTTATGCAAAACAAGAAAAACCAAAAACACACACACATATAGAGCAGCACCCGTGTCAGCGATCTTGCTTTTTGAGGTAATTTAGAAAGCAGATGCCCTTTGCGATTAATTTTAGTAGCTTAGTGGTGGCAACACTTCATTTTGGAGGAACAAATGTCAGTACAACAACAGCACCAAGCACATGTGTAGTCAAAAATAAGTACTCAGCTCATGGGTGCAGACTCAGAGTCAGACGATTTTTCAGCTGAACGTGAAGAAGCCATAGCACTGGAGCTGGTGCTTGAGAAAGAGAGTGGCCATGAATGTGCCTTGTTCCAGGCCCATCTTCAAGTCAGCACAAAATAGCCTTATGTGGTTAGAAATCATCAATGCTAGGACCATTGACATGTATGGACATTAAATCCTTCAATGTGTCCTGCTGCAGATTTGTTCTGGAACTAGACATAGTCAAGTTAATTGCTGACAATCCTCATTCAACAATAGCAGTGCTACATGACAATGTGTAAAGTAACTTCACTGTAAGAAATGCATCTTTAAATGCTGGTTGTCTAGTTGCCAAAAGCTTTGCTAGACAGTTTTTTGGGGTGTATATCTGTATGATGGCATGAAGGTGTAACTCAAAGAGCAACTCTGAACTTCAGCATGGGTTTTCATAAATAAGATGTTTTGGCGGTATCATGTGTAATGGGTGAAGAAAATTGGCAACTACAAAATGAAACTCAATTTACTTTAGTAACAAGTTAGCTACTATTTGAGAATAGCGAGGGTTGGGAATAGCAACAATGTAACCTTAGAATAGCGAGGGTTGGCAATAGCAACAATGTAATTTCAGAATAGCGAGGATGAATGACAGGGAGGGTTTAGTCATGTGGGTGAAATGGAGTAAAGCTGCCCATTGCTGCTGAGCTGGCTGCCTGGTATAGTGGATGCAAGCACCACCTGAAGTGGGAAAGGTCCCGGGTTTGGGACTGCCTGCTGGTATGTGTGTTTTTATTTACCTATTTTGGCTGTTGTACTTCTATTTTATTTGTAGTCTGTACTCCGGTTCCCCAACTATGCTGCCTCTGCTGCGGGATCTCCCCTGCATATTGTGGCCCCCCTCCCATGTGTGCCCCTGTGCCCCAGTGTCTGCTCCCTCTGGAAATGGTTATAATAATATGGGGGGTGCGGGGCGTAACCTCCGCATCACACTGTAGATTTTATTGTCCCTCTTCTTTCCTGTGTACTGCCATCACTGTATAGGAATTTGCTGTAGTTGGTGCAGTACTGATATCAGCTTCGGCATAATGTGCTCACTGTTATTCCACTTGCCTTTTAATTTTTGCAATTATGACATGGAACCATTTTGGCTGTTACAATTTAGTAGAGAATACATTTTTTTCATTTTCAATGTTCCTTTCCAAGATTTGGAGCACATCTTGGTAGTCCAGCTAGAAAGTCTGTATAGAAAATATTTGAAAACATTTGTCTCTCCCCTGTTAACCTCACAGTGCCTTTGTTTATGACATCATAGTGCTCTCCATGAGAACAGAATGTGATGTCACAAACTGCAACTGTGTGGTTAGCAGGAGAGTGTCAGATACATTTTGAAAGACTCAAAAAGTAATTTCTGCATTATCTACAATATTTAGTAGATCAATAGCAGGGGGAAGCAAAAAATAATAATAGTAAACTAGAAAATAATAAAGTTACAACATAACAGGTGTAAATCTAGCATTTGTAAGCTTTTTATTATAATAGAGAGTCGCTTTTTAAGCGGCAACCACTGACATATGGCACACTTGTTTTCTTCTTCTGTAATTACTGCTGTGAAATGATTTAGGAGACATTCAAAATGTTCGATTTGATATTGGGCCAGTTGCTTTTCACTGGTAGGATACTGAGTGGAGTCAAGGCACTGAAACCAGGAACATGGTGGTTGCTGGAATCTACTGAATCTAGTGGCGCCTATGTGCTCAAGAACAGCAGCAATCATTTCTTTCTTCTGGGCCAGAAGTCTTGGCTCTAAGGACCCAACAAGTTTCACCCCTTGAAATTCTTTTTCAGTCATGACAAGCTTTCGGACATACATCTCAGGAGTTTCTTTCATAGATTAAAGTTTCAGAACTGCACTTTCCAGTTTCTGAATGACTTTAAATAAAAGCAGGTCATCCCTCTGGAAAGTATGAGACAGTTCTGTCACAACAGTGATTAAATCCATCATGAAATGTACAATAGTAACACATTTGGCAGTCTTAGTTTCTTTTAGAATGCTTTTGACCCTGGCTGCATCAACCCCGACTGAGTGACCACCACATTCTGCATGTGACTGACTGTTACCTTGTAATTTTTTATCAGTGTCTTTAATGCTTGTGTTTGACTAGCAACCCATCACACTTGATGTATTCCACCAAAATAAGCTACTGTGGATTCAAAAGCATCTGCCAAAGTCTGCATCTAACAATGACTTTTAGGACTGAGGTGGTAGAACTTAAAAATGTCTTTTAAGACTGTCTCAAATTTTTGAAGATAGGGGTTATCTTTTTTGAGATCAAGAATTGCAATTCAAGACTGTGATTTAGGCAGTGGACAACGACAATATAAGGAAATTCATGCCAAAATGTAGCCTGCGCACAATTCATGCACCCCATATTTATGGCTGCCCCATCTAAGTTCAGGTCCACTAATTTAACTTTTAATTCCTGTGGACTAATTCTCACACATTGTAAGGTGGACAGTACTGCTCAGTTATGCCATCAGATGTGGCAGATTCCAGGTCCACAAGATTCACAAAAATGGTTCTTAGTTTTCCACCCTGGACAAACCTGTCATATACAGATTCCTGCTCTGCTACCAATCTGCCAGTAGATCCAACAGGCAGGCTTAGCAGCACAGTCCAGCTAGCGCACATAGAAATCTAGCACACATTGAATGTCCTTAAGGTAGCTCTGTTTAAGGGATTTTGTAATTGCCTGCAAAAAACCCTTTATGCCATGGATGTTGAGATAATTTGAACCAAGATTAAGGTAATTTTTTGTCTGCTGTTTGACAAATGTAGTCCGTGAAACTGTACTTGTGTTTTGCCACCGTGTGTAAGCAATGTTAAACAGACCACAACATTTCTAAATCTTGTCCTGATGCATTTTCCTAACAAGTTTATTTAGGGGAGCTTCTCTGGGGCAGCATGACACTTTCTCTGCTTCAACACATTTAATGTGAGCAGTTGATTGGTCATGGACATGCAAAGAATCCATTTGAAAGGTGAAACACCCAAGCAGAAAAGGACTATCTTGTTTGCAAGTTTGTCATGCTTTTGACAAGTAGTAAACATTTTTTTATCTGTCTCATTATCATGAGTAACCCATGGGTATTTTTCTTTCCATGTTTGCTGGAAAGTGCACTTAAATTTGAATTTGTCATAATCTCTAGCATTCTCTTTATTTTCATAAGCTCTGTGTAACCATTTGCTACCTCCTACCTCAGGATCAGGACTACTTGTACTTGTGCTTGGTGCAGACTGATTAATTTCTTTTCCTAGGAAAGCAAACAGTGTGGTTTGATGACTTTGTTATTACACACTCCACTTACTGTGTCTGTGTTTTATTTTAGTGACATATGATGTGACTGTTGTCTTGTTACTGTCTGTCTAGTCTGAGCACAGTTAGATTCAGATTTTGCAAATGGCAAAGCAGTACAACTATAGTGTATACAGTGACAGTTCTATAATGTGAGTGACAGAAGAGATAGGGTGGGCTGCCAAGCTGGGGTATACTTTGTGTTTTAGCAAGCCTTAGGAACATACAGTGTGGGATTTACCACTATGTACGAATGGTCCAGTGGGGGATGTTTTAATGCTTTTACTTTTTATATTTTTCTCAGTCACCACTTCCGACAATAAGTATGCATTCATTACTTTACTTTATTTTCCCAATCCCCAGTCAGACAGAACACAGGAGTAAATCGGTACTCAGCAGAGCCAGAGCATAATATGTGCTTGTTTACACTAAAGTTTCTTAAAATGTTATATTTCTTTCTTTTCCAAAGCAGCCAGTTAGTGTACACTGTCATGAACCCACTCCTGGGAGTCAGGCCCACTGAGCTCACAGTGCCCACCCTTCAGTGCAATCCATGATGGGGGGGGACAGAGATACCCTCCTCATCCTTTTTAAATGCACCTCTGCCATGAGGATTGGACTGGCAGTATAGCCTAGAGGTTAGAGGAACGAGGTGTGAACAAGCTTGGTACATCCAGCAGACCAGACCTGAGTTTGATTCTCACAACCTCCACTTGCATACTGTGTGACTCTGAGCAAGTCACTTAACCACCCAGTGCTCCCAGGTCGCTCCTGAAAACAGGCACTTGTGCCTAGTGGGCTTTACCCGGTTACCAAAAGACTAAAATAAAAAAAAAGGATTCTCAGTGGCCCTCTATTCTGGATAAGAGCACAATACCTGTCTCGAGTCTTATGGCCAGAAATGAACCCTTCCTTGGCTATTACATGAAGGAGGAAGACCCAGGCATTACACTGTGTTTGGGGGTAGCAGTGTAGCACCCAATTTGGCCTTCACCCTACAGGGTAGCAACAGCCTAGTTCACAATCCCTGCAGATTCATATGAGATATTGGTATTCTCCCTATCCTTCCAGATGTCCCTAACAGACCCTTTTCTCAATCTGGTTGCTTGTGGTGGCCCCTCTAAGTAATTAACAGTTTTCATAGATTATTAATAAATCTTCTACAGTCACACATACAATACAAGAACCCTAACATGGGCAGAATTTCTTTAGAAAAGCAAACGTTTTTACTAAAATAAATAAATTCAGTTACAACTAAAAGAAAACATATACTAAATTAGGTTGCAGTATAAGAAATGAAATGGAAAAGTATACAGAAAAATGCACTAAGACAGGTTAGCTAAGTCTACCTGAGATATGAAAATGTCAAAGTCCAGAGAATCACTGGTTTTCAAAAATATTTCAGCCTTTTGGTAGCAGTCTTTGGTTCTTAGGCAGTCTCTGTGCTGGCAGCTGTTATCTTGTGGTCAGAAGAGTCCAAGAAAAATGTGTGTTCAAATGCCCTGATCAGGGGCTATTTATACTTCTCTGTAACTCTTGAAATAGTGAGTGAAAATCTCACAACATTTAGACCAGTAGATGGTGTAACACTTGGCCAGCTGATTATGATTGCTCTATGATATTTGTATATAGAATGTTGTATGTGAGTGTCTCTCATGAGACAGCCTGTGGGATGCACCCCCAGGTTTCATTTAAAATGACAGGATCACACAGCAGATCTCTGTAATGTGATGAACTTCCAAAATATTGCATTTTATGGCCATGTTTATGACCTGTGCTGCTTTGAAGTCAGGAAGCTAAATATGCAATTTATTATAGGACAGGATCAAGCTATCTCACAGTTAGGTGACAAACTGCAGAGTTGTAAAAACCTGAGATGTCTTTGGAAACAGGAAACCACACAAAATTAAGGAGTCATATTGGGAAATTCGTTTTGCTGATGTCATCTTATTTAATATACCTCCTGATAGGATATCCTGTTTTGTATAATTTTTATATTCTAAAAGGAGGAGCAAGATGGCATCGTAGAAGGGGTGGAGACACTGCATTTAAACTGTATTCTGTATTTTCACTGACACACATTTCTTTGTGGGCACTTAGAAACAAGAACTAGCTATATGCACTGTAAGAAGGTAATATATTAGATAGAAAAGTCTAATTGTATTGTGGTAGGAGTTTATGTTTGTACTTTAACCTTGTTCTTTTTAGTGATTGTATGCTTTGTGATATATGGTTCTGTGTTTACATTTTAAATATTTTTATCCATTTTTAAGTTAATCTATATTTAAAAAGACTGCCTGGGTGTGTGTTCAAAATTCTTTCTTTTGCACATGATATATGGAGGGTTAAGATTGACAAAACTGTTCATAAGCTTAATGTTGTTACCAAACTGGGAAAAGGTGAGAATATACCTAAGGACTTTTATAGAGTTTTAAGGGTTCATTGTGGATACCTGGTTAGGTGCCCTTAGATGAAAGATATCTGGCATCCCCCGAAGAGCAGATTATCTGATCTTGTACATTTGGGTATGCTAGCATAAGCTTCACAGTTTGAATTCCCCCCAGAACTTGAGACCAAAGGTGATTCAGACCCACAAGCAGACAGGAGGGTTACCCTGTTCTGTTACCTGTTCACAATGCTGCACTCAGAGGTTGGCACTGTGGGAGCAGAAGGCTTGACCTGCTGAGCAGGGTTTGTGAAAGATGGCACTGTTGCACTTTACAAAACTCTTATTTTCCCGATAATCTTTGATGCTAGATTCTCATAGTTAACCTAGGTTTTACAATCTCACACAGGTATGCTACAAAGATCTGTTTCTTTTCCTTTTACCTCACACTGGCCTGTTAGAAGGATCTTTACTGGCTAAAACATCCTGGGCTTTGAAATGGCTTAATTTCAATAGTTATAAGGAAGATCATATAAGTTTTATGATTATACAGGGGATTTTATTACTTCTGTTCCCGTGGTCAGTTCCTATTGGAAATGTCCCTTTGATCATACATCCACACGCTTTTTAACAAAAATTTGTCAGATTCCTGCAAGCAGCTGACCTCTCAGGTCAGAAGAAGGTCAAATATCTTTTTTAAGAAAAAATCCAGTCTTTTCTCTGTGTGCCTTTGCTGACATTGACATGTACATAGAATTACAATAAAAAACATACATACAAGAGGATAATATCTACAAATAAGAGCTAGCAGCCAGGCAGCTCACCACAACCCCTCCCCCCAGACTGAATTTGTGGGAATGCATCCCTAGGCAGGGTATGATTTTCACAAATTCTGTTCACTGCTCTAACTGGCGAGATAGCCCATCTGCGTTGGCATTGGCCGATCTGGCCCTGTGGGTAATGGCCATATCATAATCTTGTAAGGTAATGCTCCATCTTAAGAGATGACAGTTCATTTTACCCATATGAGTCAGCCACACCAGGGGGTTATGATCGGTCTGTACCTCGAAGTGCCTCCTGTAGAGGTATGGCTCCAATTTCTTCAGGGCCCATACAAGCGCAAGGCATTCCTTCTCAACTGTGGAACAGGCCTGCTCCCGGGGAAGCAAATTTTTGCTAAGATACACTACTGGGTGATCTTTCCCTTGGTTAGAGGTCTGACTGAGGACTGCTCCAATCCCCAGATCTGAGGCATCTGTCTGGACTACAAATGGCTTACTGTAATATGGACTAGCCAACACAGGGGCACTGCACAGTACCTCCTTTAGCCATGCAAAGGCTTGTTCACAATATGTCACCACTGACTTGTCCAGTAGTTTGTCCATCCATGGCATTGGGTGGGCGTCAGACTTTGTGACTGTGTTGAGTCCACGATAGTCCACACAAAAGTGAATAGAGCCATCTGGCTTGAGAACAAGGACTACGGGTGAGGCCCAGGGGCTTTGGGATTTCTGGCTTAACCCTAAATCCAGCATTTCATCCACCTCCCTCCTAATGTCCTTTAGGATGGCCTCAGACACCTGGTAGGTTGTCCGCCATATGGGCATTTGCGTCCCCGCGTCTACGTCATGTGTTGCTAAGGGGGTTAGTCCAGGCTTGGCTGTAAACAAAGGGTCAAAATCCGTTAAAACCTCCCTCACTTCATGATTCTGTTCTGGGGTCAACTGGGGAGACAGTTTGATTGCCTTCACAGAGGATTCCCACTTGCTTTCTGCTAGCAAGTCCAGTAGGGGTTCTTCTTTGTCCATCTCCTCCCATGGACTACACACTGCAAATACGATGTCAGCCCTGTTTGCATATGGCTTCATCATGTTGACATGGTACAGTCTATGGGTATGTCTCCTGTCAGGCAGTTCTACATAGTTCATGTCATTAACCTGTCAGACTACCTTGTATGGTTCTGCCCACTCAGCCTGCAGCTTATCCTAGCGGACTGAGATTTGGACCATGATTTCCTGACCTACACCATATGAGTGAGCTCTGGCTCTGCAGTCGTATCAGACCTTTTGCTTCTGCTGGGCAGCTGACAGGTTGCTCTGGGCTGCTCTCATAAGCTCCTTCAGCTTTTCCCTAAACTTCAGGACATACTCCACTATGGGAGTTCTCTGGGTGGCGTGCTTGCCTTCCCAGTCTTCCTGGATGAAGTCTAGGGGCCCATGCACCCTACGTCCATATAAGAGTTAGAAGGGGGAGAATCCTGTTGACTCTTGGGGCACCCCCTGTATGTGAACAACAGGTAGGGAAGGTATTTCTCCCAGTCTCTCCCATGCTGTTAAGAAAATGCTTGGAACATCAATTTTAGGGTACCATTAAACCTTTCCACAAATCCATTGGCTTATGGGTGATAAGATGTCATGCATCTCTACACCACCCCACAATTCTCCCACAAACACTTCATCAGGTCTGACATGGAGGTACCCCCTTGATTAGTGATAACCTCCTGCAGATACCCGACATAGGAGAAAATCCCTAGCAAGGCATCTGCCACTTTGTCTGTCCTAAGTGAGGAAAGGGCCACCACCTCTGGGTATTGGGTGGCATAATCTACCACTGTCAAGATAAACCTCTTCCTGGAGGAGCTTGGGGTACTTAAAGGTCCCACAATATCCATTCCTATCCCTTGGAATGACTCCTTCACAGTGGGCAAGGGAATTATGGCGGCTTTGGTTTTACTACCTGCCTTCTCTATTTTGTTGGCACCTGTGATAAGACCTGCAATATTCCTTCACTTTCTGGGTGAAGTTGGCCAATAAAAATTCTGGGTAAATTGCTGCATGGTGCATGCAATTCCCAGATGTCTGGACATGGGGATATCATGAGCAATCTTGAGCAACTGCTCAAGGTACCCCTGGAGAATGACAAGCTGCCTGCCATCACCCCTCCCTCTGTTCTTACATCCTGCGTATACAACAGTCCATTGTCCCAAAATACGCTATGTCTCACATGACCTCCCTCTGTCCCATCAGATTCTGCAAAAGCCCTTAGCCTCTCCAAACTAGGGTAGGTCCTCTGAGCAGCTGCAAATTCTTCACATCTTCCCAAGGCATGGGACATGTCCCCTTCAGTTCCTAAACTGGGATCCATAGCTCTAGCATCAGGGCATTCAGGGTCACTGCCATCCCTAACCTTCTGACCAGTGGTTATCCCTTCCTCCTCAGAGTAACCTTTGTAGCTGTTTTGTGAATTTCTACTTTTGGAGGTCTTACCCCCCTTTCACTACTCTCCATTTCAGGAAACACTGGCTGGGGTACCAGCCCCCCATTGTTTTCCACAGGGGCTTCTATGGGGTCCAGGGAACCACAATTGGCTTTTGCCGTCTGACTGCAGGCAACCACACACACCACCCCTTCTGGAGATTGTTCCTTATAATCACATCCAGGGTGAGGTTGTCTGCTACTGTTACCTTTTGCACCCTCTCTCCTGTCTCACCCCAGTCCAGGAGAACACTAGCCAGTGGCAGAGTTTTCCCTTCCCCAGTGAATCCCCACACCATTATTAACTGATTAGGTATAAGCTGTCAGGCTCAACCAAATCCCCTTTTACTAAGGTAAGAGACAACCCCATGTCCCTTAACTCATGGGTATGCACCCCATTTACAGTAACCGGATGTATGTGCTCCCTCATGTTTATAGGCATGCTTTTAGGGATACACAGTACACCCAACTCTGTTTGAGCACCACTTTGTCCACTCTGTGCCTTTTTAGGACACTGCCTAGTGAGATGCCCTGGCTGTTTACAAAACCAACAATCATTATTTCTTTTATCTGATAAATTCCTTTTTTGTAACCTGGGGCTTCCCCCTTTCTGTGATGGCAGTGAGGGTTTTAGCTGTCCTGAAAGCGTGCTTTTCCCTTTCTCTGCTGCCACACCCGCCCACTCCCTTTCAGAGCAGGCTGGCTCCTGGCATAGTGGTCTGAGAGCCCAGCAGCTTCCTGTGCTGTTTTGGGGTCTCAGTCCTCTAATCAGGTTTTTAGCTCTGCTGGGAAAGCCCAAAAGAATTGCTCCAGGAGTACAACCTCCTCAATTTTCTCTACAGAGTTTGCTTCCATTCCCTCCCACCATTTTAAAAACTGATGTTGCTTTGTGGCG
The DNA here is from genome assembly GCA_016271365.2 of Neoceratodus forsteri. Classification (NCBI taxonomy): domain Eukaryota; kingdom Metazoa; phylum Chordata; order Ceratodontiformes; family Ceratodontidae; genus Neoceratodus; species Neoceratodus forsteri. The sequence continues at coordinate 496,425,240 of CM028129.1, read as the reverse complement.
AGTTCCTCATAGCTCATGTCAGGGCTACTACAGAGCTTATGGAACATAACCCTGTATGCTTCAGGTGTTAATTCATACTTTTTAAGCAATGCAGCTTTAAGTTTCTCATAATTACTACTGCCCTGATTGTCCATTTGGCCTAGTGCTTCATGCCCTTTCCCAGTAAGCAGTGGGGATAGCTGGAAGCTCCTGGACTCCCTGGGTATTTTAGCCTGGATACAGACCTTTTCAAACGAATTCAAAAATGCATCCATATCCTCCCCCTCTTTAAACTCAGCTATTAATTTGGAATTTAACTTCTACCCCAGTCCTAGATTTCCAGGTTCACCCATGCCACTTACCTCCTCTGGCACTTGTCGTTGGAGTCTTAGCTTCACCAGTTTAAATTCCCTCTGGCTGTCCCTTCCCCCCTCTCTCAGCCTCTCTCTGAAGCTGCCTTTTTTCTTCCTCAGCCTCTCTCTGATGCTGGTTTTCTTTTTCCTGCATCTCCAGCTCGACCTGGAACTTCCTCTGCTCGAGTTCCATTTGCTGCTGGGCTTCAAACTTCTGCTTGAATTCCAGCTTTAATCTCAACTCTAGCTGCAGCCTGATCCCTTCTGGCTCCAGCTTTGTGGTGACTCTCCCCTAGCACTGTGGCTCTGGGTTCCCTCTGGTCTTGCTGTCCTCCTCCCTGGGACTGGACTCTGCAATGCCCTTGGCAACCCCATACCCAAGGTCTGGTCCCTTTCAGTCACTGGCTCTCACTCGAGGTCCTGGGAGGTTGCTAGCTCATCAGCTGCCACAAGAGCCTCCATTAGGTGCTTTTTGGTTCACCAATCACACTGGACCCCTCTTTCCTGATACAACTGCTTTAGGTATTCTGCAGTGTATTCGCTGTAGGTGGAAGCCATTTTCTTCCATAACTACTGCTACACTAGCTTGCCCCAGAGGAAAAAAAACAAAAACAGGTCAGGAACTTTATACTGTAACCAAAATATATATATATATATATATATATATATATATATATATATAGCACAGTAGTGCTACCATAGTTAGGGTTGAGGAGCCATTTAGTTTAGTTTAGTTTAGTTTATTAGTCTAGGAATTAATACCTTTGAGCCAAGGCTCTTTTACAAAGGTTCCACGTCACAAAGAACATTTAACAAAGCACGATACACATTACAGGTAAAACCAGACAGGAAAGTTACATCATAAATTTGCTATTAACAGTTTAAGGCAGTAACGTTTTTAAGTTTCATAGAAAAACAAGCTATAACAGGTTCAAGCAAGTAGACAATTTCGAGTTAAGAAACTTCCAGAGAGGGTGATCATTAGGCACCAAAAGGAGGCTAGAGAGGAGGGAAAGGTAGTGAGCGGGAGAGTGTGAGAGGGGACAGGAAAAAAGGGGGGGAGTGAGTTTGGGTGGGAGACAGGAAGTAGTAGAGGTACCAGAGGGTTCATTAGTCAGGGAGGAAGAGGCCTCAGATGTGAGGATGGACATGAGGAGTAGTAGTCTTTATCTAGTGCAATCACAGTTGCTAGTGGTGGTGAGGTGGGCATAGAGCATGGATTTGAAAGCTTGCACAGGTTAAGGATAGAGTAGGTGGACTAAGCGCATTGAACCATGTCGGGGCCCTGTATGCGAAAGATCTTTGTTTTTTAAACCCCAAATTTTGCACCTTAATAACTTTGCAACCATTGGGCAGATTTGCCTGAAATTTGGAATACGTGATCAAGACCCATATGCCTTGGTATCTGCCAAGTGTTGTACCAGTCAGATATATGGTTGCGGAGTTATTAAGCATGATTTGCGCATGTGTTTACGCTTTTTGGGGAATTCTACGGTCATGCCTACAGATCGTACGGTTTGCGTGACCAGTCCGAAATCTTCAGGTAACATCCGGCCAGGGTTCCCAATGTGCCTTTTGAAGATTTCATGAAAAAATATTAAACAGTTCAAAAGTTATTCAAAAAGCAAGTTCCCATTATAAGTCAATGGGAAAAGTTAACAAAAAGTTTGACAGTGTCGCAAATGCAGTTTTTACTTTCGCAAATGGCCCTTTTACTGTCGCAAATCCACCATTTTGTTTTCAGTTAGCAATCAGAAAAATGCTTGCCAATTAAATCTGGGACCCTTTAGCAACCTAATTATTTTTGTATTCACCTAGTCGGCCCCAGAGGATGCTAGCCACATCATTATTTTGGTGTAAACCCCCCCCAGAAATATGTTTTTCAAGTTTCTGGAAAAAGTACTTTTGCAAAGTAGTGTTGAATGTGTGACACTGTCGAATGAATTTGCGAAAGCTTTCGCAAAGTTTGACAGTACTTTTCCAGGGTGTGTGAAAATGACAGCAATTGTTTGGCGCTGTGCTGCAAAAGAACAATTTGGTGTTTTGGGCTGAAATTTGGAGGGAACGCAGCTGACATGTTACAGATGTGCCTTTCAGTGTTTCTTTGAAAAACTATTACATGGTGGCAAAGTTATGCCACTCCAAAGTTGACACTTTTTCCCATAGGATAACATTATGACAAGCGACGCATTACAGTAAGCCTTTGGCATCCTGTTGCAAAATAACGGGTTGGTCTTCTTTCCTCAAATTTGGAGGGAAGGCAGCCAACATCCCACAGATGTGCCTTTTAGTGGTTTGGTTAAAAAATATTACAGGGAGGCAAAGTTATGGCACTCTGAACTTCTCTTGTTTCCCCATAGGATAACATTATGGCGTTCGCCGTGCCTTTCAGGGCCTGTATCTCAGAAACGGTGCGAGATACGGACTTTTTGTCAAAAAAAATATTTAGCCCCCTAATAGGGGCTCAGAATAAAACTAGCCAGGAAAGTGATAATTCGTATGACTTTTACATTTTTTTTCTACATTGTACGGTTCCAGAGATATAAGCAATTTAGTAATCCAAGTCCTCATTTTCTGTTCCGAGAGTCATTATTTTGAATACATTCTTTGTACTCACTGTCTTTCTCTATGCAGCTTTTGGGAAAAACCAGCCTGTGTACTTACATTGCTGTTACGACTACTGTTTCCGTTTGCGGTTCCGTACCTGTTTCTACCTCCACTGCTCACCTCTATGCCACCATGTGTGTTACCCTTTGTGTTTTCATTTGCAGTTGCGTTTGTATTGTTTGTAACATTTTTGCCTACGCTACTGTTTATCTTTCTGTTTCATTTTGTGTCACCATTCACATTACAATTTGCGTTTGCAGGCACAATGTTACTATGTGAGAAGACATCACGTGATAGGCCCTTGGGGTCCGAAGGGCCCCATGCTCCCGCCATCAGGTGTGGTGGGAGCAAGGTGCTGGCCCCGCTGCCGCATTATGTGGCAGCAGCACATTACATTCATTATTTCTCATAATCATTCTCAAAAAAGAGGGGAACTCAGAGGCAATCAACTCCATTTACTGCATCAGTTAGGGCAGTATGCAGCGGGAGCGTGGGGCATGCTTCTGCTGCCGCATTACGTGGTGGGAGCATGGGGCCTGAGGGGAGCTGCACTCCCACTGCCTTATTCTGCTGCCGCATTACGTGGCAGGAGCGCAGGGCCTGAAGGGCCCTGCACTGCTGCCAGCACATTACATTCACTATTTCTCATAATCATTCTCAAAAGAGGGGAACTGAGAGACAATCAAGTCCACTTACTGCATCAGTTAGGGCAGTATGTGGTGGGAGTGTGGGGCGTGCTTCTGCTGCTGCATTATGTGGCAGGAGCGGGGGGCCTGAAGGGCCCATGCTCCTGCTGCCACATTATGTGGCAGCAGTGCATTGCATTCACTGTCTTATAATCATTCTCAAAGAGAGGGGAACTTAGAGGCAATAAAGTCTGTTTACTGCATCAGTTAGGGCAGTATGTGGCGGGAGCATGGGGCATGCTTCTGCTCCCGCCACCACATTATGTGGCGGCAGTGCATTACATTCACTATTTCTCATAAACATTCTCAAAAAGAAGGGAAATTAGAGGCAATCAGTTAGGGTTGTTCCACAGTGGCAAAAGTGAGAGAATTTGATGTTAGGGTTGAACCCTCCTTTGCACCGCTCCAGTCCATCCTGCCAACCAGAATCGGGGTGTGCGTTGGGCTCATCAGTCCTGACTGTCACCCCATTCTCGTATTCCTCAGCTTCTTTTCACATGTGATGGTGAGAGTTAGGCGTTATGTGATATTTAGTGTTTTTCAGAACTGTTTCGGTTTTGCTTTCATGTGGTGGGACCGTGGGGGCTGAAGTGTCCTGCAGTCCTGCTGTTGTATGATATCCGGTGTTTTTACTGCTGTTAATGTTTCTGTTTTGTGTGGTGGGAGTGTGGGGTCAGAAGGGCCCTGTGCTCCCGCTGCTGTATTATATGTAGTATATTTCAGAACTGTTTATGTTTGTGTTTTGTGTGGTGTCACTGTATTACATGCAGTGTTTTTCAGTATTGTTTATCTTTGTGCTTTGATTTGTACTGCCATGTGTATTGACATTTCTAATTGGTGCCACTGTGTTACTGTGTGTGAAGACATCATGTGACACCTATTCATCCTGAGCAACAGTGACACACAGAGAAACAGGCACACATAGAAGTAGGGGGGAGGCCCATGGTAACAGGAATACTATAAGACTTGCTGCATGTTAAGTGAAGAACCACAGGCAAAGAATGGTGATGCAGATCAATTGTACAACTTCCTGATTACAGGTAAAGTGTAGTTAGCATTGTTGTCGCTTGAATGTTTTCAGTCAGGCAATGTCTCTTCAAACTGTGACACCGGGTACGGGATGCTTAGCAGAAACCCACAGTACAGCTGAGGGTGTGGACATCAATGGTAGACATCAGTGATTTTCAGGGACACTCAAGTTAGCACAGTTAGTGTTTGTGTTGACTGAGAAAAGTAAAACCCCCTCCCCCAAAGTGTGTACAGCATTATGAGTACCGATACGCAGCAAGAATGAAGCAAGTAACATCAATGGTACAGCTCTGTAATTGTTGATACACATAACTTAGCACAGTTAGGGTTTCTATGGGTTCACACAGGTAATTTCCACATGTGTACCAATTACTGATTCTGACTGTCCATTCACAACTGCATGTCCTTAGGTAGGATGTCACACAGCTCTCTAGACCAGGTACTGCACTCTGACTGTTGAGTGACTGTAGATGTAAGTGCGGGACAAGTTAGTTAGCTTAGTTAGGAGTTACAGGATATCTGTAACTCAATGTATGAACACCTAGCCCACATATTACACACTTTGTTAACAGTACAGAACAGAAAAAAGCATGGAGGTGAACAGTGCGATGAGGGAACTGCACTTCCACATCACTTGCTGCATCCTAAGTAAACAGCTGCAGGCAAAGATAGGCAATGTAAATATGTTGTGCAGCTCTTTGATTACAGGAATAGTCAAGTAAGCACAGTTGGAACTTGACTGTATTCAGGCAGGACATGTGTATGCAAATGTGACAGTGGGTACTACATTGTAGGTGTAGGTACAGAACACACATCAGGGAATGCAAATGTTAGTGGATATACAGAACTCAGGTGAGGGTTTGTACGTGAATGGCACACATCACTGCTTGCAGTACAACTGAAGTTACCTTATTTAGGATTAGCATGGATTTAGGCAGCTAGAGCTGCTGCGCCTCTGACAATTTGTGGTGCTTTATGACTTGTACAGTGAAGCTGCCACAGTTAGGAGTTGCAGAAGCTTAGCCAGGGAATCGCAGTAGACATAGCAGTGACTGCATCCTAAGTGTATCGTCACAGCTGCATAGTGTTAGGTAGTGATGTGCGGCACCTTGCTGCAGTAATTACTATATGCTGAATGTAGAGGCACAGGAAAAGCAAGTGCATTGCAGACTTTTTTACACTCTTAGGACTTATAGGAAGTGTGACATGCAATGTGCCACATCGTTGCCTATGTAGTGGATACTGAGTGAACAGCATAGCAGCCAAACAAAATCATGGACACAGAGTTGTGGCACTATTCGTTGCAGTTGATTTGCATGTTAATGGAAACAACAGTTCTGTTCTAATGTCGTTGCACTATTGTCAGTAAAGACTCAACACAGGTGGTTATGTTTTAAAAAAGATTTATTGCCAATTGGTGAAACAGAAAAAGGCCCAATTAAGACTGTTTTACTTTACAAATCAGTCTCACAATACAATCCTTGTATGTGTGTAATCATTGCTTGAATATATGTAAATGTGTCACATTTATAGTGACTAGATTATATGAATTGGAGCAAGTATGTGATATTGTAATACAGTATAGAAAGAAGGTAGCATAAGAAGGAATTGGTACTATTTATTGTGATTGTGTAATAGGGCACACATGTTGAGGTTCAGTGTTTGCTGTCCTTGCAGTGTTCTTCTTATCTTTTGTTGGTGGGGTTGTTATCTACCTTCTATGCATATACCTGGTTCTTTAATAGCTGGTCACTGTCTTTAATCAGGTTTTCTGTGTTTACAGTGACATTTAAGTGTTCACTACTCTTTGTGGGAAGAGTGCTTTCTGACATTTCTCCTGTACTTGTGACAGTCAAGCTTTACTTGTGGCTCTTCATTGTATATTTGCTACTGATCTTGAAGGGACTTTGTATAAGAATGTTGTCAGTTTTTAAAGTAGTTGAATATTCCAGTTCTGTGTCGTACATTACTTGTGTCCTATGTTAATAAAGGCATGTCAGGATCTTCTAAGCAGTGATTACACACATGAAACATAAATGTGTAGTTGTTATTGTGTGACTGATAATGCGGATGTTCTTGGGGTGGGGGAAAAACCATATACTAAGTGTTTAAGTAATAGAATATTAAAAAATTCTGATTTCAGTGACATTAGATTACTGGCATGTTCAGTTAAATATTTAATGATATGTCACTGACTAGGAGCATGTGGAAAATTCCCACCTGACCCTTCAATAGAGGCGATCATAAAGATTGTCAGGAACAGGTATGAAGTACGCTGTGATCAGTAACAGTGTCTGATTTACAATTGTCAACATTGTTAACATAGGCTAGAAAAACTTGTATGACAAGTACAAAAAAAGTCGTATTATTACAGGAACAAAAAACATTTTTTTCAATTGTTACATTGGTTTATATGTTACTCTGAACTAGTAAGTTAAAAATGTGCATGGTATGCTGTCTTTACCAAAGATGTGGTTCATTGAACTTAAACAGTATAGTACTGCATTACATGTCAAACATTCATTTGTACTGAACTATTATACTAATACTTTTAGTAGAACTGTAAAAGTAGTTAGCAACAATGGCAAGGTGGAATAAGAATGCAAATATATTTTACAAGTAATTAAAAAGTCATGGCAAAATCAGTTAATGGTAAGATGCAATCAGCCAGTATTTACACTTGCTTCATTCAACTTGTAGCACTATGAATAAAGATTGGTATTTTGACATATGTAGAATATCAATATAACAAATAAAGCAGGCATAGTTCAACACTGTTGCATGGTGAGCGAATAATGTTGTTGTCTACATGTGAATAGCTAATAGACAAAAACAAGTGGTGATTGACAACTTGTGCCAGACTGTATCGTTTGGTGAATGAGCCATGTGTTGCTCAGTTATTTACAATGGTAACTGATAACTTTTGTTTCTCTGTAGAGAGTAACAATTAGAAACTGGCAGCAATTTCTTGTTATGTATGGGTATCATACAGTAACAAGAAAAGATATGTACAGAAGAGGAGAGGCAGGAATGCCTCTCTTTTGAGATGTACAATCTTTGATAGACATGTAAGCATGGTTTCTCTAGTGACTGTGAATACTGTTGGCACCAACTGAAGCCACTACAACAATTTCCATGTTGTCACTGATCGACACAAGATCTTAGATGTCAGAGTGCATGAAATGTGTTCAGTATAGCATTTTGTTGAAATGCAATGTTTTATTGAGAGTCGTAGATTGGAGACAATTGTACTGACCTACGACTGTTTCTGTCACAAAGTAGTCATTATAAAAATGCAACATGTTCTGTCCTATTCTTCTGAAATATGAAGGTCATCATAATTCTTCAATATTAGAAGATATGCATTTATTAAGTGTTATGACAGTCTCTGTTTAAAACTGCTTGTAGAGTCGTCACACTCAACCCATCCACTTCTGTACCTTAGTAAACAGGTGTAACGGCCAGAATGCATGGATTAGCCATGGTGATAGATTATACTGTGAGTGTCAAACACTGATTGGTTAAAGACTATTTTACCAGCTGTGTAGTCTGTGATAGGAGTGTCAGCTCTGAGTCCGTTGGAGTCAAACCTGTGCAACATAAGCAACAGATACTGAGATGAATTCCTAAGACGTATGGACTGAGTGCATCTGCCTCCACACCTTTTGCAGGAGTGACCACATTGAGCATTGATGAATAGCTGTCAACATTTGACAGTTTTGGCTTGAGGGACAAAAAGAGTAATCCACAGCATGTCTTCTGTGGTTTCACGCTGTGAATGGCCACATGAAACACATACATATTTGGTTACATATGACACTGTGAAGTAGTGACGCATTGGGGTGCTGTCTTCATCCAAGTTGTTTATGACAGCCATCATAAACTTACTAGTGTCTTGCTGTATGTCAGCAGCAAATGTACTACATCCATCATAAGTACCTAACAGCTGTCGAAGTGGTGTTAGTGACTGTACATTGTGAGACTGGTCAGAAGTCATGTTGATAATCTGCTTTAAAGCGTTTGATAGAGCATTGTCTTGTGAAGCAGATATTGCCTGCACAAAGTGTGCTATGTAGAAAACTTGCATAGCTGAGTTAGCATAGCAGTTGACTCTAGTGCTGTTGTCAAACACTGGCACAGCAACTACACCAACTGATTTCTGATGAATTGCTGGCTGTGAATGTTTACTTGAAGTTGTGACCTTTATTGAACTCTTTTGAGTTGAATCACTTCTGAAGCTTGTGGCTGTTTGTTGCACCTGTAGATTTGACTGTATGATGTGAGACAGCCAGATATGTAGGCAGTGGTATTAAAGACATTTGTGGCTAATGTAGAGTACGTAATCTGTTGTACTCAAGAATATATCATTTGTCAGCTCATATTTTCTGAGGTGTTAGAGTTATAATGTGCAACCCAAAAAGACTGCAGACGTGTGAAAGTGCGACATAGCTAGTGCCATCCTTGAAAATGTCTGTACCTATGTCCACCATTGCTGAATCCAAACTCAAGCCCTGAGATTTGTGAATGGACACAGCATGTGCAACACATAATGGGAATTGTTTCCTGTTTACATAGATATCCTTAAATACCTGGAATTTTATGCGGATCCATTCTATGTGTACAGGCTGTTCCATGTTGTCAAAGTGAACTACAAGTGTCTCGATAAATGTCTTCTGGACATTGTAGACAGAGTCAGTAATGTTTCCCATGGCACCATTTGCCATGCCTTGTTCAACATCTAGATTATGTTGCAGCATGATGCATGCATTCTTACAAAGTGTGAGAACAGCTTCTACGCCAGCTGTGCTTGAAACATCTGACTTGAGTTCACTGAGTCATTCAGTCATCTTTGCTACTAGGTTGCGACTAAGAATGACACCATCAACTGTATCAACAGCATGCAGAGTTAGAATTTCTTGGTTTTCTCTCTGCAGCATTAGATTGTTGAACTCAGTGCATTTCTTTAGTCATGGCATAAGACACACTATGTGTGTCCCTGTAGAGTATACATCAGCTGAAAACATTACATGCTGTTTCTATGGATGCAGTATCTACTGTGATTCTCTGATTGTTTAACATGCAAACATGTTCTGATAACAGAGAACCTGTGCGAGCTTCATCTAAAAGTGATTTGTAAGCCAGATCACCACTTTGGCGCATGTTCTCAGACAACTCAACATAGGTAAATAATTCCCATATGTTATAGCCTGCAATGCAGCTGAGAATATTCTTAGCTTGCTTGGCAGTTAGAGTTGTAAATACATGCTCTGCATTGACTGGTGCAAGCTGTAAAAGGTCTCCCAAAACAACAATACTTTTGCCACCAAATGGTACTCCATCGTCAGTACCTAAGATCTCCTGTAGACGTAGATGAATACAGGCAAGCATGACATTGGAGACCATGCTGATTTCATCAATGATGAGTAACTTCATCTTTGTGAACATGGAATGGAGCTGAGATGCAACCTCAAATGACAGTTTATGATACTCTCCAGTTCTGCCATGTTCCACTGGCAACATAAAGAGACGGTGTAATGTAACTCCACCAATGTTGTATGTGGCTAGTCCTGTGGGAGCAGTAACAGCAACAGACATTGATGACCCTGTCAGGCTCTGTATTTCAGCAGTGATGGCTTCAATAAGGAAACTCTTTCCTGTGCCAGCTGAACTGCTAACAAAGATCAGTAGTGGTTTATAGTCACGACAGTCACATTTTTTTGTTTCATGTTGTAGCCCATGTTGGACAGCGCCAACTACTTGAGAGTGAACTGTATGCTGCTGCTGATTTAGTCTTTCTCTCAAGTCAGCTGGGTTGACAGTGGAGTGTGTTCCATGTTTCATGGCTGTCTCAATTTCTGACATTAACACTTCTGGGGCATTTAAGGGCAGAGGTTCACCTAGAACAGCTTGTCCTTCTGGATCAAGGTTGTCTTGTGAACTAACAGGAGTGTCTTCCTGAAGCTGCTTCTCTGCCTTCTCAAGCTGTTCTTTCTCAGCCTCTAGTCTCTGTATGTATGTCTCTGAGTATTCACTTTTGAAAGTCTCGTAACTGTGATTGAATTCTTCCTCGAATGTATCACAGTCACCTTTTAATTCAGACTCACTCCTCCAGGGTCTAAATAGGAATAGGAGAGCAAAGTAGTAGTGTTCTCTGCTCTCCGATGTGCCTAGATGCAATCTACAGTGGTCTATGAGCCATGGCTTGTGTCTCTTTATGAGACAGCCATCCACTCTATTCACCTTGTAAATCTGGCATGTTGAGTCAGGTGATATATCTACCTTGTAGTCATACCACTTAGCCACCTGAAAGAGACACATATCATCCATGTCATCATGTCTACGGGGGTAGTATGTGTCTATCAGGTTATTCTTCAAGATATGTTTTGAAGAAGGTCTATTGGCAGCGAGCCTCAATTTCGGCATGGGAATCAGTACATTTGCATTTCTCTTTGTAGTTAATCACTGAGAAACCGAGACGAGAAACGGACAGCCAGACTTCCTGTACAGATGTGTACCCATTAAATGGTCACTGGCTTCATAAGCTCCACATTCTCTGTGTGAAGAGTCTTCAAGCCCAATGACCAGAGCTGAGATAGTCAGGCTCCTGCTTGAACTGGCAATATCTTCCCAAAGATCTTGCAAGCTAGTCTGCTCATGTTTGGTTATAGCAGTAAGCGTACCACACAGGGCCAATGAGTTATCAGCCACAAACTGAACATCTAGTTGCTTGCCACATTAGGAGAAAGTTGGGTTGTAGTCATTGATGTACACCTCTTTCTCATCTCTGGGTAACTCGTATACCCTCTTGGTTGATTTTGCCTTCAAGTGGTGTCACATTGCTGAGAAAAGGTCATTCATGGCACCATCCTGACAAACTCTTCTAGGAAATCCAGCGACATACATGTGTACCAATTGATGTTCTTCACTACTCCCCAGCAGTATTTTGCACAAATATGTCACTGGAACTTTTGAACCAACTTCCATAGTGTAGGACTATCATACTTGTCTGGAATGTGACAAGTGATATATTTCTTGATGAATGCTAGCACTTGTGCAGCTTCATGTTCACCTATGCGTGGTGCATCCTTGATCCACAACAACATATGGATGTGAGGGGCACCCCGTGCTTGATACTCCATCCTCCAAAAGTAATGCTCCACAATACCAAGAGGTGGATTGTCCTTTGACAATATGAAAGTCAGAATGTCATGGAACTGCTTGTGAAAATGTCTTGTGACAGACACAGGATCAAGTGAACACATTTCTCCGACAGTCATTGATGAGATGCCGTCGACATCAGAATTTTCCCACTTCAACAGTTCAATGAGCTCGTCCCAGGCATATTCAGCACAACTAGTAAGTGTGACAAACCATGTGGCTGCACCATACTCGCAGCATTGTCATCACTTCAGAGTGTCTGGATACCAATATTCTTTGGTGCCTCAAGACTTGAAAGTATGGAAGACAGATTCACTTGCACATTTTCATCTTTCTGCTTTAATTTCTAGAAATTGAGCAGCTGTTATTCCATCTAGTGGACTTGTGAGATGAATAGTATGTGCATGGATGCAGACAGAATGCTAAGTTCACTCTCCAGAGGAGATGGAACAGGTACTGTATGTTACGTCTGAATTTGCCATCTTTACTGAGCTACGGCTGTACAGTACTCAGCACCCTTTACCACGACTTCTCTTTCATCTAGAGCATCCACCTGACCCTTTTGGGAATAAGTCTGGGAAACAGCGTGCTTCTAGTGTTGCCTCCCAAATGCTGACAGGCTCACCTTCCACCTGTTTCATTTGATAGAGATCAATGTTGTCTCCTAATGGATCTCTGCCATGTAGTGGGTGAATTGTTACTGTTCATACACATTGTCACTTGTCTGTCCACTGACCTTCTCAATGATTGGTTTACTTTTTCTAATAGATCATGTTGAACAGAGAGACTGGTCCATCTGATATGTCAAGGTCTGTATAAAAGGGATTGTTACTCTTTAAATAAGTAAGAGCAAGCTTACCTTCTGTACATTGACAACATCTTGCCAGATGACCTTGGACTTTGTTGGAACACCATTTACAAGAATCACCAAACTATTTTCAGTAGAGATTGCTTCCACATTTTCCTGTAGAGGAAGTGGTAGATACATCACGGAACCCTTTAGAGATCTAACAAGTTCTTTCTGTGGAATGTTCCGTGTCTTTGTGTTCAGATGTAGAATGGTTTGGAATGGTTTCATTGTCTGAATTAGAATGCATTCAAACATATTCAATGTTGAAATCTCACTTGGTGTAACATGTGCCTCCATATTATTCAGCAGTGACCTTGGTGGCAAAATGTTAGACTTTAGTTTGGAGAAACAGTGTTTGCACAGCAGAATGGTGTTTTGTAACTGAAAGTCAGATTTCATCAGCAAAAATGCTGAGAGACGGAACCACATGTCATTGTATGGTGACAAGGTTTCCAGGTTCACTGTGACTGTTTGTTTACTGTAGCACAGACGGTCACATGACACACATACAGAGTCAAACTTCTGAGACTTTGCCAGCTCAAATTTTGCTATTTCTTTGCCGTACTGTCTCAGTATGTCAGTTTCTAACACTGAAACAGATGTTTCAGCAGAAGTGTTAAACTGAGAAATTTTGTGTCTGGTACAGAAGTTACATGTTGCAGTTGTTTGAGAAATGTGATGGCACCCTGCATGTCACCTGACTGCAATAAGTCATTTAAACAAGTGTACTGATTTACAACTCGTCGTACTTCATATACTCTGTATACAAAGTTTTGCATGCCTGTTTGATGCACTCCAAGCATCTGCATGTTGTGAAAAAGACTATCACAAACACCACTATCGAGGCATGCTAGTGAGTGACCCATAAGTCCAGTATGTGGATGAATTTCACAATGGTCAATCTTGTTAAACAGTTTATATCTTTCTTTGCGATCTGTTATCACAAATAGGTTGACAAACTGTTCAACTTTTTCAAATGACGATTGCCTACAGTTGCAGGTGTCATCACATGCCCATGACCAGACAGTGCCGTTTATTGGACACAGTGGTTGCATCACAGTCATCATCTGTGTCCATTGCGGTGTCATCACAGATACTGAGGACATTGACCAGTTTACCAGACTCATCAATGGTGAACTTGGTTCTTTTTCTGGGAATAATAAGATTCTTCCCAGAAATATGCCTCTGAGTGCTGTGTGTGCATCCAGTGACCTGTAAACATCACAGAAGTTGTGTACAGTCAAGAAGGATACTGTTGTAGCCTTTTTGATGTCATACACAACTTTTCTGAATAGTTCAAGCACATGAGACATCTTAGCCACAAGCGTTGAAGAACAAACACTGCTCTGTTAACAAATGTGCGTACTTTGAGATGCAATTTCATCAAAGACAGATGACTCTTTGTCTTGTTGCGCTCATGTCTCATCACAGCAGCAATAGGTCTATCGAATCTTAGCTTTACTTGCTAGTGATTGAAATTACTTCTGCTTTCCTCAGATGATAATCACTAGGTGTGAGTTTATGCTGTTGTTTTGGAGGTTTCGTTTGTGCTGCAGTTACAATGGTTGCATTTCGTCTGAGAGATCTACACAACTGTTGCAGGGTAAGCAGTTTTACTTGCTCTTAAGGCTGTAATGGCACGATGCGCGGTGAAGGTTATAGTTAGGGGTCACTGTTGCAGTGAAGGTCAGTTTCTCTTCATATTGTTGGAGTCACATTTGTGTTTTCTTTACCAGCCTTTAGCAACAGTGAAGTACTATGATGCCCTCTTGTTTACTTATACATCTACGTCTGTATTTAGTTGGCATTTTTTCATATGATAGCCCACAGTGGCAGAAGCAATCTTACAAGTATCAGGCACCTGTATGAAAGACAGAGAAAAGACAATGTTACTATATGCCTCTGTTCATGCCTTCTAACATTGTTCATTGAGACATCTGTTTAAGTATCATCAATTAAAATAGATACTATTTTCAAGCTTCTAATCGCATAGGTATTAACATTGTAACAGTTATTTTATTTCTGTTATATTGTCTTGCATACTCATTATCACTATAGCATCAAATTTTGTTTGTATGATTTTCAATGTTAAGTTATTTACAATTGGCATTATTCAGATATGTTTATATAGCTGATATTTTCACACTGCTAGTTACACAATAACTTTATTAATGAGCTTTCTGTTAACTGGCGACACATTAATAAGTCAACTTTGCACATAGTGAAGTTAGTGCTTATAGAATATTTACATGTGAAATTGTTAGGTTGGCATTTTAACACAACTGTTTTGCAATTACAGAACTGTCATTTCTCAGAATCCTTGTGAGATGTTTTTATGTAAGTTACAGTGACCATCATTGCAGGTGTTGTGAAACCATTGTTCAGAGCATATTGTTCCATGAGTAGAGGTGTGAAATGAGTATGTTTAAAATGTGGTAATGATAGTCTGTTATAAGGACTGTTTTATGAGTGTGCGATGGACTTCACTACATACATTTGTGTTAGTGACGGCAGTAGCTCTATGTCAGTTTGGGAACATTGCATTTACATGCTTTTACGCTGACATTGGTTGAAATTGTCAATGCTGTATAAAATGACTGTTTTGTGAGGGTGCTTAGCAGCTGGCAAACAATGCAATACTACAAGTCAGTTGCACTGTTCCATTTCACTGAAGATGACCACCTTTTTGTGGGTGTATTTACAAAGTTACAATACTATGTCATGTCTACTTGTGACGGTGCCAATGCAGTGTAGCAGTGTTTGGCATCGAAAATTTGGTTATTTTACGCCATTAAGCGTCAAATTGTGGCGTGAATATTGTAAAAAAAATACTGTTGAATGTATGAAAGTGTCACAAATAGTAGCGTCGTGCGAGTGTCTGACAGTGTCATGCATGATATTTGTTGTGCATTCAACAGTGTCACAAAAAGTGCTTTTTTGCATTCGACATTGTTTCGCTAATTACTTTGTTTATTGTTACCTGACGCATTGATGTCACAAATTTTAAACTTGGGGTGGAAAATGCATTCATTATTGAATCAGATCCACAGTTGTATTTGGTGACAACATTCTACCAATGTAATGCAAGATTTGTCAGGCCATGTGAGACAACCAATCGAGATGGACAACACTGAAGAAGAAGGCAGCATCAACCATGTTAGTGCAAACTGAGAGCCAGCATTTTTTCAAAACTGTAGTATAGTATGTTTATAAAACATTTTCCTTGTATTAAAGAAGCGGTAGCAACATGTTAATACTATTAATCAAAACATTTTTGGTGCTGCATTTGATAATGTTACTTGTAATAATCTAAGATGCTGTACTATTTAGATAAAACTGTTTAAAGTCAGATAGTAGTTTTGAGTACTAACTTGTATAGATACAGCTGCAAATAAAGGGAGATAGGAAGCTGCATGGACCCATAACAGAAGAGGGAACCAATCAGACGTAGCTTCTGTGATTATAATTGTTTAAAATTGCCTAGTAAAAGGATGCATTTTTCCCACTTCAATGTTTGCAAATGTTAGTTATATAGAGGTCTAGTGAATAGTCAGGCATAGCCTGCTACTGGTTAATGAAGTCAGAGCACCAGTCAATGATTTTTTCATTTCAGGTAGTTATTAATCAGCCCAGTGAAGCTTTTCGGCTTGAACTAAAGAGGACAAATATTAGTTTTACGGGTCACTGCACTAGCCACTGCAGGTTGAACACTGACTGTTTTGGTATCTCTATGCACTTCTGAGTTTAAAAACTGAGAATAGCAGAAAATAGCAAATGACTTTGTGAATAGTTGGAGACAGTCTTGTGAGACTAGCGTCTGAGTATGCTCAAAATAGTGATTATGGGGGAAACTTGCAGCTCCCAAATTGCTCTGTAAATGGTTTAGTAGAGGTGGCATGAGGTGGGAGCACCTCATGCCAGCCATCTGATTTCTGAGTACTCAGACTCGGCCTGACATCAAGTCCACTTACTGCATCAGTTAGGGCAGTATGTGGTGGAGGGCGTGCTTCTGCTGCTGCATATGTGGCAGGAGCGGGGCCTGAAGGGCCTATGCTCCTGCTGCCACATTATGTGGCAGCAGTGCATTCATTCACTGTCTTATAATCATTCTCAAGAGAGGAACTTAGAGGCAATAAAGTCTGTTTACTGCATCAGTTAGGGCAGTATGTGGCGGGAGCATGGGGCATGCTTCTGCTCCGCCACCACATTATGTGGCGGCAGTGCATTACATTCACTATTTCTCATAAACATTCTCAAAAAGAAGGGAAATTAGAGGCAATCAGTTAGGGTTGTTCCACAGTGGCAAAAGTGAGAGAATTTGATGTTAGGGTTGAACCCTCCTTTGCACCGCTCCAGTCCATCCTGCCAACCAGAATCGGGGTGTGCGTTGGGCTCATCAGTCCTGACTGTCACCCCATTCTCGTATTCCTCAGCTTCTTTTCACATGTGATGGGGTGAGAGTTAGGGCCGTTATGTGATATTTAGTGTTTTTCAGAACTGTTTCGGTTTTGCTTTCATGTGGTGGGACCGTGGGGGCTGAAGTGTCCTGCAGTCCTGCTGTTGTATGATATCCGGTGTTTTTACTGCTGTTAATGTTTCTGTTTTGTGTGGTGGGAGTGTGGGGTCAGAAGGGCCCTGTGCTCCCGCTGCTATTATATGTAGTATATTTCAGAACTGTTTATGTTTGTGTTTTGTGTGGTGTCACTGTATTACATGCAGTGTTTTCAGTATTGTTTATCTTTGTGCTTTGATTTGTACTGCCATGTTATTGACATTTCTAATTGTTGCCACTGTGTTACTGTGTGTGAAGACATCATGTGACACCTATTCATCCTGAGCAACAGTGACACACAGAGAAACAGGCACACATAGAAGTAGGGGGAGGCCCATGGTAACAGGAATACTATAAGACTTGCTGCATGTTAAGTGAAGAACCACAGGCAAAGAATGGTGATGCAGATCAATTGTACAACTTCCTGATTACAGGTAAAGTGTAGTTAGCATTGTTGTCGCTGAATGTTTTCAGTCAGGCAATGTCTCTTCAAACTGTGACACGGTGCGGATGCTTAGCAGAAACCCACAGTACAGCTGAGGTGTGGACATCAATGGTAGACATCAGTGATTTTCAGGGACACTCAAGTTAGCACAGTTAGTGTTTGTGTTGACTGAGAAAAGTAAAACCCCCTTCCCCAAAGTGTGTACAGCATTATGAGTACCGATACGCAGCAAGAATGAAGCAAGTAACATCAATGGTACAGCTCTGTAATTGTTGATACACATAACTTAGCACAGTTAGGGTTTCTATGGGTTCACACAGGTAATTTCCACATGTGTACCAATTACTGATTCTGACTGTCCATTCACAACTGCATGTCCTTAGGTAGGATGTCACACAGCTCTCTAGACCAGGTACTGCACTCTGACTGTTGAGTGACTGTAGATGTAGCAAGGGACAAGTTAGTTAGCTTAGTTAGGAGTTACAGGATATCTGTAACTCAATGTATGAACACCTAGCCCACATATTACACACTTTGTTAACAGTACAGAACAGAAAAAGCATGGAGGTGAACAGTGCGATGAGGAACTGCACTTCCACATCACTTGCTGCATCCTAAGTAAACAGCTGCAGGCAAAGATAGGCAATGTAAATATGTTGTGCAGCTCTTTGATTACAGGAATAGTCAAGTAAGCACAGTTGGAACTTGACTGTATTCAGGCAGGACATGTGTACAAATGTGACAGTGGGTACTACATTGTAGGTGTAGGTACAGAACACACATCAGGGAATGCAAATGTTAGTGGATATACAGAACTCAGGTGAGGGTTTGTACGTGAATGGCACACATCACTGCTTGCAGTACAACTGAAGTTACCTTATTTAGGATTAGCATGGATTTAGGCAGCTAGAGCTGCTGCGCCTCTGACAATTTGTGGTGCTTTATGACTTGTACAGTGAAGCTGCCACAGTTAGGAGTTGCAGAAGCTTAGCCAGGGAATCGCAGTAGACATAGCAGTGACTGCATCCTAAGTGTATCGTCACAGCTGCATAGTGTTAGGTAGTGATGTGCGGCACCTTGCTGCAGTAATTACTATATGCTGAATGTAGAGGCACAGGAAAAGCAAGTGCATTGCAGACTTTTTTACACTCTTAGGACTTATAGGAAGTGTGACATGCAATGTGCCACATCGTTGCCTATGTAGTGGATACTGAGTGAACAGCATAGCAGCCAAACAAAATCATGGACACAGAGTTGTGGCACTATTCGTTGCAGTTGATTTGCATGTTAATGGAAACAACAGTTCTGTTCTAATGTCGTTGCACTATTGTCAGTAAAGACTCAACACAGGTGGTTATGTTTTAAAAAAGATTTATTGCCAATTGGTGAAACAGAAAAAGGCCCAATTAAGACTGTTTTTACTTTACAAAATCAGTCTCACAATACAATCCTTGTATGTGTGTAATCATTGCTTGGAATATATGTAAATGTGTCACATTTATAGTGACTAGATTATATGAATTGGAGCAAGTATGTGATATTGTAATACAGTATAGAAAGAAGGTAGCATAAGAAGGGAATTGGTACTATTTATTGTGATTGTGTAATAGGGCACACATGTTGAGGTTCAGTGTTTGCTGTCCTTGCAGTGTTCTTCTATCTTTTGTTGGTGGGGTTGTTATCTACCTTCTATGCATATACCTGGTTCTTTAATAGCTGGTCACTGTCTTTAATCAGGTTTTCTGTGTTTACAGTGACATTTAAGTGTTCACTACTCTTTGTGGGAAAAAGTGCTTTCTGACATTTCTCCTGTACTTGTGACAGTCAAGCTTTACTTGTGGCTCTTCATTGTATATTTGCTACTGATCTTGAAGGACTTTGTATAAGAATGTTGTCAGTTTTAAAGTAGTTGAATATTCCAGTTCTGCATGACATTACTTGTGTCCTATGTTAATAAAGGCATGTCAGGATCTTCTAAGCAGTGATTACACACATGAAACATAAATGTGTAGTTGTTATTGTGTGACTGATAATGCGGATGTTCCTGGGGTGGGCGAAAAACCATATACTAAGTGTTTAAGTAATAGAATATTAAAAAATTCTGATTTCAGTGACATTAGATTACTGGCATGTTCAGTTAAATATTTAATGATATGTCACTGACTAGGAGCATGTGGAAAATTCCCACCTGACCCTTCAATAGAGGCGATCATAAAGATTGTCAGGAACAGGTATGAAATGCTGTGATCAGTAACAGTGTCTGATTTACAATTGTCAACATTGTTAACATAGGCTAGAAAAACTTGTATGACAAGTACAAAAAAAGTCGTATTATTACAGGAACAAAAAACATTTTTTTCAATTGTTACATTGGTTTATATGTTACCTCTGAACTAGTAAGTTAAAAAATGTGCATGGTATGCTGTCTTTACCAAAGATGTGGTTCATTGAACTTAAACAGTATAGTACTGCATTACATGTCAAACATTCATTTGTACTGAACTATTATACTAATACTTTTAGTAGAACTGTAAAAGTAGTTAGCAACAATGGCAAGGTGGAATAAGAATGCAAATATATTTTACAAGTAATTAAAAAGTCATGGCAAAATCAGTTAATGGTAAGATGCAATCAGCCAGTATTTACACTTGCTTCATTCAACTTGTAGCACTATGAATAAAGATTGGTATTTTGACATATGTAGAATATCAATATAACAAATAAAGCAGGCATAGTTCAACACTGTTGCATGGTGAGCGAATAATGTTGTTGTCTACATGTGAATAGCTAATAGACAAAAACAAGTGGTGATTGACAACTTGTGCCAGACTGTATCGTTTGGTGAATGAGCCATGTTTGCTCAGTTATTTACAATGGTAACTGATAACTTTTGTTTCTCTGTAGAGTAACAATTAGAAACTGGCAGCAATTTCTTGTTATGTATGGGTATCATACAGTAACAAGAAAAGATATGTACAGAAGAGGAGAGGCAGGAATGCCTCTCTTTTGAGATGTACAATCTTTGATAGACATGTAAGCATGGTTTCTCTAGTGACTGTGAATACTGTTGGCACCAACTGAAGCCACTACAACAATTTCCATGTTGTCACTGATCGACACAAGATCTTAGATGTCAGAGTGCATGAAATGTGTCTGCCAGTATAGCATTTTGTTGAAATGCAATGTTTTATTGAGAGTCGTAGATTGGAGACAATTGTACTGACCTACGACTGTTTCTGTCACAAAGTAGTCATTATAAAAATGCAACATGTTCTGTCCTATTCTTCTGAAATATGAAGGTCATCATAATTCTTCAATATTAGAAGATATGCATTTATTAAGTGTTATGACAGTCTCTGTTTAAAACTGCTTGTAGAGTCGTCACACTCAACCCATCCACTTCTGTACCTTAGTAAACAGGTTAAGGCCAGAATGCATGGATTAGCCATGGTGATAGATTATACTGTGAGTGTCAAACACTGATTGGTTAAAGACTATTTTACCAGCTGTGTAGTCTGTGATAGGAGTGTCAGCTCTGAGTCCGTTGGAGTCAAACCTGTGCAACATAAGCAACAGATACTGAGATGAATTCCTAAGACGTATGGACTGAGTGCATCTGCCTCCACACCTTTTGCAGGAGTGACCACATTGAGCATTGATGAATAGCTGTCAACATTTGACAGTTTTGGCTTGAGGGACAAAAAGAGTAATCCACAGCATGTCTTCTGTGGTTTCCGCGTGAATGGCCACATGAAACACATACATATTTGGTTACATATGACACTGTGAAGTAGTGAGCATTGGGTGCTGTCTTCATCCAAGTTGTTTATGACAGCCATCATAAACTTACTAGTGTCTTGCTGTATGTCAGCAGCAAATGTACTACATCCATCATAAGTACCTAACAGCTGTCGAAGTGGTGTTAGTGACTGTACATTGTGAGACTGGTCAGAAGTCATGTTGATAATCTGCTTTAAAGCGTTTGATAGAGCATTGTCTTGTGAAGCAGATATTGCCTGCACAAAGTGTGGCATATGTAGAAAAACTTGCATAGCTGAGTTAGCATAGCAGTTGACTCTAGTGGTGTTGTCAAATACTGGCACAGCAACTACACCAACTGATTTCTGATGAATTGCTGGCTGTGAATGTTTACTTGAAGTTGTGACCTTTATTGAACTCTTTTGAGTTGAATCACTTCTGGAAGCTTGTGGCTGTTTGTTGCACCTGTAGATTTGACTGTATGATGTGAGACAGCCAGATATGTAGGCAGTGGTATTAAAGACATTTGTGGCTAATGTAGAGTACGTAATCTGTTGTACTCAAGAATATATCATTTGTCAGCTCATATTTTCTGAGGTGTTAGAGTTATAATGTGCAACCCAAAAAGACTGCAGACGTGTGAAAGTGCGACATAGCTAGTGCCATCCTTGAAAATGTCTGTACCTATATCCACCATTGCTGAATCCAAACTCAAGCCCTGAGATTTGTGAATGGACACAGCATGTGCAACACATAATAGAATTGTTTCCTGTTTACATAGATATCCTTAAATACCTGGAATTTTATGCGGATCCATTCTATGTGTACAGGCTGTTCCATGTTGTCAAAGTGAACTACAAGTGTCTCGATAAATGTCTTCTGGACATTGTAGACAGAGTCAGTAATGTTCCCATGGCACCATTTGCCATGCCTTGTTCAACATCTAGATTATGTTGCAGCATGATGCATGCATTCTTACAAAGTGTGAGAACAGCTTCTACGCCAGCTGTGCTTGAAACATCTGACTTGAGTTCACTGAGTCATTCAGTCATCTTTGCTACTAGGTTGCGACTAAGAATGACACCATCCAACTGTATCAACAGCATGCAGAGTTAGAATTTCTTGGTTTTCTCTCTGCAGCATTAGATTGTTGAACTCAGTGCATTTCTTTAGTCATGGCATAAGACACACTATATGTGTCCCTGTAGAGTATACATAGCTGAAAACATTACATGCTGTTTCTATGGATGCAGTATCTACTGTGATTCTCTGATTGTTTAACATGCAAACATGTTCTGATAACAGAGAACCTGTGCAAGCTTCATCTAAAAGTGATTTGTAAGCCAGATCACCACTTTGGCGCATGTTCTCAGACAACTCAATGTAGGTAAATAATTCCCAAATGTTATAGCCTGCAATGCAGTCGAGAATATTCTTAGCTTGCTTGGCAGTTAGAGTTGTAAATACATGCTCTGCATTGACTGGTGCAAGCTGTAAAAGGTCTCCCAAAACAACAATATTTTTGCCACCAAATGGTACTCCATCGTCAGTATCTAAGATCTCCTGTAGACGTAGATGAATACAGGCAAGCATGACATTGGAGACCATGCTGATTTCATCAATGATGAGTAACTTCATCTTTGTGAACATGGAACGGAGTTGAGATGCAACCTCAAATGACAGTTTAAGATACTGTCCAGTTCTGCCATGTTCCACTGGCAACATAAAGAGACGGTGTAATGTAACTCCACCAATGTTGTATGTGGCTAGTCCTGTGGGAGCAGAAACAGCAACAGATATTGATGACCCTGTCAGGCTCAATATTTCAGCAGTGATGGCTTCAATAAGGAAACTCTTTCCTGTGCCAGCTGAACTGCTAACAAAGATCAGTAGTGGTTTATAGTCACGACAGTCACATTTTTTTTGTTTCATGTTGTAGCCCATGTTGGACAGCGCCAATTACTTGAGAGTGAACTGTATGCTGCTGCTGATTTTGTCTTTATCTCAAGTCTTCTGGGTTGACAGTGGAGTATGTTCTATGTTTCATGGCTGCCTCAATTTCTGACATTAACACTTCTGGGGCATTTAAGGGCAGAGGTTCACCTAGAACAGCTTGTCCTTCTGGATCAAGGTTGTCTTGTGAACTAACAGGAGTGTCTTCCTGAAGCTGCTTCTCTGTCTTCTCAAGCTGTTCTTTCTCAGCCTCTAGTCTCTGTATTGTATGTGTCTGAGTATTCACTTTTGAAAGTCTCGTAACTGTGATTGAATTCTTCCTTGAATGCATCACAGTCACCTTTTAATTCAGACTGACTCCTCCATGGTCTAAATAGGAATAGGAGAGCAAAGTAGTAGTGTTCTCTGCTATCCGATGTGCCTAGATGCAATCTACAGTGGTCTATGAGCCATGGCTTGTGTCTCTTTACGAGACAGTCATCCACTCTATTCACCTTGTAAATCTGGCATGTTGAGTCAGGTGATATATCTGCCTTGTAGTCATACCATTTAGCTACCTGAAAGAGACACACATCATCCATGTCGTCATGTCTACGGGGGTAGTATGTGTCTATCAGGTTATTCTTCAAGATATGTTTTGAAGAAGGTCTACTGGCAGCGAGCTCCTCAAATTTTGGCATGGGGAATCAGTACACATTTGCATTTCTCTTTGTAGAGAAATGCAATGAGAAACCGGAGAAACTGAGAAACCGGACAGCGTCAGACTTTCTGTACAGATGTGTACCCATTAAATGGTCACTGGCTTCATAAGCTCCACATTCTCTGTGTGAAAGAGTCTTCAAGCCCAATGACCAGAGCTGAGAAGTCAGGCTCCTGCTTGAATTGGCAATATCTTCCCAAAGATCTTGCAAGCTAGTCTGCTCATGTTTGGTTATGTACGAAGTGACGTACCACACCAGGGCCAATGAGTTATCAGCCACAAACTGAACATCTATGTTTGCTTGCCACATTAGGAGAAAAGTTGGGTTGTAGTCATTTATGTACACCTCTTTCTCATCTCTGGGTAATTCGTATACCCGCTTGGTTGATTTTGCCTTCAAGTGGTGTCACATTGCTGAGAAAAGGTCATTCATGGCACCATCCTGACAAACTCTTCTAGGAAATCCAAAGTGACATTGTGTGTACCAGTTGGATTTGTTCTTTACTACTCCCCAGCAGTATTTTGCACAAATATGTCACTGGAACTTTTGAACCAACTTCCATAGTGTAGGACTATCATACTTGTCTGGAATGTGACAAGTGATATATTTCTTGATGAATGCTAACACTTGTGCAACTTCATGTTCACCTATGCGTGGTGTATCCTTGATCCACAACAACATATGGATGTGAGGGGCACCCCGTGCTTGATACTCCATCCTCCAAAAGTTATGCTCTGCAATACCAAGAGGTGGATTGTCATTTGACAATATGAAAGCCAGAATGTCATGGAACTGCTTGTGAAAATGTCTTGAGCCAGACACAGGATCAAGTGAGCACATTTCTCCGATAGTCATTGATGAGATGCTGTCGACATCAGAATTTTCCCACTTCAACAGTTCAATGAGCTCGTCCCAGGCATATTCAGCACAACTACTGTAAGGGTGACAAACCATGTGGCTGTGCCATACTCTCGCAGCATTGTCATAACTTCAGAATGTCTGCGATACCAATATTCTTTGGTGCCTCAAAGACTTGAAAGAATGGAAGACAGATTCACTTGCACATTTTCATCTTTCTGCTTTAATTTCCCTAGGAATTGAGCAGCTGTTATTCCATCTAGTGGACTTGTGAGATGAATAGTATGTGCAGTGGATGCAGACAGAATGCTAAGTTCACTCTCCCAGAGGAGATGAAACAGGTACTGTATGTTACGTCTGAATTTGCCGTCTTTACTGAGTACACGGCTAGTATGGTACTCAACACCCTGTACACGCCCTTCTCTTTCATCTAGGCATCCACCTGACCCTTTTGGGAATAAGTCTGGGAAACAACGTGCTTCTAGTGTTGCCTCCTAAATGCTGACAGGCTCATCTTCCACCTGTTTCATTTGATAGAGATCAATGTTGTCTCCTAATGGGGCTCTACCATGTAGTGGGTGAATTGTGTACTGTTCATACACACTGTCACTTGTCTGTCCACTGACCTTCTCAATGATTGGTTTACTTTTTTCTAATAGATCATGTTGAACAGAGAGACTAGCCATCTGATGTATGTCAAGGTCTGCATAAAATGGATTATTACTCTTTAAATAAGTAAGAGCAAGCTTCACCTTTTGTACATTGACAACATCTTGCCAGATGACCTTGGACTTTGTTGGAATACCATTTACAAGTATCACCAAACTATTTTCAGTAGAGACTGCTTCCACATTTTCCTGTAGAGGAAGTGGTAGATACATCACGGAACCCTTTAGGGATCTCACAAGTTCTTTCTGTGGAATGTTTCGTGTCTTTGTGTTCAGATGTAAAATGGTTTGGAATGGTTTCATTGTCTGAATTAGAATGCGTTCAAACATATTCAATGTTGAAATCTCACTTGGTGTAACATGTGCCTCCATATTATTCAGCAGTGACCTTGGTGGCAAAATGTTACTCTTTAGTTTGGAGAAACAGTGTTTGCACAGCAGAATGGTGTTTTGTAAGTGAAAGTCAGATTTCATCAGCAAAAATGCTGAGAGATGAACCACATGTCATTGTATGGTGACAAGGTTTCCAGGTTCACTGTGACTGTTTGTTTACTGTAGCACAAACGGTCACATGAGACACATACAGAGTCAAACTTCTGAGACTTTGCCAGCTCAAAATTTGCTATTTCTTTGCTGTACTGTCTCAGTATGTCAGTTTCTAAGACTGAAACTAATGTTTCAGCAGAAGTGTTAAACTAAGAAATTTGTGTGTCTGGTACGGAAGTGACATGTAGCAGTTGTTTTAGAAATGTTATGGCACCCTACATGTCACCTGACTGCAATAAGTCATTTAAATAAGTGTACTGATTTACAACTCGTCGTACTTCATATACTCTGTATACAAAGTTTCGCATGCCTCTTTCATGCACTCCAAGCATCTGCATGTTGTGAAAAAGACTATCACAAACACCACTATCGAGGCATGCAAGTGAGTGACCCATAAGTCCAGTATGTGGATGAATTTCACAATGGTCAATTTTGTTAAACAGTTTATATCTTTCTTTGCGATCTGTAATCACAAATAGGTTGACAAACTGTTCAACTTTTTCAAATGACGATCGCCTACGGTTGCAGGTGTCATCACATGCCCATGCCAGACAGTGCCGTTTATTGGACACAGTGGTTGCATCACAGTCATCATCTGTGTCCATGGTGCTGTCATCACAGATACTGAGGATGTTGACCAGTTTACCAGACTCATGAATGGTGAACTTGAGTTCCTTTCTCTGGGAATAATAAGATTCTTCTCAGAAATATGCCTCTGAGTGCTGTGTGTGCATCCAGTGACCTGTGAAAACATCACAGAAATTGTGGACAGTCACAGAAGGATACTGTTGTAGCCTTTTTTTGATGTCATACACAACTTTTCTGAATTGTTTAAGCACATGAGACATCTTATGCCACAACCGTTGCAGGACAAACACTGCTCTGTTAACAAATGTGCGTACTTTGAGAAGCAATTTCATCAAAGACAGATGTTTCTTTGTCTTGTTGCGCTCATGTCTCATCATAGCAGCAATAGGTCTATCAATCTTAGCTTTACTTGCTAGTGATTGAAAGTACTTCTGCTTTCCTCAGATGATAATCACTAGGTGTGAGTTTATGCTGTTGTTTTGGAGGTCTGTTTATGGCTGCAGTTACAATAGTTGCATTTCGTCTGAGAGATCTACACAACTGTTGCAGAGGTAAGCAGTTTTTACTTGCTCTTAAGGCTGTATGTGCTTTTGATGCGCAGTGAGTTATAGTAGGGGTCACTGTTGCAGTGAAGGTCAGTTTCTCTTCATATTGTGGAGTCACATTTGTGTTTTCTTTACCAGCCTTTAGCAACAGTGAAGTACTATGATACCTCTCTTGTTTACTTATACATCTACGTCTGTATTTAGTTGGCATTTTTTCATATGATAGCCCACAGTGGCAGAAGCAATCTTACAGAAGTATCAGGCACCTGTATGAAAGACAGAGAAAAGACAATGTTACTATATGCCTCTGTTCATGCCTTCTAACATTGTTCATTGAGACATCTGATTTAAGTATCACATCAATTAAAATAAGATACTATTTTCAAGCTTCTAATCGCATAAGGTATTAACATTGTAACAGTTGTATTTTATTTCTGTTATATTGTCTTGCATACCATTATCACTATAGCATCTAGATTTTGTTTCGTATGATTTTCAATGTTAAGTTATTTACAATTGGCATTATTCAGATATGTTTATATAGCTGATATTTTCACACTGCTGGTTACACAATAACTTTATTAATGAGCTTTCTGTTAACTGGCGACACATTAATAAGTCAACTTTGCACACTTAGTCAAAGTTAGTGCATTATGAATATTTACATGTGAAATTGTTAAGGTTGGCATTTTAACACAACTGTTTTTGCAATTACAGAACTGTCATTTCTCAGATCCTTGTGAGATGTTTTTTATGTAGTTACAGTGACCATCGTTGCAGGTGTTGTGTGAAACCATTGTTCAGAGCATATTGTTCATGAGTAGAGGTGTGGAAATGAGTATGTTTAAAATGTGGTAATGATAGTCTGTTATATGACTGTTTATATGAGTGTGCGTATGGACTTCACTACATACATTTGTAAGTTAGTGTATTTGCAGTAGCTCTATGTCAGTTTGGGAACATTGCATTTACGTTTTACGTTGACATTGTTGGAAATTGTCAATGCTGCATAAAAATGACTGCTTTGTGAGGGTGCTTAGCAGCTGGCAAACAATGCAATACTACAAGTCAGTTGCACTGTTCCATTGTCACTGAAGATGACCACCTTTTTGTGGGTGTATTTACAAAGTTACAATACTATGCATGTCCACTTGTGACAGTGCCAATGCAGTGTAGCAGTGTTTGGCATCGAAAATTTGGTTATTTTTGCCATTAAGCATCAAATTGTGGTAAAAATAGACAATTTGTAAAAAATACTGTTGAATGTATGAAAGTGTCACAAATAGTAGCGTCGTGCATTCGACAGTGTCGCAAGTGTTACTTTTGTGCATTCAACAGTGTCACAAAAAGTACTTTTGTGCATTCGACACTGTCGCTAATTACTTTTGTGCATTCGAAAGTGTCACAAATTTTAAACTTGGGAGTGGAAAATGCATTCATTATTGAATCAGATCTGATTGTATTTGAGTGACAGCTTGTTCTACCAATGTAATGCAAGATTTGTCAGGCCATGTGAGACAACCAATCAGAGATGGACAACACTGAAGAAGAAGGCAACAGCAACCATGTTAGTGCAAACTGAGAGCCAGCATTTTTCAAAACTGTAAGTACAGTATATTTCATAAAACATTTTCCTAGTATTAAAGAAGCGGTAGCAACATGTTAATACTATTAATCAAAACATTTTTTGGTGCTGCATTTGATAATGTTACTTGTAATAATCTAAGATGCTGTACTATTTAGATAAAACTGTTTAAAGTCAGATAGTAGTTTAGTACTAACTTGTATAGATACAGCTGCAAATAAAGGGAGATAGGAAGCTGCACATGGACCCATA
Organism: Neoceratodus forsteri; assembly: GCA_016271365.2. Lineage (NCBI taxonomy): Eukaryota > Metazoa > Chordata > Ceratodontiformes > Ceratodontidae > Neoceratodus > Neoceratodus forsteri. The sequence goes on along the minus strand of CM028129.1, from coordinate 496,396,126 downwards.
ACAGAAGAGGGAACCAATCAGACATGCTTCTGTGATTATAATTGTTTAAAATTGCCTATGAAAAGGATGCATTTTTCCCACCTCTCAATGTTTGCAAATGTTAGCAGTAGCAGAGGTCTAGTAATAGTCAGTGCATAGCCTACATTGGTTAATGAAGTCAGAGCACTAGCCAATGATTTTTCATTTGTGTGTTATTAATCAGCCCAGTGAAGCTGGCTTGAACTAAAGAGGACAAATATTAGTTTTACGGTCACTACTGCACTAGCCACTGCAGGGTGAACACTGACTGTTTTGGTATCTCTCTATGCACTTCTGAGTTTAAAAACTGAGAATAGCAGAAAATAGCAAAATGACTTTGTGAATAGTTGGAGACAGTCTTGTGAGACTAGCGTCTGAGTATGCTCAAAATAGTGATTATGGGAGAAACTTGCAGCTCCCAAATTGCTCTGTGAAATGGTTTAGTAGGGGTGGCATGAGGTGGGAGCACCTCATGCCAGCCATGCACAGATTTCTGAGTACTCAGACTCGGCCTGACATATTGCTGCTACATCTCGGAGGCAATGATTTGGGCATCAAATGCTGGGTAGATTTAGTAACAGAGGTAAAATTGAACCTTGCTTCTATTATGAGTATGTTGCCTGCCTATATAATCATATTTTCAGATATTACAGAGTGTAGGGTCTGGCAAGCAGAACACCATATGTATCTGATTGACAGAGCTTGAAGAAAAGTCAACATACAAATATCTGCATTTCTATGCATGTATGGAATGTGCACCATATGTCACCCAGAAATTAAGTATTGTTATGACTGGCTATATGTACCAGACAGTGTACATTTCTCGCATGCTGGCAATTGCCATTTCCTGGGAGATCTTCAAGATGCAATCCTCAAAGTCCTCTAAGAATGTCAGAGTGTTTGATCAAATATCAAAGTGTTAACAAAGGTTCTTTTCAGAACCAAAAATATGTGGTCAAAAAATAGATCAGCTGCATACATCAGTCATGCGCATGTAACACATGGGATTGGGAATATTCAGATTGTGTCATGCTGTGTAACAACACTGGGAAAAGTGGAATAGCAATGCAGCATGTTGTTGTTAGTACAAAATTTCATGATGTTGTTGTGTGGTTAGCATTATAAAATGTTTCTGTCTGTAAGGCACATTATACATGTTACTGTGGCACTGCACAAGTGTAAGTGGGCAGAGAGGAGTAGGGGTGTTACAACAGTGAAGTGCAGTGGTGGTAGGCTTATGTATTGCACTATTTAGTACTTTATGTTCAAATGGAACTATAATACATGCAAGGCATAAACACAGCTCTTTTTCATAATTTCAAGGCATTATTAGTATTAAGGTGTCCTCCTTATTAGTGAGTTGTTACTTGTATTGACTGACTCAGGATCTGCTGTCTACTAATGCCCCCCCCCCCAGTAACTTACTGGTAATGTATCACAAGAGTTATTTTTGTTTTTTTGAAAAACAAATGGTGGTAGTACAGTGTAGCGTTGCCTATCACGTTAAAATGGGTATCACTTTTTTAAAGTAATGCTTTGTCACATTGTTGGCTCTAGCTTGGTTGTTTAATAGTCATGGAGTGGTAGCTGCAGTACAGCAAAAGGGTTATTTTTTGACAGAAAGAACACAATTGGGTGAGGAGGGTTGGGGCAGTGTGTCACCATGGATATATTTTCATAGCAACATCATACTTGTTGAGTCATGGGTGATGACAACAGACGGAACAATTAACTTTTGTCTTTAAAGACAAAACTGTTGATTGCAGATCGTGTGTGCAGTACTTCAGGTACAATGTTGTTCTAATTTGTCAACATATTTTTGGCGGGGAACTTTGATACTGTGAGCCAGAATCACAGCTAATGGTTGGAGATACGCATGGTGTCACATGATCAATAGCAGTATGTCTTGAGTCTGCATTATAGTTATAATATTCCACAAAACAAGGCATGTACAAAGTTATTTCTGCCTGAAGGTGCTTGGCAGCGTAATGAAATGTGCTCTTGTCATTTTCTAAGCACACAATTTCATACAAAACATTAAAATACATTTACTATGAGACATGACAGTAATGGATATTTTTCTTTATGCTTCCATTGCAGATCAAAAAACTATGAGAATGAGGCAGTGGACCTTGCGAGAGGTGTGCTTGCTGCTTGAGGCAGTCTAAGCTAGGGGGAGTGCCTGCATTTTAATGCAGAGCACAAACCGGAAACAGGATTCAATGCTGAGGCGCATGAACAGCTATCTCCATGTAGTGCTGAAGTTAAAGAACAAAACCATAACCCAGCTCAAGAGGAAGTGGAAGCTGTTGAGCCAGCATTTCTATGCCCTGAAACAGTGTCAGTGGCTCAGTAGGTAGCACACTCACCTCTGAGGGCGGGAGATCAGAGGGCTGTGGGTTCAGTTTCCACATCTGGCACTTGGGTTAATATCCCAGTACTGACACTGTAGTGCGGCATGAGAGGGGTGCTGCACTTCTGAGGTGCCATCTTTTGGATTAGATGTTAAACCGAGGTCCCATCTGCTTGGATTGGTGGTAGTTCAGGTGGATGTTAAAGATCCCATGGCACTTATCGAAAAGAGTAGAGGAATTTCCCCCGGTGTCCAGGCCAAATTTCCCTCATTCACTAACAATACAACCAACAGCTTAATCTGGTTCAAGGTCAGTTGGCATTCATCTGTATCCCCCTCCCCCTGTCGTGCCTGAAAATAGGCAGAATTTGTCTGGTGCACTTACCCGGTCAACAAAAAATAAATAAATATTGGACAACGATATGTGCTGGTACTACCTCGTGTACGAACTGTGGGAGGTTGCTGAGAAACCAGCTGTGGGGCAGCGGCTAACCCATCATAAGTTACTCAACAGAACTTTTTACAATGCACGTGTCTTTCTATAGATTTACAGTAGATAGATAGCATGACATATGCTATGGCAGTTAATAGTATATTGTTTATTTGACATGCGTGGTGAAGTTCAGCTGTGAGGTTTAGCTGAGTGACTGGATAACTGCACAATCTGCTAATGATAATGGTGCAGTGACTATACAGCATCCATTGTACGTAGACAAGATTTTATTTCATGTAAATTTTATATAGCTATTATGGTTTGTGACTCTGCTCAGTTTATGGTGTTTTCTTTAACTTAATTTTGCTCTGTATGCCTAGTGTGTATTAGGTGCCATAATATGCAGTCATGCTAGTTAGTGATGGAAAGTTTAGTATTTCACAAGATGTAAAATCACGTTTTAAACTTTGAGATACTGGTATAACAAAAGACAATGTACGCGAGTTGCAGCATTCTGACAGATGCAATGCGAACAGTGTTTTTTTTTAGCTTGTAGCATTATACATGATGTTTGGGTATCTAATGTGAAATGTGGTTAAATCACCATTAGTAGTTGCTAGGGTATTATGAATGTCTTGAGTCGTTGTTGCAATGTTGTCCATGTTACAGTAACAACTACTAATGCTGATTGTACAGTTGTTCTGTCCTGCTCTTGAAACATTATTATTGATATTAACAGCACTTGTAATTTAATATGTACCCGCAATGCTTGAGGTGTACCAGATGAGAGGCAATGTTAGCTACTTGAAGCATGTTTAATGTTTGCATCAACTGTTGTTAAAATGTGATGCAATTAACATTCAAGACTTAGTAGGTCTATTTTTGTCGTTTATCACAGGCCAACGTAGGACTCCCCCACCTGCCCATGAGGTAGTACCAGCACAGCATGAAGCTGTGGAGGGTGGTCACTTGGACACTGATAGTGTCATTGTTGTCGAGTCCGATGGTAAGATGCTGATATAAATAATTGTACTATGTAATTGGGGTAGTATGAGGGTATCATGTAAGGAGTGGCCTGTACTTCTTAACTCAATTCTTTTTAGGAAACACTATTTAGTAAGTAAGTTTTACTTGAAGCATCTATGTAGTATTTGTAATTGAAAAATGGGTTGGGGAAATTGTTTTAGCTGATTGAGTAAGGCAACCAAACAACCAGTCCGTCATCAGGCAATAGAGACCAGGGAATAATGAGTCCTTGTCTACACTGCCTGATTAGGTTCCAAATCCTTGTTTAAACAGAATGTTCATTTTGCTAAAACAACCATGTTTTTCTTACCATGTAAGTGAACTACACACACACACACACACACACACACACACATATACACACACACACACACACACACACACAATGGGCATAACAGTTTCACACTCACTCCTGCTGTCAGATCTTCATTGCGCATGCCTCATCTGTTCCTTTGGCTGCCCACTGACTTAGCTGTGACACACAGATTTTTCCCTCGGGTAGCAAAACAGAAAATACCATGACACAAGTGGAGATTCCTCATTAGGGTAGAACGTCTTATGCACCCCCCTGTTACTCATCAGTGTTAACCCTGCAAAGAAATAAATACAAAGAGCACTGCAGAAACAGGCAACTTTGTTTCAGATGTTTAAACTGTGCCAGGTTGTGGCGTAAGCTTGGGCTTAGCTTAACTTTGCTACATAGGGATGTGGACTGGGCGATATTCAATGGAACTGCGATATGGCTCAGCAGCGTTGAATATTGCAACCTGGCCATCCCCCCATGTGCATGGCACAGTGCAACTGCGCTAGCATAAGTGGTCAGAGTACAGCATGGGAAAGCACTGCCGCAAGTTCCATTTTGCCATGGACAGCAACCAAAATATTTAACAATCAACATGTAAATGGGCCATGATGCATGTAAGATGCACATGGGTCCATTATCATGTCATTATGGACCCATTTGCATACAGGAGCACGATCCCGCATGACTTGCAGCTGGTGCCCTCCCAGGTAACAGCTGTTGGGGATCGTTGCCATGTGCAGCACAATCACGGGCATTTGCGGTAAAAAAAAAATCACTATTCTGTTCAATGTTCCTGGTGCTGCAGTGGAACGCTATTCTCCCGATTGCAGGCATCTGTAGAAATAAATGTAGAATTCCCCACTATCCCTAGTGGTACAGTGGAGTGCTATCTACCCAATCACGTTCATCTGTATAACAAAAAGACTATGGATGATATACCTGGTGGTCCAGTGGAACGCTATCTGCCTGATCGTGGGTATTTGTGGAAACAAATAGTTCCAATATCCCTGGAAGTGTAGTGGTACCTCCTCCACCTGCCCACTGAGTCAGAGCGCAACGCTCACCCCCGTTCAGCTGTCAGGCAGCAGCACCCCACCCTCTTGACGGCACACCGGCTATTGACTGATAGCTTAGTAGGGCTGTATGCCCATTGGTGAACAGCGTGAGCCGATGGGTGTGTAGACCATGCCATACTAAACATTCCACCCACTTGCTGATTGTATGGAACATTGATAGTGTGGTTGACACATCTCTGTCCCTTTCATGTGACTATATTTGTAAGGTGAATTTCTCTATATCCTTGGTGTCCCACTGGATGACTGCCCGCTTGATCATATGCTACATTAATATAACATTTACCACTAACCCTGGTGCTCTACTGCAGGTGTCTGAGTGGTTGCAGCCAGAAGTAACATAAAATTCACCTGTTTCCCCGGTACTCCAGTTAACATGTGTGCTCAATTGTGCATTAAAGTACAAATAACAATAAACTGTTATCTGTGTTCTTTCAGTGGGAACCCCTTCTTGGCTGGCGAGTAATCCCCACTGTCATGTTTCACCCCCTCCTGATGAACGGCAGGCAGTACTCCACCCAGCTGCTGCTCTGCTGCCTGCTCACTGACACTGTCAGTAGGGCTGTATGTCCATAATTATTCGGTGTGAGCCAATGGTCGTGCAACACATATTGCTCAACAGAATGCACATATGTGAATTGATCAATTCACATATCACTAATATGTACTATCGTATAGCCTGTGCGCCCCTTGGATCACACTGTGTGACAATGGATCCACAGTCCTAGCAATGATTTAACTTGGCATATGGCAGGGTGGGTGGGTGACTGCTGTTCACCACTAATGGGGGATTAGACGTTAGGGATTACTGGTGGGTGGGAGGGGTGTCCATTGCATACTAGGTATAATAGGTTTATTTTGTTGTTTTTTTCTTAACCTGTGATTGGGTAGACATGTCCACAGAATCACCTGAGATATTGATTTATTTTATATAAATTTTGCGCAGGATTGGATGGACAGGCGCACTGGAACACCAGAGATATAGGTTAATGTTATTTTAGTTCAGCGTGCATTTGGGCTGTGGGCACATTGATGTTCTACAGGTGGTTTGTTGTCCAAGAACTGCTGAGTTTCAGTGTGTCAGGCCTAAGTTTCAGGGTATTGGAGTAATATGGATGTAAATGGTTTAATAATGACACCTACTTGCCCATCTGCACTGTGCATGCATTGGGGCCCCATTTGTAAGTAAAGTTTCATATATTTTTGTTACTGCACCTAACACAATGGAACTAGTGGTACTGTATCACCATGGTGCACTCTGGATACTGATTCTGGTGCACTGCCACTGTGCTATGTGCACTGATGGTGGCCAGGGTGTACCATTCAACAAAGTTGGGGCATGGTGCACCTCTGTTGGACATCGCCCAGTGGATGCTACTGCACAGGCATGGCCAGCTGTACCTGGGCTTGTGTCACAGACTGGCACAGCTTGAATATCTGGTTTTCTGTTTAATTAAATATACTAATAAAGGGAGTGGGTATATAGTAGGATGTGCCACATGTGCCATGCTTAAGTTTCTAACCTGTTATTTGTGACTGAACTACAGCAGTCATGAGACATCTACAGTAAACAAACACCGTGTTGGAGTATGTTACTTGAGAATTGTAACAGAAAAAAACAATGGTATCTCATTATAGTCATTGCGATTTAGAAGAAACAGATATCATAGACAGACATACGTCAGTTATACACTTCTCAGTTTGGTTTAACTGAAGATGAGCAATAACTGTCCATGACAGTTGTGGGCTGGAATAACATATACAATATTGTAGTAGTATTATTTTTTGAGTTGCTACACAAGTGAATGTTGTTGTCATTCCAGTGTAAAAATATATTTGTACACATTTGAATTCTATTTGTGTGTTATGTCATCGTACGGATGACTAATACAGGTACTAACTACAATATATATGTTACCTAGATTTTGTATAGTCTATGAACACAGTTATTACATATTGCTATACTACTCACTTCTGTGATACATACTGATGTCACCAGATACAATATGCACAAAACATTTTCTGTTATGCAGATAGTGATTTGAGACGAAAAAAATTGTTTCATTTCTTTATGAAGTCAGGTAATATTATCCATGTATATGTCGCATCTCATGATTTTGAACCTGTTGTGTTGTTGTTACATATTATCAGAATCTGTGAATTTATGAATGGACAGTATTCTATGTGTGTGGTGACACTGCCGTACTAGCAGGAAATGGGGTGGGCATCACTAACTAGGTCTATGGACATCTACAGCAATGTACACACATAGTGTTAAGATCACAGTGTAGCGTAGAATAACGATGTGTTCACAAGTTGTAGGAATTATCTGTGACATTGTTGATGCTGTTCATGTAAGTCACTTTCTCATTGTACAGATGAGAAGAGTTGCTGTGTGCATGGCACTGTTGAATACTAACAGAACATACAAACACAGAAGTGTCATTGAAAACAGGGATGTGTTTACATGTTTCAGTAGCACAATGACATAGTATAAAAAAATCATTTTATTACAAAAAGTATACGTGTACCTAAATATTTTGTGGTATATGTAATCATTTTTTTTACTTGTTTGTTTTATAGAGCCCGGGGAAGCTGAGGTTGAGAGACCAGTGGAGGTGAAGCAGGAGCCAGACACCAGCTTTCCACATAAGTACCATCGCAACAGATATTCATACAAGATATAGTGTTATAGTATCCTGCACCAACAATGTACGTTATGATGATTGTGTGTTTGCTAGGTGGTTGCGTAATGACTGATATCATGTAGTGGACATGTTCAGCATTTGTTTTTAGAACTTAAAGACTGCATGTGAAAGTGGTATAGTACTACATTGTTCAGAGGTGCAAATGAATACATTACACAACTCTGTTCACCAGTATGGTGCAAGTTTCATGTTCATTTGCTTCTGGACAATGTGTGCACAGTACTATTCCACAGAGTCAGTAATTGTGCATCACGTGTACAAGTTCCCATACAGAGATATAGTGCCACTGAGAGGAGTGAAGGGGTGGGGAGTGTACATGTTGCTGGTTAAAGGTTGGGAGAGGAGTGGTGTAGAACAACTTAACAAAGGATGTTTTACTTTTATATTATATTGCAGGGATTACAGCAATGGGCCTGTAAGTGTTGCACTGGTACACCAGGGACATAGGAAGCATAATTACAATAGTAGTACACACAGCCAGCATAGAGGGAGGATGAAGGTACAGCTGTAGCTTGGGAGGTCACTTAGAGCTGTCAGCTGTCATGTTGCACGGTGTGATGTGGCACCCAAGCTGTGAGTGGCAGCCATTTAACATTTAAATGAGTATGTCTACTTAGTAAAGTACAAGCAGTATTTCTGAGTGTATACTAACATAGTAAGAATGCCATCAGAATAGGTGTTACGGTCTATTGCGTCTCCTCGTTTGGACAGCCGCTGCCCTGGTAACTGAGCCTGCTGCCTCCCCCTGGGCTTCTCTGGCTGCTCCCTTCCCAGTTCCAGATATTCTGAATGCATTGGAATTTAGGTCTGGAACCATTATTGTTATAACTGTCCCACATCCTGTGAAACTCCAGCACCATCTCTGCCTACACCAGCCCCCTGGGCACCGCATTACATGGATCCACCACCCTCCTAGTGAAGTTCACCTCCTCCTTTCCCCCTGAATTTTCCCTCCTCTGGCTTGCAGCCATGGACTGTAGTTGCTCCCTGCTCCTTCCTTCGAACCATCCTAACTGCTGCTGTCCTATTTACAACTTTCATGTATGTGAAGACCTTTATCATGTCTCCCTGGTACCTTGTCTCTGCCAATGTGTACATATTTAGCTCTTCGCACCTCTCCACATAGGTCCAGTTTCCCAAGTCCGACACTATTTTGGTTGCCTCCTCTGGACCCTGTCTAGGAGTTTAATGTCTCTCTTTAAGTGTGGCATCCGCAACTGCATACAGTACTTGAGATGCGGTCTCACCAACCACTTATACAGACGGAGTATCACTTCCCTCCTTCTGGAGACAATCCCACTAGTGATGCATCCCAGCATCCTGTTGTCCTTAGCTGCTGCTCCCCAACAAGTTTCCAAGTTGTTCATCGTGATGTCCAACAACAGCCCCAAGTCCCTGTCAGCGATAAAAACTTGTACCATTTCAGCCCCGGTGGACACTTGGTATGGGTTTCTGTGTCCCAAGTTCAGTACCTTGCACTTCACTGCATTGAACCTCATCGTACACTTTCTAGAACATCTTTCCAGAGCCTCCAGTGCAGCCTGTAGGGCACCTGCCCCTTCTTGCCATCCACCAAAGCCCCCAGTTTTGAGTCATCTGCAAAGAGACTCATCTTACTCCTGATACCTGTCCTTAAGTCAGACACGTAGGTGGTGAACAGGAGGGGCTCAAGTGCTGATCCCTGTGGAAACCTACTAATGACCCTCCTTGTACAGCACTTCTGAACATATCTCCTACTCTTTATTTGCATGCTTTGTATAGAATATGTTAGATTAAGTACTTAGTAAAGTCAGTCAACTTCTGCTTACTAAATCTGTAAGATGGTTTCAAGTATTAGAAAACCATTGTTCCACATGAAGTTGAAAATTAGCTGTAAGCATTCTAACTGGTCATGGACATCTATCACAAACACTATTGTAAAATTGATCATATAGTGAAGAAGGCTTAAGAGTGTTAAGTTGTTTAATTAAAATAGAAATAAGGTACTTTCGCTGATTGTGTTGATGGTCAGTTAATCACGATTTAGGACATTTTGCCATTTGGTTACACTTTCTACCACACTACAGGCATGCAGATCATCAGAATAACATACAAATACATTTTTTTCATGGCCTACTGCTTAATCAATGCTATCTCAGTAAAATAATGTTTTTATATATGGAAATATGTATAGAGGGTGAATAACAACTTGACATGTGTGTGTGTCCTTTGTAGCACTCGTTACACTGATGATGATGATGTACACATTTAATTATGTTATCATATTGTTGGTGTGCAGGTACTCAAATATTTTCTTGCAGGCTTGGAAAAATAATATAGGCACAAATGCTAAAGTAATGTTGTTCACGCACAATGAAGATGTTGTATTAGTGTATGACAGTGTACTGTTTAGTATGCCAAACCATTTAGATACTGAGCATAGTTAAATACAAGAATAGTATAGGAAGTGTACTGTTCTTATAACTTTTTTTATGTTTCAACAAACGACATAATATGCTACGAAAATATTATCACTGAACAGACAAGACAAGAATCTATATTTGTATCACAGTTCTAAATAGCGTTAGTTGTGGCAACAAAATGTATAACTATTTAAGCAATAAGGCATGGCCAGAGGTTATGTTAATGGTCTGTTAATCACCTTGTAGAGGTTTAATGTGGCACAAGGTGTAGCTGAGTGCTACATGCCCCTAGAGGGTGATTAATTGACCATTTAACATAACCCCTTGGAGTGCCTTATTGCTATTATAATAAAAATGTTTTTTAAATAGTGTTAAACCTTGTTCAGCATATGATTAGGCTGTACATGTATGTTAAAGCAGCAGTGCAATGAAAATGGGTTAAAATTTGACCCCACCTTTTTTTTCTTCCTAAATGGTGCCAGGTGTCTTCCAGTTTATTTTGGCGGTGAAATTTTCAGCTTTCATTGTCATTTAAGAATGTTACGAATGTTTTAAAGTAATTATTTCTCAAGAAAAAAAGATGGCCACCTCATTTTTGCATAGAAATAATACTGAGGATCAAAGGAGGATAAGAGTCCAGATAAAAATGCAAATGTACAGTACTCAGCATATGAAGCATCCAGAAAACTCAAATCAACAGTTTTCCCAATATTTTTTATAACCAAAGCAAAAAATTTGTTTTTTGGAATAACTTTCTTTGCTGCACTGCTGCTTTAATCGAAGATTTACATAGGGTTGATAGAATGTTTACAGCCAATCAGAAAGTTCTATTTCTCAGACCCTTTTCATAATACTTAATTAGATATACATATTGTAAGGTGAAAGACAGAATGTACATCACTGTTTTGAGGCTGATTTACTGATTAATGTTTTTTGACTCTTTATAGGGTGCCGCCATGTGAAACACTGTACTGGCCACTGCCTTTGTTACCGGAGGCTTGAGCGCAAGGTTGACGAGCTCAAAAAAGATAATGTTGCGCTCCTTGAAGGACAGCAGAGAATGCTGTCCTTTATGGAAGCACAACAGCGGACCGTCAACCTAGTGCTTGAGCCTGTGGTGACAGCGGCCGCAGACACTGTGGCCAATACCAGCACTTCACCACCACCACCTGTTCCATCCAGCTTCTCCGGTGAAGTGACCACTCTCCACCACAGTCCAGTATCTCCTCCAGAGGGGGCAACAGCTTCCACTTCCATTGCGCCTCCACATTGAATCCAGTTTACAGCTTGGACTGCCTCAAGCAGCACACACCTCTTGCAAACAGTGGCTGCAAACATTTATAAATAAAATTTGTTTGATTATTATATTTATTTTATTTGTTTTTTATTTATATAGAAGAAACGTTTTATAAAAACAAATATCTATTTTTTTATGTATTATATTTTTAAGTTATACCAAAAAACAATATTTTCTCTTTCTCTTTTTTCACATTTAAAAAGTTGTTTATTTTTCTAATTTCTTTTGTGAAGGATTACTTTTTTTACTTTGAATTTTAAAGAATTTTTTTTTTACTTTTATAAAAAAATATTTTCCAAATAAAACTTTTTGCTTGTGTTATTATTCAATTGTGGGGATGTTTATCATCAATATTTGTTACAAGGGTTAGAAAATTCTGTGATTTTATCATTACCTCAAACATTCTAGCAGATTCATGTGGGATTGAAATCTACATACATATGTAGGCTAATATATTTTGAAAAAGGTGTCACACTATTTTAAATAAATTTCATAATCGTTGCCATAAGGGTCTTGCAGGAATTATGTCAATGGACAGTTAATCAGCCTGTGAGTGTACCTGTTAGGCTGTACACGTTGAGTCATTCTACACCAGTAGCAGGTGATTAACAGACCATTAATACAACTGCTGAGCATGTTTTATTGGCTATACAGTATATTATATAAGAAACCAATCGGCTTACCTAGTTTGGTGAAGAAGATTTATATAGAAAGAATTCAAGCTTTAAACAGATAACACATTTTAATTCTTGTAATTTTGTGGATGTTGAAGTGTTATGAGAACATTCTTGTACCTACATTAGTAAGTATGAGTTCTGTCAGGTTGTTTTGCTTAGTACAGAGACAGAGGAGGAAGATGTAAGATATGAATATTTAAAAGTGTGCTAACAAATAGAGTACTACATTCTTTATGTGTCAGAAGACTAGGTACATTGACTGCAAGAAGATAATGAGTAAAACACTGCAACATTATAAATTAGTATTGACATAACAGTGGTAAGTGAAAGTAAATACATAAATATAAAAAGCAATATGGTTGAGATGGATGTTGTCTTAGTCTTCATAACAGAAAATACTATTAGATGAGTTACTGTGTTCTTCATTTTGGTGCATTTCACTATGTATGTGCAGTCCTGGTACAACAAAAAATCATATACTATTGGTACTAATCATTCTTAAAAAGACAGGATATTCATGGCAAAAAACTCTGTTTAATGCATCAGTTAGGGTTGTTCCACAGTGACAAAAGTGAGGAAATTCAGTGTTAGGGTTGAAAACCCTAACTCCGAATTCACCCACCCAGCACCACACACACACAGACACACACACACACATGCAAATGGGGGGAGGACCAAGGCAACATGACCAATGACAGACAACCAGCTACAGGTGACAGAAATAAAAAACAATTGTCTAAATGTACTACAAGACATCCCCACACACCTGACCAGGTACTGCATGCTCAGTGGAGATCAACAGCAAAACTGAGGCCATGTACACCAAATGTACACATCCCTGATTGCAGGTGCACATAACGTACCACACTTAGTAGTTGCATGCCCTTACCTAGTGATGCCCCACTTCCCACCACACCTGGTACTGCACCATTACTGGACCTCGATGATGCAGGTGTCTGATTGCAGTTGTACAAAGGTTTTCACACTAATGAGTAAATATTAATTAAGACAACAACATAAATTTACTACAAGACACAGCCATCATCAAGATAAATGAACTGTTGCATTTACTATGTGATTTACATAGTAGTAAATTTACTGCAACTGTATACTCAAGATAGAGAGGCTGATGTCAAGGTGTGGAAAACTATCACCTGCACAAGGATGTGCAACTTCTAATGTCAGTATCAGCTATACAGTTTAGTGATGTAGGTGTACTGTTGCTGTACATATATATATATATATATATATATATATACATATATATATATATATATATACACCTTCAGTGTGTCTGTATACTAAAAATGCAGTAACTATTCTTTCTAAGAAACAATGTAATTAACTGAGGCCAAGCAACTTCTAAATTTTCTAACATTACTGAACTATCAATGACGTAGGTGTATCACAGATGTCTATAGGCTCAATTTTCCTGCAGGTCCTTACTGAGGATGTACTACCTGGTAAAGACAATGTCATTGCCTTTCTGATGCCTCACTTATTGAAATAGCAGTAAGTTTAATATTGTTGCAATGAGTGATCTATACCACTTATGCACACAGCCTCACTTTTTTTAGTAGTTGTTCCATACTCAGGCTGTAGTACCTAGTCTTTGGGTTTGGCACAATTCTGTCACTGATGCTACCAAAGTTATATCTATGTTAATTGTACTACAACAGGAATCAAGTAGGTATAGTGTAGATATAAATAGAATTTCTTTTAGTATATATTTTAGTCACAATGTGATAAGTGTTGTAGGATGGGAGGGGTCATTCTCTATCACAGACTCTGTCAGTTATAATGACACTAAGCTTTGGATGGCTGCAATCATCGCGTTACAGTGTTGATCTTTATGGGTTAATTTTAACTGCCATTCTCTAGTAACTACACAGTAGATGGTCTGAGTGGGTGGGGCACTGCCTTGCAAAGGTCCTACAGTGCCTAGCAGAGGGAGAGTGTGTATACATGAAGTCAAACACACATATTATACCTGTACAACTCCTTAGTTTTACTGTGCTCTGTAGCTGAGGTGGCCCACCAAGTGTGGTGGGGTGTGGGGCATCGCTAGGTAAGGGCATGCAACTACTAAGTGTGGTACATTGTGTGCATCTGCAGTCAGGGATGTGTAGGTTTGGTGTACATGGCCTCAGTTTTGCTGTTGATCTCCACTGAGCATGCAGTACCTGGTCAGGTGGGTGGGGATGTCTTGTAGTACATTTAGACAATTGTTTTTTATTTCTGTCACCTGCTGCTGGTTGTCTGTCATTGGTCGTGTTGCCTTGGTCCTCCCCCTACTTGCATGCGTGTGTGTGTGTGTCTGTGTGTGTGTGGTGCTGGGGGGGTGAATCGGAGTTAGGTTTTCAACCCTAACACCAAATTTCCTCACTTTTGTCACTGTGGAACAATCCTAACTGATGCATTAAACTGAGTTTTTGCCATGAATATATATATATATATATATATATATATATACACACACACTATATATATATATATATATACACACACAGTATATATATATATATATATATATATATATATATATATATATATATATATATATATGGGATATGCAATGGGTCTACTGGAAATATCAGTGATATTTTCCCCAAGTGCAGTTTGACCTCATGACCTCACAAGTGGCAAAGCCATGAGTGAGGTCACAAGGTCAAACTGCATGAGGGGAAATGTCACTGATATATTTTCAGCAGACCCATTCCATATCTCATTTATGCAATGGTTTTGTTTATTGATTATTTTTCTGTGTGTTTTTTAAGTTTTTTTTTTAATTTAAATATCTAAGCAGATTTTGTGCTGTTTGTATGCTGTTATGGTAGCTATGGTCAGTGTGTGCCTCTGTTTTCTATGAAACCTTTGACTGGGTGATGTTGTGTGTGTGGGAGGGCTGAAAAGGTTTGAAAAAATGGTGGTGGGAAGTCTCGCTTAGTGAGGGAGTGAGGTCACAGATTTATTAATTTATTTATTGATTTGTTTTTCTGTTTTGCTTTTCAGAAAATGCTTTATTTGGTTTTGGCTACATTTTGGAAGTGGTATGTAGCTGATTGAGCTTGTCAAGTTCTACGGCAGAGCGAGTGGCGTGATAGGGTTTTAAGTTTGGATGAAGCGGCTGGTTGGTTTGGCTTGTTTCTGGGCACTTCAGAAACTCCTTCTCTGCTGGCACAGGTACTGTGACTGGGTGTGAGGTGGGCCTGTTGGCAGTTGTGGTTGGGAAGGGAGGAAGAATGGTCTGTATCAGTGTGTTCATTGGGTAAGGGTGAGGGGGCTTGCTCTGCAGTTTTTTTTTTGTGTATTAAGTGAGTAAAAAAAGTACCTCTCGGTGTGAATGCCGTTTTCACACTGAGGAGGGTCTGAGTTACAGTTGTTAGCTGAGTAAATTTGGGATGCATGCAGAGAGTGAGTTTTCTATGGACTGAATCTGGTGCTGGAAAAAGATATGGGGAGAAAATGAAAGTGCTCTGTGTGATGCTGGAGAGAAATTCTGATTGTGCTGCTCATGCTGCCAGCTCCCACCAATCAAAACGTTTTTGAACAGTTGTGGTAAGATGCAGTTTGTGTCTGGTTATTACCTACAGTGAGAATAAATGACCTAGAGTGAGAATAAACATGATATTCTCACCGTAGGTATGTGCAGGCAAAAATACTGCTGTTATTTGCCAGTTTTTATCTTCACCCCATTGTATAAATATATATATATATATATATATATATATATATATATATATAGGATATGCAGAGAGTGCCTATGAGATAACAAAGTTATTTGTACAGTTGTCTGTGACCTCAAGTAACCTCACAGTGGTGAAGCCATGGTGAGGGGTTATGGTGGTCACTGGCAACTGAACAAACTCTTTATTATGACACCTGCATATTCGATTATGCAACAAGATTTTTAGAGGTTCTGGTTGATCATTTTTTTTTTGGTTAAGTTCCTTTTAGGTTTTCTCTGTGCCTGGTTGCTGTGTTTGGTTTGCAGGATTGCTGTGTTGAGAAAGAGGAAAAAAATTGCTTTTTTTTCTTAAGAGTGTTTTTATTTAAAATGTGGTGTAGTTTTGGGGGGTTGGTTAGGGTATGCCTTTTGTGAGTGTTTAGGACTGTGATAACTTGGCTTTTAAGAGCACTGTGAGGAAGTGAAAGTGAAACTGGGAGACAGTGCTGATAAGAAGGCAGCACAGGTGGTGGTAGTTAGTGATGTAGTTACTGTGTGGATAAATGGGTGATGATGTAGTTACTATGTGGATAAATAAATGTATCCACATAGTAGCACAGATAAACAGATTTCTCAGTGCAGATTTATTCAGACACCTGTGTCATAAATATATACAGTATATATGTATATATATATATATATATACACACACACACACACACACACACACATATATATATATATATGTATATATATCAGGAGTAGACACCAAAACCATTAAATAAAACCATTTATTATCACCGGTATTAAATTAAATAATGGAATCCTCGTTTATTTAACACTATAACATCCATCAACCACAATTTATTTAACACCTTAATGTCAATCACGGTGCCCAGCTCCTCACCCCCCTCCAGCCAGCCGGCACTACTTCTTTAACAATACTTTCCTGCTGGAAATGGACCACCACAGAATCCCCCCCCAAATGCCAGACAGCCAAGTTTCCATCCAAACTCTCTCTTCCAGCAATGAGCACACAATTTACTACTGTTGTTCATTTTTTTTTATGTACCCATTATTTCTTCTCTCTCTCCTCCTTGGCTCTCCTCACTGGAGCACTCTGTACTACAATCCTGCTGGCAAAAGTGGGATGGTCTCCCTCTTCATGCAGTCACTCTCTCACCTGACGCACGCACACTCGCTCATTTACACATACAAAATGCACACCACAAAAGGCAGGATCAGCCAAATAAACAAACATGACATTATATTTACTTCACAAAATACAAGCAACCATGTCCACATGATAGCGACCACCTATGACTCTCGCTAAGCTAGAGATGGAGCAGCCATGTTTTTAAAAAATCTCTGTCCCTTCCACCCACAGTTCTGAGCCAATCATAAGATGCGCTCTAAACATAGGGATATGGAGTCCCTAGCAACCATCTAGCCAGCCCGAGGAACCACTTAGGGATGTGCATTAACTCACAGCAGATCATAACATAATCCTACTGATTTCATTTTAAAACAAATCCACTGAAAAGAAAAAATAAATGAAAACTACACCAACAAAAGCATCCTTATTGCATACATTAAATATGCAATGGGAACATCATGGAATGAACAATTTATCTGCACTTGAGTAGTTTGCCCTCAGACACCTCACTTGTGGCTTATGCCACTTGTGAGGTTATTTGAGAACAAACTGCTCTTGTGCAAATAAATCATTTATTCCACTCGTCCCCATTACATATCACACACACACACACACACACACACACACACACACACACATATATATTTATATATAATAGGGGTACAAAAGTGCCCCTGTATTAGGGTTCAACTGTCACTTCTATGTTAAACCTGAAATTTTGCACTTTAATAACTTTGCAACTATTTCACTGATTCGCATGAAAGTTTGTATGCGCCATTGTGACCAAAGATCTCTCGATGTAGCAAGTTTTGTTCTGGTCAGATTTGCAGGTGTGGAGATGTGGAAGTCATAAAATGTGAAAATTACCATTTTAATGCAAATCCTTTGTCACACCATTTCTCAGAAATGGCTTGGGGGTTGGTCTCACATTTTTAGGGTATAGGGGTTTGGGTTACAGATGTGCCTTTTGAAAGTTTGATGAAAACATATTAATCCATTCAAAAGTTATTAAAGTTTATAGTTTCCCATTATTTCCTATAGGAAAAATTAGATGTGTCATGCTAAAGTATTGTTTTGTTGCCACGAAAGTGGTTTTCACTTTTGCATATGCAGAATTTAGTGTCGAGATTCTGCCATCTTGTTTTCAGTAAGCAACGCAAGAAAACTTAAAAACTTGAAGAAAACTGCCAGTTGGTAAACACAAACACATTGTTTACCTAATCAGAGCCTTAGCAATCGTATGTTGTGGTTACTTTGCCTCCAAAATGTCCAGAAATATGTTTATTTTAATCGTGCCATTTTTGCTGTCAGAAATTGTGGCAGTATTGCCGCAAATTGTGAAAGTACTTTTGCAAAAGTCCAGAGTTAGTGCCACAAAGTGCATCACTATTTCACGAAAGCCCAGGGGTTTTACCACAAACTGCGGCACTATTTCACAAAAGCCCTGGAATTTTGCTAAAATTTGCAACAGTACTTCTTTCACATGTGTGTTTCTTTGTCATTTCATTGTAAAGAAACGGTTTGCACTTATGAGTTGAAATTTCCAGAGTACAAAGGACTTGCTCAGCAGATGTGCCTTTTGCTGGTTCGGTGAGACATTTTTCACCTGTTCCATAGTTATAAGACTTTGAAGTTTACTAAATTCCTATGAGATAACACTGTAATGGTCGGGGGCCCTATCGGCAGCTATAACTTGTAATTGCTTTGAAATACAGACTCATTGTGACTCATAGCTCAGTATAACCTTTAGGTGTACTAAGCTGTTTTGCATGTTTCCAGAAATTGTTTACAGCAGCAGGGGAAATTTTAATGAATGGGGCTATGGTGACTGTGATACTGCGCCATGCATTCACAATGTGACATCTGTACTGCTTTGTCTACTTGTAAATGAGGGACACTTACAATATGCATGCATGTGGGGGCATATAACATTATGGACTGATGGCATTGCAGTGCCCAAAGGGCATGAAACTTGGCATGCATAATCTCTATGGGTAGGTCCCTTTACATGGAACATTTTGTGGAATCCATTGTGTGGTTTCTGAGATAGAGTTTCAAAAATCCTTAAATGTACATTTTTTTTGTCATTTCATTGTACACCTGTATCTCAGAAACAGTTTTAGGTTGTGGTCTGAAATTTTCTGGGTAGAAAGCCTTTGTCTCACAGATGTGCCTTTTGAAGTTATTAAATTTGAACATCTCCCATTATGTTTTAATGGGAAAAATTAGATATTCTGAATGAAAATACTTTTGTTTAGATGTTCCACATGAACATACCTTTGTTTTTTTACAGGAGCTACTGTATTTTTGCAGACAGGGTCCGATAGTGTTCCAGTGGACCTCATGTATTTTCACAAAGCATTCCTGTATCCACCATATTTTTTTTTTTCAGTTAGTAAGAGACAAAATATAAAGAAAATAGGTACAAATGAATGGAATAGAAGGAACAGAAATTGGAAGTTAGGTAAGCAGGACTCATTTAGTTAAATTCTGATGTTTGTGTTTGGAATTCTATTAATTTTTACTGGTTTTGTTTTATTTTGTGTCTCTGGCTAACTGAAAAAACAAGATGGCAGTTATAGGAGCAGTCTGCAAAAATATATTAGGTTGTGTACAATGCTGCATGCCCATGTTTGTGAAAATATAGTAGCTGTTGTGAAAATAAATGAATGAGAACACATAGGATTGAAGAAGGAATACTAGGGAAAAGAAAGAAAAGAACTGTTTCAAATATGGGGCCTCTTGGGCAGAGCATACTATCTCTTGTCCTCCACACGACAGAGGACGTGTGATTTAGGTGGTGTTTTTCTCTTTAATAATGCAGTGTTTATGTGTTGTGATGTGCATAATGAACAAAAGTGAATCACAGATTTTCGAAAATGTTTCTTGTGCAGACATGGATATAGCTTGTTCATTATGCGTGCAATTGGATAAAGTTTGATTGAAAATAGAAAAAATAAGGAAGAAAAGTAACTAAGGAAATCCAGACCCCTTCTGATTCATTATCTTGTACCTCGTGCTCTGTACTACAGAAGTTGTACAGGTGAAGGGGTTGGTTGTTCTTTAGTAATCAACAATGTTATGATGTACATGGCTAGTTTGCAAGTGGATATTGCATGTGCAAAACTGTGGTATGTGCGAAAATGGATAAAGATAGATTGCAAGTTGATATTCTATGTGCGAAAATGTGGTAAATGCGCTAATGGATAAAGGTAGATTGCTAGTGGATATTCTATGTGTGAAATGTGGTAAGTGTTAAAATGGATAAAGGAAGATTGCAAGTGGATATCCTATGTGTGAAAATGTGGCAAGTGGGAAAATGGGTAAAGGTAGATCACAAGTGGCTATTCTATGTGCAAAAATTTGGTACGTGCGAAAATGGATAAAGGTAGACTGAAGGAAGAAAAAGTAAAGACTAGTCTTGAACCCAGGACCTTTAGGTCATCTAGTGCTCTGTTTGTTGGGGGTGGGGGGGGGGTTGTCCAGTGCGCCACCAATACAGTAGTGCTGTAGGTGAATGTTTTTTTTTTTTTTACCTAAATAGAGATAATAGTTTTGAAAAAGTAACACCAAAAAAGAAAGAAAATGTACAAAACATGCTATGATACTATTGATAGTTTCATTATATGTGTCTCTTACCTGATTTGAAGGACAGTTCTTTCTGTGTCTGGAATTAATTTATTGCACAATTTGTATGAAGAACAGTAAGTGAAACAATGGTGCCAGAGGTCAGATAACAAAAAGACAGATTTATTTATTTAACTATGGACATGATTCTTGAGGGAAAATACAAAACCAAATATATCAAATGATGTTTGACATGATTTTTATTCTAGAATAGTTAACATAAACTGTGACTTGTGTTCCGTCATAAAAAATTCAAAACATGAAGAATGAAATAGGAAAACTGTCACTATTTACAAGTTTTTTTTTTGTGTACTTATGGTTGAAAGGAAATATTTACAAGGTGGGGAGATTACTGAGTGTGGTGATAGGGTTGTAGGACTTTGGAGGGCGGGATGATGGGATGAAACATTTTGCATGATTGTTTTATCTGGATGAGTTCATCTGCTATCTCATGTAGTAGGGATTGATTCTGCCACTCAAGCATCACTCGTGTGTCCTCTGCTTGTGTTTGTCAATGCATCTGATAGAGGACATCTGAGAGCACATGTCTTCATGTGTAAACACAGAGCAGAAGAATGTGTTCAAAACTTTTGCTTTTTCAGCATTCTATTCCACGTTCAACACTGAGTTGATAGGACTAGCAGAAGGCTCTGGGCCCATAAAGCAAGTCCCCCATGCTAGCAGGCATTATATACCCTATGTTTTAAATAACTAACTATCCAGCCTGTGTTTAAAAGTGTGAAAACTATCAGTCTCCACAACATGCCTAGGCAAACTATTCCATACTGGAATAATTCTCTGGGTGAAGAAGGTAGTCCTTGGATAAGTATGCTTAAGTTGTTTTTTGTGACTTCTCAGTTCATCGATTCTAGTAGCAGTGGTCAGACCCAGATTTTTAGCTAAAACACTATATATCCCCTAATTTTTACTCTCTGGATTCTATCGTGCAGCCGTGATTCTACCCATCTAAGTGGTGCTGGAGGCCTATCCTATCCAGTTTCTGGACCAAAATATCATGGGGGACCTTGTCAAATGTTTTTTTATAGTCCAGAAAAACAACGTCAACCAGTCTTTTCATATCCAGAAGCTTCCTTACCCTTTCATAAAACACAAGCATATTAGTTGTACATGAACGTGTTTTTTAAACCCATGCTGAGTATAATCTGTTTGATTTAGCTCAGATAGGTTTTGTTCTATTCTGTCCTTGATTATAGTTTCCAACATTTTCCAGTTATTCCCATGAGGCTTATTGGACTATAATTGGATATATCGGTCCTATCACCCTTTTTGAAGATGGGAATCACTATGGCTATTCTCCAGTCCATCTGAACTATCCTGGTACTTAATGAAAAGTTGAAAAGTTTCAAGAGAGGCTTTACTAATCATGAGCTGACTTCCTTTAATAGCCCAGGATGCAATCTATCTGGTCCCACTGATTTGCTTGGGTCAGGTTTGTCTAACACTGCTTGTACTTCTCACTCGGTAATTTCAATATAGGGACCACCCTCCTGCTCCCTGACTATACCCCTTGCTTCCCTGATGTGCTGACCCTCATTGGTTTTTAGTCTGACAATGCTCCCCTTGGTCTCTCTTGGTCTTTCTTTTCTCTCAGATTTTCCTGATAAAAAGTTTTATTACCTTTTTTTAATGTCCTGAGCAATTTTCCCCTTGGTTTGTGCCTTTGAAGCTCTGATAAGTCTTTCCAACCTCCTTTAGCTTGGCCCTGTATTCTTCTCTGTCCATATCTGAGTTTGTTTCCTTTTACTTTCTGAAAACTCTCTCCTTTGCCTTTATTATCGATACCACTTCCTTTGTGAACCAAAGTGTTTTTTTTTATTTAGATTTACTGATCACTTTTGAGTAATTTTGTGTTATGTGGGTTAATGTATTCTTTAGTGCTGTCCCTATCGACTGCTCTATCTTGGTGTTTACCTCACTAACTACCCTGATTTTTTTTGGGAGGGATAGGATTTCCCTTCTCCTTTTCAGTGCCTCCCCCCTTGGCTAGTTTAAATGCTTGCCAATGAAGCATTTAAACCTATCATCTAGGATCCTGGTTCCCCTCCTGGATAGATGCAGACCATCGTGCCTGTGTAGGCCTGCATGCCTCCAGGTGGAGCCCCAGTCCCCAATGAAGCCAAATCCCTGAGCTCTGCACCAGTTTTTCAACCAGTCATTCAATCCCATGGTGCAGAGTACCCCAGCCTCATCCATGCCATAGACAGGTAACACTTCCGAGAAACTTACCCTGTGTGCTACTTGTCTAAGGCCCTCCCCAACTCCACAAACTCCTGTTGCACTGCTCTGCTCCCATTCTCAGCCAGGTCATTCATCCCTAGGTGGATAATGACATCCAGTTTACTCCCCCTTGCAGCTGCTCTCATGATCCTGAGGATTCGTTTCCTGTCCCTCCAAGCCATGGTGCCAGGCAGGCACCTTACCTCCCTTTTCCCTCCCTCCCCCAGTTCTACCCCCCTAACAATTGAGTCCCCCACCAGAAGTTGTTTTCTTCCCCTGTGGGGTCCTGTGCCACCCTCCTGTGGGTATCCATTGTGGAGGTTCCCAGTATCCTCCTTGGTCTCCACTGCAGGGGCCTCCATAGAGGAACCATGGTCCACCAGAGTGGCGAATGAATTGTGGAGAGGCACAACTGGAGGGATGCACCTCTATTCTACCACCATCACCCTCCTTGAGCCCACCGTGGTCCAACCACTCCTCTTTCTTGGCAACCTCTGAGGTAGTGGCAGTGGCCCTGGTGGTTCCTGGGTGGAGGAAGCAGGTTTCCCAAATCCTTGCCATGTCAGCATGGAGATGAGCAACCACCTCCCTCAGACCAGAGAGGTGCCTGCAAATAGGGCAGATGCCAGTAATCTCAGAAGCAAGTCTTCTTCTGTGAGCAATCTGACAGAAGTGAGTTGTTAAGTCTATGATTTCTGCTCTTGTTAGGGTAGATTTACTCAGGTGGGTAGGCAACAGATGTTTGATTGGCAAGTGATGACATCAGGACATATGACACAGTGGGTATCCCATGATACGGGCAAAGCAAATTGAATGACTCAGATATGAGCAACTCAGTTTACTCGTCCACTGGAATAGCTAGTGTGTTGCAATATTGATGAGAGGGAATAGTAATTGTAAAAGGATGAAATAGCGAGGGCAAATCACGAGGGAGAGTATAGTGATGTGGGTTGAGTGTGGCCTCCAGAACTGCACATAGTACTCCAGGTAAGGCCTTACCAATGTTTTATACAATAGCCTCACCACCTCCTGCTAGTGATACCCCTGTCTATGCACCCCAGCATGTCATTGGCCCTCCCTGCTGCCTTTGTGCACTGCTTTGATACCTTAAGGTCATCAGAGATGATAACCCCTAGGTCCCTTTCCTCTCTGATGACAGTAAGCTCCCCCCCAAACCTGTAGCTCTCCCCAGGGTTCCCTCTATTCAGGTGAATTATTTTGCACTTCTTTGCATTGAACTTCAGTTGCCACATCTCTGACTATCTTTAAAGCTTCTCCAGGTCCCTCTACATTTTCTGCACCCCTTCTGGTGCATCCACCCTGTTACATATCTTGGTGTCATCGGCAAACAGGCAGACCTTTCCTTCCAGCCCCTCTGTAATGTCATTAAAGAAGACATTAAACAGGACTAGTCCTAGTACTGATCCCTGTGGTACCCCACTGGTCCCCCCCTCTCCCCAGATTGTACTCCATTTACCACCACCCTCTGTCTCATATCTGTTAGCCAGTTCCTAACCCAGTTCACCACATTTCCCATGCCCAGACTACCCATCTTGTTAATCAGCCTTCTATGTGGGATGGTGTTGAAGGTTTTGCTGAAATCTAGGTAGGAGACGTCTACCGCCCCTCTCTGATTTATTTTCTTAGTCACCCAATCAAAAAAATCTATTAGATTTGTTTGACATGACCTTCCTGCTATGAATCCGTGTTGCCTCAGATCCTGAGCACCTCTGAACTCCATATGTGCCACTATCCTTTCTTTCAGCAGTGTCTCCATGATCTTTCCCACCACTGAGGTGAGGCTGACTGGCCTGTACTTCCCTGCCTCCTTTCTACTGCCACTTTTGTGCCGTGGGACTACATGTGCCCTCCTCCAGTCCTCTGTAATGACACCTGGATTGAGTGACTTAGTGAAACGGGCCATCAGAGGCACTGTTAGTTCTCTTCACAGCTCCTTTAATATCCTCAGGTGGATGCTGTCTGGCCCCATGGCCTTATCCACCTTCAGCTTTGTGAGTTCTTCCAGAACTCTCTCCACTGTGAATGGATTGGTGTTCACTTCTCCCTCCCATCCATTGCCTCTGCAACCCAACTGTGGTCCTTGACCTCCCCTTCCTTAGTGAATACTGAGCAGAAGTATTTGTTCAGTATTTCTGCCTTGTCCAGATCCTCCTTCTTACATTTTCCCTTCTCCCCTTTGAGCCTCAAAATCCACCCCCAAGTTTTTCTTCTTTCACTGATGTACCTATAAAATGTCTTATCCCCTTTGTTTACAGACTGTGCTAAACCCTCTTCTGTCTGCACCTTTACCCTCCTAACAGTCTTCCCTGCTTCCCTTACACATTCAAGGTACACCTTGCTGTCCTCCTCCCTTTGGCTCCCCTTATATTTCTTGAAACTCAGCCTTTTAGCCCTGACTTTATCCCCCACCTCTTTGGAGAACCATAGTGGTTTCCTTCTTCTTTTCCCTTTGGCCACTATCCTAATGCATTGGCTTGTCATCTCCATTATGCTCCTTTCAGTTTTTCCAATTGTTCTTCCACCCCCTCTATTATCCCTCCCTTCCCCAGCGCTGCTCATATACATCTACCCATTTCAGTGAAATCTGCCCTCCTGAAATCTAATACTCTTGCACATGTGTGGCTCAGCTGAGTCCATGTCACCATGCTGAACCACACCATGTGGTGGTCACTGGACCCTAGCTGCCCTTCCACCTGTATTTCTTTGACTCTGTTCCCATTGGTCCATATCAGGTCCAGAACTGACAACCCTGGTTGGCTCATGCACCAGCTGCCTGAGTCCAATCCCCTGCAGAGATTCTAGGATGGCTGTGCTTCTAACTGAAACAGCCACCTGGGTGGCCCAATCCATGTCTGGCATATTGAAATCCCCCAGTAGTAGGATTTCGCCTTTAGCTGCCATGTTGTGTGTGTTCTCCACTAGTTCCCTGTCTACTTCCTCCCTCTGTGCCGGAGGTCTGTAGATCACCCCTGTGCATATTGCTTTTCCAGTCTCTGGCTCCAGAGTGACCCACATTACCTCAACCTCCCCCATGTTACTGAACTTCTGTAGCCTTTATAACATCTCTGATGTACAGGGCTACTCCCCCAGCCTTTTTACCCTCCATGTCCTTCCTGAACAGTGTATAGCCTGGTACACTGACTTCCCAGCCATGATTAGCAGAGTACCACATCTCTGTTATTGCTGCTGTGTCAAGGTCTGCATCTGCCAACAAGGCCTCCAGGTCTGAAACTTTATTTCTTAGGTTATGGGCATTCATTAGCATGACCTTCCATGTTTTACAGTCTGTCTCCCTCTGCTCTTGTTTTCCCTCTCCAGCATCCTGCCCCCACCCCAGTTTCCTTTCCTATGTGTTTTTACCACCCCCATATCACTTGTTATACATTCTTCACCTACCTTGTCCTCGCTGCCTGCTTTAGCTGTTTCTGTAGTTAACTTATGCTCCTGCATGTTCCCATGGGGGGGTGTTCCTAAGGCTCCTGACCCTCCTGGCTGTCCCCCCTTGGTCAGTTTAAATGCTCACAGCTGAAGCATTTAAACTTTTCACAACGGACCAAGGTTCCCTTCTCAGACAGAAGCAGACCATCCTCCTTATATAACCTCACATCTGCCAAGGTCAGGCCCCAGTCCCCTATGAAGCCAAAACCCTCCCTTCCACATCAATCCTTCAACCAGGAGTTGAAGGTATGGATGTGGATTGCCCTAACTTCTCCTGTACCCTGGACAGGCAGCACCTCAGAGAATGAGACAGAGCATGCTGTCTCTTTCAGGTTTCCCCTTAGCTTCCTGAAATCCTCTTGGACTCTGGCTAACTCCACCCTTCTTCTGGCCAGGTCATTGGTAAATGTGTCTACTGAGACTAAATAGTCTGGTAAGAAAAGAAGTAGAGGAACCAACACATAAAAAAATAATAAAAAACTTAAAAATGGCAGTGCTATTGTTAGCAGTTCCATTGTTAAAGTGAGATATTTCCGTGCACTAGTTCATAAAGCTAAGACTGAACAGATTATATCTGCTATAATGAGATGAGCAGCAAAGAAAATAAAAAGGGAGCTTGTGTTGATGAAACTGTGACTTTGTGTTAGGCAGTTTGTTTCTATGGAAGTGAATATTAGAGCTCGTTGTGGAGACAAATGATGTCTCTTCTTGATGCATTCAAAGGAGTTGTGTATGACATTAAAATAAAATTGCAAGAAGTTGAATCTTTCATTAGAGACAACTTCTGTGACATTTTCTGTGCCCATTGTCTACATGCACAACACTCAGAACCTTATTTCTGGGAAGAGATAGACAAGCCACTGTTGACAAGAACAGTGGTTTCAATGGATGAGTGTAGAAAAGCATGTAACATTTTGCCATTTACAAAGTGCTGCCACTGTACAGAATTTAGAGGATGGTGCTGATGCCCTAGTTGAAGAACATAGACCAAAATGTGCTGTGTGGGCTTGCAATGAGTTGTGCAACATACAACAAGCATCTTTCGATGAGGTCAAGAAGTTCATCAACCAATTTTCATCACAAAGAGCTCTAAACAGTGTGAACTGTTTGAGAAGACTGATCACTGTGACATCCATCCATATCCTGGACTTATGGGTCATTCTCTAGCCTGTTTGCAGACTGGTGTGTGTGACAGTGTTCTTCACCATATGTGCATGATTGCAGTGCATAATACAAGCTATGTGTACATTTGTTACCATAACCTACCATGTCCGAGTTAAATCAGTTATTGACAGAGAAGGATATGGAAGGTGCATCTGTACCATTTAAAAAAGTACAGAGACAGACACCTTGTCATGGTGTATCTAACCTCTACACAGATTCAGTGGAAGCATATGCTCCTGTTGATGAGTCTGAAGTTATTAGAAAGTTCAACAATGAAATTGCAAAGTTTGAGATGGCGAAAAGAGAGACATTTGAATAAATCTGTGTTTCTTGCCAACATCTCTTTTACAAAAAGAAGGTTGTGGATGTTGATCTGGACAAGATCAAGACATTAAATCATATGTGGTGTAGTTTTGTGGCTTACTTATTACTGCAGTCAGACTCTGACATGTCTAGAAATACAGTCTTGTGTGACTACTACTGTACTAAGATTAAGGCAAATGTCCTATCACCAAGGTTCATACTGAATATATGGAACCAGATTTTACACCTCCAGAGACTGCCAACCATATTTTTTTGAGTCTAATGTGATTTGGCAGTATGTTGTCAATGTTGTAATTGTGAAAGAAACTTTGAGGTACTTAAAACATAAAAATCCTTTTTTATGAGGATCTCAACATTGCCCACCTTTCGGACTTACATAGAAACATAGAATTTGATGGCAGATAAGGACCGATTGGCCCACCCAGTCTGCCCATTTCCCTATCTAATGGCTAAGCTTCAGATCCTAGTTAACCAGCAGCCTACTTCTTTCTACCCCCACCCCCTAGAATTGCCTTGTGGCTGTCCCATGCATGCTTGAATTCAGTCACTGTTTTTGACTCCACAACCTCCTCTGGAAGGCCATTCCATGCATCCACAACCCTCTCTGTGAAAAAATACTTCCTTACATTACCTCTGAGCCCCCCCTCTATCTTCAAATTGTGCCCCCTTGTTCTTGCACACCTCTTTTTTTGAAAGATGCTACCCTCTTGGACTTTGTTGATTCCCTTGAGGTACTTGAAAGTTTCTATCATGTCCCCCCTCTCCCTCCTTTCCTCGAGGCTATACATATTAAGCTCCTTTAGTCTCTCTTCATATGTCTTCCAGTGCAGACCCTGCACCATTTTAGTTGCCCTCCTCTGGACAGCTTCCATCTTGTCTATGTCCTTGCGGAGATTGGGTCTCCAGAACTGCACACAGTACTCCAGATGGGGTCTCACCAGCTGTCTGTACAGAGGGATAACAACTTCCTGTTTTCTACTGGTGATGCCTCTCCCTATGCATCCCAGTATCCTCCCAGCCCTCCTTACAGCCCTCTCATATTGCTTTCCCACCTTTAGGTCATCTGATATGACTACCCCTAGGTCCCTTTCCATTTTTGTTGTTGTTAGTATCTCACCCCCATTGTGTACTCTTCCCCTGGGTTTTTGTTTCCCAGGTGCATTACCTTGCATTTCTTAGCATTAAATCTAAGCTGCCATACATTTGACCATTCCTCTAACCTTGACAAGTCCCTTCTCATCCTTTCCACCCCACCTTGTGCATCAACTCTGTTGCAGATCTTTGTGTCATCTGCAAAGAGACATACTTTTCCTTCCAGTCCGTCTGCAATGTCGCTTACAAAGACATTGAAGAGGACCGGTCCTAATACTGAACCCTGCGGCACCCCACTAGTAACCCCCCTTTCTTCAGAGTGGACTCCATTTACATAGCCAGTTCAATGTTCTTAAGGCAAGGCAGACAATGATAGAGAAGGTGACGATGAGTACTGAACAAACTGTGTATGAGCAGTACACTATTCATCCTCTCCATAGAAAAGATCCAGCCACCAATAACATAGAGTTGTACCAGATGATGCAAGTCAAAGGAAGTGCTTTCAGTATCTGGGAGAGCACTTTGGCAGCACAGTGCTTTCCAGATCTCTTTCCACATGACACCACACAGGAAGACATTTAGGTGTACATGAGGCACAAGTCCCTGGTGCTGAATATTGGGATTCAAGAGTGCTGCATTCAGATGGAAAGTTCAGGAGGAACATTCAATACTTGATCCACCTGTTGTGGGAGAGTGAGTTGAGTATACTGTCTGCATCTATAGCTCATACTTTACAGCTGACAACATCTCTACAAGGCATGACAGCTGCAGAGTTCTTGCACAAGTTGAAAGAAAAAGATGAAACTCTGCAAGTTAATTTGAGTTCAATTCTCTCCAGTATGAGAGATACAAAAGAGTATTGGTACAGAAGGCACTCTGAAGTGATGTGCATGATTTGAGAGTTTGGTCCCACTGCTTGGTTCATTAGTCTTAGTTGTGCTGAATACTCTTGGATGAGTAGGCTGATTTGTTGAAGTGGGCAAATGCAGATGTTGATGGCATTCCATCAATGACACTTGGAGAAATGTATTCACTTGACCCAGTGACTGTTTCTAGGCATTTCCAGCACCATTTCCATGAGTTGTTGACATTTAATTTGTCAAAGAAGAATCCACCTCTTGGGCTAGTTGAGCACCATTTCTGGAGAGTGGAGTATCAGGCATGTGGAGCTCCCCACATTTACATGCTCTTGTGGATTAAGGATGCACCACGTACTGATGATAGTTCTGATGCTGAAGTGTTGAAGTTCATTTTGCAATATATTACTTGTCAGATGCCAGACAAGTATGAAAGCCCAACACTGTGGAAGCTGATGCACAAGTTCCAGCATCACTTGTGCTGCAAGTACTGTCACAAGCCTGTGAAAAGTGGGTCTCAGTGGTATACCAGGTGATGCTTTGGGTTCTCAAGGTGGGTGTGTGAACAGGGTTGCAAGAATGATGTGTTCTCTGCAATGTGACATCATCTCAAAGCAAAATCAACAAAGAAGATGTATGAGCTACCCAGAAAGAAGGATGAGGCGTACATCAATGACTTCTATTGATATGGCAGGCAAATGTGGATGCTCAGTTTGTGGCTGACAGCTGTATGGCTATTGTGCAGTATATTACATCATACATCACCAAACATGAGCAAACGTGCTTGCAAGAGCTTTGGGAGGAACTGTCAAACACACACAGATCTATAACATCATGTCTGTGGTCCTTGGGTTTGAAAACATTGATGCATAGAGAGTGTGGTGCACATGAGGCAAGTGACAGGCTTATTGGAACTCACCTCTATGGGAAGTCAGATCTGATACAGTTCCTCAATGTGAACTACAAGTAGAATCGGAAGCGTGTGCTATGGTCAGTTGAACAGATTGAAGAGTTGGCATCTACTAGGCCTTCTTCAACCAACACTGTGATGGACAGCCTAACTGACATGTACTGTCCTCAGCGGCATATTACCATGGGAGAGATGTGCTTGTATGAAGTAGCCAAATGGTACAATTATGTTCCTGGTCTTTATACTAATCTTGAGAGACATATCTTTCAGGTGAAGAGCTTGGAAGGTAGCCTGGTGAAGAGACGAAAACCATGGGCTGATTGACCATTGCAAGCTTAGTCCGGCTAATGATGACAAAAAAGAGCATTATTACTTTGCTCTATTTTTTCCTTTTTAAGCCTTGGTGGGATGAAAGCTGTCTTAAAGGAGAATGCAGTACTTATGAGGAGCAGTTTAATGTGAACTATGAGACATTCAAAACTGATGCATGTGATGATTATATTTACCGCCTGGAGTTGGAGAAGAAACAGATGTAGAAGGCTAGATAGCAGCTAAAGAAGGATACTCCAGAGAGTTCTCAGGAAAATGTTGACCCTGAGGGACAAGGAGCTCTGGGTGCTCCACTTTTCTTGAATGATCCTCATGTGCAGATGTCTGAGATTCAAGGTGCAATGGAGCATTGCCTTCACTGTTGTGTTGATCCAGCACAGATGCAAGGACAGCTGAACTCGCAACAAAAAGTGGTCTACTGTGGAGTGACTGACACTGTGAAGCATTGCATTCTCCATGAACAAAAGCAATGTGGTTGTTCTGACCATCAACCAGTTCTGATGTTTGTTAGTGGCTCGGCTGGTAATGGGAAACATTTCCTGATTGAAGCCAAAGCAGCAGATGTTAGGAAACATACTGATGACACTACCTCTGTTGCAGTTACTGCTCCAACTGGACTCACTTCATATAACATTGGTGGTGTCACTCTTCACTGGATGTTTATGTTGTCAGTGGAGCAGGGTAACAGTGGAGGGTACAAGAAATTGCCACATGACATGGCTGTAAGTCTTAGATGCATGTTTCAGAAAATGTATCTTCTCATTATTGGTGAGATTAGTATGGTGTCAAATATGATGCTTGCTTGCAGTCACCATTTCTTACAGGAAATTATGGGCACAGATGATGGCATTCCTTTTGGAGGTAAGAATGGTGTGGTCTTTGGAGACCTGCTACAGCTTGCTCCTGTGAATGGTGAGCATGTGTTCTCTATCTTATCTGTTCAACAAGCAAAAATGACAATTTGAATGCATTGGTGGTATCATCTTATGGTAGTTGTTTACCTATGTCAAATTGTTTGAAAACATGAGACAGAGTGGTGATGCTGCCTATAAGGCCTTATTTGATGAGGCTTGACTTAGAAGTTTGACACAATCAAATGTTTCTCTGTTGATCAGTCACATCTTTAATACAGCTGGAGATTCCATGTCTGTTGCATTTGATGTGTTCAACAAAATCTATTGCAGTACTCCACATATTGTCTGTTTAATGCCACGTCTTATGTGATGTGCTGAGTTCAGTGGTATCATGTTGCAGAAAGAAGGGCACAAACTTGTTACTCTGCATTGTGTGGACTCTGTTGATGGCATTTACTTAAGTTGGAAGATGGTTCAGAAAGTTACTGAATGTCTAGGTGAACTTATGTCTGATATGTCACGCACAGCTGGCCTGGAAGCTTTTTTGAGTGTCTGCCAAAATACACGTGTGATGCTGTGAAGGAATCTTGACGCTGAACATGGTCTTGTTAATGGTGCCATGGGACACATTGTTAGCTTTCAGTACAATGCTGAAAACACATTTGTGGAAGTTCTTGTTGTCAAATTTGACAATATGGAAATTGTACAGCCCTTCCACAGATGAACTGTGAAGTTTCAGTTTTAAAAGATATATATATATATATATATGTAATCAGGAAACAGTTTTCACTTTGTTTTGCATATGTTGTGTCTATATACAAGAGTCAAGGGTTGAGTCTGGATGCAGCAGTGATTGATATAGGTCATGCCCTCCTTAAAGATGGCATGAGCTACGCTGCACTGTCATGTGTGAGGAGTCTCGCTGGATTGTACATCATAAATATTGCAACAGAAAAGTTGTGTGCTGATATGAGATGCATAATTGAGTATACTCATTTGTGGACTCTGTTTCAACCTCAACTGCCTCTGATTCCTGTGCCAGCATACACTGAGAGACATCAAATATCTGTGTATCCACGAGGTGCAGAAAAGTGGAAACTGGGTCACAGAGATGAGTGTACTGCTGTTACAAGTGATAAGCCGTACACTGGAAGTGATGTAACTAAATCACCGACAGCTATGAGAGTGCACGGTTTGAACATTGTGCAAACTCTGACAACAGTATTGGGATCAACTGTTATGCAAACTCTGCAAAGCAGGCATTCTTGCATATGCCACACTTTGTTCAGAAGATACGAACTTCCCAAAATATAGAGTTGTCTAAGGCGCTCAATGAAGTTGTGTACCAGGTAGAATGTGATAACTATGTCATTTCTTTGACCCCTTTATATGTTGCTGTGGGAAGTTATCCTGACCATGGGGCATCTGCACAGAACATACAACAAGATGTGACAAAGTTTATGATGACAAACATTATTACTCTGCAGGATGACAACATCCCAGTATGACAGTACTTTACTGTGTGTTATGTCTGTACATACATTTGCAGATCATGTGGTCATTCTGAGAGAGAAACTGCTGAAAATATGCTGCAGATTTCTCTGTATGTTCCTCATGCCACATCTGTTAAAGGGAAACATCCACATGCTGCCAAAAGCATCATAGATTAGTAAGGTGCCGGAGTAGTGCAATTGCAACACACATGAAACAACAAATGTAAAAATTCCCTTTTATTTTTAACTTTTTAGCATTTTTCCAGTCCCTCCTCCATTTTGCATTGTCCATGACCCCTGCTGATCTGTGGCAACCCCCGCTGAACCGAAAGTGACACGCGATATGGGGAAGCAACCCGCTCAAGTTTGTGCTGCCCTACTCAGTATTACTGCTGTGCTGGTTTAGCATATTGGAATAAACTGCAGTTCATTCAGAGATTAGTGTTTCTTAACAGTAGAACCATTCTTTTCATTGCTACTACTGGGTGCAAGCAGAGGTGGATCATCATTATGCACAACTAACAGCAATCATTTTTTAATCAAGTTGTGTGCACCTGCTTTATTTCACTTGTCTTGCTGTGTTGTGAAGCCAAAGTCTCAGTGCCATTGGCTCCACTGGGGCTTCATTGATTATGCTGTCTGCCAAAAAGCACACCATGGTTCAAAACAGATATGTACTTCAAAACTGACCATGCTCGGTCACAGGATAAAACATAAATTATTTTATTATTTGCTAAAATAGTTACTGGCATGCCAGATATTTTTGCATGTAAGGACTTTGTCACGGTGTGCCAGCAGCAGGGGTGAGTACAACTTATTTTGAGCCATGCTGTGTGTTTCATTGTTGGGAGTCTGCAGTTTGCAATATTGGCTCCTGTCGTGAATCACTTTAGCTGCCTGTTTTTTTGGCATAGGTGATTATATTCTCGGTCACTGTTCCCTTGAATGTGTGCATTCTGAAGTTTCGCTCAGCTGCTCTGCACCACTCCCTCTTCATTTCTCTCCCTCCCACCTTCTCAATTGGGAAATACATTATCATGAACATCATACAGGAGTCCATCTGAGAGATAGATCTGCTTCTCCAGCAGTCATGAACTCTCTGTTCCAATGAAACACTGAATTATAGCTATAGTTGTCAAGGAAAATGTCTCCCCTCACAGTCAATGTGTATGGTCCACCTGCCTGGTACTGAGAGTGACAGTTCAGTCTATTCTGCACCTCTCATTCAGCATTGTGCTACTTATATTCGCTGTGTACCAAAGCAAGTACTACTGTATATTAGTTCAGAATTGCTTGGCTGAGTGCTGAAGTCTGCCTGAGATCAAACAGCTTCTCGGGCTTCATGACAGCTTTACCTGCAATAGCAGTCATATTGCGTAGCCCAGAATTGATTTTCATTTAGCTGTAATGAACTGCAATACTAATATATGGCATAAGCAGTTCTAACAGTAAAACAACTGGTGTCTTGAAAACAGAATTGCATTGCTTGTTTCATGCAATACTTTATGCTTGATGTCTCCATTTGTAAAGGTGGGATGTACGCTGGGTATTTGCACTCTCGTGTTGTGGTTCAGTGTCCTGCGCTCCATTTTCCATCCAAAAGATTAGTAATGCCAATTTAGCTTCCAAGGGTCTGTGCTTTGACAAGGGAAAGCAACCCAATGTAGATCTGAACTAATGCTTGCAAACACATAGATTTCTAAATCAAAAAATGCACTGCCGACATTGTGACTCCTCAATTTAGGTACCAGTATGAGCCAGAACTGGAATAGAGGAAACAGTGCTACGTGCAGCAGGAATGAAAGTAGCTCACATTCGGGAATGGTGAAAGTACTGTATGGTGGAATTAGTAGCTGCACACAACAAATCAGATAGTGTGACAAATGACAACACAGTGGACTGTTATGGAGCTGAAACAGGGAGAAACAATGCCGGACTCAGGAAATGCCTTCCTTGACAGATGAGCATGTGAGAACAAAGTAATCTGCAGTTGTAACTTTGCGCTGCTCACTATGCAGTATATTAATTCTCCTTGTATCCCCGGATGTGATGTCATGCTCCTGCATGCATCTATTGCGCATGTGCAAACTTTTACAGCATGTCTCAGCACACAGTGGGAGACAGCACTGAAAACACAGGCTTACGAGTGAAATTACGTAAAACATCCAAAAGTAAGAAAAATGTGTTTTAATTGAGGAAGGGGTGCCAGGTACTTGCTGTGTGACTCTGCAAACAGCCAGTTGGTGGACGTTTCCCTTTAAGTTCAGACAGCTCTTTATCCATGCATAATGTGGTCAACTGTGTAGTAGGTGTGGTAGACAGTGCACTCAGTCAATATGTCTTAGGAATTCTTCTCAGTACCTTATGATTGTGTTGCAATGGTTTGACTCAAGTGGAGTAAGAGTAGTTACACCAATCACTAACTACATTGTAAGTAGAGTTGTGTTTGGACACCATGTGTATAAAGGTGATTCCTCACAGCAAATGCTGTCTTTTTCCACCATGGAGTGTCAGTACATTCTGGTCATTATATTACTCAGCTGAAATATAGCACTGGTTGGGTGGAGTGTAATGACCATGGCCACTGGAAAATTGCGGGTGCAATTTTTCTGCAATTTCCGCAGTTTTCACCCTTCTCAGCACAAAATCTGCAATTTCTTGCAATTTTCAAGGAAATCTACTCAGATATGCTAACAATTTAGTACACAGACTTGGATTTGACCAAAACAGTACAATGTGATGTGAGAAGGGGTCAAATGTGACTCTGCTTTTGTGTGATTCACTTCCCTGCTTTGGTTTCAAAATCCTCTGGTCATGCATATGTAGACTTGAACACTTACGATCTGTGTTAAAGCAGACTGTCAGAGAACTTTTTGCTGACACAGAGACTGAAACAATAGTTGAGAAGAGATGCAAAGTGCCCCATTCACCTAAATAAAGCATTGACCACAATGCTTGTTTTTGAATGGTAGGGTAGATTTTCCTTGTTAAAATACTTTCAATCTGAAAGGATTTTAATTCAAATGTGTCAGGAATTTGGGTGGCCCTGATGATTATAAACTTGAATGTGCTTCTGAGGGGGTTGGTGACAATGATTCCTTACATGTCAATCTGCCACAACTGTATAGTCACATACAAAGCCTACAAAAAGCAAACATTTCTGAAAACGTGCTGAACAGGTTAAGTATAGTTAAACTGTTACCTTCAAATAGACAAAATAATTGCAACCCAAGTAAAATCACTGTAAACCGAGTAGAACAAAAGTATAATGTATTGAAAACTATTATATGTTGTAATGAAAAGCTACTGGTGTGATTTGACACTTTTATCATGTGATTTTAAAATGTACTTACAGTGCTGATTAAGAACAGTAATTATTTTAACAAAATAAACATTTTTCTTACGAGACCTTTATTAGGCACCCTGGTTATCTGTTTATTTTATTTCTTGCACCAAAGCAAGTAGTTTAAACAGGCTTCATTATTTAACATCTAGAAACTGGCAAAATATGTTGTTTCAGGATGTATTCAGTACAGACTAACTGTAAATTACTGAATAAAATGTAATTAACACTGCATGACTTAGATGTCTTGATTTTTAGAAGCTATGCTACATAATGATTAATTTGCAGTGCATTTCAAAAACACACATCTTTCTTCTTATTAAAAGCATTTACAAGTGGCAATACATTTATCTAACAATTCATGTGATCAATACATGCTGCAGCAAACAATAAAAGATTTATTAGGGGGCACTGGGGATGTATAGTGAACCCTCACAATTTCTGCAAAAAAGTCCCCACATTTTTGGGTACAATTTTCTGTAATTTTCCAGTGGCCCTGGTAATGACTCCATATGCACCTTCAAACAGAGGTTACCTAAGAACCTGAAGGATGCCTACGTTTTGATCCTGAAGAATTATAATGAACTACAGGGCCCAGAGGAGTAGATTTTCCACCTGTTGCCTATTTCTGAAGAGATTGTGACATTCACAGAACTGTGTCAGACTGCATATCATTGCTGTTCTTTGTGTGCTTGAAGGTTTTCTGAAAGAAAAGAAAACTGTCATATAGATTGTTCAATATATCATACTTACTTATTTGGACTCATCAACATGGCAGAACATAGATATATCTTTGATTCACTATAATACATACAGTTTAAGTGGACCCGGACAATGGCACAAATTGCATATGTGATCACTTAAGATGATATGCTGTGTCACATGTTGTGCCGATTGATACTGCTCATGATATTTATTTATTTACTGAAAATGTTTCACCAGGAAAGGCACACTGAACAAAAAGATGCTCGTCTCACGGTGCAACCTGGGGGGAAGGGTTACAATGGAGGCAGGTATACATACAAAAGTTGAATATTGAAATAGCGCAATACAGATAATGTACATAGTTGGGTGGGATTACATTAGCACTTTTTACAATAGGAGAAACAGTACAGGACTTGAACATCAAGGACAGGGTATACATATCATGGGAACACATTGAAGTTAATACATGATTATATAAGTGCCAATAACAAGACTTGAGTGCCAGTAACAGGACTTGAGCTGAAGCGAGATGCACCAAGTTGACAGTAGGAGTTGGAGGAGAAGATGGACAGTGGTCTAGGTGTGGTGGGGGAAAAGGAGAGGGGAGCAGTAGCAGTGCATGAGGCTGAAGAGTGTGGGTTACTTAGGAAGGAGGGGGAAGGGAAGGGAGAGATTAGAAGGGAATAAGAGTGAGTGGGAGTGAGAGTGTAAATGCGTAGGGCAGTGTGTAAGCCAGACAATTAGGTGAAGGCCAGCTGCTGGTCAGGTGCTAAGGGGATGGTGGAAGAGAAACTATCGGGGGGGTCAGGGGCAGTTGCAATTTGGTCCAAGGAAGTTAGTGAGGGCACAGGATAGGGATTGTTTGGATGATGAATGGTGGATCTGAGCTGGTAGGCCATTCCAGAGTTTAGGGAAGAGGTAAGAGAAGACTGATTGGCTGGCGGTGGTCCTACGGCGAGGGATGACTAATAGCCTAGCATCAGAAGACCTGAGGGAGTGGGTGAGGGTAGGAGGGGAAGATAGGGAGGATGCGAGGTAAGGAGGGAGGGAGCCGAGCCAGAAGTTGGAAGCGAATTTGGCACTATGAATTAGGTGC
The DNA here is from genome assembly GCA_016271365.2 of Neoceratodus forsteri. Classification (NCBI taxonomy): domain Eukaryota; kingdom Metazoa; phylum Chordata; order Ceratodontiformes; family Ceratodontidae; genus Neoceratodus; species Neoceratodus forsteri. The sequence goes on along the minus strand of CM028129.1, from coordinate 496,357,520 downwards.
CGGTTGCTCGGGGATGGCAGGACCAGTGACCGGTAAAGCTCACAGTGATGTGAGCGGGAAGGCATCGAGGGCAAAGCGGCAGAAAGCATTAAAGAGGGGGTCAAGACTGGTTAGGGTGGTCTTGCCGGCAGAGCTGTAAATGATATCGCAGTAGTCAAAGGAGGGTAGAATCATTTTCTGGACTAATTCACGTCTGACCGGTAGCGGGAGACTAGTGCAGTTTTGATAGAGGGCACCAAGTTTTGGGCACAGTTTTGAAATGATGGCATCCATGTGTGTGGAAAAGGAGAGGTGGCAATCAAGCCAAACCCCTAGATATCTGAAGGAGGGCACTTCATCAAGGATGGTGTTATTTAGGGTATGGAAGATCAAGGGGGAGGTGAGTTTGGAAAGACACTGTCTAGTGCCGAAAGACATAGAGACAGTTTTCTTGGTGTTTAAGGAGAGCTGGTTGGTATTGAACCAGCATTAGATTTTGTTGAAATCGGTTTGAAGTTTGGAGGAGACTTCTTCGTGGGTCCGGCCGGAGGTAAAGAGGACCGTGTCGTCTGTGTACATGTGGATTGTGGTAGTGGAGCAAGAGTTAGGCAGATCATTTAGAAGGATGGAGAAAAGGATGGGGACAAGAACTGAGCCTTGGGAAATGCCGGTGATGATGGGGGGGAGGTGTGGTCAGCTATTTTAGTGGATAGGGTTCTATTTAGAAGGTAGGCACTGAACCAGTTTGTGGCAGACACTGCTAACCCAGCCCCTGATAGGCGGGATAGAAGGACAGGATGGGATACCGTGTCGAAGGCTTTTGCTAGGTCAATGAAGATAGTGGCAGTGATTAGTCCTTTATCCATCCCAGTGAGGATGGAGTTTGTGAGTCTTGGTAGGGAGGAGGTGGTAGAGTGGTGTTTTCGGATACCAGACTGAAATGGGGTGAAGAAGTTAGTTTCAGAGAGAAAGTGGGAGAGTTGGGATAGCACTAGGTGTTCCTGGAGTTTGGTGAGGGTGGGGAGGAGGGAGATGGGATGGTAGTTAGTTGTGGAGGTAGGATCACCACCTTTTGGGAGGGGTATGACAGTGGCATGCTTCCATTCGGAGGGGAGTGACTCGGTGGTGAAAGAGAGATTTAGTAGGGCTGCAAGGGGAGTAGCAATGGTGGGGGCAGATAGGAAGAGGACTTTGTTATCAAGACCATCAGGGGATTTGCCTTTGGAGTGGTTCAGGGAGTGAAGGGCATCTAGGGTTTCGGTAGGGGAGATGTGTCTGAAGGAAAAGGGTCTCCTACCAGATGAAAGGTGGATAGATGTCTGGAGAGTTGGTGTGGTTGCAGGAGGAAGGGAATCTAAGAGGGCCTGGGCACGGGTAGTAAAATAGGAATTAAACTCAGAGGCTACCTTCAGGGGGTCGGAGAGGAGAGTCCCTTGGGTGAGGAGGAGAGGAGGGGGGCTTGTTGTTTGGGGGGTGAAGAGGGAGTTAATGACTTTCCAGAATTTAGAAGGACTCCCAAGGTTTGCATTTAGGGTGTTGTTGAAATAATCTGCCTTAGCTAAGCGGATGGCCTTTGTGCACTTGTTGTGGAGCATGCAGTAGGTGATGTAGTTGCCTGGGAGGAGCGTGGATTTGTAGTTTCGCCAGGCCTTGTCACGGGCTTGTTGGCAAGCTATCAGCTCAGGGGAAATCCAGGGTAGGTGAGACCCCCAGACTCTAGCCCGACGCAGGGGGGCGTGTTTGCCCCAGGCAGCGAGGAAGGTGTTCCGAAAGTGTGTGAGGGCCGCATCCATGTTAGAGCAGCTAGAGCTCGGGACCCAATTAGAGTGAGATAAATCATCCAGGAGGGGGGAGAGGTTGGGGGATTTGTATGACCGTTGGAATATAAATTTGGGAGTGGATTTAACTCCGTGGATCTTGTGGACCAAGTAGATTAGATGGTGGTCACTGATGGAATCAGGGAGGAGGCCTGAACTGGCGACGCGGTGTGGGTGGGATGTAAGCGCCCAGTCTAGAAGGGAGTGATTACCGGACTTATGGTTAGAGCGTGTGGGTTCCGAAATGGTTTGACTAAGGTTGAGAGCAGTTATCTCAGTTTGGGTTTTGTTAAAAGTGGGTGCTAGCCGGTTGTGGTTAAAATCACCCATGACATATAATTCACCCGACTGTGCGAGAGATGAGAGCTGGCCCAGAAGGTCGGTGACTATTGTGGTTGGTGTGCCTGGGCAGCAATAAATTCCAGCCACAAAGATAGGTAATGAGGAGGGAGGGGACAGTTTTACCATAAGAAGCTCGTAAGCTTTGGGTTCAGCTTTAGTGAGGGAGACAGTGAAGTGTAGGGCTGCTCTGATGTAGATAGCCACCCCTCCGCCTCTGGAGGGCCGGTCTTGCCATGTGATGGTGAACCCTGGAATAGTGATGGTATTATCTGGAAGGCTGGGGTTTAGCCAGGTCTTGGATAGGATGATTATGTCGGGGGCATGGTGGGTGGCTAGGACCTGGAGCTGATTGAGCTTAGGGGCTAGGCTAGGAATATTTAGATGGAGAAGGCGTAAACCACAAGGAACCGTACATATAGTATGCCATATGTTATAGATTGTGTGCACAAAAAACATAATTTATGTGGTATGTGTGCAATGGCAGTGTCTTTTAATGTAAATCATTTGCCATGGTGGTGGTCTGTGTTAGGACACAGTAAAGTGCATAGCATGTATTGTATTACCCGCGCATGGTGGTACTATGTTTTAGTAATTTCACCTCACAAATTACTATACAATAGACATTGTTCAGAACATGGCTTAATATTGTTGTACCTGTTGTAAATAGTTTTCAGGGGTAGAATTTAAGAAAGAAAGGGATATTCTTGGTGGAATACCAGATTCAGAATTTTGGTATCCCACCTAGAAATCTGGTATTCTGCCTAAACTCAATGGTTTTTTATGCTATGCGTGTGCATAGAAAATTTTGAACACCCACATGTAACTCACTCATTTTTAGGATTTTTTTCACCAAATTTTCAACATGGCCTTTTTGGGACCCAGCCTCATGAGGAGTGCCACTGTAATTTCTTTCATTGGTCCCAAAAGGTGATTTTGCACAACAACTGCGCCATTCTGTGCCACATGTATTTTGGTCAGGATGTGAAGAATGACAGCTGTACTGTTCATGAGGGAGTGTGAAAAAATGGCAATGTTGTGAATTTAGAGTTAAAATATTAAAAACTGCTGAAGTTACAAGTGTGCATAAAAACATTTAAATGACTGCTTATATCTCAGTCATTTTTCAATATTTTTGTACCAAATTTTTAACATGGGCTTTTTGGGACCCCACCTCATGAACACTGACACTGTCATTTCGTTACTCAGTCCTGAAAGGTGATTCCTTGCAACAAATGCAAAATCACCTTTCAGGACTGAGTAATGAAAAGACAGTGCCAGTGTTCATTAAGTTGGGTGCCAAAAAACCCCAAGTTGAAAATTTGATGCAAAAATATTGAAAAATGGCTGAGATATCAACATAAGTTAAAAACACCATCGACAGCTATTATACGGCATGCAGCTTGTTTCTTCAGTTCGTGGTTTGGCTTTGAAGAGTGCAGACGAGTCTTGGTCCACAGAAGATGACAGCCACCAACCTCAGAAGGTAAGTATAGGGCAAGGAGGGGTTTGGGGTTGTGGGTTGCTCAGTGGGAGGGTCAGGATGGGGAGGGGGACAAGGAAGATGACGAGGGACTGTTTTCTTTTCTTGCAGGAAAAAAATGTTGGGGGACCGTTTTCTTTTTTTATACAGAGAAGGGATTATTGGAGCATTTTGGGACACTGGGAGTGGGCTCCCCAGTGTCCCAAAGTACTGGAAAGGGGGGGCTTAGCATAGGGATTGGATCCCCATTGTTGGGTCTAATGTACAAGAAAATCAGGTATTTCAGGTGAAGCACCAGGGCTTGAATTTTGGTATTCTGGTACGAAATTTGGTACCCAAAATGTGCCAGGAATACCGTTAAATTCGAGCCCTGGTTTTCTATTGTGTTACGGTTTTCCTGTATGTATGTTTTCATAATGAGTTGTTAAAAATGTTCTTTGATGATTTTATTTATTGATTATTATACTGTTATGGCTGGTAAGTATACATATGTTTATTGACTTGTTTGTGCATGCTGTTTTAATAGTTCCTATAGACTCTGTATAATTTGCTTTAATAGTTGCGTAGTTCTTGTCAAGTTGCATTAAACATTTATTTGGTGCCCTATGATAGATTTGTAGACATTGTAAACCTCTTGTATATAGTTATAGAAATGTTAGAATTATTTATTTGCATGCATATGATAGCATAGTTAGGAAGACAAAATTATTACAGTGAAAGTTGACAACCTTTCTGTAGTGTTATAGATTTTATGCAGGTATGTTACTATAATGAGTTGTTTTGGAAAAAATAGTACTTTTATGATGCTATTTATTAATTATTATGCTGTCCTGATTCATTACTATAAATATGTTCCAAGTCTTGTTTCTGAATGCTGCTTTAATAGTTCCTGTGCACAGTGTATACATTTTATTAATACCTGGGTATTTGATGTAAAGTTGTGTTTGAAAAGTTATTTGGCACCGTATGATAGATTTCAACTTTATAGTTGCAGATATACTGTATATAATAGTGTTGTATAAACAAGGTACCCAGGAATTATCTTATTTATTATGAGTTCCTGCTGTTTCATAGGAGCGTCTTAATTTAGGGGTGGAGTGTGGAATTTTCCAACTACAAAGCAATGGTAATATTTTCATTCTATGCACACTTTTCAATTATAACATTTTGTCTGCAATATGGAATGACAGACATATATATATATATATATATATATATATATATGAAGCACTGTGACAATTTGTGTTGCAGTTATTTAGACTTTTTTTTACAGTACTTGGTGTCTTGCCTACTCCAGGAACCCTTTCTAATTTGGTTTAATTTAGTTGGCTATTTTCAAATAGAAGGGTTTACAAACAACAAACAACAAAATAACTGGTGTTGTGTGTCTTTATTTCATTTTAGAACAGTTAGATATGGTAAAGTTTCACTAATGCCTTACATTTTGTTCCTCACAGCCAGTACTACTTTTTGTGTTATTGCAAAGTGTACTGTATTGTTCAGATTCAAAAGGAATCTGTTATGTCATGGCATGGCAAAGTTATGGTTGTGGAGGGGTGGCAGGCTTGCATGAGACTATACTGTGATCATATATAAATATCACATGTAGCTTGCCCTATTGGTTTAAGAGGTCTTTAAGATTCACAATAAAGCAAAACACAATGAAGAAATAAGACTCAGTTTAGAAAATTATTTGGGGGTCAGAACACATGGGCCCAGATATTCAGACTGCGCCAGGCTGTGACACAAGCCTGGGTGCAGCACAACTTGGCTGCGCAGGAGCGTTGACTGGGCAATATTCAACGGAGCTGCGCCATGGCACAGCATCATTGAATATCGCACTCTGGCCACCCGCAGTGTGCATGGCGCAGTGGCACTGCACCAGCGCAAGTGACCAAAGTGGAGCAGGAGGATGCGATAGCGCAAGTTCCGTTGCGCTATGCGCAACAACCGCGATATTCAAAAGAGCACATGCAAATGGGGCCATAATGTATGCAAGGCACATATGGGGCCATTTGCATGTCATTATGGCACCACTTGCATGCAGGTGCACCAATCCCCAGCAACTTGCACCTGGCACCCTGCCAGGCAGCAGCCATCAGGGACCGACGCCCCCTGCACAGCGCGGCAATGTGCTCAACTGCCCGATCATGGGCTTATGTATAAATAAAAGCACGTCCAATATCCCTAGTGGTCCAGTGGACCGCTCACAGCCCGATCGAAGGCTTAGGTATAAGAAAATAGCATGTCCTATATCCCTGGTGGTCCAGTGGACCGCTTGTTGCCTGATCATGGGCTTAGGTATAAGGAAATAGCATGTCCTATATCCCTGGTGGTCCAGTGGACCACTTTCGCCTTATGTCGTGGGCATTTGTGATTACAAATATTAAGTCCAATATCCCTGGTGGTCAGTGGACTGCATCGAGACCGATAGCGGGTATTTGTATTAAAAGTAAGTCAATATCCTGGTTGTCCAGCGGTACCCCCCCACCTGCCTACTAAGCCCCGCCCGCTTCCCCAGATCATGACAGGCGGCAGCACCCCTCACCACGCCTGTGGCCTGCACGCCAGCAGAGCTGACACCGTGGAAGTGAGGGCTATCACCGCCCATTGGTCCACAGCGTGAGCCAATGGGCATGCAACCATACCGTACTACACATTTCAGATATGTGGATGGATCATTCATATATCTGGAATGTGTCAATATTAGTATGGTATGTTGCAGCCCATTGGCCTCACACTGTGGACCAATGGGCATACAGCCCCACCTACGTGTCAGTCGGCGGCGCGCGGGTGATAGGGTGGTGGGGCGCTGCCGCCTGCCGCTGATCAGGGGCGGGGCAGTGGGGCCCAGTAGGGCAGGTGGGAGGGGGGTACCGCTGGACAACCAGGGATATTGGACTTACTTTTTAATACAAATACCCGCTTATTATTCATGAAATGGTCCACTGACCACCAGGGATATTGGACTTAATATTTGTAATACAAATGCCCATGATGGGGCTGCGAGCGGTCCACTGGACCACCAGGGATATAGGACATGCTATTTTCTTATATCTAAGCCCACGATCAGGCTGCGAGCAGTCCACTGGACCACCAGGGATATAGGACGTGCTATTTTCTTATACCTAAGCCCGCGATTGGGCTGACAGCGGTCCACTGGACCACCAGGGATATAGGACAGTATTTATTTCAACAGATGCCCATGATTGGACATGGGGGGCACCGCCACAGAGGTGCAGTTGGAGATCGGGTGGCCACCCACAGGTGGCAGCTGCACTGTTGCACCCTGCAATATGGCAGCTCACCTGTGGGTGGCCAGCCATTGTTTCTTTTTTTTTTGGCTCACCTGTGTGCAGCGCAAGTAGGGTTGCGCATGCATGGACTCAGCACATCCCAGGCTGCATATCGGGATGTGTAGAGTATGCATGGGCATGCCCCCCACCACCTGTGCCACATACATTACTGATGCGCTCTGGTGCATTGGGATTTGTGCCAGGCGCAATCCCCATTTGAATATCACACCAGGGCGCATCAGTGGGTTGCGCATGATGAAACACTGTTGAACCATGTGCAACCCTTTTGAATATCTGGGCCATGGTGTACAGGACCATGGGGTTGATCAGTACAACATTTATATTTCTCCGGGAATGCAATACCTTGCAAACTCTATGCTACCAGAGTATGGGAGAAGTATTTTTCTCTGGGAGTACAGGTTTCATAATATGCATGTCCTGGGTTTGTTTCATTTAAGCTGAGTTCCAAAAAAGGAGGGAAATTCATTGCAAAAAAGTTTGTTAATGCCTCAGTTAGGGTTATCACTAAAGTGACAAAAGTAGGAAAATACATTGTTAGGGGTTCCAACCCTAACTCCGCATCCCTCCCCCCCCCACACACACACATATGCAAGCAGGGGAAGCGGCAAGGCAACACAACCAGTCAGAGACAACCATCATCAGGTCAGAGAAAGAACATATAACTCTCTGAACATACAAGAAACATCCATCATCATGGTCCACCAACTGTATGAGTTCTGCTGCCATCCCAGTGTCTTGGGGATATGCCTGCATGCTGAGCAACCATGAGGGATGGGCCACTGCATCCCAAAGATCTCCTTAGAGATGTGGGAGCGCAGGGTCTAAAGGACCCTGCACTCCTACATTGTAGCAAAATTAGGTTTGTTTTGGCGTATAGGGCCCTTGGGATCCTGCACAGTGACAGTAAGGTAAAAGTATTTTTCTGTGGCAGTGCACAGTCCATAGGACTCTACAGTTGCATAGCATAGGAAAAGACATGTATGTCTGAGACTAGAGACTTTAGAGGAACCTGTGGTTGTATGCCAGAAAAAAATGTGCAGTTGTTAGTGCAGGACAGAAACTGTTCTGTAGTTTGACAACATAGAAAAGTTATGCTTGCATTGACCACCATGGTGTAGAGTAAGTTGTAGCCCAGCAGCACATAAAAGTTATGTTTTCATGTCAGTGTAGGGTTTGGAGGAGCCTCCAGTTGCACTGCATACAAAAAATTATGTATAGGAGTGAGCAGAGTGTGTAGTGGAATGTATGCTTCCGTACATTAAAAAAATAAATCTGTAGCTGGTAGTGCACAGTCCAGCGCATTGTGCATCACTACTACATAGAAAAACTATGTTTCTGTGGGGAACACAGAGTCCAAAGCAGCTTAACTACCACAATATAGAATAAATGTGTTGTGTGGGAATGCAGGGTTCTCTGGAGCCTGCGCTTCTACAGCCTACAAAAAAAATATGTATCTATGTGAGAAGAGAGTCTACTGTAGCATGTGATTTCAAAGCATATACAACTTTTGTAAGGATGGTAGCACAGGGTACTGAATATGCTATGGTCCCATGGGATAAGAATATTATAAAAGACTGGAAGCACAGGGCACAGAGGAACCTACAGTCACTCAGTATAGGAAAATTATGTTATGGTGGGAGCACAGGGTCCCACCCCTACATACATGATGTTTATATGCATCTGTATATGTCTTAACAAAAATACATTTCTTCATGTCTGTATGGAGAAGTTTGGGGTGCAGTGCATGCAGTGGGCCATCACCCATGATTGTTCAACATGCAGGTGTACCCCCAAGACACTGGGCTGGCAGCAGAACTCATACAGTTGGTGGACCATGATGATGGATGTCTCCTGTGGTATGTTCAAAGAATTGTAAGTTCTTTTTCTTACCTAGTGATGGCTGTCTCTGGTTGTGTTGCCTTGCCCCTTCCCCTGCTTGTCTGTGTGTGGGGGGGAGGGGATGCAGAGTTAGGGTTGAAAAACCTAACAACATATTTCCCTACTTTTATCACTTTGGTGGCAATCCTAACTGATGCATTAACATGTTTTTTTTGCAATGAATATATATATATATATATATATATATATACACACACATACATTTATTGCAAAAAAAACTTCTCATTAATGCATCAGTTAGGGTTGAAGCGACAAAAGTATGGAAATGAGGCAATAAGGTTGACACCCTAACACCCCCCCATGCCTTACCACTCCACCCCTAGCCACCACAGATCAACAGGTGATGGGGTGTGCCTTGGGGTCATCGGCCCTAACTATCACCCCATTCCATGTGTAACAAAACTTACATGATACAGTACAGCAGTAGCCACAGACACTGTCAGCTATTTCCTGAAATTACTGTGATATTTCCAGAAATATCTCCTGCTTTCTGCATTTTCACAGTAGGGGCAGCAGATAGAAACTCTTCAGACATTTTGCGAAATATCTGGAAATAGCTAGCAATGTCTGTGGCTACTACTGTATATGAGAATGGGGTGAGAGTTAGGCCCGACAACCTCAAGGCACACCCTGTAATGATGACCTGTTGGTCTGTGGTGGGTGGGGGTGAGGTGGTAAGGCATGGGGGGGTTAGGGTGTCAACCCTAATGCCTCATTTCCTTAAGTTTGTCTCATCAACCCTAACTGATGCATTAACAAAGTTTTTTGCAATTAATTTCCTTACTTTTTGAGAATGTGTACTGTAACTGATAACAAGTATGTGTTGGTGGGAGTGCAGGCCCTCTGGGCCCTGCACTCCCTTCAAGCTGCCCATTTTTGCTTAATGATATGGGTCTCTGGGAGGACAGGCCCTCTGTGCCCTGCGCTCCCACTTACACATAACTACAGAGCCATACAGCAGCCCTATAGGGCTGAAAAGGAACCCTTGGAACATTAATTTACCAATATCTCAGTAACCATAGCAGCTATGAAAAAATTCCACTGCAGTTGTAATCAAGAATTTGAAACCTCCATGCATGCTAAGTTCACCTAAAGGGTGAATTAAGCTGCCTGGAGTGAAAAATCCATATCTCGAATCGCTTCCGAGATACAGACACTGAAAGGCACTATGGGCCCCGCAATGTTATCCTATGGGAAATAGCTCAGCTTCGTAATGGGATATCTATGGAACCAATTAAAATTTTTGCACCTAAACAGCATAATTCACATCTCTGGGACATACCCTTTATACCCTGTAAATTTCACGCCAAAAGACCAAACTGTTTATTTGCAGTGCACTGGGAAAGCTTTAAAATTCCTAGTTTGTGAGGTGTGAAAATCCCCATTCGCAAGGTCAATCCTCGTTCATGAGCTGTCAAAATCCCCATTCATGAGAATTCCTCGTTCGTCAGATTTTGGTCATCTGGTCTGGAAATCGCGATCAAGGATTTTGTCAGCTCGCAAAAGGGGATTGGCTCGTGAAAGGGGATTTTGACAACTCAGGAAAGGGGATTTTGACAGCTCATGAAAGGGGATTCAAAAAAACAATCCCCTTTCATGAGCTATCAAAATCCTCTTTCATACGTCAATCCCCTTTAGCAAGGTGATAATCTCCTGTAAGCGAGCCAATCCTTGTTCGTCATGTGATGGCTATCTGATCTGGAAATCACAATCAAGGATTTTGTCAGCTCATGAAAGGGATCAGCTCATGAGAGGGATTTTGACAGCTTGTGAAAGGGATTGGCAGCTCATGAAAAGGGATTCAAAAACCAATCCCCTTCACGAGCTGTCAAAATCCTTTGAAGCTAACTTTCTCGTGAGCTGACAAAACCCTGTTCGCAGCCAATCCTTGTTCACTAGATAGGACCATCTGGTCTGGAAATCACAATCAAGGATTTTGTCAGCTTGTGAAAGGGGATCGGCTCATGAGAGGGGATTTTGACAGCTTGTGAAAGGGGATTTTTGGCAGCTCATGAAAAGGGATTCAAAAAACCAATCCCCTTTCGCGAGCTGTCAAAATCCCCTTTTGCGAGCTAATCCCCCTGCACGAGCTGACAAAATCCCTGTTCGCGAGCCAATCCTTGTTCGTGAGATAGGGCCATCTGGTCTGGAAGTCGTGATCAAGGATTTTGACAGCTCATGAACAAGGATTGGCTCACGATCAAGGATTCTGTCACCTCGTGAACTAGGATCGGAAGCGAGTAAGGAACAAGGATTTTTAAAATAGAAAATGGCCCTTTTTTCAGAGAAATGAAGCAAACCAAAGCCATAGCTTTGTAGAGGGTATTGACTAGAACAAAACCCATGCTTAAATTACCACACAACACATCCGTGGGGCAAGTTACATTTTGTGTGTGGGGAAAAATGAAAACAAGATGGTGGCCCATGAAAGGGGAATTTTTCCTCACGAATGGGGATTTTATAAATCCCCATTCACGAAGTGACAAAATCCTTGACCGCGACCCAAATCCTCTTTTGCAAAAAATACATATAAATCTAAGACTGAACTGAGCATGCTCAGAACCTGGAAATTCTAAATTAAAAACTTTGGAATGGATGAACATTTTTTTTTCACCAAACCAATGCTGGATTGTTCTTTTGAGGAATCTCTTTCTACCCTAAAAATTTCAGACCAAAATTCCAAACGGTGTGGCTGTAGCATGGTGGGCAAAAATTGGTAAAAAAAAAGGCAAAAAACTCATTATGTGGCGCTTCACTGCACAAAAACTGCAAATCCAACCACAACACAACTTGGCATATCACGAGATCTACCATCTAAGATCATGCATTCTGAATTTAGTGCAAATCCACTAAACAGTTGCAAAATTATTAATGTGCAAAATTTGGGGTTTAACATTAAACTGCTTACTCAACCCTAACTACAGGGGCACAACTGTGCCCCTATTATGTAGACAGATAGATAGATAGATAGATAGATAGATAGATAGATAGATATTCATTTCAAAAAACATTGTTAATGCATCAGTTAGGGTTGAAGTGGCAAAGTAAGAAAATGAGACTTTAGGGTTGACACCTTAATACCTCCACCACCTGACCACCCCCACCATCCACAGACCAACAGATGATGGGGTGCGCCTTGGGGTAATCAGCCTTAACTCTCACCCCATTCCATGTGTAAGAAAGCTGAAATGGTACAACACAGGAGAATGGGGCATGAGTTAGGCAGATGACCCAAGGCACACCACAGTGCAGCCAGATAATAATGTAATGGTGATCAGGCAGTGGGAGAAGGTTTAGAAAGTGTCAACCCTAATACTCTCATTTCCTTACTTTTGTCACTTCAACCCTGACTGGTGCATTAATGAAGTTTTTGCAATGAATTTCCTTACTTTTTGAGAAAGTTTAATCTTACCCTTATATATTTTTGGGTGTGCAGGGCCCCATGATATGTTTTTGGGAGCACAGGGCCCATCCATCTATCCATAAGTGTACAGACATTATAAGGAACTGTCATCTCCTTGTGGGAGTGCTCCCACTACTGCATAAAGAAGGACACTGAAGTCACATAACTGCATAATAGTATCCATCTCCATGTAGGAGTGCAGGGCCCTCTGGGCTCTGCGATCTCAATATTGCATCTCTCTCCAAGCACACTTCTATCACTCCATAATGGGAAATTGCCATACTTCAAAATCTTATAACTATGGGGGCAAAGTAAATTTTCACCAAACCAGCAAAAGTCACATCTTTGCAATTCCTTTTCACGAGCTGATCCATTTTCACAATCCCTTTTCGTGAGCCGATCCCTGTTCATGAGGCAGGATCATGAGACCCTCCCCATCATGAAAAGGGATTTTGACAGCTCACGAACAGGGATTGTGAAAAGGGATCAGCTCATAAAAGGGGATCACGAAAAGGGATTTTAAAGTCTCATAACTATGGAACTAATGTAAATTGTTTCACCAAACCAGCAAATATCACATTGTTAGGGCAAGTCCTTTCTACCCTGAAAATTTCAGCCTGAAATTCCAAACCCTTTGTTTGCAGTGCCCTTTTAAAATCCCTTTTCGCAATCCCTTTTCACAAGCCAATCCCTTTTTACAATCCCTTTTCATGAGCTGATCCCTTTTCGTGATGTAGGGTCATGTGACCCTTCCCATCACTAAAAGGGATTTTGACAGGTCACGAACAGGGATTGCGAAAAGGGATCAGCTCACAAAAAGGGATTTTAAAGTACCATAACTATGGAACCAATGTAAATTGTTTCACCAAACAAGCAAATGTCACATCCTTAGGGCAAACCCTTTCTACCCTGAAAATTTCAGCCCAAAATTCCAAACCATTTCTTTGCAATGGCTTTAAAAATTACTCTTCGTGATCCCTTTTCCCAAGCTGATCCCTCTTCGTAATCCCTTTTCGTGAGATTGAAAACTGCCATTTTTTAAATAACTACAAAAAAAATAGTATGGGTGGGTAGAGGACACCTCCTCACCAAAACCCATGCTTTGGTTTTTACAAAAGACTTCCCTGGGGCAAGTTATAAGGTTTTGTTTTCTACCCTCACTAAGCAAGAAAGCAAAATGGAGGTCGATGAACAGGGATTTTCTTACAAAAAGGGATCCCTTTTCACAATCCTTTTTTCGAGCCATTCATTACCAGGAATCCTTGATCAAAACTGTTCATCTATCCCAAAGACTGAATTGAGCATGCTCAGACCCTGAATTTTTAAAATAACTTTATAACGGATTAATATTTCTTCACCAAACCAATGCCGGATTGTTCCTTAGGATAATCTCTTTCTATCCTAAAAGTTCAGCCCAAAATTTCAAATGGTGTGGTCACAGTGCGATGAGGAAAAACAGGGATAAATTGGAACAAATTGGTGAAAAATGCATTTTTTCACAATTTGTTGCACGAAATTGGAAAACCCAATCAAAACGCAACTTGGCAGATCAAGGGATCTACCACCCAACACTGTCTATGCCAAATTTCATGCAAATTCATTGAATGGTTACAAAGTTGTTATCGGGCACAATTTGGGGATTAACAAGGTCTCTGTAACCTGCTTGGCCATCACAAAGCTTAATTCCTGAAGCATCCATTGCCCTCTCCCCATTTTTCACCTTGTGGCTGAGGCCAGGACCTCCTTCAGTTGTCTGCAAGCCTGATATCTACCTGGGTGACCATTCCATTTAGCTATCAGTCTACACCAGATCCTGTAAGGTCTTACTCATTTCAGTTGGTCTAGACTGCCCTATGACTGTACACCCCCTTTCAGTCAGTAAAGTGTAATGGCTGAGCAAGTGCCATGGATGGAATTCCCTCCGGGGACTTACTCCACCTCCCTACCTCCTAAGAGGCTGGGCAGCTCCACCACTGAGAACTGATGGGCCAATAAGGAGAGTGTCTCTACCCAGGGGCAAAGTGGTAGGCTTGAGTGGACCTTTTTGGAGGTGGTGTCAGGTGGTTATGTCATCTGCCCAGTCTCACCCATTTTTCTTCCAGGGTCATCCCTTCTTCCCTGCAATGCAGGAAGTCCTGCCATTCCATCCTATGGGCATGTTCTTGGCCAGCAGTGGGAGCACACTTGCACTACAAAATTCATACTGGCAAGACCATAATAGGGTGTGCTTCTCTCTCCTTTCAAATCCCAGAAATCCCTCATTATGCTTAACTAATGTAGTTAGCCCAGTAGGTTCAACTGCCCTGGAGACTGGAACTTATGTAAATGAAGGAACATTGCAGTGGAACTTGGTAGGTAGTTCAAATCTCTGCCTCTAGGCAGCTCCTGCTAATGGTAGTTTCCCTCAGATTCATTTCTCCGCCTGTAGTAGCAAGATGCCTAAAGCTCTCTCTCAGTAACTTCATTGCAAGTCTTTCATTTCAGTGTTTTCTTTCAAAAAAATCATTATTTCCCTCATATTTCTGCCTCAAGTGTGTTTGATGTTAGTTTGTATTAGTATTAGTTATTGTCTTATCTTAGTTCTTCTCTGATTCCATCTCGGTTCCTTGGAACCGGGGAAATTTCACCTTTTAATTGTTTTTCTGTCAGTTTTTTTCCTTTCTTAGTTTCTTTTTTATGGTGGTTACAGTTTTAAAAGCCTAGTCAAATTAGCAACTATTTGTAGTTTTGTTGTTTCCATTCTGTGACATGGGAACCGAGATGCTCTTTTCTCTTTAAAGTTTAAATTTATACTGTTTTTTGCTATTTAACGGTTGTTATTCCTGAAGGAACCGGATTTCATTTTTTTGCAAATTTCTTCTGAAAACTGAATTTTCTGCCTGACAAATTGGCATGTCACTTCTGACTAAAAAGAGAACAGGACCCACAGGACTTAAAAATTGTGCCAAATGTTTTCAACTCCTGGCCGGGGCAGACAGCCACAACATGTGCCTAAAGTATTTAGGTTCTAGCCATATTTTTGCAAACTGTGAGCTCTGCAGTATGCTTTGCTCAAAAACCATTAAAAAGAGGGCCAAAAGACTTAAAGATATGGCCTCTCAGTCCACCTCCATGTCTCCTAAAAGGTCTGAGGAAGGGCTCTCTCACAGTAAATCCAAAGATAGGGCCTCCAAGGACTCATCTGACCCCAAGGTCCCTGAAAATCATGACTCTGAAAAACATAAGAGGTCCATGGAACAGGGTTTGGAGCCAGTTCCCACTAAGAAAAGACAGAAGGAAAAACATATCATTGCACCTCCTCCTGAAGAAGCAAGGGAGCTCTTAGTGGACAAAACAAGTTTGCCCTCTGTGGAGGATGTAGCCAATGCTCTCCAGGTCCTCCAGACCCTGCAATCTGCGGGGTCATTGGTGGCATCTCTAGTTCCACTGGTCCCACCCTAAGTCCTGGTTCCACCTTCACAGGAGCTGGAATATTTTTATGAAGAAGAGGAGGCCAAAGAGGAGGATGTTGGGGAATAGATTGAATTAGAGTTCTCCCCAGAACAGGGGTCTGGTTCCCCACCCAGAGGCCTTGAGGATTTCTCCTCCCATTACACCTTTATCAGGCAAATGGAGGACACACTTGACCTTGCCTCCCAGGAGACAGTGGAGGAAGAGGAAGAAGCCAACTTCTTAGAGATGATGGGGCTAGCCCCCACCAAGATACTTTTATTGCCCATTCACAAGTCTCTAAGGAAGGCCACCTTAAAAATCCTTCGGACCCCTGCTTCTATTCTGGGGACTGATTAAAAGGTGGAAAAGAAATACCAGCTGGACAGAATCAATGCTGAGTACCTCTACTCACAACACAGCCATGAGGGAGTGGTCCAGGCTGCTGCCTGTGATAAAGCCAGGGTGCCCTTATCTTCCTCCCCCAGACAAAGACTCCAGGAAACTGGACGGAATGGGCAAAAAAGGATATACGGTAGCCTCTCTTGTTTTGAGGTAAACTACTTACATGGCTTACACTGCTCAGTACCAAAAGGTCCTTTGGACTTCAGTCTTAGCCTTATGTGACAGCATCCCTACTGAAGTAGGGCATGACATAGCAGACACTGCCAGGACAGCACTGGTTGCTGCGAAGTATCAGTTTCACATGGCAGTGGATGCCAATGACTCTGCTTCCAGGGTCATGGCTCTGGCTGTTTCTTTAAGAAGGTTCACCTGGCTCTGGGCTACTAACCTGACCCAGAACACTCAGGTCAAGGCTATGGACTTCCTCTTTGGGAATAAGACTGAGGCATACATGAAGATGGTGAAGGAATACAAAACCACCTACAAGAGCAACTCAGTCACAGAAAAAGCCTCCACTTCCTACAGTTTTCAGGAAAGGGGAGGTAGGGGCAGAGGCTACTGCCCTAGGACCTACCACCAGCCAGTAATGCCCATGGATTACTCTCAGGTGAGAGACTATTTCAAGGGTAGGGGTAGAGGAGGTGCCAGAAGGACTGAACCTGCTCCAGGCACCAGGTTCCAGCCTAAGCAGAACCCCTGACTGCTCTCCCCAGGTCACTAACCCATTCTCAGTAGGAGGGAAGTTGGCTCACTTCCTCCAAGCATGGCAACACATTACCACAGATAAGTGGGTTTTGGAGGTGGTGAGCCAGGGCCTCTATCTGCAGTTCAAGGCCTTTCCAAAGCTGCAGCCACACAGGCGTTTTGCACCCTCAACCCCAACAGAAAGAATTCTGTTGGAGTTAGAGGTCCAAAAGCTGCTGCAGGCAAATGCAGTAGAAGCAGTTCCCCACTCTCTTTCTCTGGGGGAAAGGCTTTTACTTAAGGTACTTCCTCACTCAAGAGAAGAATGGGGAATGGTGACCCATCCTGGATCTCAGATATCTGAATAAGCACTTGGCAAAGCCCAAATCCAGAATGGTCACTCTGTCTGTGGTGATTCCCTCTCTCCCTCCAGCAGGATGATTGGCTGGCATCTCTAGACCTGAAGGATGCCTATTTTCACATCGCAGTCAGGCCCAGCCACAGGAAGTACTTGAGGTGCAGGCTACCTTCAGGCCACTATCAGTTTTCAGCTCTCCTCTTCAGGCTCTCCGCTCCAAGGGTGTTTACAAAATTTCTGGCTGTGGTGTCATCTCACCTAAGGAGACAGGGAGTCTCAGTCTTCACCCTGCTTGGAAGACTGGCTGATTGTGGGGAAGTCTCTCCAGCAGGTCAGGGACCACCTAAGACTTACCCAGAACACCCTAGAGTCCATGGGCTTCCTTTTGAACCAACAAAAGTCTCACCTGCAACCAGTACAATCCCTGAAGTTCACAGGGGCAGAGTTGGATACTCTGCAGGGAAAAGCCTATCTCCCGGAGGACAGAATGTCAAACCTTCAATACCTGGCAGGATCATTTTGCCTGGGACAGCTCAGGCCGACAAGGCACTTCCTAAGGTTGCTAGTGCACATAGCTTCCACCACAGCCATGGTTCCAGGTGCCAGATTTCAAATGCGAGACATTCAGCATCACCTCAGTTCTCATTGGTCCCAAAGAAGGGACCCACTCTCCAAGATAGTACCAGTCACAAGAACCCTGTTACAAGCACTGGAGTGGTGGAAGGAAGGAGCGGACCTGTGACAGGGAGTTGCATTCCAGCAGCAGGCTCCAACTGTAGTCTTGACTACAGATGCCTCCCTCTTAGGCTGGGGTGCACATCTGGGCAACCAGATAACTCAGTGGGGTATGGTCCCCTCGAGAATCACAACTGCATATAAACCTCCTGGAGCTCAGGGCAGTCTTTCTGGCCCTTCAGGCCTTTGCACCCCAGCTGAGGGGTCAGTCAGTCCAAGTCCAGATAGACAATACTACCACCATGTACTACATCAACATACAATGGAGAACCAAATCCTCAAAACTCTGCACAGAGGCAAAGAAGATCTGGTCCCTGGACTACTCCCTGGACATGTATCTGTTGGCAATCCACCTGCCAGGGAAGGACACTACCCTGGCAGACACCCTCAGCAGGATCAGTCAAGGGCATCACGAGTGGGCCTTAGACAAGCAAGTGCTGGAGTCATTCTTCAGAAGGTGGATCACTCCAGAAATAGATCTGTTCACCTCGGAGCAGAATCATCAGCTCCCTCTATTCTGTTGCAGGCCACCAGCAGTGGGTACTATCCCTCTGGATGCACTAGCACTGGACTGGACAGGTAGGCTCCTTTATGCATTCCCTTTCTCCTATTGCTCAGGATCCTGCTGAAGTTAAGGAGCCAGCCTGCATCCATGATTCGGGTGGCACCAGATTGGGCCAGGCAGCCTTGGTACCCCCAGCTGCTAGCACTGTCCAAGTTACAGCCCATTCTCCTCCCTCAGAGGCACAACCTACTGACCTTGTCTCAGGGCTGAATAACCTACCCAAACATCAAATCTCTGCTTCTCAAGGCCTGGTTCTTGAGCAGCTAGAGTTCTCACATCTCCAGCTCTCTGAGGAGGTACTTAGGGTCTATGGAAAGCCTGCCACCAGAAACACATATGCTTCCAAATGGAAGAGGTTTATCATACAGTATAGTGTGAATCTAGGCAGATCAATCCCTTGGAAGTGGAACTGCCAGCCTTGCTGGACTACCTGGTTCATCTTCACTCAGTGGGCCTTAAAACTTCTACCCTTAAGGTGCACCTGTCAGCAATCTCTGCTTACATTTCAGCAGGCTAGGAAAAAACTGTGGCCTTTCACCCCATTTTCAAAACATTCTTCAAAGGTCTTCTTCATTTGTACCCGCCTCTCAGGGAGTCTGTGTCCCCTTGGTACATACCCTTGGTACATACCCATACATAGCCAAGCTCATGGAACCCCCCCCCCCTTGAGCACATGGCTACTGCTGACCTCAAGTATGTCACCTGGAAGGCTGTTTTTCTGGAGTCAATCAGCTCTGCAAGCGTATCACATTTGGACAGTGATGGGAATACCATGAAGACCATTACAGTGACAAAATCGGCAGTTCACTGCAATGGTTCCTGGTATTCCCTACACTGCTGTCTCTGGGGATATTGCCCCTCCCCAAATCAACTCCGACTCAGCGTTGGTTATCTATAGTGCAGGGGGTAAAGCTCCCCTTAAAAAACACTTGCTTTCCCAGATGGCACAATGCTGTCGCTGTAATGATGTTCAACACAATTCGTGTTGTTGTGGCATGGTGGAACCCTTTGCAAGAAGGATGTTAGAGCTCCAAGCCCTCTGCATAGACCCAAACTACTTCATCTTCCACAAGGATAAAGTAGTCCTCAGAACTAACAGAAAAGTTCTCCCTAAGGTGGATTCTGAGTTTCACCTGAACCAATCTATTAACCTCCCTGTGTTTTTCACACCTATGGTGAGGTGGGTAAGGGCAGGCCAGCCTCAAGGAGGATTGTCACTCGTTGGATAGTCTCCTGCATACAATTTTGCTATGGCAAAGCAGACAGCCACCTCAGAGCCTCAGAGTTCATTCCACCCATGGCACAGCTGCCTCTGTCGCAACTGCGAGGGACATACCCCTACCGGAAAATTGTAAAGCAGCTACCTGGAAGACAGAGCACACCTTCACAAAGAACTACTGTTTGGATATACAGTCTAGAAGTGATGATAGGTTTGGCACTGCAGTTCTGCAGAACTTTTTTCCAAAACAGGTTCTGTGTCCAGCTTCCCAAAGTACTGCTTCATAGTCTATATTAGTTAAGCATAATGAGGGATTCCTGGGGTTTGAAGAAAAAATTACTTACCATAGTGTAACCCCCATGTTCGGAGTTTACCTGTTTGCCCCTGGGGCTGCCCTGTTCTCCTGTTTCCCCCGTTAATGTCCTCACTCCTGGTCCCAAGTCATGTTTGTTCCTGGATCCTCCCTCCAGCCCCTGCACTGTTTTCTGTCCAAACAGGGCAGGAGGAGCTAAACCGTGGAGGTAACACTATGTTGTGCACTGCAGTGTAGGGCCAGCAGTCCATGCATGCGCAGTAGCACATTTATGTTTTTGGGCCACTGAGGTGGCCAAATGGATGCCTCTCCAGTGGTCCCAGTCCCTACATTCTGCTAGTCGGGGACCAGAAACCTGGAGAGGCACATAAGGAGCAGCAACAGTATTTTTGTAGGAGTGCCAATAGTGCAGCAGAATCAGAGGGGGAAAGTTCAAATATTAATGAGGACACAATGACTATTTATGAACAAGCCTGTCTAGCACCCAAGGGCTGTGTATTATGGCACTAGCGGCAGGCAGGAGGCTGGGTAAAAATGTAAAATGCTGCAAAAATGTTGTGGGGCACAGAGACTGCTACAGATCGGTGGGGCAATAAATAAATAAATTTATTCTGGCTTCACTAGGACAGAAGAGTAGGGACTGCTGAGGACTGCATTTAAACTGTTTGGGACAGCAGTCATGTTTTGCAGCCATGTGACCTCAGCCAGCCAATTGGAATGCCAGAATTTGCCAAGGGACCTATGGGGCTGTTAAAATGACTTATGGGGGAAAAAGCTGGGGAAATACTTGGTGCCCTTTTGAAGAACCAATCAGGTGTCGAGGGAGCCTGATGCATATTAATTTGTCAAGGACAGAGATTTCAGCCAATGGGGAGCTTGCAGAGAACTCCCAAAACCCAAGGACTGTTGGTTCTGCTCTTAGTTCAGCGGGAGCCTTTCCAGAGGAAGGGGACTCCAGTCCCCTGGAAAAATGGGGCTGCAAAGCTTGGGAAAGGCCTGCCTGGGGGATGACAGCCACTTGTCCCCCAGGGTCTGTGGTCTGTCTTTCCCCATTTAGGAGGAATTTTGGTCAAGAAATCCAGTTTTCAGCTTCAGCAGTGGGAGTCTCCCTGACACACGGAGGTTCGCAAGTGTGGCTGAGGTTGGTCTTCAAAGGAGAAATGCAACATTAAGCTGTGGGAGGAAGCTACACCACAGTGGTGATGGTTTTGTCTAAAGGTTTTCAAGGTATGGAGATCTGCTTGGGGGTTGCGGAGCCCTGGTCTCAGAAAGCAATTGTCTACATGTTTGAAAGGGCAATGAAAAATTCTACACCTAAACGGTGAGATACAAGGATAAAAAGTTCAAGTAAGGAAAAAGATACTGTCTATACCCTAGTTGGACTTAACATCACAAGAAAAAGGGGACGGACATTGGTCTAAGGTAAAGGAAATGTCTGGTTCTGGTTTATGGAAAATGGATCCACAGAGAAAGGAAGATTTTGGTTCAGTGAAACTTGGTGTGGGAGTCTCCTGAACACATCAAGGCTTGGCCAGTAAAACCAGGTAGTTTTCAAGAGGAGAAGAGAGGAGAGGAGAGATCTTCTTTTGGGTTATCAGCAGCTGCACAGTGAGGAAAAGTGGTTTTTCAGTGTCTGAGTTAAGGGACTAGTCAAGCAAAGAACGTGTTCAGCCAGTGCCAAGTTCACGGTCCTCAGAGGTGACATTTGAGTGTGCCAAAATCTCACTGAGACAGTGTGCTCAGTGAGAATCCAGAGACTGTGATCTGATTTGAAAGGGCCACTGCTGCCATGCTGGCAGCATGCCAGAAAATGCCTTTATCAGCCGGAGGTGACTAAAATTCAAGATTAAAGTTTGCCAATTTTGATTTGAAGCTAAAGAGACTGAAATCTGCTCATCTACAACCCGGAGCCAGGTAGGGAAACAGCCAACCCCTATCGAGTGGGTCCGACTGGGTCACAGGGAGCCATGGACACATGCCTGGGTGCTAGGGCACTCTGGATCCATTGAGGGAGCCAGACCGCGGGGTCACTACTGGGTCTGGGTTTACCTGTGGCCTGGAAAGCTATGTGTTTGTGCTCTCCATCTGGCCTGAAAGCAGGCTGAAGGTGACAAGCTGCTAGACCTTCAAGCAAGTTTGGAAGGGTCAAGCTGCAGAGTGCCAGTTCCATGTCTCAAGCTTCCAAATGATCCCAAGTTCTGCTGTTCCATCTCCCCAGAGTTACAGTCCCAGTGCCATCCGAGACTGACTACAAGGCCATGAGTAAATGCAGGGATTGTCCTGCACCTGGGGACTGTACATAGTTTTTCCCAAGTTTGTGCCCTATGGTGTAGCAAAAGTGTTAAAGCAATCAAGAGAAAGGTAAAAGCTGATTTATGTTTAAAGTGCACCAATGCCAGCCAACGAGCTGCATCCTAGGCCTGCAACATAGGTGATACTCGGTACTCAGGGACAGAATAGTGGAGTTTTGTCTGAAATGGGGACAGGTACCAGTTGGGGTTTGTTTAATGGAAAAAAAAATACAGCAGCTTGTTAGTCAGAGGGCTGAAACTGAACCATCTAAAGGCTGATGGGTGGCTTGCTTTGAAAAATAGGTGTGAACTAAAGAATGCAGATGATTGCTTGCTGTGCCAATATTCAACAATGCAAAATGTTATTTAACCTCTGCTCTACTCTACCCATTCCTAACCCTCTCTGTGTAAATAAATGGTGTTTAATTGTTCTGGGATATTTCTGACTCATGAGCATATTATTAACTTAAGCCATTAATGTAAAGTGTTAACAATTGGGGGTTTTGGTTTATGGCAAATCCATGTGTTGGAGTGACTGTGTTGGGAGGTGGGTTGGTACAGCATCTCAGGGGGTTGTACTGCTGAATATCAGACCCACCTAAAATGTACTCTGGGTGGAGGCGTCACACATTTTATTTGTTCTATCTTGGGAAAGAACCCCCTGTAAAATGGGAACCCAGGCCCCTCAACCTGGTTAGTGGCCACCCAGGCAGGGGTAGTAGCCCTCTTGGTAGACTCGTCACCAGGGCTGCAAAAGTAATGTTATTCCTTCCAGGAGATCCCTTATTAAACTTAAATATCCCTCCCAGAATCTTAAGCTTCTCCAACCTGCCATGCTACCTGTGTACTCATTGCCTGGCATTGATTACTGTTCACTCACATTTTTTCTGCCAGCTTTTGTCTACAATATGTTGACCAGTTGGGCCATTTGTTGTTCCTTCTTTATTTATTGCTATAGTACTTTTTATCTAGGATAGCTTAGGATAGTAGATAGGGGGATAATGCCCACTTAGCTCGAAATGACTCTGAGGGAAACTACTGTTAGCAGCAGCACCTAGAGGTAGAGATTTGAACTACGTTCTAAGTTTCTCTGCAACATTCCTTCATTTACATACTGTAAGTTCCAGTCTTCAGGGCATTCACATATCTGGTCCTGTGTAGCACAGTATGATCTGCAAGCCCATTGGTCCACACTGTGGACCAAAAGGCATATAGATCATACTGTACGCTGTGATCCGGCGGGCGGCCGGGTGGTATGTGGGTGGGGTGCTGCCACCTGCCAATGAAGGGGGTTGCTGGGTGGCCGGGGGTCCTCTGTGTGTGAGTGGGAAGGGGGGTACCACTGGACCACCAGGTTGATAAGCATGTTTACTACAGCCTGCGATCGGGCATATGAGGAGGGTACCACTGGACCACCAGGGTAATCTCTATTTTTACTACAGCCCGTGATTGGGCATATGGGAGGGGTTACATTAGCCCAATGGGGACCCATCCCCCAACGTTGACAGCTGCCAGACAGGGCGCCAGGCGCAGTTCACCAGGACGCCTGGCAGAACGCATGCAAATAGGGCCATAATGATATGCAAATGGACCCATTTGCACCGTGCATATATTATGGCTTCATTTGCATGTCCCTGGATGAATATCGCAGGTGATGTGCCTTGCGCAACTGCACTTGCGCTGGTGCATCCCCGTGATCCCTCTCTGTGGCTTGCGCTGGCACAGTGCCACTGCGCCATGTGCAGTATGTGCACCGACCTTGCCATATTCAATGGTGCTGTGCCACAGTGCATCACCATTGAATGTCATCCAGTTCTGACCCAGGTACAGCCCAGTTGCACTGCACCCAGGCTTGCACCTCTGCCCAGTGCAGTTTGAATATCTGAGCCTATGTCTTATCATTTCAAACATTACTAATACAGCAATTTAAGGTGACAGACTAAGTTAATTGATGGAAGTACTTTGGCTAGCTGTTATAATACATTTTACCACTTATTTCATAACATAAATATTAGAGACCAAACTTTTTACCATCTGAAAGAGAGAGAGCAAAGAAAAGATACAGAAGTCTTGAGTACCAGTTTATTGATCCAGCTCACAGTCTTCCAACTGGAAAACAAAAATATTTTTTAGCATATCTAATGCATATCTGTAAGGAAAGAAAGAAATGTAATAGTTAATCCTTCTTTAATTAAATTCACATTACACCTTCCTAATTTCTGCAATCAATATATATCTTAAATAGAGATTTCATCATTAATCAGTTATCAGAACTGATGAGGGGGTTGGAAAAGGATGGGGGTTGGGGGAGGCTTGTCTATACTGTGCCTGATTATTTTTTCTTTCTTAAATAGGGTTTGAGGTCCCATGAATCATTTAGACCTTTTGGTTTGACAGTATCTAGTATAAAAATCCAATAACTTTCTCTCTCTAAGAGAATGTATTGTCTATTCCCTCCTCTAAAGGGTTTTTTGACATGTTCTGGGGCCATAAATTTCAAAGTGTCAGTCTTGCCATTATGTGCCCCCTGAACATGTCTCCCCACTGGGATGTCTTGTCTCCAATTAATAATTGAACGGCCATGTTTCTGTATCCTCTCTTTCAACATCCTGACAGTTTTTCCTATATAGTACTTATGGCAACTACACCACAAAATCTAGACTACAAAGCTAGATGAACATGTCATAAAGTCCCTAAAATGTACTTGTTTCAAAGTAGTCTCAGAGGTTAAATCTTTTTTGGCATCCATATATTGGCATATATTACAATTGTGACACTTACAGACCCCTGTTGGTTTAACTTATAACCATGTAGATGGCCCCTGCAACAGTTTTTTGTACTGGCTGAGTACCAGTTTGTCCCTGAGTGATGCTGTCTTTCTAAATGTGATTCTAGGGTGGGACCTCACCACCCCTCATAGTAGGCTGTCACTTTGCAGTACCCCCGAAGCTCTCCATACTATGTTTCCTATTTGCCCTGAGACATCATTATGTTCCATAGAGAATATGATGGGATCAACCTCCATTCTGGTATGGGTATTACTTCTTTCATTCCCACTCACTAAAAGCTCATCCTGTGTTTTATTCTTCTCTTGATAGAGTGCTTTCTTTAGCACTCTTTAAGTGTACCCCCTTTACCTGAATCTATGTAAAAGTTCCTCTAATTGTTTTAGAAAGTCTTCATCTGGTGAACAGTTTCTTCTTATCCTAAGTAGTTGTCCATAAGGTGTTGAATTTTTTAATTTTGTGGGGTGTGAACTTTTGCTATGCAAAAGGGAATTTGTAGCTATTTCTTTCTGTACCCTGCTGTTGATATTGTGCCTGTCTCACAGTCTCCTTTTAGGGTTATATCTAGGAAGTCGATCTGTTTTTTGTCTGCCTGGTATGTAAATTGCAGATTCCATGTGTTATTATTAAGCCAATCAATACATTTCTCCACTTCACTTAGTTCCCCTTCAAAGATGCATAGGTAATCATCTATAAATCTACGCTATTTCTTGATCCTATGAAAATATGGGTTTTTCTTCTGATCATACAATACTTCCTGTTCCCACATTCCCATAAAAAGATTGCCATATGCCGGGGCCATTGATGCCCCCATAGCAGTGCCACATCCTTGCAAGTAATATTCCCCATTAAATTCAAAACAATTCCTCTTTAATACAAATTCTAAAGCCGTTATTAGAAATTTGACCATTATCTGACCCCCACAATTTTCTCTGGTTAGGAAATATTCTACTGATTTAATACCATATTTGTGATGTATTGAGGTATACAAGGCCTCTTCATCAATGATTAACCAACCTATACTGGGACACCAGCTTATACTGGCAGGATGGTCTGCATCTGTCCAAGAAGGGAACAAGTCTTTTGAGCAATCGGTTTAAATGCTTCATTGGCAAGCTTTTAAACTAGTCAAAGGGGGAGGCACTGATAAGCAGCAGGAAAATCCCAGCCTCTCCCTACAAAACAGGGTACTAAATGAGAAAAAGACAGAGGTAGAAAGGTCAGTGGGGAATACTGCAACAGAAGGTAAAGCCATCAAAAAATGGACCGCAATGAGTACCAATGCCCGTAGTTTGGGTAACAAGCTTCCTGAATTAGTGACCTTGATGGAGGAGGAACATCTGGATATCATGGCAGTCACAGAAACATGGTACACACAAAATCATGACTGGGGCGTAAACATACCAGGATACACTATCAACAGGAGGGACAGGGAGGGTAAATGAGGAGCAGGAGTAGCTCTTTACATAAGGGAAGGAATAAAAGCAACAGAACAAAAGGGTAAACAGGGAGGAGAAGAAGCACTGTGGGTAAATTTGGAGACCGGCAATGGCACCACAATCTGCACAGGGGTTGTATACAGACCCCCTTCTCAGGGGAAGGAAATGGACAAGGAAATCATAGAAAGTATACTTAGAATGGCAGAAAAGGGAGATATGCTGATGGGTGATCTGAATATGCCAGATGTTAACTGGAGTGCAGTTGCAGCAGCCACTTCGAAGATTGGGGTTATTCTAGATGCCCTACAGGGGGCATGCCTTAGACAACTAGTATTGGAGCCCACTCAAGAGGGAGCAATCTTAGACCTGGTTCTCTCAAATGGAGATGGAGAGAGGATCATAGATGTAGAAGTCAGTAGCCATCTGGGAACTAGTGACCATCGAACAGTATGGTTCACAATAAACACAGCAATGGAGTCAAGCCATACAAAGGCAAAAGTACTGGATTTTAGGAGGGCTGACTTTGCCAAAATGGGTGAGTGCCTAAGGAATGCACTAGCAAAGGGGCAGGAAGGAGTGGTGGAAAACAATGAAGAATAATAAAAACTGCCATCACAGAGGTAACGAGCCTTTGTGTGAAGCAAATAAACAAAACAAAACGATGTAAGAAACCACTATGGTTCTCAAAGGAAGTGGCAGTGAAGGTTCAAGAGAAAAGAAAGCATTCAGGAAGTACAAGGAATCACAGAAGGAGCAGGACAGAGAACTGTATCAGTTAAAGCAAAAGGAAGCTGGGAAGGCAGTCAGAACAGCAAAGGCCCAAACGAGAAAAGATAGCCAACTCAGTTAAGAAGGGATAAAACCTTTTATAGGTACATCAGAGAGCGAAGGAAGACCAAGGGAGGGATAGTGAGGCTTAATAAAGTGGAAGGGGTGGGAGAGGTGACTGTGAAGAGCAGAGATACTAAACAAATATTTTTGCTCAGTATTTACAAATGAAGAGGGAGGTACCTAAAACAAACAGTAGAAACACTCTGGATACAGAAGTTGATACGGCCCATTTACAGAAGAAAGGGTTATGAAAGAACTCTTAAAACTGAAGGTGGACAAAGCAATGGGGCCTGATGGATTCATCCCGAATTCTAAAAGAACTAGAGTAGAACTAGTGACACCACTGACTACCCTCTTTAACAAATCATGGGAGGATGGGGTGGTACCGAGACTGGAGGAGGGCAGATGTGTTCCCTTCACAAAGTGGGAGCAAAGGCAGAAGCAGAAAACTACAGACCTGTTAGTTTAACCTCAGTGATAGGGAAAATGATGGAATCACTTCTGAAGGAAAGAATTGTGAGTATCTAGATGCCAGAGGGCACAGGACCCTAGACAGCATGGATTCACAGTGGGAAGGTCATGCCAGATGAATCTGATAGATTTCTTTGACTGGGTGACCAAAGTAGTTGATCAGGGAGGGCTGTGGACATGGCCTACCTAGACTTTAGCAGGCATTTGACACAGTCCCACACAAAGATTAATATACAAGTTAGCCAGCCTGGGTGTGGGTCCCAAGATGACAGCCTGGATAAAGAATTGGCTGAGAATAGGACACACAGAGTAATAGTAAATGGAGTCCACTCTGAAGAAAGGGGGTTACTAGTTGGGTACCATGGGCTCAGTATTAGGACCGGTCCTCTTCAATGTCTTTATAAGTGATATTGCAGAGGGACTGGAAGGAAAAGTATGTCTCTTTGCAGATGACACAAAGATCTGCAACAGAGTTGATGCACAAGGTGGGGTGGAAAGGATGAGAAGGGACTTGGCAAGGTTAGAGGAATGGTCAAATGTATGGCAGCTTAGATTCAATGCTAAGAAGTGCAAGGTAATGCACCTGGGAAACAAAAACCCAGGGGAAGAGTACACAATGGGGGGTGAGATACTAACAACAACAAAAATGGAAAGGGACCTGGGGTAGTCATATCAGATGACCTAAAGGTGGGCAAGCAAAGTGACAGGGCAGCAAGGAGGGCTGGGGGGATACTGGGATGCATAGGGAGAGGCATCACCAGTAGAAAACAGGAGATTATTATCCCTCTGTATAGAGAGCTGGTCAGACCCCATCTGGGTACTGCGTGCAGTTCTGGAGACCAATCTCCATAAAAGACATAGACAGGATGGAAGCTGTCCAGGAGGGCAACTAAAATGGTGCAGGGTCTGCACTGGAAGACATATGAAGAGAGACTAAAGGAGCTTAATATGTATAGCCTCGAGGAAAGGAGGGAGGGGGGACATGATAGAAATGTTCAAGTACCTCAAGGAATCAACAAAGTCCAAGAGGTAGCATCTTTCAAAAAAAGAGGTGTGCAAGAACAAGGGGGCACAATTTGAAGATAGAGGGGGTGGCTCAGAGGTAATTTAAGGAAGTATTTTTTCACAGAGAGGGTTGTGGATGCATGGAACGGCCTTCTGGAGGAGGAGGTTGTGGAGTCAAAAACAGTGGTGGAATTCAAGCATGCATGGGACAGTCATAAGGCCATTCTGGGGGTGGGGGTAGGAAGAAGTAGGCTGCTGGTTAACTAGGATCTGCAGCTTATCCAGTAGGTAGGGAAATGGGCAGACTGGGTGGGCCAAGCGGTCCTTATCTGCCGTCAAATTCTATGTTTCTATGTTTCTATAACAGTACCCCTCTTGCCATTTGATATTTTTAAATTTTTGAATGGTATCCCCGGTGTCTTTAAGGTAAGAGGGGAGGTTTTGCATACATGGTTGTAAATACAAATCAATGAATTCACAGGGTGGAGACATTAATGAATCTACACCTGATACTATAGGCCTACCAGGTGGATGGTTTAAATCTTTATGCACCTTCGGGATAGCATAGAAGGTAGGTGTTATTGGATTTTCATTGTATAAATATTTGAACTCACTCTCTGTGATTATTCCATCTTTTAAAGCTTCATCCAATAATGCAAATAATTCCCTCTTTATTATGCGAGATGAAAAAATTACTCACCTTAGTAATGTTGTTTCTTCTAATGGAGTCTTGCTGTATTCTGACATATGCAGTTAGGTCCTGCCTTTCAACCGCCCTGGAGAACAAAGAGTTAACTTTTCTGTGCCTTGCATAGAATGTCCATCACAAGCTTGGTTGAAGCCCCTGTCTGCTGTTGTTTAAACTGCAACCGTCAGATCTTTACGAGCAAAGACTCACTAGGTGTTCTGTGTGGAAACTGTAAAATTCTTACTAGCCAACTGGCAAATATATAAAAAAAAATTTTGGTTTCAAAGAAAGACTCAAGTCAGGAAACCCAAAAACAAAAACACATCCAAAAAACAACATCCCACCCAAACAAAAAAAAGGGTATAAAAAGGACACCCCTAGGGTGTCAACACTGCTCCTGCTCACCCACATCCCAAAACTAGGTTCTGAGAGGAGGCGGGGGAGGTCAGAAACAGCAAGACTCCATTAGAAGAAGCAACATTACTAAGGTGAGTAATTTTTTATTAAACAACATGAAGTCTTGCTGTATTCTGACATATGCAGACTACTGCCAGTACCTCCATGGAGGAGGGACAGAACTCACTTTGGGAGCAGGCTCTGAAGTACTGCTTGTGCTAAACGAGCATCACTCCTAGCCTGGATATCCAGAGTAATGCTTGGTGAAAGTATGGACTGTTTTCTAGGTGGCTGCTTGACAAATTTCTAAGAGAGGAATATCCTGGCAGCAGCCATGGAAGCAGCTGTACCTCTTGTGGAATGACCCTCAGTCCTGAGGGTGGAGTTCTACCCAGTTTTTCATAGCAGAATTGTATACAAGAAACAATCCACCTGGCAATAGATCTCTTAGTGGCAGGTTTGCCTTTACCAACGTCTCCATAAGTAAGGAACAACTGGAGGGATTCAAACCTGTGACCCTTGGTATGCTCTATGTAGTAGCTAAGGGCTTTTTTAACATCCAAACTGTATAGCCTCCTCTCTCCCGAGGAGGAATGGTCAGTGAAGAAAACAGAGACAGATATAGACTGGTTGAGGTGGAAATCTGAAACCACTTTAGGTAAGAACTTTCTGTTAGTTCTAAGGACCACTTTATCTCTGTGAAGAGATGAAATCAGATTCCACTGACAGGGCTTGCAATTCACTGATACGTCTGGCAGAAGTAATGACTACCAAAAACACAGTTTTCCAAGTCAAGTACTTAAGCTCTGCTGAGGACAAAGGCTCAAAGGGTGGCTGCATAATCTGAGCAATGCAAACATTAAGGTCCCAAGCAGGAGCAGGATCCCTAAAGGGGGGGATTGGTGTGAAGCAGTCCCTTGAAAAACTTACAGAATACAGGATGGGATGACAGAGAGGAAGACTTGCCTACTGACAGGAAAGCAGAAACAGCTGCCAAGTGTACTTTGAGGGTAGCTGGTCTGAGATGGACCATATAATCCAGAACCGTAGGCAATTCAGCAGAGTCTGGAGAAATATTCTTCTTAGAATACCAAATGCTGAATCTTTTCCATTTGGAGTTGTAAGTCTTCCTGGTGGAAGGTTTTTGAGAAGCCTTAAGGATATCCAGAACCCCTTGGGAAAGATGCAGATCTGCAAACTCTAACTCTTCAAGAGCCATGCCTTGAGATTGAGAGAGTGAAGATTCGGGTACCAAATCCTCCCCTGAGAGGATGTTAACAGGTTGCAATTCCTGGGAATAGACAGGGGAAGGTGGACTGTTAGGGACAGCAACAAGGTATACCAAGGCTGTCTGGCCCAGTCTGGAGCAAACAGAATCACTTTGCATGGTTGTGACCTTATCTTGACTAGCACCCTGAACAGGAGAGGGAAGGGGGGAAAAGCATACAGAAATGTCCCTTCCCAGTTCAGAATCAGAGCATCAAGGGGGACCGAGCCCAAGACTATGGGTCTGCAACAAAAGAGAGGAAGTTGGTGATTGTCTGGGGCTGCAAAAAGATTTATCTCTGTAGTGCCCCATCTCGAGAAAATCACTTTCAAAACCAGAGGATCCAGGGCCCATTCATGATGGCCTTGGGATATCCTGCTCAGTGCATCTGCTAGGACATTGTCCTTCCCTGGGAGGTGAACTGCTATCAGAGAGGTTTGCAGGGAATAGGCCAGGGACCACAACTTCATTGATTCTGTGCACAAGGCCATAGACCAAGTGCCTCCTTGCTTGTTGATGTACCACATGGTGGTGGTGTTGTCTGTTCTGACCTGAACCACCTTTGTACAGATTTGGAAAAAGCTTGCAGTGCCAGAAACACTGCTCTGAGTTCCAAAAGACTGATGTGAAGCAGAGATTCCTGAGGTGACCACAGTCCTTGAGTGGTACGATCCCCCCAAATGGGCTCCCCAGCCCAGCAGGGAAGCCTCTGTGGTGAGTATCACTGAATGAGACTGAGTGACAAATAGAACCCCTTGTCTCAAATTGTCCTGATCCTGCCACCATTGCAAGGCTTGGATCAGGGTTCGAGTCACTGGGATTAGTTTGGAAAGGGAATCCTTTCTTTGGGACCAAAAGGCTCTTAAGTGGAACTGAATGTCCCTCATTTGGAATCTTGCTCCCTGGACCTCTGCTGTGGAAGCTGCCATGTAGCCCAGTAGCTGAAGGAAATGCCTTGCTGGTCGGCACACCTGAAGGGTGAATGAAGAGGCCAGTTCCATAAGGGTCTTTGCCCTTTCCAGGGGAAGGAAGGCTCTTGCCTTTACTGTATCCAGTTCTGCACCTATGAAGGTGAGGAGCTGCACTGGTTTGAGAACTGACTTTGGTAGTTTGAGAAGGAGTCCTAAGGAAGTGAGCACTTGCTGGGTCACTTGCAGATGTGACTTGACTTGGTCTGGAGACTGACCTACTATCAGCCAGTTGTCCAAGTATGGGAAGATGGAGATCTTTTGTCTTCTTAGGAAGGCAACAACTACTGCCAGGCACTTCGTGAAAACCCTTGGGGCTGATGTTAGGCCAAAGGGCATTGCTCTGGATTGATAGTGGCCTGAGGGCAATTCGAACCTGAGGTACTTTCTGTGGGAGCACCTGATGGGAATGTGAAAGTAGGCATCTTTGAGGTCCAGGGAGGCTAGCCAATCCCCTGGCCTTAGAGAGGGAAGGATAATTCCCAGAATTACCATTTTGAACTTTGGCTTTAAAAGATGTTTGTTCAGATATCTTAGGTCCAGGATGGGTTGCCACTCCCTATCTTTTTGGGGGTTAGGAAGTACCTGGAGTACAATCATTTGCCCCTGTGTAGGGTGGGAACTCTCTCTATAGCTCTGAGAGCTAGGAGAGAAGAAACCTCTGCCTCTAGGGCAAGGGTCTCTGAGAGATTTGCAGGTGGAAAAGATCTGGCTCTCATCTTGGGAAATTTTTTGAAGCTGAGAACCAGTCCCTGGCTTACTACTTCCAGGACCCACTTGTCTGATGTAAGAGACATCCAGTCCTGGACAAAGTAAGCCAGCCTGACCCCTACTGGTATAGGAGAATTGACCCGGGCAGACCCATCAGGGTGTCTGCTTGGCAGGGGCTTTAGGCTGAGGGGTGGATGCAGGCCTGCTCATCCCCCTTCTGCCTCTCCCTCCAAAAAAAACCCTCTGCGAAAAGGAAGAAGAGGAGGCCTGAGCTTGGTAAAAAGGCCTTGGGAAAGGCCTGCCCCTGCCCCTGGACTGCTGCCTTTGAGGAGTTGCTTGTCTTTCTTTGGCCTGAGCACTCCTGTAAGTGGTCCTGTATTTGTCCATCTTCTTCATGTAATTCTCTGTCTGCTCCCCAAACAGAGAATTACCAATTACAGGAAAATCCATGGCCCTAGCCTGGGTATCCTGTGAGAGACTAGTATATCTGAGCCAAGCCATCCTCTGAAGAGCCACATATGTAGCCATGACTCTTGATGATACATCATTGGAGTCTACAGCAGCATGAAACTGTACTTTCGATGCTTCAATCCCATCTGCAGCCACCTGCTCCAGCTCCTTGGCAAGCTGGTCGGGAGCCTGTTTAGCCAGAGCCAGTACAGTGTCCCACCTGGACTTCTGGTACCTGGCTGTATAGGCCATATAGTTAGCCTACCTGAGTCCCAAAGATGCTGCCATGTATTGTTTCTTTGCCATGGCATCAATCTTCCTGGAGTCCTTTTCTGGGGGGTGTAATGCCAAGGGAATGTTTGCCTTATCACAGGCAGCAGCCTGCACAACTCCAACATGGCTGCATTGATGAAAAAGGAGCTCCGTGTCTGAGCCTGAGAGAGTGTACCTCTTGTCCATTCGTCTGTCCACAGGAGGTATAGAATTAGGAGACTTAAGAATTTTTTGTGTCTGTTTCCCAAAGGATTTGTGGAGGGGAATAGACAGTCTCCTGGACTCTGGGATGCCCATCATCTCAACATAATCAAGCTCTTCCTGATCCTCTACTGCTTCCTCCACAGGAAGCTGCAGGGTATCAGCCACTTTTTTGTAGAACATGAAGTGTGAAGGGGACTCAGAAAGCCTAGGAGGAGAAACACCTGAAGGTCTGTCTGGGGAGATGTCCGGGTCAATAGGCACATCCAGACTTTCACCATCACCATAATCATCCTCATACTCTCCCTTCTCCTCCTCCAGTTCATAAAATTCTTCCAAAGTATAATCCGGAACAGGGGGAACCGACCGAACCGAGCCCCTGCCAGATGGTGCCAGTTCGGTCAGAACCGAACTAAGCGATTGCACAATCCTAATCACCTTGGCTATCTCATTGGCGGTCGGAGTATGAAATTCTGGTTCCGAACCGGTCTATTTGTCTTTTTTCCTTCTTTTTGTCAGAACCTATTTCTCGGAATCTGCTCTCCTTTTGCCCAAAGAAGTATCGCCCTGGTCAGAGGGCACTCCTTCTGGTTTGGCCGGAACCGAACCAGGCTGGCCATCCGGGTCAGCGGACTTCTCGACCTCCCTTTCCCTCAGACTACCTAATCTCTTTTCCAGGGTAGATTTGGGAAAATTCTTGCAAATTCGGCAGTCTGAATCGAGGTGGTCAAACCCCAGACAATAAACGCAGGTGGTGTGGGGATCAGCCTTGGCAAAGACCTCCCCACACACACTACAGTGTTGAAACCCAGTGGGCCTGGTTTTTCTCTTGGGTTTCTCAGACATGGCCAATCCTAACCAAAAAGCGTACCCTTTTTTACAATCCGTGAGGCAAGACTCCCCTAAGGTTTCTGGCGCGTGTCATAGGTCTTGGAAAAAATGTAATTAAATCCAGTTTTTAGAACCGATACGGACTAGTAACCACACTCTAAAGTAAAGCACAAGTTTTTACTTCAAATTGATCGGTTCAGCTGAACCGATCCACAGTTTACAAGTTCCACACAGAAAACAGAACAAAAACCTATCTAGTACTCACGGTACCACAGACAGAGACTTGAACTGACTATGCGGAAACAGCAATTCGGTAGAAACCAACCGAAAACTGACACTTCAACCGACTTTTTGAACCGAGCAGCAGGAGAAATCTCTGGAGCGACTGTTCAGTGAGGCAGAGTAAAGAATCTGACGGTTGCAGTTTAAACAACAGCAGACAGGGGCTTCAACCGAGTTTGTGATGAACATTCTATGCAAGGCATAGAAAAGTTAACTCCTTGTTCTCCGGGGCAGTTGAAAGGCAGGACCTAACTGCATATGTCAGAATACAGCAAGACTTCATGTTGTTTGAAGGACTGCTACTCAATTTCACATAGCTAGTCTGATAACAAAGTATTCACCATTTCTTTATAATCCTGGGTGTTCATTACCACCAAGTTTCCCCTTTTATCAGCTGGTTTTACTGTAAGATTGCCATTTTTCACTTTTTCATTTAGGGCTGCTGTTCCTTTTTTTTGTTAAATTACTCCTGTGTGATCTTGTATTGCCAGCTAGGATTTCTTTAACTTGCTGTATTACGTTTTTTTCAAACACCATAATATTATTGTTCTGGACCATTGGACAAAAGTCAGACTTACATTTAAAGAAAGTGTGGCTATGAGATTTAAAGTCCCATTTGTTGTCAACTCCTGTCAGAGTGTTATTGATTCCTTGTTCCTCCAATAGTTCATTTAGGATGTTGTAATTTATTGCATCCATCTCATTCTCCGGGTTATCTCTTAATGTATTCTCTCTCAAGGCTTCCAATAAGTAGTCCAGGTCTTCAGTCTCCTGGATATTCATAGTTTCCAGAAAACCCATGTTTGCCTTTTCAGCTTCTCTTTTCTTTAATTCAAAATAATATTTTAATTTTATTTTTCTGAACAACTTGTGTAGATCTACAAAAATAGTAAATTCATTAATCCTCTGAGTAGGGACAAATTCAGTCCTCTGCTTAGTACTTTGAGCTGAATTTCAGTGAGTTCTTGATCAGACAAGTTTATTATTTGTAACTGGCCTGTGGGCTGTGGATCGTAATGCCTTCTTGAGGTCCCTTATTCCCGCTTCCTCTTCTACCTCTTCTTGCTCTCTTACTTCCTCTTCCTCTGCCTGGTCTAAAAAAGGCTCTCTTATGGTGTTTTTCATTAAATCTATGGAAACTGTTTTGGGCTGAGTCTGTGTTTTATTTTGTTCTTTCTGATCTTTATAATTTCTGTCTCTCAACCTTCCTCTCGACCTTCCTCTATGGTATGATCTTGAACGCTCTGCCTTATTTAATGCTGTAAAGGCAGTACCTGTTTCGTAAGCTTTATTGTCCCTTATTAATTTGTTTTGTTTTCTTTGTATCACTTATTGTTCATGCTTCTGTATTTTGTTCTTAAGAGTCCTATCAAGCTGCAGGGATTCTTTGTGTTATTTATACTTTGTAATCTCTTCTTTTGTTTTTTTAAGTTTCTCACTTACAGTAGTTCCTCAAACTTTTCAGTATCCTCCTTGATTGCTAATTTCATGTATTCTATGGAGGCGTTTTCTGAGATCGCTAACCATGCATCTTTACTTCTGAAATTTTCAATTCCACTTGATGGTGTTTTAATAACCCGAAGTCCTTGTGGTACTATTCCTTTTTCCAAATAGGTCTTAAGAGTTGAAACATTGTAACTGATATTAACTCCTTTTTTTAGAAATCTTTCTAATTTAATAAATGCTGACTTGATATCTGCCCCATTTCCACTTGTTGTGCCCATGTCCGTTCCCTGTCCTAGGCCTCACAATTTTGCCTTGGTTTGTTTCTTCCATTGCTGTAAATTTAGTGAACTCTCTAGGCTAAAGTTGTATTCATGAGAACTCGTACTGGCCTGTTCACTCATGCTTCAGTCTGTTAAAGGGAAGGTATCCTTTTACATGAATGCTTTCACCCTCTGTTAAAATTCACACTTTTCTTGGAGATATTGCACAAGCTGATTTCCCAAAGCGCTTGACATAACTTTAATGATTTGTGTGCTTTGGAGTAAGAAATACCATTCAGAATACAAATATTTCCCTACTGTTGCTTCTAGGGTAGCAAAGATTAAAATAACACCTCTGAATTGCTCTTAATCTCTGAACCTCTTAGGTAATGTATGTATAAAGGCCTCCTGTATTCTGTTTTAACATGGCATTCCTCTGCCTTTTCTGACAAATAAATATTTGCACCAGATGGCTAATATGTACTGCTGTGGATGGCTCCCAGCTAAAATAGTATCAGGGGTCAGTACCTACACAAGCAACCATGACATACCGGACCAACTAAACAACCATTGTGCTACTGCTGGGCTAGCCTTTGCCTCATCATCTGCTAGCAAGTTTCTCCCCCCCACTCTCTGTTGGTGACCTCTGCGCCTACCAACTAAAGCCCAGCATCGCCAAAACCAATTCATTTTCAAGCTGGTTACTCTCAAACAGGTCAAAGATCTTTTAATTGCCCTGGATGAAAAGAAAAGTGCTGGGGCCGATCAGCTTGAACCTTTTTTCTTAAAATTAGGCTATTACACTCTGCCCCCACTTATTACCCACCTCTTCAATCTGTACCTTGCTCAAGGCGCACTTCCCTCCAATTGGAAAATAGCGCATGTTATTCCTCTTTTCAAATTTGGTGATCCAAGTGATTTTAATAATTATAGGCCAAGCTCTTTGCTACCCATCTTATCCAAATTTTTTGAAAAACTGGTCAACTCCCAACTTCGAGATCACCTTGAATCCGTAAACCTACTGAATCCACTCCAGTCTGGATTCAGGCCTAAACATAGCACAGTTTTGGCTCTGGCAAAAGTCATCAATGATTTGCAAATCTCCCTTGACATCAAAAATTATGTCTGTGCCCTTTTTTAGATTTGAGCAAGGCTTTTGACACTGTTGACCACCAAATACTTCTAACAATGTTATATAACCTTGGGTTGGATGACATTGCTATAAAATGGTTCTCCTGCTACCTTACTGGTAGACAGCAGAGGGTAAAAGGTCACAGCACGCTCTCTCCTCTAAAAACACTGTAGAGAGGAGTTCTCCAGGGGTCCATCCTGAGGCCACTATTATTTGTTATTTAAAACAATGACATTGACCTTAGTATTAACACTGCAAGTGTCCATCTCTTTGCCGATTACACCGTGCTCTGTGTCACTAGGCCCTCCTTACAACTCACCTGACTTGAATTACAGCATGAATTTGACCTTCTCCAACAAAATCTGCTTCACCTGAAACTACTTCTCAATGTCAAAAAAAAAACAAAGTTATGCTCCTCTCCCCTTATTCCAAACAGCCAATTTCCCATTCCTCGAATACCAACCTACAGATCATCACAATTCTGGGGGAACCACTTAAACTAGTAGAGAAATTCAAATATCTAGGTTTCTGGCTGGACTGCAAACTTTCCTTTGTTACCCATATTGAGGAACTAGCTAAAAAAACTACACTAAAGTCTTGGACTCTTTTACCACATCAAGCACCTACTTAATTATGAAGCCAAAGTTAGATTGGTCCAGACAACCTTCCTCCCCCTAACTGACTATGCAGATTTCCTCTACAGCCAATGCCCTAAAACAGGTCTTTGTACTCTAGACCAGAGGTTCTCAAATGGGGAGGCCAGCCTCCCTGGGGAGGCCCCAATTTGTTCCAGGGGAGGCTCAAGCAAGTCTGAAAAAGTACTGTATTTAAATTTTGAGTTTTATGTATTTTGTGTGAAGAGATGAAGCAAACTGAAAGAGGACAATAGTAGGTGAATTTTATGTATTTATTTACTAATAGGTGATAAGGGAAGGTGAATGAGCCAAGGATCATTTCAGAGTACCCTGGAAAGGGTAGGGTGAATACATTTCAAAAGGTAACTGCAAAACAATCAGAAATACACAGTGAACAATAGTGCAAACAAATATGAACAATAAACTATTAATTAATGGTGGTAATTAATCAATTTGTAGCCTGATGGCAGAACAGTCCAAATACAAAGGTTGAGCATAGAAGTGCAAAGAGCAATAGCAGGAAGGAGCAAAGTAATCCCTGGGAAGTTGCTTAGGAGCAGGGAAGGAGGGGGCAAGGGAAAGTATGTAGGAAGGTTATTTCATATAGAGAGGAAACAGAGGAAGTAGTCTGACCCCATGAAGGTACTGCAACAAGGGGTAACAATGGTTAAAGAATGAAAATAGAGCAAGTAGGCTGGCCTGTGGGGGCGGGGGATGTTACAATAAGCTGAATAATATTTATTTTATTTATTTGTTGTTCAGATAACACATTTGAGCACAGGAGCTATTTTCAAAGGTTCCACATCAGTATAAGACAAAAGAACTGAATGTGAGCCATGTACTCAAAGGGGTTTCAATTTATTCATGGTGTACTGCGCAAAGTACAGTGTGTTATTTTTCTTTGGGGAGGCCCAAGATTATTTCAGTTTTTGGGGGAGGCTCAAAATCTTTCCCATGGATTTGGGGAGGCTCACTGTGACAAAGTCTGAGAACTATTGCTCTAGACACACTCTATCACAGAGCCCTGAGATTTATCTTAAATGCACCTTTCAACACTCACCACTGTTCTCTTTACCTACAGATTAATTGGTCCTCTCTCTCAATCCCAGGGGGTGGTGCAATGCGTCCCTCTGGGTGTATACAGCCATCACCCTGAAACTTCCCTCTTACATCTGCAACCTATTTAAATGCTCCCCTTGCAGGTATTTCCTCAGAAAACTTTCCTATATTACATTCAATACCCCCAAGACAAGAATCCACTTTGCTTCTGCATCCATGGGATATGCACTACCCACTCTGTGGAATAACCTACAGAAAACATTAAAACTTGCACATACCGTTGGGATGTATACCTTTAAGTACCTGCTTAAACTTGCTCTGCAGACAAAGGAAAAGTGCTCTTGCTTTGCAAAATAGCAGGCCCATTTCCTAAAGAGGCTCTAATGCATTTATTGCTACAATGGTGGTGTGTGTTCCACACTTTGCCTATTCTTTTTTTCTTCTCCGGTGGAGGGATCCCGTAGATTATTCCTCTTTACCTAACTTGCTTCTTATACAAATCTTAAATACCTTGTACTTACTCCCTATTCTCTGCACCTTCATTTTCCTAATTTTACCTATCCCTACACCCTCCTATCATTTCCTACTCTCCTGTCCCCTACCTGTCTCTAGCTCTCTCGTTGCCCCTTCCCAATACTCTTACACCTTATTCTAGCAACTCTTCCTGTTCTCCCACTCTTTTTAATGTTAGTTTCCTCTCTGTATTTATTTTAAGTTGTATGTGCACATTATCTGTCTCATATCCCTTGTACTGTTAGTGTTGTTTTTTGTATCTGCTAGCCTGATTTTTATGTATAGAACCTAAGTAAGCTATACCTGCACATTACTTGTTTTGTACGACTGGTTTTGTTATTACTGTTATTGCATTAACCATTGTGACTTTTAATTCTATGTACCCCTATGTATGTTAGTACTTTCAGATCCACCTCGCAAATGAGCTGTCTCAGTGGTGTTATCCTGGTAAAAATAAAATTGAATTGAATTGAATAGGAGACTTATTCTTCAATGGGCTTTTTTTCCTAAAGGATTTTAAGTAATTTTATTAGCAACTTCATATTATTTTTCCTGTACTCTTTTGTTCTATTATATAACAGCATTAGAATTATTTTACTGTTCTTTTGTTGTTGTTTTCTTGTTTGCTTATCTTTCTTATATTTTTTCCTAAAGAATTTCACTGAAGTTAGTAATTATGCACAGACATTGTTAGATTTTATACAAGATTAGGAAATGCAAGTGATTTGTTGGATTTAGCTAAACAAATTGGTTCTCTACTTATTCATAACATCTACTGGCCGATATCAGAATGGAGTACTTTTATGTGAACTGCTAACATGCTTCACCCTTTAGTTATGAAATGGCCAATTTGGCATAATTAGACAAGTGTGATTATCAAACCTATTGTTTATTATTAATTTATAAAGAAATATGGACTGCCAGAGTCTGGCAATATAAGGCAGAACCGTAACCATCCCCTTTGTAATCTCAGATGCAAGATATCACTAAGAAAGCAACTGGGGGGTGGATTTTGTAACAATGTAAAAAGGAGATGGTCCTGGAGGAGCCTTCCAAAACACTAGGGCTGGATATTCAAACTGCGCCATTCTGAGGTGCAAGCCCTTGTGCTGCGCAAAATAGTTGCACAGGGGTGTGGCCGGGGCGATATTCAAAGGAGTTGTGCTATTGAGCAACTCCTTTGAATATCACCCCCCAGCCACAACCACTGTGCATGACGCAGTGGAACTTGTGCCACTGCAAGTGGTCAGAGTGGAGCATTCAACTTGCGGTGGTGCAAGTACCATTGCGCCATGCGCAAATTTCTGATATTCAAAAGGTGACATGCAAATGGGGCCATAATTCATGCAAGGTGCAGGGGGGCCATTTGCATCTGTTTATGGCCCCATTTGCATGCCATTAGCATGCAGAGTGCGCCGATCCCGAGGACTTGCGCCTGGCACCCTGCCAGGCAGCAGCCGATGAGGGACAATGCCCCTGCAGCCTGATCCGCGGGCAAAATAATAAATAATCCCCCACCCCCACTGGCCATTCGTGGGCAAAAGCATTAATATCCCCCTCCCGACTGGCCCGATCGTGGGCAGCAAAGTGTCCCCCAAACTTATCCCTGGTGGTCAGTGGACTGATAAGCCCGATCGCGAGGCTGCATAGATGTAAAATAACCCCCGAACTTATTCATTCCACAAATCTGAACTGCCTTATGCGGTATAGGGCTGCCGCCCATTGGCTCTTGCTGTGCCAATGGGTGTGCAGCCCACCACCGAGCAGTCAATCGATGAGCAGGGCAGCAGGCAGGTGGGATGCTGCCACCCGCCCGCTGCGGGGAGGCGGGGTGGTGGGGCTCGTGGGTGGGT
Source organism: Neoceratodus forsteri (assembly GCA_016271365.2). Taxonomy (NCBI): domain Eukaryota; kingdom Metazoa; phylum Chordata; order Ceratodontiformes; family Ceratodontidae; genus Neoceratodus; species Neoceratodus forsteri. The sequence goes on along the minus strand of CM028129.1, from coordinate 496,315,787 downwards.
GGGTGGGTTGGGGGACACTAGATCACCAGGGATATGGTCTTGGGGCAGGGGGTTATTTACATCTATACAGCCAGTCGGGCTTATCAGTCCACTGGACCACCAGGGATAAGTTCGGGGGTTATTTTACATCTATGCAGCCAGCGATCAGGCTTATCAGTCCACTGGACCTGAGGGATATGTTGGGGGACACTCTGCTGCCTGGTCGGGCCAGTGGAGGTGGGGAGATTTCTTACACTCTTGCTGCATCGGGCTGCAGGGGGCACAGGGACTGGGTTGGGGGCCAGCCACAGGTGGCAGCTGCTGTGTTGCACCCTGCAATGCAGCAGCTCACCTGTGGAGTGACCCCTCGACAAGCCTTTTTTGGCTCAAAGTCCTGCAGGCACAGGTTGGGGGTTGCGCCTGCACAACTCTACACAGCCCGGCTGAATATCGGGCTGTGCAGTTTATGCATGGTTCCTCCCCCTCCAGTTCAGCATGCATTCATTTGCATTACGCTGTTGCTCAGCATGTTTTCTGTGGAGCAACTGCCTCCTGCTGAATATTGCAGAATGGAGCAAGTTTGGACTTGCGCAGGCGCAACCCTATTGCGCATGGCGCAACCCTTTTGAATATCTGGCCCTAAGTATTAAAGCGTCAGTAGATGCTGTAATGGAAAGCATGCTGTGAGTATGTAGGCTCAAGTCTGGTGAGATAGTGCTGGGTACTTACATTGCAGCAGTAGCTATAACAGAAAGTATTATATTAGCATGTAAGCTAAACTCTGACATGGTAATGCAGTACACACCATGCTGGTAGTATCTGTGGTGAGCTAGCCAACTGCCAGTCATTATCTGCAGATACAATTATATATATATGTTTTTTTTTATGCAAGTTTGTATATGAGTACATGCCATAAGAATGCCAGTGTTAATGCAAGAGGCACATGGAGAGAGATTGGATTTCTTTTAAAAATGTTTGACCTTCCTCTGACCTGATGGGCAGCTGCTTGCCAGGAAGTTAAGGTTGCATTTCCAGGTCCCTTAATAGAGCTATGCCAAAATCCATTTACCTGTCATAAACCATGCATTTCAGAGTCAGGATGCTCTGATTCCAGGAAACTGTTAAGGTATGTTACATCTTATGAGGTGAGAGGACCATGATCATCCTTTCTGGCAGACCTGTGTGAATTATCTTACAGGTGTCAATTGTATTGCCAGTAAAACAGTAGAGACTTCAAAGGCTACTGGGAAAATGAGATTGTAGGGAAAGAGTAAGAGTGGCATCTACTGGCCTAAAAGAGAAGGCCTCTTTGGGATTAAGCAGTTCTTTTTCTTCAGGATTCTTCCAGCTATATAAGGAAATTAACAAATGTCATTCAGTCTCATTTACATAGATACATAGACACATAGATACATAGACAGTGTCGGCAGATAAGGGCCTATGGCCCACCCAGTCTGCCCATTTGAGCTTGTAAGTTCAGTTTATGTTTTCCTAGAAGTCTGTTGCCCCTTACCCCAGACCTCCAGAATTCCTTTATGTCTATCCCATGCATTCTTAAATCCCGTGATTGTTTCAGCCCCCACCACTTCCTCTGGCAGGGTGTTCCACTTGTCCACCACGTTCTGTGAAGAAATTCTTCCTCATGTTTCCTCTGAATCGTCCTCCCTCCAGCTTCATCCCATGCCCTCTAGTCCTGGAACATCTTTTTCACTTAAAAATAGTGTATTCCTGCACCCTGTTCCTCCCAGTAAGATACTTGTATGTCTCTATCATATCCCCTCTCTCCCTCCTCTCCTCCAGGGAGTACATGTTCCGTTCCTTCAACCTGTCTTCATAGGACTTGTGATACAATCCATGCACCATCTTTGTTGCCCTCCTCTGAACCTTCTCTACCCTGTCTATGTCCTTACGTAGGTATGATCTCCAGAGCTGTACACTGTACTCCAGGTGGGGCCTCACTAGTGTCTTGTATAGCAGAATTATGACCTCCCTTTTCCTGCTGGTGATGCCCCTGCCTATACATCCCAGCATCCTATTTGCTTTACCTGCTGCCTTGTCACACTGTTCTCTTGACACTCTTCTCTTGACACAAGAAGCAAAACTGCTGAGACCCAAGACTGCCAGTACAAAGGAAACTGAATCTTTCATTTATTTTCTTTGGGCTTCAATTTACTACAGACTTAAGGTAGACTTTAGATAATAGTTATAGAGTGTTTTCATGTATATTTTCCACTTTTATTTCTGTTATTCTGTGACCAAATTAGTGCATCTTTTAGTTGTAACTGTATGATTATTATATAAGTATTTTAGTAAAAACATTTGTTTTTAAGAAAACTGCCTGGGTGAGATTTCTAAATTGTGTGTGAATTGTGAGACAGTTATTAATAATCTGTGACAAACTGTTATTGATAAGGAGTGCCTCCATAAGCAACCAATTGAGCAAGGGTCTATAAGGGATATCTGGGTAGAGATAGGGAGAATACCAAAGTCTCAAAGAAGAGTCTGTATGGATTTTGAACCAGGTTGTTGCATGTCCTGTTGGAGAAGATGAAATCAGCAGCACACTGTCATCCCAAAGAGAGTGTGATGCCTGGATCTTCCTCATTTGTGTAACAACCAAGAAGGGTTCATATTTGGCTACAAGACTCGAGACTGGTATTGTGCTCTTATCCAGAGTTTAGAGGGACACCCTGAGTCCTCATAGCAGGTGTTCAGTCATGACCTCGGCAAGCATTCTAAAAAGACAAGAGGAGGGTAGCCCTGTGTTGCAGGTACATGGGTATAAAGATAACACTGGACACAATAATTGGGCACAACACACCCACAGTGTGTTTTATTTTATACAAAAATAGAAAAACAAATAAATAGAAATAAAACAGTTCATACAGAACAAGAAAATAAACAACAGTTCAAGGCTATTTCATTTTACATCAGGTATCTCAACACGATTAATCAGCTTTTCTGCTGTTAGAGATAAAATTCCTGTTCAGGCACAGGTCCTTCTGCTTACCTTCCTTCAGGTAACTGAGACTGGCTATGTACAGTAGCTAATCTGACTCTTGGTGTTTGAGGAGGGCTTATATAGCCCTCCCACTTATGAGAAAGGCCCTCTCATGACATCCAATTTGTTCTAGAATGGTCCATAAATAGACAAACACCTCCTCTATTACATAATAAGGTTTTATTTATGGGAAGTCCCTCTATAGAAAATCCCCTTCCTGAGGTTTTGCTAACAGGTCAGCACCTTATTTTCTATATATGCAAACAATGAACACATTTATTTCATTTATACATGTGCTTATTGTTATAATACAAACACTAGCCCTTTAATTTATATCTCAGGGCTCTATACATAATGAGGCTCCTTTAGAGACCTGCAGTGTTTCTTTATTCTTTAATTTGTTTAATTTCTTTATTGTGTTTAATTTATCTTGTAGCCCTCTATTTATTCTGAGGGCTACTTCAACTGTATAGCATTTCCACATACACAGGGACATTTCTGTCCCTTTAAATAATTTGTTTTCTATGTTGTAGCAGTGCGGCAGAGTGCTAGACAATGGCTCTATGATGCCGGTTCGACAAAAAAAATGTCGACCAGCATCACAGCGCCAGGCTCCATGTCAACAGCGATCAGCAGTCAGCATGGAGCCGCACACATCGGTGTGTGTTTTTTTCTGGGGGCTTTGCCCCCAAACCCCCCATGTGGGGTGCAGGTTAGGGGAAGGGGTTGCCCGGTTCCAGTGGCATTTCTACGGTGACATGATGCTGTTGTGGATATCGATGCATGTCACCATAGAAATGTCGCTGTTCAGGGGGCATACCCTAGACATTCATTGTCTAGCTGCTCTGCTTTGAGACTCTGTATGGATTTGGTAAGCCTGCCTCTCTAGCAGCATAGACTGGCTGTACACGTGCTATGGACTCCTCCACGGCTGGCTGGCACCATTCTATAGCATATTTTATACAAAGCCAGCAGCTGGGAGTTCTAATAATACAGGGGCATTAGTAATTATTTACATAAATACTGAACGGCAGCAGAAGTAAAATAAAAGTTTGCCGCTCGGTTTAAACAGTTCCTGCTTCGATGCAGGATTTCTTTTGCATAACATTCTACATAACAATGGAGTGGCAGCAAAATAATTCAAACAACATAAGCATAATGCCACTTTGTTTCTATTTAACTGCCATTTTAAACATTTCTAAATATTCATGCACCATGGACATAAAAATGGCATAAGCGTTAACCTAATTAAGCACTGCAGCACTTTAAACTCATAATATGGCACAAAATGCACTCTATGTACTTCATTTCAAAAAATGCACTTTATTCAACCAACACCTTATATTCTTAAAGATACTTTATATCTTTTGAATTAAATGCCATAAATGCACCTTATTTCATTCCTGCCAGCTGGCCTTAGCCTGGTGCATTATTTTGGGGAGTTCTTGGTGAGGGATAGAAAAATGGAAATTAGAAGTAAAAGTAGTTGGGAAAAAGTTTAGCTAGAGATAGAAAAGACTGAGATAGGTGGACAACCTATTCCAGGGGCAGAAAAAGGTAAAGTAAAGTATAGTATAGGAAGATACTGTTGTGCAACAGACTTCAGTAGGAAAAAGAAGATTGGAAAGGCATCACTCCACCGGGGTTATCAGACAGGCAGAATGCAGTTCTCCCACACCCTGCCCCCCCATCATGGACTACATTTAGGGGTGGGCGCTGTGAGCTCAGTGGACCTGACCCTCAGGAGTGGGATCATGACAGTATCTATAACAGAAAGCACTGTGCTAGTATGCATACTCAGGTTGGCTAGGTAGTGCTGGGCTAGTACGTGCCAGTAGCTGTTTTTTTCAGAAAGTATTGTGCTAGTATGTAAGCTCAAGTCTGGCTAGGTAGTGCTAGGCACTCCACTGTTGACTGTGGTTATAATAGAAAGTACAGCGTAGTGCTAATATATAAACTTGAGTCGGACAAGATAGTTCTTAGCTCTCAGTTGTTCATAGTCACTGCAGAAAGTAGTGAGCTTGTATTTTGGCTTAATTGTGGTGAGGTTATGCACCCCAGTGCTGATAGCCAGTGCTGGCAATTACTATTGCAGAAAGCACAGTGTTGGTATGTAAGCTTCAGTCAGGTGTGGTTGTATTTAGCACTCAGCTGCTGGTACTAGCTTTAACAGAATGTATTATGCTAGTAGGCATGTTTGAGTCTGGCCAGATAGTACTGGTTGAGGAGGGGTGGAGCTAGGATGAGTCCAATAGGTAAGCAATAACTAACAACACAGTGTGCTGTTATTGGAGATTAACACACACCCAGGTGCATCGTGAGGAACAAGGCCCCAATAACAGCACACCCTGGAGTAGGTTATTTCGCTTATAACATGGGTTATATTTAAACAGCAAAGAAAATCAAAAAAAGAAAGGTGTTTTTTTGCTGTTTAAACATCAAAAAGAGTACTGTATCCTGACACCTTGCCAAATTATCCCTACCAAATAATGCATTCTGCATTGTTGTTATGCACCTAGAAATGTCACAGATATAGTATTGATATGATCTGTGACATTTCTTGTGCATGCTATTCTCTCCTATGTTGCCTACCACCATTACTGCTGCACCCCAACCTTCACCCCCACGGAGATAGCTTGCCACTCAACTTAGAGTGGTAATCATGCAAAAGTATAGCAGTAGCATGGTATACCGAGTGGTGTGCAAGCACGGTACCCACTGAATAACATGTATACCACTACCGTGCAATGACGTGCTGTGCACGGTACTGGTATACGTTTGTGTGACTAGCACTGTAGTGCACATAGCACTGTGCAGCACCCAGCAGGATGTCTGAACAGAAAGACTGTTGGAAGACAGACAGAGACAAAATGAATTCTGTTACTGACAACATTTCTGTTGTGCATGGGATGGACACCGGGGAGGCAGAGCTCACAGCCGTCAATTACACAGAGGCACATATAAGGTCTGCGTGCTTGTAGAGAAGAAACGATCATTGGGAGGTGTGGAACACTGACAGCAACACGGCAACTTTCCTTTCCCTTTCCACTAGAGGAACAAAGCTGCATTTGACACGTTCTCACCTGACTAGATGACCTGCTCGACCTACTACCTAAGGATTTGCAGACATGTACGTCTACCTCAAAAACAGTAGTGGCTACTGATCACTGCACTGTGCTTTGAGCAGAGAAGCACACTTCACATTAACTTGTCCACCATGCCTCTCCAACTCACTGACAGATTTGTGTGACAAGAGAGACAGAGAGAGAGACAGGCATGGCACTGCAAGATTTCTGCTCTACCACTCCAGAACTGATTGTTACTGTGTGTCTGAGTCTGTCTCACAATACCGTGTTTCCCTGCCTGCTTCCCCCAGTTGTGGCACATCGTACACTGTTGTTCCTCTCTCCCATCAAGGTGCTGCAAAACCCCACTGTCTCCCAACAGTCAGCAGTGACAGGGAAGCCACAGAATGGTGGAGTTCTGCTGGGTAGGTGGGTCAGAAAAACTAGCTACGGGAGAGCGGAGATCCGTGGAGTGGGTGGATGGGACGAACAAGGCATGGGAGGATGGTGATCCGTGGGGTGACTTCCTGGGACTGGTACAGGAGGCACATCCATTAAATGGTTCTGCAGGATGGGACTGAGAGTGGGCATCCCCAGAAGAATGCACCAATGTCCTCATCCTGCCATTCTCTCACTGTCTGTCCTTCAGCACACCGAGTACTCCTTCGGGACTGCAAGGCACAGGGAACAAGTGTCACAATGCGGCTCCCACAGAAACAGACAAACCACATGTCCTGGTCCACTGACAACTATGGCAGCACTATCCCACCACTATGGGCACTTACTCTCTGTGTGTGTCTCTCTCTGCCACTCTCTGGCCCGACTTTCCCTGCTCACACTCTTGTCTTGTTTGGGGGGGAGTTGTTAATGGACAGCTGCACAAAGAAACAGCACAGCTGCTACTACAAGCACTTACTGTGTGTTTCTGTTGCTCTCTGCCCCAACTTTCCTTGCTCACTGTCCTCTGGGTCAGAGGGGGAGATGGATACCTGCACAAACAAACAACACTGCTGCCACAGAATCAACTGGCACACCTCACAGCTAGGAGAGACACAGAACTGCACACACACAGGATTTATGCAGTAACGCTACCCGCTCTCTCGACTCTGTTTCATGAGCATTCCCTCTTCCCATTGACTGTGCAGTTCCCAGTGATCCATGGGGTGGGTGGGTGGGAGAACAACAGACATACTGGCCGACAGACAGGCGGGAGAAGACAGATTCCTCTGTCTCGATTCCCAGACCTGCAGGTCTTATGTAGGGGACAATACTTTTGCAAAGACAGTGGCACTCGCTTACCGAGGATTGCAAATGGCTGCCTCTGCAAAATGATTTTCCCCCTACACAACAAGTGCAGGTTTGCTCAGGGATCTCCCTCAGACCCCTTCACCCTAACTGTGCTGATAAGAGTACCCTGACAGCACTCCACCAATCACCTCCATCCCTCTCCCTTCCCCACGTTATAACACTGGTTACAATGGGCAAGATTCACAAAGAAAGCCAAAAGTCCCACAGCTGTGAGAAAAAGGCCTGCAGCACTGTGGAAATGCAGTTGTGTGATATTCATAAAGAAATTTTGACAAGGTACGGAATTCCGTAAAATCCCCGCTGCTTCGGAAATTGAGCAAGTGCTGAAAATCTGCAACTGCGGATCCGCAGCTGCAGAAATAGGTTAGGAGGCACAGCAACAGTGAATCTAGTTAGCTGGAGCAGCAGACTTTAACATTGCTGCCATAGCATAAAGCTGAAAGCACCCACAAAGAGACCAGCAACCAGTTCCTCAACTGGGACCACTGCAGCACCACAGGTACCAGCAGTACCATGGCACCACAGTGGCTGACTGCCACTGCTGGTTCTCCCTCCCTGGGGTGTTCCTGTTTACCTGCAGGGGTAGCATTCACTGCAGGCTGGTCAAGCTCTACTGCCTGTGGGGCTCCGTCATGGGCTGCACTAGGTGGTTGTTGCTTATTGCCATACCATGGCAATGTGTGCTGTTGTTGCTTTAACATCAGCCGCTGCAATACTCACTGGGATGCTATTACCTGTGCCTTACCTCCACCTTAATTGATTTCAATTGTTGAGGCACTACTGCAGTTTGCTGAGGGAGAGTTATGCCTCATTCCACTGTATGTAACACTATTTCCGTAACTGTGGAAAAAAACTGGTTGTGAATAGCCTTTCAGGGGATGTGCCTTAGTTATTGCACACCTTTTTTCCTCAGGGACTTCTGCAGCTGCACTTTTTTCTACATTCCGTAATGTTTTTTTCTGCAGCTGCGGAGGGTTTTGTGAATAGCACTCAGTGCAACTTCCCCTTTATTTCCATAGCTACAGCAGTTTTGAGGACTTAGGGAAGGTTTTGCACCTTCAGAAAGCTTTGTGAATCCAGCCCTATATCTTTATACAGTGATCCCTGGGTGAGATGGGGTATTAGATTTCTGTCTGCAAATCTATTTTACCTAGATATAGCAGTCCATTTTTAGGTGTTATGAGTTTAAAAGTCTGTATTTTATTATGGCACCTTACAGCTTTTGAGGTGTATAACCTGCATATATCATTTGCATTCTGTGTAATATTTTGATATTTATATGTGCTTCTTTGTCCTTTGTAACGGCTTGTGTCAAACAAGAACATTTTACATTTCAGTGACAATATGCTGATATACTGTACTGAGGTTTTGAGTTAAAGTTAATTGAATGTTCAACCAAAATAAGTTGAAATTAAGGAGCTTTTGCAGGAGATTGAAAACAATGTCTTGTCAGGTTTGCTGCCAGCTTCGCCCCCTCAGAGATTTACGTTTGAATTCTATCACAACAGCAAACTTTGACCTTGAGCAAGTAGACTCCTCCTCCTCATCCACTCTGTCACTCTCTCTCTTTTAATCTCTTTCCTTTACATCCCCCAACCTAACCTAATCTCCCTCCACTCCACTAATGGCTGACACCACTCTTCATAGTTTTAAGTTCAAGTTGAACTCATCATATCTGGTAAAGAGCTTTGAGGTACAGTGTATATGAAAGGGGCTGTGTACGCATTCCAGGATAAATATAACAAATTGAAAATTGAAAATGATTTCCGTAAATAACACCAGCTTACTCTGCAGTATGATAAAAGTTGTATGGGGGAGGGTTCCTAATGATGACACAGCTGGCCTCTCCAGCTGTGTCACATCTGCATAGACACCCAACAGTAACACTCAATAACAATCAATTGAATATATGCCTAAAAGATACCCTGTTCGGGAAGTGTTAATCCCTGGGAGTCAAATATCAGCTTCATTGCTCATGGTCCCATTGTCACCAAAGCAGCATATCTGGTGGTCAGACAACCACGGGTCTGATTAATTTGGGCCAAACAAGATTTACTTGTTTTCATTCTCTACAGACTTGTATTGTGTGTTACCTTTTATTGGACCAACACAGATAGTGCTGATACACTGTTCCAGTACTACGTGCCTAGTAATATTAGACCTGGATATCAGTGTGGTTCATTTGGTAGCACTTCTGTCGCTGAACCAGAAGGTTATGGTTCTAGTCCCACACTGGAGCCTTTGGCTGTTATTCTGGAAAGTCACTGTGATATGATACTTATGAGGGGGTGCTTCTCTGCTGTAGGAATCATCTTCAGATGAGCCATTGAACTGAGGTTGTGTTTGTCCATTTAAAGCAGTTAGTCACCATATAGTATTTTTCAGCAATAATGTTTTTCTGGCAAAAATATCAAGATACCCATTTTCCTTTTTGTTTTCTTTTATTCATTTTTTTTAATTATGAAAGGCAGCCATCTTTAATAACGTTAGTCATTAGTCACAAAATTAGCAATAAAAGCTGTTTTAAAAATATCTGAAAAACCTAGAAATACACTGAGGATTAATCTAAGGGTGTCATAAATACATACATTTTTGCTAAAAAAAAGCTATATGTTGAAATGTTTTGCTGACTAACAAATACTGCTGCTTTAAAGGAGGTTGTAACATATTAATATAGCAATTTAAGGACAGGAGGGACACAAGGTCCATCATGTCCACCCCTGCTTCATAAGCATGGATGAAAAAAGTATTCTATGCGAATATGTACTAATTAACAGGGATTCCCTATGCACTCTACCATGTAGGGTACCTGCTGATTTCCTTGGCAAGCAAAAATGTGTCCAGGCTTACCTTGATGGCCTGCATTGTCTTCATGTCCACTGTTTCTGTTGGTAAACTGTACCAGAGGTTCCCTACCCTCTTATAGAGAATATGCATGCAAATGTTACCTATGAATGTACCTCCTCTTAGCCTCTGAGTATGTCCCAGTGTCCTACTGGATGACACCAAATTGAAAATCTCTGAATATTCAATCTTGCCAATACACTTGGGTATGTGGAACACTGACATCATCTCCCCTCTCAGCCTTCTTTTCTCCAGGGTAAACATGTTACGGGCCTCTAGCCTCTCCTCACAGCTTTAGTTCTTCATACCCCTGACCATATTGGGGTCCTACATTACACCCTCCTGATTGCTTCAGATTCCTCTTTATATTGAGGAGTCTAGAACTGCACACAGTACTCCAGATGGTAAAGAGGCAGGATTACTTCCCCCTGTTTTGCTGGTCATCCTCACCCCCGCATGCACCCTAGCATTCTGCTGGCCCTCTTGACAGCAGACACACACTGCTTATCCTGCTTCAGCTCCTTGTCCTGCTTCAGCTCCTTGTCTGCTGTGATCCCCAGGTCTTTTTCTTCCTCCTCCACTGCAACAAGAGGAGCCCCACCCAGTGTGTAAGTCCTACCTCTGTTTCTCCTCCTTAAGGGTAGCACCTTGCATTTGGCTACACTGACTCAAAGACTCCAGGAGTCTGACCAATCACCCAGCTTTTTCAGACCTTATTGACATCTATCCCCATCCTCAAGGGAGTCCACCACCCTGGCCATCTTAGTGTCATCAACAAACTCTAGCAGCCTGCTGGAAGCTCCAGCTTCTAGATCATTAAAGAAAATGTTAAACAGCAGTGGCCCAAGTACCAGTCTCTGAGGGATGCCATGTTTTTACCTCTCCACTTGGAGTAGTGCTCGTCTACCACCACCTCCATCTGCTTCCTGCCCACAGGCTAGTTAGCAATCAACGTTGAGTATGTCTCATATGTAACACACTGATATACTCTGCAAAGAAACATCCTGTGTCACAGAAGTTCTGATAGACTGCATCCATTTATATATATATATATATAGAGAGAGAGAGAGAGAGAGCGAGAGAGAGCAAGAGAGAGACAAAGAACCTTAGTGCACAAACACTGAGGCAAGGGTTATCCCAAAGGGCATTGGCCAGGAAGCCAAATTTCAAAGAAATACAAAGTCACACATACCCCCCCATAATGTAAAGCATCATGGGCTGTATATGCAAATCATCTGATCTGGGGATTTGCCTATACATCCCACAATGCTTTGCATTATGAGGGTATGTGTGATTTTGTATTTCTTACATATATACTTTATTTGTTTATCATTTGTAATCTTTTATCAGGAAAGGCACACAAAGCTGTGATTGCTTGTTTCCAGGTGTGTCATGGGGAGAAGGTTATAGGGACCTATTTTATTGATGGGGAAATGCTGGTCAAGATGTGGAAACTGCCCTACTCTTTTTTGATAAGTGCCATGGGATCTTTTAAAGAGCATCCTTCTAGTCTACTAAGTAACCCCCATCCCCCAATACATTTAGTGGCTTACCTTGCCCCAAAGAAAGTGTGCTAAATAGTTTCCTTTATTAAAATCCATATTTTTGGTAAAAACACTTGTAACTTGCCCCTGGAGCCCAGCAGCCAAAATGCCCAACTTCCTCACTTGGAGACATGCACCTGCGCTAGGACGTTTTGTGATGTCAGTAAAGGATGAGCACGGGGGCACACTCTATAGACTGTAATGGGGCTTTGTTTGACCTTTGTTTTTTTAATGTTTCAGTACAGAGTTTCACAAATCCCAACCACCGCTTGACTAACAAGGACCTTCTAAGTCAAGTGACGGCCAGGATTTGTGAAATTCAATACCAGTACCCCATTATAGTCTATACAGCATGCCCTCGTGCTCGTCCTTTACTGACGTCACAAAATGTGCTAGCGAAGGGGTGTGTCTCCAAATGAGAAAGTTGAGGCATTGTGGCTGCTGTGCTCCAGAGGCAAGATTATGAGTGTTTTTGCCAAAAATATGGATTTTAATAAAGGAAACTATTTAGCACACTTTCTTTGGGGTAAGATAAGCCACCGAATGTGTTGGGGGTGGCTGTGACTTAGTAGACTAGAAAGCTGCTCTTTAACTTCCACCTGGACAGTGACGAGAGATGATAGAAGGGACCTAAGTTTAACATCTCTTTCAAAGAATTTAACATCTCTTTCAAAGAATGGCACCTCAATAATGTAGAACATACCTCGTACTGCATTACACTGTCAGTTATGGTATTAGTCCAAGTACATTGGGCGGGGCATGAACTCATAACGTTTGAATCTTCTGGACCCAGAGGTGAGTGTCCTTGGCCATGTCCCAGTTTGTTTATTTATTTGGTAATCTGCTGGAACTCGGGGGCATGAATGCCCATTTTTAAGGGTGATGTGGAACATAAAAATTTTAACAAACAGTAAGCATGAAATTATACACAAATATAATTAGTACAAAACTGATACCAAAATACAAACATTAAATTATTTGAAAACACACACACACACACACAAAAATAGCATAACCAAAATAACATACTAGTGCACCCACTCAAAGATGGGGGATCAGGTTTGTTTGGCATGACCTGCCCCTCATAAAGCCATGCTGAGAGGGAGAAAGAACCTTGGCCTCAACCAAGTGCGACATTATTTTATCCTTGATAAAAGCTTGTTGGACCTTGCCCAGCACTGATGTCAGACTGACTGGCCTGTAGTTACCTGGGTTTGACCTTGCCTTCTTCTTGATGATGTGGATCATACTGGCCATTTTCCAGTCCTCTAAGAACCCTGAAAGATTGCAGTAAGACACCCTACCAGTTGTTCCCATAGATTTACAATGATCCCGTGGTGTAACCTATCTACCTCTTTAGACTTACTTGGCTTGATCTTTGCTTGGTAGTTACCTTCTGCTACCAGTGCAGGCATGATGTATACAGACTGCATTGTGGCTACCTCTGATGCCACAGGCCCTTCCAATAATCACCTTCCTCTGCTAGTAACCCCTTTGAGAACACTGAAATTAGGTATTCAATCAGCATCACAGCCTTAACCCTTGGTTCTTTCATTGGTTGCCCCTTCTCTTCCCCCATTTCAGAGGCCCAATTTCCTTCTTTACCTTCCTCTATCCATTAATGCACTGAAAGAGGCTTTGGTATTGTCCATAGCTCGTGCTCCACATCCAGACCCTCCATGGCTTTCTCAATTCTAACCTTGCAGTCCCTCAGGGATGCTCTGTGCTCCTCTCTGACCAGGATGTAACCTGCCTATTTCCAGTAGTCATAGTCCTTCTTTTTGTTCAGGATCAGTTGCCTTTGGTCCTGTTGATCCAGGGGGCCGCTCCTTGACCCTTTCCCCTATTGTGTACAGTAATGCAAACCTTCAAGCACCTTCCTCCATGAACCCTACATCTCCTGCATTACCAGCATGCAGTTGCTCAAGACCCTTGCTTACCAGATCCTTTATATGGGTAAAGCCTGTCTTTCTGAAGTTTAAGGCCCTGGTGCTTGAGGTTTGGCTCATGTAACCTGTCATCAGGGAAATATTTACCTGATTGTGGTCACTGCTCTCCACCAGTGCTTGGACATTTAAATTTGTAATGCCCTGATCCCCATGCAGATGACAGAGTCAAGGCTGGCCTCCCACTTAGTCTCTTGTTGGACATGCAGCACTGGGAAACAGTCCTTGAAAGAGTACAATAAGTCAATCTCAGCGCTGCCATTAGCCTTCTCAAACTGCTAGTCCATGCCTAGGAGACTGAAGTCACCAGCATGACCACTGCATCTGATTTTGGCTGCTCTGTAAATTTCCCAGCCAACTAGGCATAATGCTTCCTTGAGCTATGACGGGGTCAGTAACATCCCTTGAGAATGACTCTTCTGCCTCATTTTTCTCAAAGCCCAAACCAGATACACTCTGTGGAAGTCTACCCCACTAATGTCCTCCTTCTCTTGCACAGTGACTCCCTCCCTTAGAAAGAGAGCCACTCCACACCATTTCCCATCAGGCTTATCCCTCCTGAATAGTCTGTATTCCTCTATCCTTGTGTCCTAGTCATCCCCCCTGCCAGGTCTCAGTGAGTGCCACTAAGTCTTGGCATTTGAAGTGCACAAGACTCTCAAACTCACCAGTTTTCCTGTGTTCACTCCTTACAGTGACCTGAATGCAAGTGAGAATAGTTACCCCTCTATGTGTATTTGGCCAGTAGGTTTTCCTTTCCATGTTCTCCCCATTCTGCTGTCCTTTCCTTGGTGTTTTCCTTTATCTGTCTCCCGCCCTTGGTGATTTTCTGTAACTGCCCACTCCTCTCATTCTCTAGTTTAAATCTTTCTTTACTGTTCTGTCTATTTGCCTGGACAGTACACCCACACCCTCTTGGTGCAGGTGAAGTGCATCACAGGCATATAGCCATGCCTTTAGCTAGAAGGCCTTGTAGATGGACAGAAAAAAAAGCCCCTTCCTCTTGCAACAGACCATATGACAAGCACTGGCTTGCCTTATGGCCCACTGCTGCTCCTCACTAGCCCCTAGGACTGGGGGATCTTGGAAATGATCACTTTGTATTCCTTCCTTTTCAGGAACATTCTTAGTTCCATGAATGATCTTCTCATGTCCACTGTTGTCTAAGTGGAAAGCTGTGTTCATCATACAGATATCCCTTATAAATACACCCTATACATAAAATGAACAAAATGAACTCTGTATGCTATATGGAGGCAGTATAGCGCAGTGGTTTAAGGCTCTGAACTGCAAACCTGGAGACCTGGGTTTGAATCCCACAGCCCCCACTTGCATACTGTGTGACCCTGAGCAAATCACTTAACTTCCCTGTGCTCCCAGGTTGCACCTGTAAACAAGCTTTCAGATTAGTGTGTCTCACCTGGTTAAACAATTGGAAAAAAAAATATGGATCCCTCACAAATGTGCACTACCTACATGAAATGAACAAGCTCTGTATGCCATATGAACAAGTATCACAAATGTGCTTCCTCTGTGAAATGACCAAACTCTGAATGATGTACAGTACAAATAAGTATATCAGGTATGCTGCATATATGCAACTGAGAAGCTTTGTATGATGTATGGATGAGCATCGTAAACCAACAAGGTCTGTAGCACATCTAGATAAGTATCATAAATACCCTCCCTACACGAAACCAGCAAGCTCCGTGCACCATATGGATGAGTATCTCACATACACAATCTACTTGAAACCATCAAGCGCTGTATGCCATTTGGACTAGTATCAGAGACATGCTCCTAAAATGAGACAAACAAGCTCTGTACACCCTATGGATGAGTATCACATACATGAAACCAACGTGCACTGTATGCCATATGAACAATGTCACAAATACACTCCTTACATGAAACAACTAAGTTCTGTACCTCCCATAGATGAGTATCACAAACTCACACCTTACAGGAAAGAATCTCTGCAGGATATATGGATGAGTATCACAAATACAGTCCCTACATGAAACCTACAAGCTCTGTATGCCATATGGATGAGTATCACAAACACGCTCCCTGTCTCTACATGAAAGAAACAAGCTCTGTTGGTGATACAGGTGAGTATCTCAAATGCACTCCCACCATACAACAATGTCTATGTGCCACACAGAGAAGTATTACAAACTACAGTCATGGCCAAAAATATTGGCACCCTTGCAGTTTTTTCTAATAATGTACCATTCTTTCCAGAAAATTGTTGAAATTAAAAAATATTTTGGTATCCGCATATGTATTTCTTTGGTTTGCAGTGGAATAAAACACAAAAAGCAGAAAAATTTACTAAGTCTTAGCTTATTCCACACAGAAATCCTTAAATGGCCCGGACAAAATTATTGGCACCTTTAGAGTAGTTAGAAATAATTAGATTTCAAGCAGGTAATTCTCCTTCACTTGGAATTGAACTCACCTGTGGTGAGTAGCGAGTGCCTGAAATATAAAAATCACTCATTCAACCAGTTTGAATAGAGAAAAGGACTCATTATCCTGTTTTGTGTCACTGTGTGTACCGCAATGAGCATGGAGAAAAGAAAGACAGCCAGAGAATTGTCTGAGGAGGTCAGACAGAAGATTGTAGCCAAGCACGGACAATCTCAAGGCTATAAATCAATCTCCAGAGACCTTGATGTTCCTGTTTCCACCGTACGTAATGTTATCAGGAGGTTTAAGGCCCATGGCACTGTAGCCAACCTCCCTGGGCGTGGCATAAGAAAACTTGATCGGAGATTGCAGCGCAGAATTGTTTGAATGGTGGAGAAAGCACCTTGATCAACTGCTAAACAGATTCAAGCTGACCTTCAGACACAAGGTACGACAGTTTCAACTCACACCATCCATCGCCAACTCAATGAAAGGGGGTTATATGGTAGGAGGCCCAGGAGGACCCCACTGCTGAGAGAGGGACTTAAGAAAGCCTGACCGGGGTTTGCCAAAACACACCTGAACAAGCCAAAATCCTTCTGGGAGAATGTCCTGTGGACAGATGAGACCAAATTAGAGCTTTTTGGTAAAGCACATCATCTCTGTGTTTACAGAAAACAAAATGAAGCCTTCAAAGAAAAGAACACCTTCCCTACAGTCAAACATGGAGGTGGTTCAGTGATGTTTTGGGGTTGCTGTGCTGCCTCTGGCACTGGGTGCCTTGAGCGTGTGCATGGCATCATGAAATCTGGAGATTACCAGGCCATTTTGGGCGCATTGTTGAACCCAGTGTCAGAGCTGGGTCTCCATCGAAGGTCATGGGTCTTCCAGCAGGACAATGACCCCAAACACACTTCAAAAAGTACCCAGGAATGGTTCAAGACAAGACGCTGGACTGTTCTGAAGTGGCCAGCAATGAGTCCAGATCTAAATCCCATTTAAAACCTGTGGAGAGATCTGAAAACAGCAGTTGGGAGAAGGCACCCTTCAAATCTGGGAGAACTGGAGCAGTTTGCACAAGAAGAGTGAGCCAAACTGCCAGTAGAGAGGTGCAGGAAGCTCATCCATGGTTATAGGAAGTGGTTGATTGCAGTTATTTTGACCAAAGGCTGTGCTACCAAATATTAAGTCTAGGGTGTCAATAATTTTGTCAATGCAATTTCTTTTCATTTTCTGATTCAAAAGGATATATTAAATTCTGAATCAAAAACAAAGGTTCTGTAATATTAACAGAGAAATAAAGAATTGTGGAGACCAAATACTGTACTGTTGTTAATTTCAATTTATGTTTAGAGGAAACTGTGAGTTATTTGAAAAAGTGCAAGGGCGCCAATATTCTTGGCCACGACTGTACTTCTTATATAAAACAAGCATGCTTTGCATGCCACAGGGAAGCATATCAAAAATTTGATCCCCACTTAAACAATTTTCATATACAACATTAAGATATTTCATATAATGTTCTTTTTTAATTTCATGTAAAAATATCATGGCCATATGAAAAGACGTGTCCAGTCTATACAGTATATAAAAGTAGGTGAACAAATCCTAGTGATATGCTTGGCCAAGAGCATCATGTAAGTGTTTTCTCAGCCTATACAGAAACCTGTGACATCTCATTGCTGCGCTGTTGTTTCATTAAATTTAGTATTTAAAAAAATGGTTTGCCTGTCTTATGATGAACTGTGCAATTCAGGATGTCCCATTATTCTGGATATACTGTATAGATACATCAGATGGCTGAAAGCATTGCAATGGAAGTGGCCATATGTCTTGGCAAAACAGGACACCCTGGCATGTGTTACTGCATAGATCTTGTATATACAGTGCTCCCTCGCTATAACAAATGCATGGCTATAGTGAATGGCTCCTCTGGCTCTCAGTCAAAAACAGCTGATTTTGTCAGCTGGCTAATTACAGTGCCTAGAAGTCAACATGAATGTACTCGCTCTGTGAGGTTTGCCTGTCACAGTTACAGTTACAAATTATCTCTAACTGTTACAGTAATTAAACACTTGAGCACTGAAACAGGTAATTAAAAAAAACTGGCTTAAACATCTACATAAATCTACCCGCATGCATGCTCCCATCTTATGCCTACAATGAAGCGATTGGGCTGTTCAATTAAAACAAAGCTTGACATCCTAGACCAGCTTAACAATGGAGACAGCCTCAAAAAAGTTTCTGCAGAAACAGGCTACTCCAAGTCAACAATCTGTACTTTTTTTTTTAATTTAATATGTTTTATTACTTAATAAAGTCATAACATTATTGAGACAAAGCAGTAAAGTTGACAATATTTAAAAGTATCTTAGGTACAGGTAAAGTAGGAGGAGAGAGAACTAGAAAATCAACAAACCAGATGAGTTAAAACAATCTAAAAATTGAATTTAACAATTGTACACAACCCCCTTATCCTCCCCCTCCCTTCGCTGTGGTGTGTACTAACTTCTATTCATGTGGCTATGCTATTATTCAAATAAAAGAAAACACAATAGGCCATATGTAGAAAGGATAAGAGAAGAAAAAGAAAGAAGAAAGACCCAAATTTTACAATGAGGTTCTCTTCCTACTTAAGGTGGTGTAGGAAGAAGCAAATTAGAAGAAAATAATGGCGTAGAGGAACCCGCAGCCCATCTTATGTCTGAGTATCAATTCAAGTAGAGAGCATATAATTTTCTCCATTTTTTCATAAAGGAGGGTTGTCGGCGGTTCACTTGTGCTATTAGATGCTCAACACAGAGTACAAAAGACAGTTCACGCAACCACTCCGTGTATGATAGTGTGATTTGGTCTTTCCAACGTCTGAGTACCAGTTTTTTAACCGCCATTGATATTAACGCCAGGTGGTATCTTTTTTCTTTTACCTGGATTTTGGAATAGTCTGCGAAGATACAAGTTTTTGGGGAAAATAATCCATGCAACCCCAACAGTGGATCTAGAGTTGATTCTATTTGTTTCCATAGAGGGGATACTAAATCACACAACCACAGAATGTGTAGCAAAGTACCCTCCTCCTTGTTACATCTGGAGCATATTGCAGAAGGTATCGTTTCATTTGCACTAGTTTAATAGGGGTATAATAAAGGTTATTCAGGATACAATACTGTGTTATCCTATATCTATCTTGGGTGTGATAAGTGTATAGGTCTCTCCATATACTTTTGCCAATTGCTGTCTCTATTCGGATAGAGACTTTGCCAGATTTAGAGCCAGCAGCTGATGGGATTTCTGGGAATGTGTGGAGTAGGCTATACAATTTTGAGGCAGCCATCTGCAGTTTATTAACTATTGTGGAATTTGGTAGAAAATGCGAGTTGGGAAGCTTTGGTTTTGCACCCAAACATTTTGCTTAAAAGGTGTTTCAGCTGGGTAACTTTAAAAGTAGCCATTGCCGGCCACCCGAACTTTGCTAGGATTTCTTCTGTGGTTAAAATGCGGTCTGATGAATAGAGATCCACCACCTTACATTCGGAAAGAGCTGGTAACCATCCTCTGACTATCATAGAATTACCTATCTGCAGATTTGGGTTTGCACAAATGGGTTGAGAGAAATCTAAGATTGGGGAGATCTTGAGATATCTAAAAAACTGGGAGATAATCCTGAGAGAAGTCCCGAGCGGCAGAGACTGAAACATTTTGGGTGTGTTTCTTTTAGATATATAAAAGAGGGACACTGGAGCTATGTCGTGAGTTTTCAAAAGCTCTAACTCTGCCTGCAGCCATACTGGACTATATCCATGATGGGCGAGGGGGTCAGATAAGGATAACCATTTTCCACATTTATATAAGTGCAAGGCCCAATAATATAATAGAAAATTGGGAGAGGAGCCCACCAAAATCCTTAGATTGGGATAGCTTGTGATAGGATTTTCTGGTAGATTTGTTATTCCATATAAATAGATTAATTCCTGAGTGAATACATTGAAAGTAAGATATTGGTAGCCATATGTCCAGCATGTTCAGGGGATAGAAGAGTCTGGGCACATTCATCTTGATGGTGTTAATTCTGCCCCAGAGCGATAATGGGAGTTTGTTCCATCTTGTTAAGTCTTGTTGAATATCATGCCATAAATCCTCTAGATTTAGCTTCCGCGATAGAGATGGGCTTAGGGTAATATGAATCCCTAAGTATTTTATGGAACGTGAAGCCCATTTCATCCCAAATTGGGTGAAGTTTGAGCTATGTGTAAAATGATTGAGAGGGAAGATTTCTGTTTTATTAATGTTGAGTTTATAGTTCGAGTATTTACTAAAGTCTTCAATTATTGTCAAAGCTTCTTCTAGTGAGGAAACTGGGTTTGAAAGATGAAGGAGTATGTCGTCAGCATAAACTGAAATTTTGGCAGTGTTATTGACTATGGGAATGCCGACAATTAATGGAGATAAGTTTAGATGCCTGAGAAGGGGCTCAAGATACAAGTTGAATAGAAAGGGGGGAGAGTGGACAGCCTTGTCGTGTGTCTGAAGTGAGGGGGAAAAAGTCAGACAGGATTCCGTTGCAATATAACCTAGCTCTAGGGGAAGAATACAGCGCTTGGATCCATTTTATAAATAAAGTAGGGAAGCCCATGGTTTGCAATGTTGTCCAGAGGAAAGTTCAGTCTACCCTGTCAGCGCTTTTCTGCGTCTAGGGAAATTAGGGCCATATGGGATGGGGATGATTTTGCTGTATTAATAATGTACTGGAGTTGCGATGATGGTCTGCAGGTTCTGTTGGCAACAAAGTCTATTTGTTCAGGGCTAAGTAGAGAAGTTCAGACCTGCTCCACCCTTTTAGCTAATATTTTGGCTAGAATTTTAACATCGCAGTTTAATAAGGAAATGGGACTGTAACTTGTTGGAAGGTGTGCTGGTTTGCCTGGTTTGAGGAGGAGGATAATAAGGGCTTCTGAAAGTGTTGGATCTTGTATGCTCCCTGAAAGCAGGTATTGATATAGATGGAGCAAACCCGGTGCTAGGTCTTTAGCGAACCGTTTATAAAAGTTTGAGGATAGGCCGTCGGGACCAGGGGCTTTATCTGGCGCTAAGTCTTTGACAGCTGACAGTATCTCCTGAATGGAGATGGGGGAAGTTAACAATAGTTGTTGCCCAGGAGAAAGAGACGGCAAGGGAATTGATGCTAGGTAGTTCAGCATCTCGTTTGGGGAGGGAGTGGGGGTGGTTTTGTTGTATGGTGAGGAAAAGTAGTGCCTGAGTACCGATACCACGTCTCTAGGGTGAGTTTTAATTTCCCCAGTGGAGTCTTCAATCGAGTTTATTAGTCTAGAAGTCTCTAGTTTTCTTAGCCGTAAGGCTAAAAGATGACTTGCCCTTTCGCCCTGTTCAATGTATTTTGCACGGGTTCTCAAAATAGCAAACTCGACTTTTTCTTGGAGTAAAAGAGAGTATTGGTTCCTTAGATGCAGAAGTGTTTTCAGGGTGTCCGGTGAGGAACAGGAGGAAGGGGAGTGCTCAAGTGCTTTAATTTGAGCCAGGAGTGTGGTGGCTCTGGCCTCATTCTTCTTTTTACGTGTGGAAGCTAATCTGATAAATTCCCCTCTCAGATAACACTTCAGCGCACACCACTCGTAGTCTACCCGTGCGACTGAACCTTGATTATGGATAAAGAAGGTTTGAATCAGATCCGATATTCTAGTGACGTATAGTCATCTTTCAAGAGTTGGTTGTTGCTAGCCAGACCGGGTCTCTATGAGAGTTGTTGTCTAATACCATGGCCACCCATACTACTGCGTGATTTGATATGACTATAGGTTCTATACCGGAGTTACACATGCCATGCAAAAGAGAGTTGCTAGGTAATATATAGTCCAGCCTGGACCACGTGGAGTGTACCATAGATTGGAAGGTGAAAATGCGGGCTGCTGGGTTCTGCAATCTCCACGGGTCACATAACCCGAATGAATCCATAAAGTCTGAAAGCGCTTTTTGAGCAGTAGAAAGGGGTTTAAATGTGAAGTTGGATCTATCTAAGTCCTGTGTGGGGGGCAAGTTCCAGTCTCCACCAAGTATCATAGGTGTAGACATGAACACCTGTAGCTTATCCAGTAGAGTTATAAAGAAATCTGGGTTCCCCCCAATAGGACCATATATACTCCCTAGTACTGCTTCAGTGTGATCCAGAAGACTGTACTATCAGTATATCTCCCTGCTGGGTCTGTAATGATAGTTTTGGCTTGAAATGCTATTGAGCGGTGAATGAGAATAGCTGTTCCCCTGTATTAGAGCGATACACCGAAGCAAAGACTTGTCCAATTTCTTTCTCATGAAGCTGGTAGCTTCCTTGGTGGAGATGGGTCTCTTGGATAAAATAAATTTTTGATTGTAACAGGGCTAAATGTTTGAGTATTTGTGCTTTCTTAGTGGGTGTGCGGGCTCCTCTCACATTCCACGTAACAAATTTTTTAAGATTGTATGTCATCCATTCCTAACATAGTCTGCATAGCCTCTATCCTAAGTAACCCCAAGGTATACACCACAGCGCCCCCCCATATCTATATCCGTTCTGTAACATATTACTGATACTCATCCGTATCTCATGGTTAGTTAACAAACACCCCAAACAATAAACATACCTCTCACCCTGGAGATCCCTCACAAGAGAAACTGCAACACATCTTGGAGTGAATCCAGACCATTTTCCCCTCCCTCCCTCTAGTTTAACCCACTTACAACTATATACAATAAACACACTGCTCTTAATCCCCTGTAGTAAACTCTTTATGATAATTTCACCTGCAGCTATTTCTTTTGGTATCCTAGCATATTCCCCCCTCATAGACATGTTTGGACCAGGTCGTAGCATTATCCAGATTAGAGTTGTCATGGTATTTGCCGCTACCGTGGTATCTGTCCACGATGACTTTTAGAGGGCTTAGTTTCTAATTTCCTATGCGAATAAATATAAACACGTCTATGAGATAAGCTAGGAGAACCCCCCCTTCTTTCCAGTGCGTGTGGTTAACCGCGATCAGCCCCATTCCATCCCCCCACTCCACCCCCGAACCCACCATCATATCAGCCTTTAAACGTTAAAAAAAAAAAGGGAAGAAATTTGAGGGTTCGTTTTAGCTTTGTTCAGTCAGCTGTGGATTAAAGTGGAAATCGTTTTTGCCATATTCGTATTTCAGTTCTGGGAGCTTGTTGTGTCAGCTTAACCTATTTTGGGATCATACATTCGAATTAAAATAAGACGAGTAGACCATTTCGACTGAAGCTTGGTGTTTCCCTGGGGACCTGATTTTTTAATGGACTGGCAGCGTGATGGCGTGACACAATATCAAATCTCTCGGAAACCTGCAACATTGAAAACGGGTTCCTCCCTCAAGGACAGCTTGACGTCCTCCAGGATTAGGCGCACTGTACTCCAACCAGTCCCACCAGAATCGGTCGTGCTAAAGCGATCAGGGCAGGCAGCATGGGATTATCTTCTTTCCCCCCAGAGATCAGGTAAACGGTACTAAGTCGCAAAAGAAGCAGGGGAGTGATCTGTGTGATAGTGCAGCAACACCTCAAGTAATGCAGGCAAGAATTTCCACACGGGTCTCGAGCTTGTATCGTCCTTAAGCTCTTCATTGATATTGCCTCAGGGGGTTTTGAATAGAGAAGGTAGCTTCTGAGCCAAGTCTTCCTGGGCATGGGAAACTGCATCATATGAGTGCCACTTTCCTTCCAGCAAGATTTGGAGATGTGCAGGGTAGGTCATTTTGAATTTAATACCCGCAGCTATCAATTTACTGACCACGGGGTGAAAGGTGGCTCTCCGCTGGCCGGGTTTCAAGTGGTAAATCCTGGGTTATCGTAACTTTTCCCTTCCCAGGTAATGGATTGCAGTTCCTTCACTTTTAGCAGTATGTGCTGCTGCTCTAAATAATTCAGCATTCGTATAATTATGGGTCTGGTGGGGCTGGTGCTTCTGGCCTTGGTCGCAATGACCTGTCGCCCTTTCGATTATGTAGGGTTTGTCGGTGAAGGTCCCACAATCTTCTGAAGCAGCGACTGTATGAAGGTGATGGGGAAGAGCCTTCTGTTCCTTCAGGAGGCCGTGAATTAAAATATTATTTGCCTGCAGCGACCTTCTAGGTCTTCAGTTTTCTGCTGTAATTTGGTAACTTGCTGCCTCAATTTGACCAGTTCGGCTCAGTTTTACCTGCCATGATTCCATCGAGTGAGTACGTGCCTCGGTTGTCTGTCATTCTTTGTTTTATGCTGGATATCTCACTACAAAGATTCTTTAGTTCGAACGTTAGCTCGGATAGTGACTCCTTGAAAGGTTGCATTTCTTCCAAAAAACGCTCCTCCGAGAGTGGAGTTGGTGCAGAGAGGGCACTTAATTGCTTAGCCGAGGATGTCTGCTGGTGCTGCTTCGCTTTCTTGGCCTGTTTGTCCATCGAAACCGGCGGTGTATGTTTGGGGAGGGCCGCCTTCATCTCTGATTCCATTTTCAGACTTGTATTTGTCGGCGGCGATCTTGAGTCCCTCCAGGGAGTTTCCGGACCAGTTAAGGTTATTATTAACCAGGTAAGCTCAGTGCAGTTTGGCTTAAAAATAGTTGAATTAACTGAATTTACGGAGGTGGAATGGGAGCTTAGAGGAGCTGTGGCTAGCCCGCCAAGCGCATCACGTGATCTCAACAATCTGTACTTGGAGAAAACAAGAGGAGTCACTATGGGAGTTTGTGTTGGAGTGCTCAGAGTCCAAGAGTCTCAGCCACAAAAAGCTTCACAAGACAGATGAGACTTACACTGACAAAGCCACACAGATCTGGTTTAGCCAACAGTGGTGTAATGGTATCCCTGTGTCTGGATCGCTTGTCAGAGAAAAGGCTAACCAGTTTGCACAGGAGCCTCACGATAACAGCAACAGAGTCAAATCATCAACTGGCTAGCTGTGGTCACCCATTCTTATATAGTCTGCACATTTGAGCTTATTTGCTGATGGAATTAGGGTTGATAACCGCAAGGAAGACCCCATGCCTGATTTGCTAAGACTCAGGACAGCCAAAATCATGAAGTTCTTTCTTTTTGTTGCTTTCAGGGTAGGGGTGGGGTGTTAGGGTTGGAAATCCTAACAGTACATTTTCATACTTTTGTCGATTTAACCTTAACTGTTTTTTGCAATGACTATATATTTTTATACATATTGTCCATACACAGACAAAGGACATAAAACTGAGTAGCAGACATTTCAGCAGAAGTCCATATGTATCCCACCTGCATATTTCACTACCTGAAATGTTTGGCATTTTTAAATTACTGTTGACCTACTATTTCATTCTTTTCTGCTTTATACCTTCAACTCACTCTACCCACACTTTTGGCCTCTTATGGGACTTACCATACCCACTCTTCTCACTCACTTATCCACCAACCCTATTGGAGATTACTGTCTAATTTTATTACTATCCAGCATGCATAGTCTTTTCCTTGGAGTCCTTGCCCTTTTTCCAACAAGTGCTTTAAGATGTGCTCAGATTAGCAGTAACTCTATGGACAGCAAATCCATTCTAATTCATGATTGCATTCAAGACCAAGACTTTGATGTTTTCTGTATAAGCGAGACCTGCCACTGCACTACTAATTTTTTGCTACTTACTGAGGCAACCCCACCTGTACAGTATAGCCTTTTCCACAGGCATGTATTTCAACACATGGTGGAGGTATTGATGCCTTTACCAGATCTAACTCTCAAATCGTGTTCCTCCTTTTATATACCTTTCTATATATTTCACTTCACCTTCTACCCTTAAGCTGCTTATTGATTGATTCATTCACTTATTTAGTTACTTATTTAAAAGAAAAAAAAACACATGCGACATAAAAACAGGCAATATGCACAAAATATTTGTAACAATTAGTCAAGTGATTTGCACAAGGGTAATATTTAAAATCCCCCTCCTAAATCAGACTGTCCTTTCCTCACTCAGTTGTCAGTTCCTCTCTCCTCAGTTAGCATCACTTATCCTAACAACATAATTATTGGTGACTTTGACATTCATATTGATTTTCCACTGGATACATTTGCCACCAATGTCCTCTTCCCTACTTGACTCTCATGATATTGCTCAACCTATAACTCCCTTACAAACTATTATAGTACCACCCTTGACCTTGTTATCAGCAATTTACTTACATATCGCTCAATCTGTTCTCAGCTTTACCTTCATTGACCACTAACTGCCTCATTACTTGTTTTAACTTCTTTTATTGGAGGTATAAGGACATCACACACAGTACAGCCACCATAACATTTCCAGTACAGATAGAGGCAGTCACTGATGTAGCATAAAAACGTTACTCTTTGTGTTAGAAGCCTATCTGCCCCTTATATTTTTCAGGTATTACTGCACTTGTGGAAATAACATTTCCCCTACTCAACAACTCCATCGTTAGCAAGCCACATACTTTTTATATCAGTATTCTTAGACTCTTCCCTCAAAAACTCTCATTGTCATATTGATCACTTAAACATCTCAACACTATTGAACTTCCCAACCTTATCTGCTCTACTGATCCCTTCCCTTTGTCCAAAAACTGATCCTCTCCCTTTGTCCAAACCTTACCCCCATCCATAGGTACCTACAGTACTGTGCTTTCAACTGCCCTGAAGCTGTTCTTCCCCAGTCATCTGCACAGTTTCACACAGCAGTTGTCTCCATGGTATTCTGACCAAGGCAGGGGCCCTTACATATCTTATCTTTGTCTTGGGAGGTACTGGTGCACCACTCAGCTTAGTATACAAAATACATTCAGGAAAATTACCATACCTTCTATCACAGTGCACTCTGTAAAGCAAAAACTAACTTCTACTCATCACCAGACATGCTGAAAAATCCCACAGCTTTTTACAGACACTCAGTTCTCTCCTCAGCCTAATAATTCCACCTTATTTTTAACATATCAGATTCTAAATGGGAGGAGTTTCATAATAACTCAGAAATGTCTAAAAAACTTGAATCTATCTCTTCTAGTTCTCTTTCTTTCTTTCTTTGACTTTTATATTGCTCTTTCACTTACTCCTCCACTCTTCATCCTACAATTACTCTCTCCAAATTAAAATCAAGTCATCCTAAAACATATAACCTAAATGCAGACTAGATTTACCCCTTTATTGGGATAATTCTTTTATCAAATGCTCATTTACAGTAAGAGGATTTCTGAAACTATTGCTTTGGCAAAAAGTGGTGCAAAGCAAAATTATTCATTGAACTAGTCTATTCTTTTAACAGATCAGGAAACAATGATATGCTACCTTTCTGAAGATAGCTCTTGTTTGCTCTTATATTAATAGCTATAGTATCAGCTTCCCTATGGCCAGGCTGTCTTCATTGCCCCAGCAGGGTGCTGGTGCCTGATCTCAGACATGACATGGAGACATTTCTCTGCTGAATACATGACTGGTGTCTCAGTATTCATTTGCTACAACAAACTCTGTCATTTATTGATGGTACACATAACGGGCCCAGCTGTGCACATAGCATTGTCGAGAGGTGTTAGAATCCTCAGAACAAGAGTTATACAGTGTCAGATATGAGGGCTAGAATCTCATTTACAAGCTTCACTCCTCACAGGCAGAACATCTTGAGTATACAAACTGCCCAAAGCAAATATCATTAATGCTTAGCATGTCCATATAGTGTTCAAGTACTTTCTTGATGGTGACATTGTGACTGTGAGATAGATGGTAAATACCAACTCAGTGCCTTAAACAACAGCATACTGTACATCCTATACACCTATCCAAATGTACCTGCCCCAGCATCGAGCTTGTGTAGCATCAAACCTGTGCACTTATGAACATGTACCTGCCCCAGCATCGAGCTTGTGTAGCATCAAGCCTGTGCACTTATGAAAGTGTACCTGCACCAGCATCAAGCCTGTACACATATCTAAATGAACCAGCATCAAGTCTATGTACCTATCCATGGGTACCTGTACCAGCATCAAGCTTATGCACCTATCCAAGAATACCTGCACCAGCATCAAGCCTGAACACATATTCAAATGTACCTGCACCAGCATCAAGTCTACAGTATATGGTTAGGGCTTATTGTGTATGGAATTTGGTTGGTTTCTGAAAGCTGTTGTAGGACAGTTCAAAGGTCACAGAAAGTTGTTGTAGTATTGTTGTGACATCACAGTGATACTACAACTCTTCTCCTTTGAACTGCCACATGGCTTTTTAGTGCAAAGTTCTGATGGCAACATGTTGAGCGTGGCTGGATGGAGTCACTAAGTAAAGCTGCATCGCAACTCTCTGAAAATAAGTAAGTTACCTAAGTTTTTTTACAAATAAAAATGCTGCAGTTCTTTTACTTTTATTGGAGTGAGCAGGTGTGTGTGCATCAGAACTGAGCGGGGGTTGAGGAAGGAGATGAGCTGGTAGCAGAGCAAGTGCTGAGCACTGTGTAAAAAAATACATTTTTTAAACGATATACTATATAAAATATTATATGGATAACCATACACTAAAAAGGCTGTGTTACTATCTTGGGGTTGAGATGACATTGGGACCCCATGACATCATCTCAGCCCCAAGATGGAAATGCAGCCTTGTTGTATCTGGTTGGCCATACACTATTCTATATGTGCTCCTATCCATGTTACCTGCACCAGCATTAAGTCTATGCACCTATCCTTGTATACCTGCACCAGTATCAAGCCTGTTCACCTATCCAAATGTACCTGCACCAGCATCAGGCCTGGGCATCTACTGTCTGGCCCAGCAGCACAGCAGTAGAACTACCACCTGCTATGCCAGTGACCCGGATTTGGGAATGGACTTGTGTCTCATGGGGGCCAGCCCTTGGACAGTACTCCTGCCTTGGGAAAGGGGGAACATGCATCCCACTGATCAGCTGCAACCCGGAGCAATATTGGTTGCAATGCGGTAAGACTGCAGGCACATGAAAAGTAATCCCATGCCCAAACTCCAGGGGTGTCTCAGCGGAGGTGGACAGTGCTCATCACATCATTACATGCTTACCTGCCACTGAGTGCACTAGTATACTACTATGAGCAGCCAGCATGGCTGCATCTCTCCACTCTGCCATTTGCTGCTTTGTTACTCATTCACTCCAGCTGGCAGATGCACCTACTCATTTCCTCCCTCGCAACACTAAGGGGTGCTGAAGGCAGAGGAATAAACTGTCAGGATTGGGAAAGAAGTTTAATGAAAGAAAACAATTTTTGAAAAAAGTAGTGCTGTGCAGGACAAGGTTTGGGGCAGCAGGCAAAATATTCGGGGCCCCAGGCTGGAGGCTGAGCCCCAGCAAAGCCTCTGCTGTGCACCTATCCAATTATACCTGTACCAGCATCAAGCCTGTACACCTATACAAGTTTACCTGCACCAGCATCAAGTCTGTACATATATGCAAACATACCTGCACCAACATCACCCCGTGCACCTGTCCAAGTGTATCTGCACCATCAAGTCTGTGCACTTATCCGAGTGTACGTGCACCAGCATCAAACCTCTACATGTATCTAAATGTACCTGCACCAGCATCAAGCCTGTGCACTTATCCAAGTGTACCTGCACCAACATCAAGTCTATGCACTTATCAAAGTGTACCTGCACCAACATCAAATCTATGCACTTATCAAAGGGTACCTGCACCAGCAACAAGCCTGTGCACCTATCCAAGTGCACCTGCACCAACATCAAGTCTATGCACTTATCAAAGTGTACCTGCACCAGCATCAAGCCTGTACATGTATCCAAGTTAACCTGCACCAGCATCATGCATGTACACATATCCACATGCACTTGAACCAACATCAAACCCATGCACACATACAAGTGTTTCTGCACCATGTAACTGCACCAGCATTAATCCTGTGCACCTATCCATGTGTACCTGTACCAGTATCAAGTCTGCACACCTATCATGTGTACCTGCACTAGCATCAAGTCTGTGCATCTATCCTGTGTACCGGCACCAGCATCAGGTCTGTGCACCTATCCATGTGTACCTTCACCAGCATCATGCCTGTGAACCTATCCAAGTATACCTAAACCAGCGTCAAGCCTGTGAACCTATCCAAGTATACCTAAACCAGCGTCAAGCCTGTGAACCTATCCAAGTATACCTACAGCAGCATCAAGCCTGTGCACCTGCACCAGGATCAAGGCTGCACACCTACCCAAGTGTACCTGCAGCAGCAGCATCAAGGTACTTATCTAAGTATTTTCAAACAAAAGACAGCAGGTGCGACACAGGTTACTTCCATGGCGCTTAGAACAGGTAGGCGAGTTCCGGAAAATACTGGCAAACAAAGATATTCAGCACTCCAAGTTAGTAAAAGATCATTGTAGGCAGGTTTGGCAAAGCAAATAAAATAATTTATTTCAGTAACAGCTCCATTCTTTCATGACTCCATAGCACCTCCAGCACACTGGTGGACCTTAAGTCAAGAGCGCACTCTGGCAGAAGACTGATGATGGAGCAGCAACTAAGAGAAGTCATCGAAAAAAAAAATCAGGAGCCTGTTACTAAAATAAATTATTTTATACGCGCATAAAACTATCGATCTTTTACTGACTTTAACTGAATATCTTTGTTGACTAAAATATGCACTGCAGCATCAATCCTGTGCATTTATCCAAGCATACCTGCACCAGCATCAGTTCTGTTCTTCTATCCAAGTATGCCTTCACTATGTACCTGCGCCAGCTTCAGGTCTGGGCACTTATCCAAGAATAGCTGCACCAGCATCAAGCCTGTGCACCTACCCAAGTGCACAAGCATCAAGTCTGTGCACCTGTCCTGTGTACCTGCACTAGCATCTAATCTGTGCACCTATCCTGTGTACCTGCACCAGCATCAAGTCTGTGAACCTATCCTGTAAACCTGCACCAGTATCAAGTCTGTGAACCTATCCAAGTGTACCAACACCAGTATCAAGCCTGTGAACCTATCCAAGTGTACCTGCACCAGCATCAAGTCTGTGAACCTATCCAAGTGTACCGACACCAGTATCAAGCCTGTGAGCCTATTCAAGTATACCTACAGCAGCATCAACCCTGTGCACCTATCCAAGTGCACTTGCACCATCAAGCCTGTGCACCTATTCAAGTGTACCTGCAGCAGCATCAAGCCTGTGCACTTATCCAAGTGTGCCTGCAGCAGCATCAAGCCTGTGGACCTATCCAAGTGTACCTGCAGCAGCATCAAGGCAGTGCACTTATCTAAGTTTACCTGCACCAGCATCAATCCTGTGCATTTATCCAAGCACACCTGCAGCAGCATCAGTTCTGTTCTCCTATCCAAGTGTGCCTGCACCATGTACCTGAATTAGCATTGGTTCTGTTCTCCTATCCAAGTGTACCTGCACGATGTACCTGCACCAGCATTGGTTCTGTTTGTCTATCCAAGTGTGCCTTCACTATGTACCTGCACCAGCATCAGTTCTGTTTTCCGCATCATGTACCTGCACCAGCATCAGTTCTGTTCTCCTATCCAAGTGTGCCTGCACTATGTACCTGCATCAGCATCAGTTCTGTTCTCCTATCCAAGTGTGCTTGCACCATGTACCTGCACCAGCATCAGTTCTGTTCTCCTATCCAAGTGTGCCTGCACTATGTACCTACATCAGCATCAGTTCTGTTCTTCTATCCAAGTGTGCCTGCACTATGTACCTGCACCAGTATCAGTTCTGTTCTCCTATCCAAGTGTGCTTGCACCATGTACCTGCACCAGCATCAGTTCTGTTCTCCTATTCAAGTGTGCCTGCACCATGTACCTGCATCAGCATCAGTTCTGTTCTCCTATCCAAGTGTGCTTGCACCATGTACCTGAACCAGCATCAGTTCTGTTCTCCTATCCAAGTGTGCCTACACTATGTACCTACATCAGCATCAGTTCTGTTCTTCTATCCAAGTGTGCCTGCACTATGTACCTGCACCAGTATCAGTTCTGTTCTCCTATCCAAGTGTGCTTGCACCATGTACCTGCACCAGCATCAGTTCTGTTCTCCTATTCAAGTGTGCCTGCACCATGTACCTGCATCAGCATCAGTTCTGTTCTCCTATCCAAGTGTGCTTGCACCATGTACCTGAACCAGCATCAGTTCTGTTCTCCTATCCAAGTGTGCCTACACTATGTACCTACATCAGCATCAGTTCTGTTCTTCTATCCAAGTGTGCCTGCACTATGTACCTGCACCAGTATCAGTTCTGTTCTCCTATCCAAGTGTGCTTGCACCATGTACCTGTACCAGCATCAGTTCTGTTCTCCTATTCAAGTGTGCCTGCACCATGTACCTGCATCAGCATCAGTTCTGTTCTCCTATCCAAGTGTGCTTGCACCATGTACCTGAACCAGCATCAGTTCTGTTCTCCTATCCAAGTGTGCCTACACTATGTACCTGCACCAGTATCAGGCCTGAGCATCCATTGTCTGTTCCAGTAGAACAGCAGCAGAGCTACCACCTGCTATGCCAGTGACCCAGATTTGGGAATGGATTTGGGTCTCTTGGGGGGGGCTGGCTAGGGGGAGGGAGGATTAAGCATCCCTTGGACAGCACTCCTACCTTGGAAAAAGGGGGAACATGCATCCCACAGATCAGCTGCAACCTGGAGTAATCTGGGTTGCAGTGTAGTGGGACTGCAGGCACATGGATAGGGACCCCATGCTCAGACTCCAGAGGTGTCTCCGCAGAGGCAGAGAATGCTCATTGGATCATTATATGTCTGTAGGCCTAAGGCAAAAATGGAGGATAAATTTCAGACTGCAGGTGAGTGATGGCCCAGTCCTCTGCAGGCTCCACACCAATGACTTGGCCCCTCTAGAATAGGTCCTTTGAAGAGGACAGACCCAAGTAAACCAATTCATAGGAAGTCAGGTGAAGAGGTTGGAGGAATCATTCAAACAGAGCTGTTCAGGGGAGGAAGGAGACAAATTTAGGACTGAAAAACAAAAGCCGGTGCACCTAATCCAAGTGTACCTGCACCAGCATCAAGCTTGTGCACTTATCCAATTATACCTGTACAAGCATCATGTCTGTGCACCTATCCAAGTGTACCTGCACCAGAATCAAGCTTATGCACCTATCCAAGTGTACTTGCAACAGCACCAAGCTTGTGCACTTATCCAATTATACCTGTACAAGCATCATGTCTGTGCACCTGTCCAAGTGTACCTGCACCAGCATCAAACCTGTGTACCTATCCAGGTGTACCCACACCAGCATCAAATCTGTGCACTTATCCAAGTGTACCTGCATCTGGGAGTCTGGGTGTTATTCTTGACAAGGGGCTGACCCTGAAGGCTCAGATGTCATCCATTGTCAAGACTTCATCTGAGGAATATCACCCGTATTAAACATCTGGTTCCATCAGATGACTTGCCGACACTAGTCCAAGCCTTTGTGACCTCCCACCTGGATTACTGCAACTCCCTTTACCTAGGGCTTCCAGGGGATGATGTCCACTGGCTGCAGCTAGTGCAGAATGCGGCAGCCAGGTTACTGACTGGGCTTTCTCAGTCTAGCCATATTACACCTGTGCTGCACGAGCTGCACTGGCTGCCAGTACAGAGGAGGATCACCTTCAAGGTTGGTTTGCTGATATATAAAGCCCTTCATGGACAGGGACCACACCACCTGCAAGAGCTTCTGCTCCCCTATTGCCCCTCTCGACCACTCCGCTCCACCGATGAGGGATCGCTGGAGGTTACCAGGGTTCAGTTGAAGTCATCTGGTGGTCAAGTGTTTGCTTATGTAGCCCCTACCCTACGGCATTCTCTACCTTGTCGGGTTTGGGAGTGCCTGACGGTGGAGAGCTTTAAAGCCACACTGAAAATGTACCTATTCAGTCTTACCTTCTGTAATGAGTAAGTAATAAGGATGGATTTTAGTATTACTGTTTATATTTTAACTATTTATGATCTATTTTAATTCCATTACTTTTGTAAAGAGCTTTGATATTTTGAATTGTACTAGAGAAATAAAGTTTATTATTATTAACATCAAGTCTGCAAACTTATCCAAGCGCACCTGCACCAGCATGAAACCTGTACATATATCCAAGTGTTCCTGCACCAACATCAAGCCTGTACACATATCAAACTGTACCTGCCCCAGCATCAAGTCTATGCACCTATCCAAGTGTACCAGCACCAGGGTTCAAGCTTGTGTCCCTATCTAGGTATACTTGCACCAGCATCAAGTCTGTGTACTTATCCAAGTGTACTTACACCAACATCAAGTCTATGCCCTTATCCTAGTGTACCTGCACCAGCATCAAGCATGTACACATATCCAAATGTACCTGCACCAGCATCAAGCTTGGGCACCTATCCAAGTGTATTTGCACCAGCATCAGACCTGTGCATGTATCCCATGTGTACTTGCAGCAGCATCGAAACTGTGCACATATCCAAATGTACCTGCACCAGCATCAAGCCTGGGTACCTATCCAAGTATACCTGCACCAGCATCAAGCCTGTGCACTTATCCAAATATACCTTCACCAGCATAAAACCTGTTCAAATAGCCAAATGTACCTGCACCAGCAATAAGTCTGTACACCTATCCCTGTGTACCTGCACCAGACCTGTATGCATATTCAAATGTACCTGCATCAGCATCAAGCCTGTTTTCCTATCCAAATGTAGCTGCACAGCATCAAACCTGTTCAAATATCCAAATGTACCTACACCAGCATCAAGCATGTACACCTATTCAAGTGTACCTGAACCAGCATTAAGTCTGTACACCACTCTGGGTAGGCAATCACTCATTTACTCCTACCCTGTACTCCCAGATGCTCCGTGCCATCCTAGGAGGAACAGGCACACAGACATCTTCATTCAATGCTGCAATCTTTCTGTAGTACTTGGCAATCCATGCCATGTTCTGATGGGGTGGACTGACAGGAAGCCCATAAGACCTGGTGCCCCAAACTGTTTATACTGTGTGCCCCCAGATACTTCCTGTGCTAGGAGGTGAGATGGTCCAGTAACCAAACCTTAAGATGGCATCCTATCTTAAAGGGGTTACATAAGTAAATTCCTGTTTGAGGTATTAATTTAAAGAGCAGTTGACACCTTCAGGGCATGTAACTCACACCAAGGATCTCCTTGTTTGAGAGGAAAATATTTTGTATTTTTTTAGTTTTTTAGGTAATATTTACCTTTGAAAGCTGTGCTTGTAACTTCCATAAGCATGCTAATGCCTGTCAAGAGCTGTAGCTCACCCCCCAAATCAGCTGTCTGATGACATCAAGTAGGGAAAAAGGTTGTAGGTGCTTAATATACATTATACAATATCAGAAAGGGTTTCCTGCATTCTGATTGGTCAGTGGCCTCCTTGAACAGTGATGTTGTCACAGTATAATATCACTGTATCAAGGTCAGGCACACCTGACTTCAGCAAAATGAAAATGTATCACTCCGTCCTGTCCCCCTCATTCCGTCAGTCCATTCAGTCCACCCACTCAATGTAATCCTCATTAATTAAAAGAGAGAATAAGCCACACAAGTTCAAAAATCAGCAAAACCCCAAACCTTAACATGTAAACAAAACAAAAAAAAAAATAACAAAGTAAAAACTGCAGCTGCCAGCACCTTACTCTCCATGAGTCAGTGTGAAGCGCAGTTCACAATCACGTGCTCTGCTTCTAGCAGCAGTTTCCTGGTCACCTTTCCAGTCTCCCTATGGTCATCAAAATTCACCAAAATTCAAATAAAAGAAACATTTATTTTAAAAGAAACCAACCTCTACAGTTTCAAACACTTCCTCCACTTGCATGCATGCCACAATCCCTTTCCATTAAACACCAACCAACAGCTTCAAAAGTCAGTTCCTGAAAAAGAAAATTCTTCTGGTACTCAATATATATTGTTTCATGAAACAGTACCAGGAGAAAAGTGAAAAGCCGATGGGGGGGGAGGGGTTGAGAATGACTGGCAGTGCAACTGGGACATGGTGCAACAAGACAGGAACCGAGACAGAGACCAACTCATTCAGCACAAGCACACTGCCTGGTGAACAAATAGTGTAAGGAACTTTTATCACCAAATATACTTCCACAGTAAAAAAAATTACAAAAAACCCTATTTGAAAATAGTATTTATTCAACTTTTTTATTCCCAATATAAAGGAGCTACTA
This sequence comes from Neoceratodus forsteri, assembly GCA_016271365.2. NCBI lineage: Eukaryota > Metazoa > Chordata > Ceratodontiformes > Ceratodontidae > Neoceratodus > Neoceratodus forsteri. Next base: position 496,279,516 of record CM028129.1, on the reverse strand, counting down.
CATAACAGCAGTAATGCACTCCAGGGTGTGTGTGTGTCGTGCTGGGATAATGTCACTTTTCGTGTGTCGGATTCACTCAGCCTTTGGCCTTGCACCCAACCACCCAAGGTGTGACATTATCCCAGCACAACACACATCCTTTCATGCATTATTGCTTAGGAAACTAAGGATCAGGGAGAGGGCTGCCTAAAGATAGGATTTGTAATTTTGTTAGTCAGTCTATAAGTGTGTGGCTAGTACTATACAGTATGTAAGCAATAATACCTGACAGGGTGGGCAATATTGGGCTATACCAGACTGCCCTTGAGGCGTAATGAGGTCTGACACAGCAGGCAGAGGGCCTTGTAGCCTCTGGAAGGTCCTGTATAGCCCATACCGCCCTTCCTGGAGGGTATTACTGTGCTTAGAAAATGAGCTACATGTGACATTTTCCTGTGCGATTGGGAATATATATATATATATATAGCTCTATACATATATGATTAAAGATATATTAAAAGTGGATTTTGTTGGTAAAGTAGTTCCTCTACTGGTATATTTGCCAGTAGAGGGCAGTGCAGTGTTAAGAGACTCACAGGACTTTAGTGTGAAGTTTTCTTCACTGACTTGTTTCCTAATCGCTGTCCACCTATACTGCAGTACTCGGTCCCATCTCCTCCACACTCACAGTGCTTCTTTTTTTTTTTTTTTTTGCTGGTGTATTTCATTGGGATTCTGCAGTCTGGAGCAAATGGGGACAGAGTACAGCACACATGGCGAGAAACGATAAGACTCAACATGGCTTTAGAAAGGGGAAATCTTGTCAAACTAATTTGATATCATTCACAACAGGATTAGTGAAAAATTAGACATTGGAATACCAACAGATGTGATCTTGCTTCATTTCTAAAGCTTTTGATAAAGTCCCAAATGGGAAGCTAATTGATAAATTAATAAATTTGGGATTTAACAATAATGTTACTACATGGATTAAAGCATGGCTTATAAATAGAACCCAGTGTATAAAAATGAACAACTGCATTTCATCTGAGTGTACAGTAGGTAGGGAGTGGTGGACCCTAAGGGTCCGTCTTGGGTCCAGTTCTTTTTAATATATTTGTGACAGATATGAAAAGATATACAAAATTACTTTGTTAAGTTTGCAGATGATACTAAATTGAGTGGTGAAGTCAGCACCATTAGTAAACATTTATCACTAGCAAAAATTGAAAATTATGCATCTGTTAATGAAATGTCCCTTAATACAGAGAAATGTGCAGTCATACATTTTGGGGCTAATAATCCTAACTACGCCTATATATTAAATCAAAGTCTACTTAAAATTTCGACTAGGGAACGTGATTTAGGTGTTATTATAAATAATAAACTAACTCCAAGAGACCATTGCCTAGCCGTATCTGGAAAAGCTATGAATCCGGTTCATAGAATAAGAAGGTCCTTTACTAGTAAAACAGAGCAAATAATAATCCCTACATATAAAAGTCATATCCAACCGATTTTGTACTATAGATCACAAATTTGGTCACCTGCCACTCAACAGGATGTACAAACATTAGAAAGAGTACAGAGAACTGCCACCAGGATGATACCCTGCCATAGGGAGAAATCATACCCCAATAGATTACAGAGTATCAGACTCCACTCCTTATACAGTATGCACATAGACAAAGGGGAGATATTTTGTTTCTGTTTAAAATACATAAATCTCGGAAACTTATGAAAGAATTGGATTGGAATTTAGTAATTCACAAAATAATCTCAGATCCCATAATAAGAAACTTAAAATTCCAACAGTAAATACCAATAAGAGAAGCAATTTTTACAATCTCCGTGCTGCACTAGCTTGAAACAAGTTACCCCAGCTTTTAGCAGACATGCCTAATTTTGATGCATTTAAGAATGAACCAGATGAGCTCTACTACAACAAACATAAAATGGTTTAAATTTTTCCTCTATTGTGGGAGACATTCTCGATGGGCCTTATGGCTCCCTTATATCTTATCTTACTTAGTAAACTTAGTAAACAAATGGAGTGGGATCAGGTGAGGATCGTGGCTGAGATATTTCCCTCATGATCAAGTGATGGATCTAAAAGGTGGGCGTTTTTTTTTTTGAAATAAAAATGTTTACTGATTTTCAGTTTAGACAGAGTGACAACACCATATAATATGTCACAATAAATCTGGCAGAAGAGTCAGTTTTTAACATCTTACATGACATTTTAAAATAATGGTTACCAAACTAATCCAGGCATAAACCAAAAGTGATTTTTAGCAAATACATAATATTCTTACACCTTCCACATTTGTAATGCAAATCAGTGCCCTATCTGTGTAACCTGATAAAGCTTGACTTCAGCTTGATTAATTCTGTGTGTCGCAGATAGGAAAAGGTAGAAAAAGGAAAAGAGAAATAAAGTAAAGAGTAGATAGTGTTAAGTAGAGTGCCTGAGTGAGGGGCCAGGGCTGGAACCACGGTCGGTCGGGGGGACTACTCCTAAGCTTGAGTACTTAATTGAATTAAGTTAATTCTGCTAGAATATGCAGGATATCCTTATGTTCCCTTAAGTCTTTTAAGTGCAGAAAGGGCATCCATCTTGCTTTGAACTTCTCTAAACTTGTCCTCAATTTTGCTGTAAGATATTCCATCATGAGGATCTTTAATGAAATAGAATACCATAGTTGCTCTGCAGGGGTTGCTGGGGTAAGCCAGCATCTAGTAATAGCTTTCAGAGCAGCTGCTAACAGCATGTGGAACAACAGAGTCTGGGACTTAGTCAGTATGGCTTTAGGAACAAAACCAAATAACCATGTCTCTCGTGTGGCCAGGAATTGGGAATCAAAAATCTGGTTAAAATTTAAACGCATCTGATCCCAATAAAATTTTATCTTGACACAACTCCAGAATATATGCACATGTGTTCCAATCTCTCCACACTGTCTTCAACATAAATTAGTGTTGGATGTCTTAAGGTGTTTTGTGATCGTGGGAGTGAGAAAAAATCTAGAGACTACTTTCCACCGAAATTCTCTTAGCCACAGTGCGGCTGAGGTGGAGTGTACCCCTGCCCAGATCCCAGACCAGTCCCCTTCCTATAATATAATATTAGCTTCTTTTTCCCATTTCACAGCCAAATCTGGAGGACAGGTGGAGTCCAATGTCTCTAAACCTTGTACCAACCTAGATATTAGTCCCCTCCCTCCTCCCTGTCCCAGCACCGATCGATTCACTCCTTCAGTACCCTGGACACCCATCCCCTTTTTAATTAAATAATGTTGAATTTGCAAGACTCTAAAGAAATCTTGCTGGGGAAGAGTATACTCTTCACACAGCTGTCCAAAGGACTTTAAAGTATCACCAACCAGTAAGTGTTCCACTCTACTAATACCTCGTCGGAACCATCTGGTGAAACCCAGATCCATATGCAGGAGGGCAAAATCCAAGCAAGCTCTCAGAGGGGTGGAGGGTCCAATCTGTAAGGGTACCTTCAATCTATTGGAAACAGCTAACCAGACTTGTCTAATCACCGCCGACCAGGAGTTATTAAAAGAAACTCTGGACAGCCCCACCTTGTCCATGTACAATAGGTCAGGGAGTGTCAACTGGGGGGTCAAGGTACTCTCCATTAGAGTCCACAGTGGTGGGTCCTCTGTGTTATATAATTTTGCTATTGCCCCCAGTTGGGCAGCCCAATAATATCTTTGAAAATCTGGGACACTCAAACCCCCCGTCAACTTTGTTCTCAACAAGGTAGACCATTTAATCCATGGTGGGTGGTGTTGCCACACAAAACGCACTGTGGAAGCTTTTAGTTTTTTCCAGAATGGAGGTGGGGGCACCAGGGGGAGGGAGGAGAAAGAAAAAGAAATCTCGGGAGAACATTCATGCGAATGCACTCTAGTCTGCCTGATAGAGAGAGAGGAAGCAGGTTCTATCTATGATAATCTTCCTGTACCTTTTGTAAAAGATAACCATGGTTTATCTTATACAGTTTGGAAATATCCCTTAGTATATGAATGCCAAGATATCGGAAACTGTCTTTAACCCATTTATAATTACCCAACCTGGGGAGGGGGTGAGAGGAGTCCTTTGACCAAATAGGGTACATCTCAGTCTTGGAGTCATTTATTTTAAAACCTGAGATGTCCCCAAAGTCTCTGAGCATCTTCTCCAATAAGGGAATGGTATGATCCAAGTCTGAGATATAAAGGAGCGTATCATCCGCGTACATAGAGATCTGTACCTCTGTTCCCAGCATCTTTATCCCCTTGTAATCTGGTGATTGCTGAATCAAGGCCGCCAGTGGCTCCATACTTAAAGCAAAAAGAAGGGCAGACAGCGGGCATCCCTGCCTAGTCCCTCTCTCAACACTAAAAGGGTCCGACATCACCCCATTAACCTTTACCCTTGCCTTCGGGCCACTATATATGTTTGTCATCTAGTCCATAAATTTAGTCCCAAACCCACATTTTTGAAGAACAGATTTTAAATAAAGCCAGTCTAGCCTATCAAAGGCTTTTTCTGCATCCAAGGCAATGACTGTATTCCATATATCTGGGGGGAGGTGACCTGCTGTAGAGATGGTATTAAGAAGAAGCCAAATGTTGTCCTGTATATGACACCCTGGAATGAAACCGGTTTGATTGGGGTAGACCAATACTGGGATAATAGTTTGTAATCTGTTATTAATCAATTTAGTGAAAATTTTTGCATCTTGGTTGAGGAGGGATATCGGACTGTATCATCCGCAGTCTGCCGGGTCCTTCCCCTCTTTGGGTACCAGTGTAAAAAAGGCCTCACCCCAGTGTCTGGGATAGCAACATGTTCATGTATGATATTACAGACCTTAGTCAGCAGAGATATGATCTCTGAGACAAAATGTTTGTAAAACTCAGCCGGAAAGCCATTGGGTTCTGGTGATTTCCCTGTTGGGAGAGATTTAATCACCATTAGTACTTCAGCTTCTGTGAAAGGGTGTTCCAGGACTTTGCTTTGTTCATCAGTGAGTGTGGGGAGATATACTCATTTGAGAAATCTAGTTACCTTCTGGGTGTGACCCCCACTTCGTTCTGCCTTATATAAAGTGGTATAATAAGTGGCAAATTCCTTGGCTATATCTTTTGGTTTGGTAGATAGGTTTGGGGGTTAAGAACTGAATTAATGTTTTTAATATATCTATCTGCCTGCTGTTTCTGAAGCCTTAATGCAAGTAATTTGCCGGCTTTCTCTCCCCTCCCTCATAATATCTCTGGTTTGTAAATTTCAGAGAATTTAAAGCTCTGCGAGTAAGAAACTGATCTAATGCATATCTAATTGTGTTCAATTCAGCCAGAACTTTTGCATCTTGGGATGCCTTGTGCTGCCCCTCGAGGGTTGTCATTTCTTCAATATTTTTGGCCAATTTGGCCTTATGCTGCTTATTCTAATAGGCTGAATAACTAATAAACCTCCCCCGAAGTACAGCCTTCAGGCCATCCCAAATATATTTGAGGGCTGTGTCAGTATCCCTGTTCTCCTGGACATAATGTTTTATAGCATCTTTTATTTCCTGTCTGAAAGACTCCTCCCCTACCATGCCTGGATCATATCTCCATCTATCTCATGGTCCCATTGGATATGTGCCTGAAACATGGAATGATCTGAGAAAGTAACCGGTCTGATGTCTACCGATGTAAAATAATGTGCACCGGTTTTCCTGGTATAAAGACAGTCCAATCTGGAATAGGACTGTGTTGCTGGGGAGTAAAAGGTATAATCTCAGGTACCAGGGTACAGCCATCTCCACACATCCAACAGTCCCCACTCCTCAATTAGAGTGCGGAGGTGTCTGGAGGTGCCGATACCCCCCTCTCCCCAACATCCCGGTGGACCCTTGTCCATCCTTGAGTTTTCCACCACATTCCAATCCCCTAACAGGCACAGCTCCGCAGGGGGTAATAGTGCTATATGGTCAAATAAAACAGTGAAAAAAGCTCCAGAAAAAGGGGTGGGTGCATACACTGAAACAATGTTGAGGGGCTTTCCTCTGCGCTCCCCTGAAAGTATAACCCATCTACCTGTACCCTCTGTTTGTACTCCAGTGACCTTAAAAGGAGGACCCCTCTTAACTAAAATTGCAGTGCCTGCTCTGGTCAGTGCAGGGTGGGAGTCTGCATAAACTGCCCCTACCCACATACAACGTAATGTCTCATGTTCCTTGTTCAACAGTTTAGTCTCCTGCAAACAACCTATCTCACAGCCAACTCTTTGAAGTTCTTGTAAAATCTTGGTCTGTTTTACAATATTGTTGACACCTTTTACATTCAAAGTACAGACATTAAGAGTACCCATAATCCTTGTAGATAGTATTATTCCATGAGCCTTCCCCATCATTGCCAACCTCCCCCCAAAACCACCACCCAGGCTTGTGGAAATTAAGAGAATATAGCCTAAGAATAAGTAAAGAACCTAAAAAAAAAAACCTTTAAATTTACCCTGTTTAAAACTACAGGGTGAACAGTTAAACTGGAACATTCACACCAGGTGCACATTTGTGTGCCTCCCGATGAAACAACTGTGTCACAAAACCCCGTGTGTGGTCCCCTCCAAACTAGGGATCCCTCACACTGGGATCTCTCACTCACTGTGAGAGTATGAGGAGTAAAGCACTAAAGTGCTGATAGAGGGGCCGTACCTTTCGCTGGGCCACTAACCCTCCTTCTCTTTATTTGGTATGATTTAGGCGGCATAATCCCGGTCCCGCCCCACCAGGTCATATACCCATGTTTATATACTACCTCTTGTATGAAATTGTGCCATCTAAATTAAATTAAAATGATGTCTTAGATCTAGCCTTAAAAACTGGGCTTGTGTCCAATCAATTGGTGATACTGAGCAATCTAACAATAAAAATTTCAAAGAGAGAAAAAAAAAACAAAAGGAAGGGAACAACCCAGAATTAGTCCATGTCCAATAAGATCGACCAATATATGAAGGACAAAACTCCTCTCAAAGTAGCCAAATAAAAAGTCTTTGCTCCTGTGGCACCATGTTTCTTCACACAGCTTTTCTCTTAGGAGTATAGTCCCTTTCCGTGGGGCCACATCACTGCCTTCCACATATGCTAAGTAAAAAGGTTACCACCATCTAGCTCAACAAGCTCAGTGCATATATATAGAAAACAAAGGGAGTAAAAAACACAAGAAGAGTTGAAAGTCCTTGCTCTTAATTAAGTCCAGGTTGTTCTATCATTTCATGTTCGGCAGGATGCCCGCGATAAACATGCAGGTCTGATTTATGTGCATGGAGGACAGGATTTGAGGAGGTACTGGAAACAAGGAAGCGCACAGGTATGCCAGTCACCAGAGAATTGATCGTTCAGTTATAAGGTTCCAGGAGTGTTGGGATTACAATGAGGCCTTTCAAACCGGCCTCCAGCGAAAGAGCATCCACGAGCAGCAAACCATCCCTAGTTCCCTCCACAGAAGAAGGCGTCAGTCCCAACCGGAAAGTGGTGACAATCAATGCTGGTAAGCGAGGCCATCCCTCTGGCTCATTTATTTAAGTGTTTCGGCAGTAACCACTTCATCATCTCACCTCCGGACGCGGCAACACCTCCATGGCTGTTCACCTGACCGCCGCCGCCATCACCACAGAAATCTCTGGCTCCTGGCCCCCCTCCTGGTCCTGACCCCTGGATCACATCTCTAGGTACAGCCGCTGAAACCATATTCCACTGGAGCCACTGGCGATGCCTTTCTGATTGGTGCGCCTTTCAGCTGGTGACTTCCGATTGGACAGCAGGTACTGCTAAAGGCTTCTGATTGGGGCGGCTGCTAGCCAGTTCCTCTCGAGTGAATGTTTTTTGTTCCCCTGCCTTTCTCTCAGCTTGCAGGCTCTGGGGACTCAAGTTTTGTGCAGTATCCAAACTGTAACTTATATGCTACTGTGATTGCTTGCTCCTTTAGTCATATCTTTTAAAGTTACTGTTGATTATCTGTATATTTTAATCTGCTTCCCATTTGAAAGTACTATTGTAGGCCATTTACGGCATATTTTATCTGATCCTAACACTCGCTGACCTGTTGTTTTGCTTTTTCTTTCACTAACTTTTCCTGTCCGCATACTCTGACGTATACCATTATCCCTTACACTACTCCCCCTGACCTCTGTCCCTCACTGCTGTCTCTCTCTTGAACTTGCTCTTTGGTTTCCAACCCATCCCCCCTACCTAATGCTGTAAACTAAAGTCACTGATGCTCTCTACCTCTTCTGCCCCTCTGAATTACCCCTCCCCATCACACTGATACCTGCAAATCTCTCTCTTTTGTTTTCTCCTAAGCGCCCCCGTCGGTCTGCTGCAGCTCCACCCCCTCTGGCTATATCTTTTGTTCTCATCTCCTATTTATCCCACTGTTTCTCTCTTTTCCCTCAGGCTGCACCATGCCCCAAGCGGCGCCTCCGGACTCGGCGGCACCTCCACGGCCGTTCGCCTGACCGCTGCCGTCATCACCGCAGAAATCTCTGGCTCCTGGCCACCCTCCTGGTCCTGACCTCTGGATCACATCTCTAGGTACCGCCACTGAAACCATATTCCACTGGAGCCGTTGGCGCCTTTCTGATTGGTGCACCTTTTAGCTGGTGACTCCCGATTGGACAGCGGGTACTGCTAAAGGCTTCTGATTGGGGCGCCTGCCAGCCGGTTCCTCTCAAGTGAATGTTTATTGTTCTCCTGCCTTCCTCTCAGCTTACAGGCTCTGGGACTCAATTTTTTTTCCACCCTCACCACCCCCTCCCAGGCCTCCTTTAAATATGCTTCTGTTCCCCGTCCACCTCTTGCTCCTCCCTTATCTCATTTGCTTGCTCTCTTCTCTCTCTCTCTCTCTCTCTCTCCTCCCCCACCTGCCGCCACGGGGTGCTTCCCTAGATCAAACCGTTAGGTGCTTTACCCTATGTTTGTATTTCTCTCACTCCCTCTCTTTGACCTACCCTTAATATCCCACTTCTAACTACAAAACCTCTAGGAATTTTTTGCCTCCGTATTTTTTAATTTTTCATTATATACTTACCAACCTCCCTTAGCTAAGCAAAGCCTCTTAAATACAGTTTATTTCCACATACTGTGACTCCCTGCTGCCTGACTTGGCCACTGCTCAGCATCATCCAGACTGTCCCTCTCCTTATCTAGGCTACTAGTTCCTGGGGCTTAAAAAAAAAAAACATGAACCTCCAATCGTTACTACTCCTCCTCTTATGCACTTTGCTTTTGCTGCACCTATCATTTTCTCATGTCCCTCATGCTGAATCCACTCTCCCCCACTCTCCATTGTATGACTTCACTTTTTCGAATCTCCTAGTGGATCCTACACTTTGTTATGATTCCACATCATTACTCCCTAGCAAGGCGTGGATCCACTTGGTTGCCCACGCTCACTAATGGGGCTCCTTTCGAGCTCTTGCCAAATAGTTTTTCCATCATCACAAGCTCTGGTACCTCCTGTTGCTTGCCATTCTGCTCTCAGGGGACATTCAACCCAATCCAGGGCCCAAACTCCCACAGCTCCTCCTAGTTCTTACACTAGAGGACTGCTTATTACACACCACAATATTAGGAGCCTTGTGCGGCATTTTGCAGAACTAGAATCCTGGGTCACACTCCACAAGCCTGATATCATATGCCTCACCAAAACTTGGCTGCAACCATCTACCCCTGACTCTGTATGCTCCCTACCATCATACAATCTTCTAAGAAATGACAGACCAACCCAAAAAAGGGGGGGGGGGTATAGCTATATACTTCAAGTCTCACCTCCAGCTCTCTATTGTTAGATAATCTCCCCTTGACCACTGTGAGGCTCTTCATACTCTCCTCTCCCTAGGCACTAAGAAGTTGCATATTGTTTGCGCCTACAATCCCCATACCAATAGCCAAAAAGGATTGGATGTATTACTTGACCAAACTGCTTCCCACTCAGGCAATAGTGAAGTTCTAACTCTAGGGGACATTAATATCAACTGGCTTGGAGGCTCACAAGTGACAGTCCTGACTAAACTGCAAAGCTACAATCTACATCAGCTTATCCCCTTACCCACCAGAACCACTCCTCAATCAAACACCAGCACACTGCTGGACTGGATTATGACAAACTGCCCTGAAAACATTGTTGATTCTGGTATTCTGCCTGATGCCATAACTGACCATTCTCCCACTTTCTGCATCTGGGGGAAAAGCAGACCTGAACCACTGAAGCCCCGTTACATTACCTTCTGTAATTATGTGAATTTTGACCCTCAGGCCTTTCTGTTTGACATTGCTTGCACCGACTGGTCCTCCCTATATAACTCTTCTGATGCACATCTTCCTGACCAACTTCCAATACCTACAAGAAAAGCACAGCCAACTCGTGACTAGGTGAGTAAAAAACAGGCAGACCCGATGGTTGAAATCTGGCCTCCTCAATAAATTACGACAGAGAGACAAAAGCTGGTCTTGCTACAAGAAATCTAGCCTCCCAGAAGATTTTCACACCTACAGGCTACTGAGAAGTGCCTGCAAAAGAGAAATCAGGGAAGCAAAAAGCTCCTACTGCAAGGATCTATTAACAGATTCCCAGGGAGACCGGAAAAAATTCTGGTTCCATATTAAGTTCTTCCTGGATTCAAACCAGTCTGTTACTCCAAATACTATGTCCCTAAAAGGCATCCACTGTAACAATCCTCTCACCATTGCAAACTTCTTTAACAAACAGTTTGCTGATCTTTCTCAATTCACTTCCACTTTCTCCACCCCATCAAATCCTGTCTTACAATCTAAATCATCTGGGCCCACTTTCCACTTCAAATCTATCCAGAGAAATGAGGTTCTCAGACTTCTGCGAAACATCTCAGAGTATGCAGCTGTGGGGTCAGATAACCTGGAACCTAAGCTCCTAAAGTTAGCTGCTCCACACATAGCTGGTCCCCTGGCTTTCATTTATACTCTCTCCCTGTGTCAAAGCTCCATCCCTGACATATGGAAATCGGCCAGAGTTACCCCTGTGCTCAAGAAAGGTGACCCCCTTGATCCTATTAACTACAGACCCATTGCCATCCTATCTGTACTCAGCAAAATTCTAGAGAAACTAGTTGCCATCCAAACAACAGACTTTCTTCTGAAACATGACCTCCTAACTGACGCTCAACATGGTTTCCTCAAGGGCCACAGTCCTACTACTGCCCTGCTTAAACTTACGTCTGACACTCTACTGGCCATGGACTCTGGCTCGCTCACTGAGGCCATTTTCATAGATATGACCAAGGCATTTGATCTCATTGACCATGCCATCCTCTCCGCCACCCTTGACTCTCTAGGTTTCGCACTAAGCGTTGTGTATATTGGTTTAATAGCTATCTGACTGACAGGTCCCAATATGTGAAATTTAACTCTGCCCACTCTGACAAGGTCACCATCAACATTGGGGTTCCCCAAGGGTCTATCCTAGGTCCTCTACTTTTCTCTATTTTTATCAATAGCATCACTTCAAATCTCTGTAATACTTCCTCTCTACTATACGCAGATGACATTGTTCTGTATACCAGTTCTAAGAATACTGATGACATAAACTCTCGACTCTCTTGTGACTTTCAGCTTATCTACCAGTGGCTTACAAATCACAAACTCATACTTAATAAACCAAAGACCCAGGCAATGCTATTTGGTTCAAGTCTCAAACTCAGACATGCCCAAACACTTTTCAGTGTCGCCTCCCCTGTTGGAATATCTTTAGGTGTCATAAACTCCTTCAAATATTTAGGGGGTCACTTTAGACCCATCTCTGAGTTTTGACCTCCATATTCAAGCTACCTGCAAGCAGGTAAACTCCAAACTTGGTATTGTTTACCATACTCATTATGCGCTCACCCCCCCCAGCTAGGCTAGCCATTGCCCGTGGGATATTACTTCCCTCCTTCATATATGGAGTTGCCACGTATGTTTCCGCCTGCAACTCAAGTCTACGAAAGTGGGATATTACTTATAATATTTGTCGCTTCACATCCTGCTCCCCCCGTCTGAAGCATCATTGTCTCCTCTACTCAGATCTGGGTTGGCTTCCCCTAAAGAACTCAGATCCTATGCTCCAGGATCCATCACTGACAGCATCATCAGATCCTCCTCACCTAAACCTCTGACCAATCTCTTTCTCTTCCACAAATCAAACTATGCTTTGCGCTCTTCGGACCATATCCCTGTTCTCATTCCAAGACATCATACTTCAAAAGGTGGTCGTGCTTTCGCTTGTCATGCATCACTCTTCTGGAATACACTCCCTCTAACTCTCCATCAAAATGCTACCCACATCTCCTTTAAAAGAGAACTACGCCACCATCTCTTCTCTTCATGTGCATGCTCCTGCTTTAAACCACCATAGCCCAAACACCTAAGTCCCACCCCTCTCCCTTATTGCTCCCCTGGGGCCCTCCCCAACGAGGTACAATTTTTTCTTCAATTCTCTTTCTCCTTTTTTCTTGCGCCATCCTCTTTCCACTTCTTCTTACCATTCTATCAGTTTTTCTTTGCTTTATGCTTTCTCACTAAAACTGCACAATTCTCTCCTTATTTCACAAACTAGATGAGTTTTTGGATTACCAGCACTTATCTCACCATCTCAATTTTCTCCCCCCGGCCTACTTTCTTCCCACCTTTCTCTCTCAGTCTCCCTCATCTCAGTACTGAACTAGGCTACCACCAATACCCCACCAAATTTCATCTCCCTCCATCTAATTTTTGACTCCTCCTCTCTCCTCCTCTTCCACTTCCCCCCTCACCATTTCTCTGCCTATCTACTGCCTACCCTCAAAGCACTCTATTCCTCACTTGCAACATACTGCTCAGTTTACGTCAATAATGACCTAATTGCTGCTCTCTTACATGTAAACTTAAACGCTGTATTGTCCTTTTGTCTAATTTTTACCACTGTATATGCTGTAAACATTTATATATTACTTATATTTATTTGTACAGTTATGTATCCATTGTATGTATTTTTGTCTCTGTACCCTCCTGGGTCGTGCCTGAAAATAGTCTTTTGGCTAGTGAACCTTACTCGGTTAACAAAAACTAAATAAATAAAAATAAAATTATGTCCACATGTAGGATAAGCAGAGTGTCCACTCGTCTCCTGCCCAATCTGCGCGTCCCCGGAACCAATTGCCATAGCCTTTCCTCAATCTCCTGATCTGCCAAGGATTTTAAATACCGAACCCCCTCAGCATCTTGTAGCCAAAGTCTTGCTGGATATCTTAAATATGCTTTGAAGCCCTTTTCTCTGAGTACTTTCACAACTGCTAGTATTTTCTTCTGTTTCACCATCATGTGGGGAGGAAAATCTTGATCCATATAGACACGTTGGCCATCCACAGTGATATCTTTCTTCTCCCAGGCCAGTTTTAAAACTCTCTCTTTGGTGGTGTATTTTAAGAAATAAACCAGAATATCTCAGGGGGGTGCTCCAGGCTTTGATTTGGGGGTTACAGTTCGGTGTGCTTGCTGGATCTCTAGTGGGAAGTATTTGGGGCTAGCTAGTTCCTGGTGTAACCATAAGTCAATGAATGCAGCCATATCGGCTTGTTCTGATCCCTCCATGAGTCCTGCAATTTGGATGTTTTGCCTGCGAGCCCTTGCTTCGGCATCCTCCGCACGATAAGTAAGTTCTTTCTCCCGCAAATGAAGGTAGGCTAAGGAGAGCCCATATGCCATGTGTTCATTTTGGATTAAGTCTAAATGCAATTCCACTGCAGTTGTTCGTGCTTCTAATTTTTTTAAATCAGTTTGCAGACCTGTGATTTTTGCGTCGATTCGATGTAAAATTTTCAGCATTCTGTTGCCGTCGGCTTTTGTAAACGTTGAAGCTGAGTTTGAATTTGAATCAGATCCTGAGTCTTCTTCATCCGCCGAGGTGGTTAGCTGGGAAGACTGAGACATGGCTGGGCTTGTAGGCCGCAAGGTAGTTTGTCAAATTGCTGTGCGATTTGGTGTGGCCAGGTCCTTCCCTTAGATTTCACCATGCCTTCAAGATAATTACTGAGTCAGCGTTTGTTGTTACAAGACAGCCTGTTGTCCGATGGCACTAGATTCAGTTAGTCTGTTGACTTGATGGGTAGAGCTGTGGGCTTTAGCTGCCATGAAGGGTGATGCCAGAACCGGAAGTCAGGAGGGCGGTGTTTGAAAGAACAGAGTGAAGTGGGCAGGATTTTAACGTTGGGACCAGGACGATAGCAAGGTGCAGGTTCACACTTCCATGCGCCCCCCCCCCCAAACCTGCCACCGCTACATCAGTGACTTCCATATTGGGAAGTGTGCCATAATCTGTTTTTTTTTGGTGGGGTTGTTATAGACTGGTAAGTATTATGACAATTTTCTTTTCATTGTGGTCAGTAATACTGTGATTGTGGGAGGATTGGGAGACTGGAAAGGTACCATACAGTCAGTATGGTTGCGGTGCAGTGTAACGCAAGCACCACAACTACTTTGCCTACATAGACAGATTTCTTCACAAAATGGGCAGAGAAAAAAGTTTCTTACTAATGTGATGACTGCCGTTGTGTTGGTGACAGTTTGGGGGGGAGGGGGCGCTGTTTCCCAGTAACCGAGAAAAAAACATGGCGGAATTTTTTTTTTTTTTTTACATTCCAGGGACACAACACTATGTGAATGAAATGAGGCACACAGAGACTGGGACTCGTTATTTCCCGGTCACTGTTGCCTCATAACGGTCCAGCTGATTGGTGGTTTCAGTCAATCAGCATCAACATTTCTCTCTGCCCATTTTCTAAATTACATTTATATACCAGCCACATACCGGTGTACTGGCCAGCAAAGTAACTGCTGTTCTATTTCTCACTATCCATTCCTGAGTAAAGTTTTTGGGATAGTCCGTCCTGGTCACAGTACTGACACTGGCCTTCTCAGAGTTGCCAATGGCAGTCTTCTGTTCTCCAACAATTTTATTTATTTATTTTCAAAGTTTTACCAGGAAAGACATGTGTCTTGGGGGAATGGAAACAGTACAATATAAATAAGGTACAAGCAAGAAGATACAATAACAAATGTGCAAACATAGGGATTCACAATGGCTCCCTTTTACTCCCCTCATCTCCTCATCTTTCTATGGCTGTATGCAGCTTTGGACATTGTTGATTATTCCACATTGCTTCTTCACCTACATATCTGTAATTTATCATATGAAGGGACTTCAAGTCCATCATCCCCCCCCACACACACATCATAAGCAAGGATTAATAAGTACAATATGCTGTGAACACATGTACTAATTTATAGGGATTTTCCATGCACCCAACCACCCAGTGTATCCTGTGATTTCCTGGGTATGCAGAAATTTGGCCAGGCTTACCTTGAAGACATGTACTGTCTTTATAGCCACTGTCTCCTCTGGTAGGCTGTTCTATAGGTTCACCACCCTCTGGGGAAGTGACTCCAAATGTTCCCCTGAATTTTCCACCTCTGAGCTTCAGGGCTTGTGTCCAAGTCTTTCTGGGCACACAATTCTGTATTTCCATCTGTTTGATCTTTTTCACCATTCTTTGATTGTCTCTAGTTTTGTTTTCTCTTCCTCATCCCATCCTCTCCTTTATGGTGTATCCTAGGGCTCTTTGATCCTCTTCTTGTTACAATCGGTATTCCTCTTGGTTGTCTTATCTCCCACTATAAAGCAAGTTATAACTGGTGACCCCTGCTAGCAACTCATTTTCAGGTGCTGTCAAATGCCATAACCAGGTATGACATTACACCCGGTTATTACAGCATTTCAATCTAACATTTTCCAGCAGGTCACCAGTAACCTGAACTTGTTTGCGAACCTGGGATCGTTTTTACTTGCACTTGTTCTCTCAGATAGGCAGTAGGATTTTTTACATAATTCTCTGCAAAAGCAGAAAAGAAGCTTACCTCATAAAAGAGCTTTTGTGAATTTTTGCTTGCTCTCTCCCTCTTATTTTACATTAAAATGCCTACTCTCTCTGTAACCCACCCTTGCTTCTGCTGTTTATTCTGGTGCTTTTAGAAACACCTCTTTGTTTCCTGTTTTACGAGCTTTGAACTACATCTCCTGCTCTTGTGAGGAACCTTCTTTCAAGAATGTTGAATTACTACAGCTGGTACTTAATTGGTGAATTTAACTGGTGTGGCAGTGAGCGTGCCTTCACTATTATTTCATGTAAATTTTTAGGTTCCTGTAGCAGTGAGAATGCTACCATAATGGACAGATTATGGGGTTAGTGGTGAGAGCTTTCACCTCTAACATTTTGAACCTTGGTGGAGTTGTTGGCGTACTTCTATAAGTAAAAATGGTGCTATTAGTCATTGGTTCATTGGACAGTGAACTGCTCAAAATTAATTTTTTTGCATTCTGTACAGAGGACTTTTAACTGTTGCTATTTGTGTTTTAGTTTGTTAAAATTGTGATAAACTGTGTGTGTGGGGAGTGTTAAGGGCATGGATGTGTGGGTGAGTAGTGTGATTGTGAAATAATCTGTGTTGCGGTTGGGTAGGGGTGGGTTGTTTGTTAGGAGGGTTGTTTTAAATTCATGGGTTGATCTGAGGTCTGTTTGGGTTTTGTGGGGAATAATTTGAGTACTGGTTGTTAATAAGTGGCTAGTTGGGAATGTGTCTGGGACAGAAATTGCTTAGGTGCAGTTACTTGGGAGGGTACCTACAGGACCTCTATCCCTTCGAGCTTCCAGCACTTCCGGCTGAGATCTATAGGAGGTGTAGAGCTTTGTGGATAGCTCTGAGGAGGAGTCTGATGGGGGTGACTCCCACGTGGCTGCTGGGGTGTCAGGGATTCGGGTGGTGAGATCAAGGAGACGCCCTGGAGCGAAATGGGAACTTGAGAAGGGGTTGCCATGATTAGTTCCCATACCCAAGGGCTCCATCTTGGATGGGTAGAGAACTGGACTGGCTGCCTCACCTCATCCTACTTGGGTTGTGTTATGCAATGCCAGGTCGGTGAGGAACAAGACTGCTATAATAGCAGACTTGAAATCCTCAGTCGACCTGGCTTGCATCATGGAGATCTGGCTGGATGAAAATGCCGCCCCCATTTTGGAGGCAGCAGTGCCAGCTGGGTACTCCATGATACACAGCCCGAAAAAGGATCACAGGGATGGGGGGGGGGCTATTTGTTTTAAATCTAGCTTGAACCTCACGGTGCTAACTGTAGGTCCTACGCAGTCCTTTGAGTGTGTGGCGGCCCGAGGTGTCAATGTGGGCTTCGTGTTTCTCCTGCTCTATCATCCCCCAGGAAGAGATGGGGACCTTTTGGGGGAGGTCGAGGAGCTCATGGCCGGCCTGGTGTTGGAGTCCCCCAGGTGGCTGATCCTGAGGAATTTCAATACTTGGGTCGACGGCGAGCTCTCGAGGTCTGGGAATGACCTTCTCAGGAGCATGGAGGCCCTGAGCCTGACACAAAATGTAATATCAGAGATCACGTGGGCTGTCAGACACTGGAATTGTTTTTTCTGGAGGTTTAGACATTTTAGACCTCAGGGTGGATCTGGTAGTTTGGTCTGATCACAGCACCATGGGGTTCATGTTTAGGCCCCCCCCCCAGATAGTTCTGCCCCTGTGGAGATGGTCCGGTACCGCCCGTTAAGAGGAGTCTCCTGTATGGGATTATCAGCGGTGCTGAACCTATCGGGTGTTGTGGCAGCCAGTGCGGTTGGGCCGGAGGAAGCAGTGGCAGCCTATAACAGGGCTGTTACTGCGGCCTTTGACTTAATCGCACTCATTCATGTCGGCTCCTTGTCTACTCGCTGGAGACCTCCTTGGTTTGATGAGGATCTTCAGAGTTTAAAGATTAAGGTGCAGATGTTAGAAAGATGCTGGAGGAGATCTGGCTCAGTGGGGGGCAAATTGGCCTTGAAGTTACATTATGTTCACTATCAGGGGGCGATCTCCCAGAAAATGGTGGAATTTCTGTCTCAGGAGATTGCTGCGCGAGGAGCAGATCAGCTCAGCTCTTCCGCACAGTAGATAGGCTTTTACATCCTGTCTGTCTCCATGCTGGGGGAGCAGTTTCTAGCACTAGATGTGAGGAGCTGGCTCTGTTCTTCGCTGACAAGGTGTCCATCATTAGGACTGAGGTCTCCTTGAGTATCTCTCAAAAGGGATACCGTGCCCAACTTGAGTTGTGCTGGAACACTCCTCCTGTCTGGGATGAGTTTGGGCTAGTTGGGGTAGAGGAGGTGGTGGGGATTATCTCAAAGCTCCAGCCTACACAGTGTGATCTAGACCCAGGTCCAACCTGCCTTTTGGTTGGATGTTTGGACCTGATTGGATCTGTGGTGGCTGAGGTTGCCTGAAGTTCATTGAGGAGTGGGTCTTTCCGCTGTCCTTGAAAGAGGTGTTGGTTAGGCCCCTTTTGAAGAAGCCCTCATTGAACCCAGACTGCCTCAACAATTAAAGGCCAGTCTCAAACCTCCCATTTTTAGGGAAGGTTATTGAAAAGGTGGTGTCCATGCAGCTTGAGAGACATCTTGCCTCTTCCTCTGCCTATGAGCCTTTCCAGTCTGGGTTTCGGGCGGGGCATAGTATGAAGATGGCACTGGTAAGGGTGCTAAATCATGTGTCAGTGGGTCAGCAGGTAGCACACTCACCTCTGAGGCCGGGCGATCAGAAGGCTGTGGGTTCTATCCCCACACCAGGCACTTGCGTTAATATCCCAATACTGACACTAATGCAGCATGAGGGGGGTTGCTGCACTCCTGAGGTGCCGTCTTTCGGATGAGACATTAAACCGAGGTCCCATCTGCCTGTTCTGGTGTAGTTCAGGCAGATGTTAAAGATCCCATGGCACTTCTCGAAAAGAGTAGGGGAATTTTTTATTTAGAATACAATACATCACAGCAAAATTAATTTGGAAAGAACAGCAAAGGAAACAGTTATTCCCACCACAATATTATAGTGTCTAAAACATAACATCACTAAAAGAGAAAAGAAATCTTAAACCTAGGAGAAAACACTGTCACTGAGTAATCAACTAATACACAACAGACAGCCCATAAACTGTAATACCCAATAGGAAAAAAAACAAACAAACTCTAAATAAATCACAACCAAAAGATATGTTTCCATAAAATCCGAAATTTTGGAAGAGCAAGAAGAGTTCTTTCGGAGTCCATATATTGTTGGACCACCTTCTCAATTTGTGAAATGACCGTGAAGGTCGGTACATTCAAATGCTGCAAAGAAAATTAAAATTTCGCCTGCCAAAGAAAACATTTAATACAGGCAAACAATAAATTTAAAGTACTGGGGTGATATGTTGAAAAAGCCCCTGTGTAATTTCCCAAAATCAAGATCTCATAATTAACCCATGCCACTAGACCCCAGTGCCACTTAGAAGCCAGATCCTGCCAAAATTGTCGGACACATGAACAGGCAAAGAAGAAGTGTTCCATGGTTTCTTCATTACCCGCACATTCCATGCGAATGCATTGTCTCTCCAATACAGATTGATGTTTCAAATTTCCCTTAACCCCAAGTCTGCCATGGCAACAAAGCCACTGCACGTCCCACATGTGAACCGGAATCCATTTATCTCTTAAAGTACGTAAAGCATAGGTCAGCCGGGAAGGAAAACATCTAGGAAAATCTACACGACAGGCCGAATTTCGTCTCATAATATCAATATATAAGTTACAAAAGCTAAATAAATAAAATAAATAAGTGCTTACGAGATAGGGACTTGAGATGCTCTTTCTGAATTCCCCATTGATTTAGTTTCCTTAAAGCCGGAATAGCAAATTCTGGAAATTTTTGAGTGGCACAGAGTCTAGGCACAGTGTCCTCCCACCTTAACACAAATTGTTGAAAGAGTAAATCTGTCCAACCATCCCACTGGTGTCTAGATTCCCTTTCATTGGGAAGTATGGTAAGAAAAAAAAGAAAACCAGAGGGTGTATCATTCCCAGACCCCCCAATTTCACAGGCAAATAAGTAAAGTCCCTTCTAACTGGGTTAAGGTGACTCCTCCAAATCATTTGAAAAAAAAAAACACAATATAATCTGGCTTCCAAAGAGGCTGGAATAGGGAAAGAGTAACAGACATGCAAAAATAAGGGGAGAATAAATTGCTTTACAATTAACACCTCTTTTGTTTTGTTAATGTCCAAGATTTCCAAAGTTGAACTTTCATTTCTCCCATTTTTAATCTGTGTTCCCAGTTTAAAAAAGCTATATCCCCTGAACCAAAATAACACCCTAAAATTTTAATCGGCTCCCTCGAAATAGGAATATATCCCATCCTAGAAGTGGGGACTCCATCTCTCACTCCCACATATACCCCTGTACTCTTGGCATAATTAATAACTGCAACTGTAATAGTAGCACATCTATTCAGGATCCATATGGCTGCCTCTCCTGATCTAGAATCCGGGACAGCGAGTAACATAGAAACATAGAAACATAGACTTTGACGACAGATAAGGACCACTTGGCCAATCTAGCCTGCCCATTTCCCTACCTACAGGATAGGCCGCAGATCCTAGTTAACCAACAGCCTATTTCTTCCTACCCCCCACAAGAATTGCCTTATGTCTGTCCCATGCATTCTTGAATTTTCCCACAGTTTTAGGCCCCACAATCTCCTCAGGAAGGCTGTTCCATGCATCCACTACCCTCTGTGAAAATACTTCTCACATTGCCCTGAACCATCCCTTCTATCTTTAATTGTGTCCCCTTGTTCTTGCAGTCTCTTTTCTGAAGATGCTACCCTCTTGGACTTTATTGATTCCACTGAGGTGCCAAAAGTTTCTATCATGTCCCCCTCTCCCTTCTTTCCTCAAGGGTATACATATTAAGCTCCTTTAGTCTCTCCTCATATGGCTTCTCTTGCAGACCCTGCACCATTTTAGTTGCCCTCCTCTGACTGCCTCTATCCTGTCTATGTCCTTGCAGAGATGGGGTCTCCAGAACTGGACGCAGTACTCAGATGGGGTCTCACCAACTGTCTGTACAGAGGGATAACAACTTCCTGTTTTCTGCTGCTGATGCCTCTCCTACACATCCCAGTATACCCCAGCCCTCTCTACTGCCTTCTCACATTGCTTGCTAACCTTAAGGTCATCTGATATGATTACCCCAGGTCCCTTTCCTTTTTTTGTTGTTACTACCTCCCCCATTGTGTATTCTTCCCTGGGTTCTTGTTTCCAGGTGCATTATTTGCACTTCTTTGCATTGAATCCTAGCTGCCATACTTCTGACCATTCCTCCAACCTTGCCAAGTCCCTTTTCATCCTTTCCACGCCTCCTTGTGTATCAACCCTGTTGCAGATCTTTGTGTCATCTGCAAAGGCATACTTTTCCTTCCAGTCCTCTGCAAGTCACTGATGAAGACATTAAATGGACTGGACCCAATACTGAACCCTGCGTTTGCCACACTAGACCCCTCTTTCTTCAAGTGGACTCCATTTACAATTACCTTCTGTGTTCTGCTGTGCAGCCAATGTTTTACCCAGGCTACCACCCTGGGACCCACTCCCAGGCTGGTTAATTTGACTATTAATCTTTTGTGTGGGACTGTGTCAAATGCCTTGCTAAAGTCTAGGTAGGCCATGTCCACAGCCCCTCCCTGGTCTACTACTTTGGTCATCCAGTCAAAGAAATCTATTAGATTTGTCTGACATGACCTTCCTGCTGTGAACCCATGCTGCCTTGGGTCCTGTGCCCCACTGGCCTCTAGGTACTCAACTATTCTTTCCTTCAGAAGTGACTCCATCACTTTCCCTACCACAGAGGTCAGACTGACAGGTCTGTAGTTTCCTGCCTCTGTCTTGGTCCCACTTTTGTGAAGGGGAATCACATCCGCCTTCCTTCAGTCCTCGGGTACCACACCATCCTCCCATGATTTATTAAAAAGAGTAGCCAGTGGTTTCACTAGTTCCTCCCTTAATTCTTTTAGAATTCTGGGGTGAATTCCATCAGGCCCCATTGCTTTGTCCACCTTCAGTTTTAGGAGTTCTTGCAGAATCCTTTCTTCTGTGAAAGGACTGGATCGACCCCCTATCAAAAGTGCTTCTTCAATTGGATTGGGCACTTCCCCTCCTCTTTGTGAATACTGAGCAGAAATATTCGTTCAGTATCCCTGCTTTTCACTGTCCCCTCTGCCCACCCACCGCTCATTCTATTCAGCCTCACTATCCCTCCCTTTGTCTTCCTACGCTTGCTGATGTACCTATAAAGGTTTATCCCCTTCTTAACTGAGTTGGCTATCTTTTCCTCAGTTTGGGCCTTGCTATTCTGACTTCCTCCTGCTTCCTTCTGCCTAACTGTACAGCTCTCTGTCCTGCCCTTCTGTGTTTCCTTATACTCCGAATGCTATCTTTTCTTCCTGACTTTCACAGCCACCTCTTTTGAGAACCATAGTGGCTTTTTCTTTCGCTTTGATTTGTTTATTTGCTTCACACAAAGGCTTGTTGCCTCTGTGATGGCAGTTTTGATGATTCCCATTGTTGCTCCACACCTCCTTCCAGCCTGTTTGCTAGTGCTTTTCTGAGGCACTCTCCCATCTTGCCAAAGTCAGCCCTCCTAAAGTCCAGTACCCTCACTTTGTATGGCTTTACTCTGTAGCTGAGTTTAGCGTGAACCACACTGTTTGATGGTCACTTGTCCCCATATGGCAACCCACTTCTAGATATGATCCTCTCACTGCCCCCGTTTGAGTCTGAGGTCTAAGATGCTCCCTCACAGTGGGTTCGAAACTAGCTGTCTGAAGGCCTGCCACCTGTAGGCATCAAGAATGGCCCCTGCTCTTGGATGTGGCTGCAGCAAATGTGCTCCAGTTAACATCTGGCATATTCAGGTCTCCCATCAACAGTATCTCCCCTTTCTCTGCCATTCTAAGAATGCCTTCTATCATATCCTTGTCCATTCCCTCCCCCTGACATGGGGGTCTATACACAACCCCTGTGCAGATTGTGGTGCCCTTTCCAGTCTCCAAGGTGACCCACAGTGCCTCCTCTCCTCCCTGTTTACTCCTTTGTTGAGTTGCTTTTATCCTTTCCTTTACATAGAGAGCTACTCCTCCTCTTCTCCCTGCCTGTCTCTCCTGGGTTATGTACCTGGTATGTTAACATCCCAGTCATGGTTCTCTGTGTACCATGTTTCTGTGACTGCTACGATATCCAGGCATCCTCTTCCATCAAGGCCACCAGCTCAGGAGCTTGTTGCCAGACTACAGGCATTGGTACTCATTACCCTCCATTTCCTGATGGCCTTACTCCTTTGCCCCATCCCTGTCCTTCTTGCCTTTGTCACTTTCTCCATTTGCCCTGCCTTCTCCCTATCAACACCTCTATGTTGGTGTTTGCCATACTACCAGTGATTTTTTGGAATACAAGTTTTCCTCGTTCTCTTTCCAGTGCTCTCCCTTGGCTAGTTTAAATGTTGCCAATGAAGCATTTAAACCTATCAGCTAGGATCCTGGTTCCTCCTGACAGATGCAGCCCATCATGCCAGTATAGGCTTGCATCACTCCAGGTGACCCCAGTCCCCAATGAAGCAAATCCCTGAGCTCCACACCAGTTTTTCAACCACTGATTGAATCTCATGGTGTGGAACACCCTAGCCTCTCCTATGCCATAGATGAGCAGCACCTCTGAGAAGGTTACCGTGCATGCTACTTGACTAAGGCCCCTCCCCAATTCCACAAACTCTTCCTGCACTTCTTTAATCACTTTCTTAGCCAGGTCATTTGTCCCTAGGTGGACAATGACATCCAGCTCCCTCCCCTGTGCAGCTGTTCTGGCAATCCTGAGAATTTGCTCCCTGTCCCTCCAAGCCATGGTGCCAGGCAGGCACCTTACCTCCCTCTCCCCTTCCTCACCCAGTTCTACCTTCCTAACAATGGAGTCCCCCACCAGGAGTTGTTTCCTTCCCCTGCAGGGTTCCCTGCTACCCTCCTGTGGGTCTCCTTTGTGGAGGTTCCCAGCATCCTCCTTGGTCTCCACTGCGGGTGCCTCCATAGAGGAACCACGCTTTGCCAGAATGGCATAGGAATTGTGGAGAGGTACAACTGGAGGGATGCGCCTCTGTTCCACCACTCTCACCCTCCCTGAGCCCACTGTGGTCCAACCACTCCTCTTTCTTGGCAACCTCTGAGGCAACGGCAGTGACACTGGTGGTCCCTGGATGAAAGAGGAGGTCCCACAAATCCTGGCCAACTCAGCCTGGAGATGAGCAACCTCCTCCCTCAGCCCAGAGAGGTGCCTGCAGATGGGACAACACCGCATCCTCCAGAACGTCCTCCCAGAAGACTGCTGCCCACAGCCACTGCACTGCACCACTCAATCATGTCTTATTTCTGGCCCCTTAACTGTTTGCAATCCTTACTCTTTCCTCTGTTTTTTTTTCTCTCTCTCCTTACTTTCTGCCTGTGTGCCCTTTAAGCTCCTGACTGTCCTGTTCTGAGACAAGAATATCCTATATTTCTCAGCAGACCCCTTACTTGCTCAGAGGCATACCTCTAGCAGCTAGAGGGGGCTGGAGAGCTACTCTTGCCCTTCTGGGATGGTGGGTCTTTGGTGGCTCTGTGATCACTCACTTCCTGCTCCCAAACAGGAAGTTCCTGTTGTCAGTCAAATCCTGTGCCTATAAAAATAGAACTAGCTTTGGGTGGGGGCATGGAGGGGAGGGAAGAAGGGCAATGTAGTTCCAGTAGAGAAGTCCAGTCACACAGCAGTCCTTTCTCCTGGTGTCTTCTGCCGGACTTCCCATGAAAAATTAAAAAAAGTACTAAATCATTTGCATATATGGCTAACTTCTGTTGTTCTAAACTAGGGAAGGGTGATAAACCCCGGACTGTGGTATCATTTAAGATCTCCCGAATAACAGGGTCCAAGACAAATGTGTACAAAAGAGGGCTCAGGGGACATCCCTGCCTAACTCCTCTATGTAATATCAAAGCTTCACCCAATTCCCCATTTACTGTAGGAAAAAATTTTGCTTCTGCATAAAAGATACTAATCCAAGACCAAAAGCGACTTGGGAGCCCATAGTGGTCTAGCATTTCCCAGAGGAACCCATAGGATGCCCTATCAAAAGCCTTGATCTGATCTAGTGCTAAGATATAACCTGAGAGGTGGCCTTGTTGCCCGAATTCACAAACATTTCACAAAAACTTCAAGTTTTTCTGAATATTCCTCCCTAGAATCAAACAAGTCTGCACAGGATGTATCAATGGGATGCAATCTTGTGCTATCTATGACAAAGAATAGCAGATAACATTTTGTAATCAGTGTTTAATAAACTAACGGGTCTCCAATTTCCAATATCAGTCCTATCCCCCTTTTTAAATAAATATAATAGTATTGCAACCAAAAAGTCCTGAGGCATAATCCCCGTATCCAAAATCTCATTATAGACACCCTGTAATACTTCACAAAGATGGTCCGAAAAAAACGTATAAAATTCATTGGTTAGACTGTCTACCCCTAGGGAGACTCTCAAAGCCAAATTTGAAATCTCTTTCCGAATTTCCTCTATCGAAATAGGCCTGTCCAATACCTCAGTATCCCCTTCAGAGAGGCTAGATACTTCACAAGAAAACACGTCATCCCACCTTACTCCTGAGGAATACGTAGTCCGTTGAAGATTATAACGGGACTGCCTAATTACCTGAAACATTCCAACTTTAGAAGTGACTACTACTCCATCTGAGTTCACAAGGCCATCTATCAGAGTCGTAGCCAATCTAGTTTGGCATGCCACAAAAGGGTCAGCAGAAGGCGACCTAACAGTGTCATACTGCATTTCTGCTTTTAGGAACACCGCTCGATCATACTGATAAGGTTTCATTTTTTGTTCAACAACATCAGTCTGTAGCTTGACCCTAACATCCGTAACATTAGGTAAAGAGGTTAATCTATGGAACTGCTGTCGCAGATCCAAATACTGTAAGTATCTTTTATTTTGGGAAGACTTTCCGTGAAAATTAAAAAAAAGTCCTAAAGTCTCTTTTAGTGTACACTCACAAATCTACCAGAGAATCATAGAAGATCCGAACTGAATTACGAGATTCAAAGAAGGACTGTAGTTTAACCTGCATCTCTGGCTCTTGTAAAACTGAAGGATTCAGTTTTCACCTTGTAGGTACCCCAACAAATCTGGGAGGAAACCGAGACATACTAATAGTACATAGTAAAACCATATGGTCCGAGAATTCACAAGGGTGAAGAAAAAAGGTATGGGGAAATAAAAATGTAGACAAAAAGAAAAAATCAATCCTAGTGTGAAAAGCACTGCGTCGATAAGTAGGCCCCTCATCAGTATGAAGTGCTCGATATGCATCTTTAAGAGAAGCAGTCTGTAAAACTTTCAACAGGGCATGGGAATCACAATATACTTTGGTCTGAATGGTATCATTAAATTTAATATCCAGCCCATGATTCATATCCCCATCCCATATGACCTGTGTTCTGGTAAAGAGGTATGGTGAGATGCTAAGAAATAAATCAATTTGTAAAGCCTTAACTTGAGGTGCATATGTATTGATAAGATGCAGTGAAAAACCCTTATAGACACAATCCAAAAGCAAGGCCCTCCCAGGGTGTATATCTACCAGCCTAGAAACATGGTTGAACAGAATACCCAGCCCATCGGCGGCATCATCCCCATAAGACCAGAAAGTAGGCCCTCTAGTCCAAAGCTTGGAGGCCTGCTGAATATCTGAGACAATTAAACCTGGTTTCCTGTAAAAAAAAATATGTCAACTACTAATAAAAGATAAAAATGCATACAGGCTAGTCGCTTTTTAAAATTCTTTATACTACAAGTATTGAGGGAAACCAGTTTTAATTCTGCCATGAGTTAATAGGTAACTTCATTAGGGGATGGGAACCTCTTCTTTTTTTTTTTTTTTTTACCTGTTTTTTTCTTCCCTGCCAACCATCCCCCACCCCCCTCTGCTTCACAATCCATGTCAGAAATAACCCCAGATTGAATGGAAACATCTGACTCCGAACCCCCCTCAGGTGTCTGCAGGAGCTGGAAAGAATTTCCAGTAACCACTTCAGTCGGTTGGACTAAAGATCGGCTAGAAGCCCTAGTCACTCTCTTAGGGGGAGGTATTCGGAACTCTGAAGTGTAGGGTAGTGCAGGCTTGTCACCTTGGGTAGAAGGAAGTTCTTCAGAAGAAGAAGATTCAGGAATTCCAATGGGGGTTTGGGCCTTATGCAGGGTAAAGTCAGAGACGGGAAGAGTAATAATATGGGAAGCCTGGGGTGGTTCTGAAAAAACTGGAGTGGTAGTAGGAGGGGCCTTAGAAAAAGTGGGGACAGCATTTGCAGAAGCAGGAGTAGGACCAGTATTGGGGGCAGGATCCAGATCAGATCTTTCCCTAGAATGAAATCTATCCTGAGCATTATTAATGAGGTCTTCCTTATCTACCCCACCTTGCTTATTTTGGCCGGCCCAAGGACACTGGTGATAAGCGTGGCCCTGCTCATCACATAGATTACAATGAAATACGTTTCTACAGGTGTTGCTATCGTGGTCAAAGTCTTCACACAGTGCACATTTGATTTTGTCGTAGGCACTACTAAGGTGCCGCCTACTGCTGTACTTATAACAAGCTTTAGGTTGTCCAGGGTAAAAACATACTCCTCTACTTTCCCTAGAAAGAAACTGTTGGGAATAAGCATTACTTCATTACCTACAATATTCAATTTTACTTTAAATTTCCAGCTACCCGTCCAAATACCTTCCCCATCAATAACAGCTTCAGGAGGCCCTAAAACCGTACATCTCTGTTCTATCGGAAAAATGATATCCCCCACATTCACTCCTTCATTCCTGAACATAACATGTACCACTTTGTAAAGGGGTTTCATAATAGGAAAAGCCCAGAAAGGTAACCATAGAGGCAGTTATTTACAGTGGTCATAACAATTCTAAAATCGATCTAAGTCTGCAAATGTTTTAAAACTAATATTGAATGTGTCTTCCCCCAAACATTAATTAGAGCATTAATGTCACTGGCCCGAAAGCCCATAGAATCTTTTAACAACTTCCTGGCAACATACAGTCTGTTCGGGTGATCTTCTAAGATGAACTGCGTTCCGCCTAAGTGTCTGTTCCAATCTGTTATTTTTAAAAAGATCCAAAAACCAGGCCCCAGGTTGTCATTGTGCTCTAGGGAGAGAAACAGGGGGGGAACGCTGTGGAGAACCCCTAGGAATGTTTTCAGTATTCAGTGTTTCTTCCCCAGCAGAAATTAGGGTATTATGTACCTTTGTAGTTGGACCAGGCAACGAGTCCTCACATTGTCCTGAAATCGGCCGTGCAGACTCCGGAGTAAACGTCTCCCAATTAGAGTTGGGGATCCACTTGCCATCAACCAAAATCCAGCCAGCCTCAGTGAGAACGCTGTCCTTAGACCAGTCCCATTTTGGAAAAGAATCCTTACGAACTGAATGCTTCCGCATTCCCGGGGTAGACGACATCCGGGTGCTCCATACTGTCAGAAGGTGCCGGAAAGTGCCATTCGGAGTGTTCCTCTGACGCTGTGCCGCACATATGAGCCTTCGAGGTAGTGGCCACAGTCGAATCCAAAAAGGGAGCCTCAGGAATATCTGTCCGAAATGGAAGAGTCACTGAAGCCTTTGGTAAGTTAGGCATCAAAAGAGGAGACTCGGATACCGACATAATCTCTCCCAGTCCATGGCGCTCACCATGCTCCACAGCAGAAACCTCCACACGAGCACCCACAGAGCTCATTCCATCCCGGTCTTGTTGCCCCTCAGAAGAGGGTTGCTCATGCTGACCAGCATTCTGGACCTGTTGCTCCTTCAGAGTCTCAGGGACATCTGCCATACTCTCACAGCAACTCGGCCCCCTACTGTCAAGTAGGGGAATTTCCCTGGTGCCCTGGCCAAATTTCCCTCATTCACTAAAAATATCACCAACAGCTTACTCTGGTTCAAGGACAGTTGGCATTTCATCTGTATCCTCATCCCCCAGGGTCATGCCTGAAATAGGCAGAATCTGCCTTGTGCACTAACCCAGTCAACAAAAACTAAATAAAAAAAGTAAATAAATAAAAAAATGATCTTCTGCTGGTAAGGGACAGGAGAGCCCGTACCATCTTGGTTCTCCTGGACCTCTTGGTAGCATTTGACACCGTGGACTATGAGGTGCTGCTTGACCGCCTACCGTTCTGGTGTGGTCTGTCTGGGAGTGTCATCGACTGGTTCAGGTCATACCTGACAGGCAGAGTGCAGAGGGTGAAAATGAGACTTGTCTCATCGAACCCAAAGCCTCTGTGCTGTGGAGTTCCCAAAGGGTTCGGTCTTGTTGCCCTTACTGTTCACACTGTATATGCGCCCATTGGGGGACATTATCAGGTGGCACGGGCTGGGTTTTCACTGCTATGCAGATGATACCCAGCTGTACTTGTCCTGTGCACCCAAACATCATCTGTCGGACTCTGTATTTAACAGCTGCCTTGAGGAAATCCAGTCGTGGATGACTCACAACTGACTTAAGGGTCACCGGGGGTGAGGGGAGTCACCCCCCAGCCCCGTTCTGGGGGGTGTTCCCCCTTGTTCCTTCTAGTCAGGTGAAGGATTTGGGCATGATCCTAGATGACAGTCTAACACTTGAAGCTTAGGTGTCGGCCATGGTCAAAAGTGGATTCTATCATCTTAAGAACATTGCCCGAATCCGAGCCCTGATCCCCCCAGAGTACTTGACCACGCTAGTGCATGCTTTCGTCATGACCAGGTTGGACTACTGCAATGCTCTGTATCTTGGGTTGTCTGTGGGCAACCTTCGCCAGCTGCAGTTAGTGCAAAATGCGGTGGAAAAACTCCTGACTGGGGCAAGGAGATCTGAACATATCACCCCAGTCCTCCGCGGACTGCACTGGCTGCTGGTCAGGTCGAGGGTTGTCTTCAAGATAGGGCTCCTTGCCTATAAGACCCTGCATGGAGGGGGCCCAGGGTATCTGCAAGATCTCCTTGTTTCTTACCGACCGATCTGGGCACTCCGTTCTGATGATGGTGGCCTCCTTGTGGTTCCCATGGTTAGGTTAGGGCATTCTGGAGATAGGACATTTGCGGTGGCCGCGCCTACCCTGTGGAACTCCTTGCCTGGTTATCTAAGGGAGGCCCCCTCGGTGGAAGCCTTTAAAGGAGGATTAAATACATATTTGTTCCAACAGGCTTTTATTGATGGAACTGAGTTATGAATTACAGAAAGATCATTTATATATTTTATTTATGATGTTTTATTGACTGAATGATTTGTTTGTTTTAAAATTGTTTCTGTATTGTTTGTTGTACTAACATACTAACATAACTAAAACGTCAGCAGAATAGGCCTAATGGTCTCTTGAGTCTGCTCGATTTCCAGCACCCACACTCAGAGCCGATTTTGGTGTCCCCACCTCCCCCTTGGGTTATACTGTCCCCAGTCCCAGATGTTCCACCTGTATTGGGCCAGGTCAGATTTACCCTCCCCCTGTACCTGTCCCATCCCCTCTTAAACCAGTCCACAGTCTCCGTGGGCAGTGCATTCCATGGCTCCACCCTTTCAGTGAAATAACATCTCCTCCTCTCACCGCTGAGCGTGCCCCCTTCCGGCTTACACCCGTAACCTCTCGTTGCCCCACCCTCCTTCATTTGGAGCACCCTGACTTGGCCTCCCTTATTGATCCCTTTCATGTATTTAAAGACCTCTATCATGTCCCCCCATCCCTCCTCTCCTCCAGGGTGTACATGTTGAGCTCCTTGAGCCTCTCCTCATAGGTCCTCTTCCCCAGACCCCAGATCATTTTGGTTGCCCTCCTTTGGACCCTCTCTAGGAGTGTAATGTCCCTCTTTAAATGTGGTCTCCAAAACTGCACACAATACTCAAGGTGTGGCCTAACCAAGCAGTTGTACAATGAAAGGATCACTTCCACCTTTCTGGAGGTAATCCCCCTGGCGATGCACCCCAGCATCCTATTTGCCCTTGCTGCTGCCCTCCTACAGGTCTCTGAGTTGTTCATTTTGACATCTATCACCACCCCCAGGTCCCTCTCACCCTACGTGACTTGAATCATGTCTCCTCCCAGGGTATACACCTGGCCTGGATTTCTGACTCCCAGGTGCAGAACCTTGCACTTCCCTGCATTGAATTTTAGTTTCCATTTTCCCGAGCACCTTTCCAGAGCCTCCATGTCCTCCTGTAAGGCCACCCTCCCCTCTTCCTCATCCACCACTACATCTAGCTTTGAGTCATCTGCAAAGAGACTCATCTCACTTCAGATCCCCTTCCTGATGTCTGAGACATAGGCATTGAACAAGAGTGGCCCCAGCACTGACCTCTGGGGAACCCCACTAGTAACCCACCTTGGGGATGAGGCTAACCATCCAACCACCACCTTCTGAGTAAGCTCAGAGAACCAATTTCCTATCCATCTTAACAACTGTCTCCCTACCCCCATTTCCTTCAGCTTAGCCAGCCGGCCACTGTGAGGTATCGAATCAAGCAGCTTGCTAAAGGCCAGAAAGAGGATGTCCACTGGCCTACCCTGGTCCAGGGCCCTCGTCACCCAGTCATAGATCTCAACAAGGTTTGTCTGGCATGATCTTCCTATGACAAAGCCATGCTGCCTATCATCCAAGTACCCAGTTTGCTCCAATAACCCCCCTAGCCTTTCCTTGACAATACCCTTCATCACCTTGCCAACCACCAATGTCAGGCTAACGGGCCTGTAATTTCCCGCCTCCTCCTCTCTTCATTGCCCCCTTGTGGATCAGCACATGGGCCACCCTCCAGTCTTGGGCCACCCACCCAGTCCTCAGAGAGATGTTGAAAAGCTCCGCTAGGGGGACTGCCAAGACATCCACCAGTTCCCTCAGCACCCTGGGATGTATCTCATCTGGCGCAGGTGCTTTCTCCATCTGAAGGAACCTGAGGGCTTCCCTTACTCTCCCTACTGAGATTTCAGCCTCCACATCCTACCCCTTTTCACCCAGCACTGCTGGCCCCCCACCTGTCTGTGGTGGCCACTCCCTTTCCCAGATCCATCAGGGCCCCTGGTCTCTACCAGTCCCACCCCTTCTTCTGGTTTGCCCCCGCTCCCCTCGTAAGACATAGCCCCTCCATTCCCTCGGTAAAAACTGAGGCAAAGTACTCATTTAGGATTTCTGCCTGTTCCCCTGCCTCCTGTGACCAACCATCCCCTATCCTTATCTTGTGATCTGCCCCCTTACTTTCCTTTTTCCCCTATGTATCTAAAGAACCCCTTGTCCCCCACTGGATCCCAATGGCCAAGGACTCCTTCTTTTTTGCCTTAGCTGCTCTCACCACCCTGGCGACTCTCTTGGCTGTCAGCTCATATTCCTCCTGATCCCTTTCATTCCTTGAGCACTTGGAGCACCTATAGGCCGCCTTTTTTTCCTCACCTCCTCCTGTACCTCCCAGGTCCACCAGCAGGGTTTTCTGGCCTTATCGAACTTATGCCTTTCCTTTGCGCAGGATCTGATAGCCTCCTGTTTTCTCCTCCTAATGATCCCCCACCTGCTGTTAGCATCCATATCCGGCATTATCCTGTCCAGATGATCTTTATGGATCCTTCCCATCTCCCTGAAGTCTGCACCCCTAAAGTCGGTTACTACCATCCTTGTTCAGCTTTCCTTCCCCCCAGATCCAGCAAGAACCAGACTGTGGTGTGATCACTCCCCGCCAATGGGTCCCTCACCTCTAGGCCCCTAATCTGATCACTGTCCGCCAGGACCATGTCCAGTGTCCGGGCCTCTCTAGTTGGCTCTCCCACCTGTTGTGTCAGAAACGCATCCTGGAAGACATCCATCAGCCTCTCATCTCTGGCCACTGGTGACGTCATAGCCCCCAGTCTGTTCCTGGCATGTTGAGGTCCCCCATTAGCACTACCCTTCCCTTTCCCAATCTACAGTGTCCCTCGAGATTTGCCACCAAACTTTCTTCCAGAACCTCCGCCAGTGCTGGTGGTCTGTATTCCACTCTGACCTTTACTCTCTTACTGCCCTGCATCAGTAAGGTGACCCAAATAGCCTCCACGTTCCTCTCTGCCTCCTCTTCCCTTCCAATACCCATGCCATTTCTATCAGTACTACACCACCACCCCTTCCCTCCTCCCTATCTTTTCTGAACATAGTGTAGCCCTCTAGATTTAGGTCCCACTCATGCCCTTGAGTGGGCCAGGTCTCAGTGACTGCTGCCACATCTACCTCCCCCTCAACTAGCATCACCTGTAGCTCAGGCATTTTATTTCCTAAGCTCCTGGCATTTATCAGGACCACTCTCCACCCCTTTTCCCTCTTCTCCTTTCTCCCCCTTGAGCTCCCATTTTTTAGCTCCTGCACCCTACCTAGTGACCCATTTCCATATCTCCCTAGCCCCCTAGAGGAGTGGAGACCATGTCCCTCATTTATCATACCCGCTGGCACTGCCCCTTTTTTGATCCCCCCTTCACAAGTTTAAACCCCAACTTTTCGCTGATGAACCCATCTAGTTTGAGCATAAGGATTTCCTTCCCCTCGAAATTAAGGTGGAGCCTGTCCCTAGTGTACAGCCCCTTATCCTCTCAGGTCTCCCCCTAGTCCCCCACCAGGCCATACCCCAATTCCCCACACCACTCCCTAAGCCACTGATTTATCTCCCTAATCTTCTTCTTGTTTTCCCCACTAGCCCTTGGCACTGGCAGGATTTCCGAAAAGGAGTTCTTACAGCCTATGGAAAGGCATACCCTGGCCAACTCCTGGAACCTTGCCTGAATTTCTAGTTCACTATTACCATTTATGTCATTTGTCCCCAGTTGCACTAGAATGTCCAGGGTCCCCACACATTCCCTTGTCAGTGAATACAACTCATGTTTGGCCTTGTGCACTGTCAGGCCTGGTGGCATTTGGTTCTGATCAGACAGTAAGGCACTCGGAGTCTCAGGAATTGGGTGCCCTATAAATAAAAATATCTACCTATCTATCTGTCTGTCTGTCTGTCTATCTGTCCTTTTTTCCTCTCTCCTGCCCTGGGGGTTTCTTTTAGTTCACAGATGTTCAGGCATTCAGCGACTACTCCCAGTCCCTGAGGTGACACTTCCAGAGACTACCCCCCCCTTCCCTGTCCAGGAGGTTTAATGTTGCAAAGTCTCTGAGAAAGGGGGAGGGCGCCAACACTTGGACTAGGCAGTAAAATAACATTTGAGCAGGGTTTAAACCACACTACCTTAGAAATGTAGAATGGGGATTTATCTTGTGATTCATGGCGTGAGCTCCGTCGAGGTATGGTCAGATGGTGTCTCTTCCTCCCATACACGACTGGTGGGTTCAAGAACTGGCTCCATTGTCTGTAAAACATTTGTTAGGAAACACACAGCAACAACATTGTTAGCAAGCAGGACATCAATGATTCGGCCCCAGGCAGTGAATCAGTTGCAATCAGGCACCATTTAATTTTTTGTTTAAAAGCTCAAGTCACCAACAGCTTCATGGAGATGGATGGGGTAAATCACAGTTCATAGGTACAGTTTCCACATAGACTATGGCAATCAGCCATGGCACAAACACTTGGGGGACATGGGTCCCGAACCTGAATCCTTTCAACCTTCTTTTCCCTTGTTACGCCAGAAGGGGTTCCCCTTTTCTTGTAAACACTCGTCGGTGTTCCCACAGGCAGCCACTTTCATTTAGAAATTCTCCCCGCCAGTGGAAGCGGGGCACAAACATACCTCAGCCCTTACTTTACTTCCTTATGGGGGGGTAGATGGTACCTTGGACACAGTCTTCTCTCCCAGTGCTGACCACCTGCAAGTTCTTGGGCAGGGTTCATGCAGGATGGCAGCTACTGACTGACCTGACACAGCTTCACAGGAATACTCCCCACAGCAGCTCTCTAAAATGGATTTTGGTAGATATAACCTAGGCAAGGGGGCTGCACTGCCACCACAACCCCTCCGGAGCTTCGCTGCCACATCAATCCACAGTTCCAGTCATGGCAGCCACCTCTAAAAATTCCTGGTCCAAACAGAGCCAAATGGGCTCCTCTCCAGCTTCCCTCTTGCTCTCTGCTGCTTGGAAGGTCCTCCATTTCCCCCACTGGTGGTCTGTGGGATGCGACTACTACTGGGGGGCTGGGGGGCAATCTCCCAACCCCGGCTCTGGGCCTAAGCGGCCCCGACTGGAGGCCCACCCCTCAGGGCCTAGAAACTGGCTCCAGCTGCTCCTCTCTTCTTCGTGACTCCCTCACAAAAACTCCCCAACTGCCACACCGTACGCCAGTTGGTGCTTAAACTTCCCTTGCGTTGCTGCACCTCACCCTCCGGCCGGGCTGGCAGCGTGACTACAGCCTATCAGTCTGACCTTTGTGGTAGGGAAAGTGATGGAGTCACTTCTGAAGGAAAGAACAGTTGAGTACCTAGAGGCCAGTGGGGCACAGGACCCAAGGCAGCATGCGTTCACAGTGGGAAGGTCATGTCAGACGAATCTAATAGATTTCTTTGACTGGGTGACCAAAGTAGTAGACCAGGGAGGGGCTGTGGACATGGCCTACCTAGACTTTAGCAAGACATTTGACACAGTCCCACACAAAAGATTAATAGTCAAATTAACCAGCCTGGGAGTGGGTCCCAGGGTGGTAGCCTAGGTAAAACATTGGCAGCACAACAGGACACAGAAGGTAATTGTAAATGGAGTCCACTCTGAAGAAAGAGGGGTTACTAGTGTGGTACCGCAGGGTTCAGTATTGGGTCCAGTCCTTTTTAATGTCTTCATCAGTGACATTGCAGAGGGACTGGAAGGAAAAGTATGCCTTTTGCAGATGACACAAGATCTGCAACAGGGTTGATACACAAGGAGGTGTGGAAAGGATGAGAAGGGACTTGGCAAGGTTGGAGGAATGGTCAGAAGTATGGCAGCTAGGATTCAATGCAAAGAAGTGCAATATAATGCACCTGGGAAACAAGAACCCAGGGGAAGAATACACAATGGGGGGGGGAGGTAGTAACAACAACAAAAAAGGAAAGGGACCTGGGGGTAATCATATCAGATGACCTTAAGGTTGTCAAGCGATGTAAGAAGGCAGTAGGGAGGGCTGGGGGTATACTGGGATGCATAGGGAGAGGCATCAGCAGCAGAAAACAGGAAGTTGTTATCCCTCTGTACAGGCAGTTGGTGAGACCCCATCTGGACTACTGCGTCCAGTTCTGGAGACCCCATCTCTGCAAGGACATAGACAGGATAGAGGCAGTCCAGAGGAGGGCAACTAAAATGGTGCAGGGTCTGCAAGAGAAGCCATATGAGGAGAGACTAAAGGAGCTTAATATGTATACCCTTGAGGAAAGAAGGGAGAGGGGGGACATGATAGAAACTTTTAAGTACCTTAGTGGAATCAACAAAGTCCAAGAGGGTAACAACTTTCAGAAAAAGAGACGTGCAAGAACAAGGGGACACAATTTAAAGATAGAAGGGAGGCGGTTCAGGGGCAAAGTGAGGAAGTATTATTTCACAGAGAGGGTAATGGATGCATGGAACAGCCTTCCTGAGGAGGTTGTGGGGTCTAAAACTGTGGGAGAATTCAAGAATGCATGGGAAAGACATAAGGCAATTCTTGTGGGGGGGCTAGGAAGAAATAGGCTATTGGTTAACTAGGATCTGTGGCCTATCCTGTAGGTAGGGAAATGGGCAGACTAGATGGGCCAAGCGGTCCTTATCTGCCGTCAAAGTCTATGTTTCTATGTTTCTATCGATGCCAATAGGGCATCAATTAGTAACCCCACTTTTGGCAAGGGGTTAAATCTCATTATGCTTACACTCACATTATTAGTTAGGCAGTGGGTTTTCTTCTTAAAATTTAAAAGTATTGCCATTTGCTGTTCACTTCTTCAGACTTGATCTGTGTCTCACTGGCTAAAGTGTAGGAGCCTATTCTTACTGTTAATGCCAGTACTCCTTCACCCAACCCCTCCCCACTTCTCAAAATAACAACCTACTCCCTATACCATAAATTATACATGATAAAAACATAGACAAGTGAGTGTCTATGAGATTTTTTTTAACACCACCATGGTGTTTGATAACCCTGTAAACCTCTCAGGGTTTATGGGTTATCACACACCTTGTGTATATAAAAAAATACCTCTTAACACACACTTGCCAATGCATTATTCTATATATAATTTCTATGCAACCTGCTAAATCAAGACATAGTTTCTGAATTAGCCCAGTGATTCTTGAACTGAGTAATTTGCTAGTAGGGTGGGAATTTGAAAATTGGGTGACAGCAGTTAATCTTTCTTTTATAGATGATTTAGTAGGATACCGGTCTGAGTGTGCAGCACTGTACCATAGTCACTTGTTTCTTACCACCAAGTCCAGACAAACCAGACTACTCACCCCAACCTTCAAAAAAATTGTCACTACACACAACCTGCAAAGTGCAAAAGAAACTACATTACTAGTGTAACCCCCTGTCGGGGGCTTATCTGGTTGCCCCCGTAGGATGCCCATTTCTCCCATTCCCCAGTGTTCCCCGCATCCAGGCCCAGGCCCCTTAGTGCCCCACAGTCTCCATCTGGCCCCATATTTTTTTTTATCAGAAGGGGGTTGGAAGAGTGAAGCGCGGAGCCGCTGACTTGCTTTTGCTCTTCGGTGCATTCGGACAGCTCACGCATGTGAGTAGAGCACTGTGGTTTTTGGCCATTTCTGTGGCCGTTTTAATGCCTCCCCAGTGCTCCCGGTCCCCCTGTTAAGCTAATCTGGGACTGGAGACCTAGAGGAGGTGGCAGAGAGCAGAAAAAGGTTTTTTTGTTAAGAAGTCCCAATCACGCTGCTTCCCCTGTCTCATGAAAATTAATGAGGCTCCCAAATGTGAATGAACCGATCCTGCTTGCTGCTTGGGGGTGGTATGTTACAGCAGCAGTGACAGGAGGAGGGACAGATAAAAATGTTAATCTGGGCATTGGTTTAAAATAGCAGAGAAGCTGCTATAAATCTGAGGGGTTTCTGTACAATAACATTTATTATGGGTGCAGGAGGACAGTAAAGTGGGACACTATATGAACTGCAGGGGGACATGGAGTTCCAAAAGCAGCAACAGGGAGAGGGTTAAATGAAAATCTTGAAGTGTGCAGTTGCTTACAGGGCATAGGGACTGCAATAGTTCTGTGGGGCTGTTACAAAAGATAAATGTTTATTCTGGCTGCACCAGGGCATGAAAGTGGGGGCAATGGTGGACTGCCTTTGAAATGTTTATACAACAGCCATGTTAGCAAGCTTTGTCCACAGTTTCAGACAATCAGAAGGCTAGAAATTTGGAAAGGGACTATGAGACTGTTAAAAGGACTTATGGGGGAACATCTTAGTGCCCTTTCACACAACCAGTCAGGCATCAAGGGAGCCTTATACATACTAATTTTTGCCAAGGACAGTGATTTCAGCCAGTGGAGAGCTGCCAGCATAGCCGGCCTTAAGGATAGGCAAACTGGGCGGCCGTCTAGGGTGTCATTCAGTAGAGAGGCACCATCACCATCAAACAAAGTTCTGTTTTTAAATTTTTACATTTTTTTGCACGTGACCTGGATGGACTGAAAATTAACATGGTCAAATCTGGTGCCATTTTTTTTTTGGGGGGGGGTGTCAGTCTGATTTATCGCTGCATGCCTGCCTGCTTGCCTGCCTACCCCACCCATAAAAGTGCCACTCCCATTTCTATTGGATCTGTGCTGCTGTCTGTTGTATGTTTGGCACCAGAGCAGCTGGAGTGCGTGCACAGAGTGGTACGGACTGTGAGTGGCTGGCACTTGGCATAATCAGTTTTGGTGGCACATGCAGACAACCATGAGGCAGTAAGGGATTGAGCGGCTGTGTTAGTGAGCATCAAAGAGACAGCTGAGTTTGGCTTTAAACTTGCAAAAGAAAAAAAACAAACCCCAAGGAGGACTGGAGGTCAATGTGCTGGGCAGGGGGCGCTACTAGGGAGGAGGGTGCAGGGGGTGCTGTGCTACTGAAGGCACTGGGGCTGGCTTGCTGTGACATGGGAGGGATGGGAGCCAGCAGCAGCCAGGACTTGCTGAGTCCAGATAAGAAACACAGAAACATAGAAGTTGATGGCAGATAAGGACCGCAAGGCTCATCCAGTCTGCTTGTTTCCCTACCTACAGATAGGATCGGGGAGAGGACAAGGTTCAAGGGGTTAGCATGCTGTGTGGCCAGAAGGCATCAGACCATCATGGACTTGCAGTTGAGGAGTGGTTTCTCATCACCATTGAGACGGGGCGGGGCTGTGCAGTGAGTGGTCTGGGAGTCGGTCAGAAAAGTCAAGAGAAAGACCCTTCAAGAGCGGGGACTGGAGTGGTAAAGTAAAAGTACCCACTACCAGTCTTCAATAGGGCCTGCGGGCCAGTGACTGCAGAGAGAGAGTGAGCAGCAGCCAGCCAGCTTGGGTGGGGGGGCAGAGCAGGCCCAGGTAGCAGGAACAGCCCAGATTTGGCTGTGTGGAGGAGACTGGCGGTCCACCCCCTGGCATCCCAGAGGAGGAG
Organism: Neoceratodus forsteri; assembly: GCA_016271365.2. Lineage (NCBI taxonomy): Eukaryota > Metazoa > Chordata > Ceratodontiformes > Ceratodontidae > Neoceratodus > Neoceratodus forsteri. The sequence continues at coordinate 496,239,986 of CM028129.1, read as the reverse complement.
ATTTTGCTCCCAGGCTTTGGCCAGAGGAAAAAAAACAACTGCCTATTGTTGGAGTTAGGGGTCCCACAGGGTGTATGTGGTCTTGGACTGGTGGCAGTCACGTTGTTTCCTGAGGGGCAGCCAGACCAGCAGAGCAACAATTTGGCAAGCAGAGGACCATTTTGTCTAACAAGGTCAGTGACAGACTGAGTGATGATTCTGAAGTGATGCAGCCAGTTAGCTGAACTAAAACAAAAAATTGCAATTTCCTGACATTTTGTTCCTTGTTCCTGAATGTCCTGGACTGTGGACCCTCAGCCCCAGTTCTGACTTGCCCCTCATGGTGGAAACGCTGTGCAATATAAAATGATTATGTTATTACTATGCTGTGTAAAATTAATTGAAGCCACCTGTGCCATGTAGCAAGACCCAGTGGTAAGGTGCTGTATCAGTGCCTGAATGGTATGTAACCCCTAGGTGGCGCTATCCCAAGGGCTACAACCCCTGCCTGCATGGCATAGTAGCAGGTTAAGGGGCCTGAGTTCTGAAATGGGTGTCTCCACCAGGAGGTCAGGGTTGGTAGTGGTCAAACTAACCTGGGCACAGCCCTCCGGGACACTGTAACCCACCCCCCTTTCCCTTCTAGTGGCCTGAGCAATACACGATAATCACTTTTACAGTACCCCTTGTACACCATACCAAGACCTACACTGTTTGCACTTACCACCAGGGCTGATTCCTCTGGCTCGACCCTAGGCAACCCCTGTAAAACAAGGTTATGCACAGTAAATAGCAACAGGACAGTACTCTTATCACAAACTGGAACCACAGTCAGGTTAAATGCAGCAAAAAAGAGTCAGATCTGATTTATTCAGGGGACGTGAACAAGGAAGGGGCGTAATCAGGTTGACTGGCTTAAAGGCTATATTAATGAAACAGTTATGCATGCACTTTAAGTCCCCACACAGTCACACACTCTGGGTACCCAGGTAGGAAAATTGTGGGCGAGCCAGGAACATTGCAGCTGGTTGGGGCGCTGTGATGGAAGGAAGCAACATGCAACCACACTACTTGTAATCCGGGCCGGGGGTCAGTTCATGAAAGAAAAGCAACAAGACAATCAGATGACAACACTTTAGATTTAGCTGTTGTTGCAGGGAGCTACCTGATGTTTACTCATGATACCCAATACTGGACACAGGCAGGATGAACTCGAGACTGCAGGTTGTTGAGCTGGAGTGCCCGGAGAAGTGGGACCCACATGAATTAGCGAGGCATTGTTCCTGTTCAAGAGTTGAGCAGGGGGCTGATCCCCAGGCAGGTCTCTCATCGATGGCGTTCTCTGTGTAGAGGGTCGTTGGACTGGGCCAGTGTTGCAAGGCCCAGGCCTAATGGAGATGATTTTGGATTCAGTCCGTGGGGCTGGATGCAGCTTCCAGCAAGCAGAATACAGTTCAACCCACAGCGGGGAACCAAATCGCGACCCACTAGCAGCACACAGCACATTTACACGTAAAGAAATTCTAATGTAGCTTCCAGCAAGCAGAATACAATTCAAACCACAGTGAGGAACCAAATCACGACCCACTATAAACACACAACACATTCACATATAAGGAAATGCTACTGTACCAAACAAAAGGCTCTCAGGTCACAATTAGAGAGTCTCTGCATAATCCGGGAGTTCAGAGGTGGCTGGAAGTCCAGACAGACCAATCACATTCAGCAAATCTTCGGTCTTCTTCAGACAGGAGCCTGGTCACAATACAGTGGCTTACTTTGCTCTCCAAGATCGGATTCAGTCCGAAAAAGGCACAAGTTCCCTCACAGGGACAGCAAGCAGGCATGCAGGCCAAAACTCAGGCCTTTCCACAGTTCTCCCACATGAATCACCTATGGTATACTGTTCAAACTACCTCAAGCTGTTACTTCTTCACTTCCCAACTGAAACTGCAAGCAGTTTGGGACTTCCCCAAGATCCAAAAGGTTCGGATGGCTGATCTGTCTGTCAGTCACAACAAGGACTCCCCCTCCAGGTTACTTTAGGCACAAAAAGCCCAAAACTACAATTCCTACAAGTTTTGACCTCACCAAGCCCCTGTAGGCAGGCTCCATTTTAGAGTCCCAAATGTACTGATTGGCCCATTTCAGCAGTCCAGGACCAAGATGATGGAAACAAACAGAACTGTCCATGCTGCAAAGAAGACAGGTTAGAACAAACTGCAATATTATTACTACTCTAACAAATGATCAGCAAACAAGCACATCTTCTAACAGAGCTCCCTTTTAGATTAATTATGACTGCAATCCAGGTAGCTCTTAAAGAGACAGTACACAGAGGCTATATAGGCACACTCTGGCAATCACATTTAAACTGTAAAAACGCAGGACATCAGCCTGGCAGTGAGCATTTAGACAAGCTCAAGGAAGACTTTTCAGGTATCCACATTTGTAGTGGGGTTACAGCCTTCCCTGCCTGGAGAAAACTTGGTGTCCGCGTCAAGTCTATACCATCACAATATCAAAAATGCAATATAAACGAGACATATATATCTTTAGCTTGTTACATTACTATACCTTTCAATATACTTCACATTACTACATCTATATTGACAATATTTATGCATGTTTCATACAAGTAATATGGATTCATTTAATAACTTCTTGTACATTAAACAGTGTAAGAGGGAGCCCTTCCCTATCAGCAATTTGTGTTTGCCATGCAGTCCCAAATTGTGTAACAACACATGGTCTCCAGGCCGAAGCTCTTGAGCCTTTACTTTTTTTTATCATGCCTCTCTTTGTTGGCGATATTTCTTTTGGTAGCCATTGCCTGGGCCAGTTGATATTCATGATTCAATTGAGCTTTCAGTTTCTGTACATACTGTAGGTAATTTTTGGCTCGGACACCATCTGGACAGACCCCAAAGCAGACATCAACAGGCAGTCAGGCTTCTCTTCCGAACATGAGGCAGTAGGGGGAGAACCCAGTAGCATCATTTTTTGTGCAATTGTATGCGTGGACCAAGGTGCTAATCTGCTGGCTCCACTTAGGTTTGTCTTTGGGATGGAGGGTGCCCAGCATGTCAAGAAGGGTGCAATTAAAATGTTCTGGTTGAGGGTCCCACTGTGGGTGATAAGGGGTGGTTCTTGACTTCCACACCCCCATAGAGAGAGAGAGCATTTCTTTGATTAGCCGACTTTCAAAATCTCTGCCTTGGTCAGAGTGGAGCTGTTGAAGATACCACAGTGGACAAAGAAATTTTACACTAGCAACTTGGCCACGGTAGAGGCGTTTTGATCTTTAGTTGGAAAAGCTTGCGTATACCATGTGAAATGATCCGTAACTACTAACACATTGCCAATATTCCACTGATCAGGTTCTAAACACAAAAAGTCTATGCAGACCAGTTCCATAGGGATGCTGGTAGTAATATTGATGGGGGGGGGGCAGCTCTCTGAGGCAGGGCTTTCCTTTGCAGACAATGAATGCAGGTCTTTACATGGTGCTCAACATCAGCCCTCATCTTGGGCCAGTAGAATCGAGATCGTACCAAATTTAGAGTTCTGTCAACACCAAGGTGCCCCATGTGATTGTCTTTCGGATGAGACTTTAAACCGAGGTCCCATCTGCCTGGATTGGTGGTAGTTCAGGTGGATGTTAAAGATCACATGGCACTTATCGAAAAGAGTAGGGGAATTTCCCTGGTGTCCTGGCCAAATTTCCCTCATTCACTATAAATACCACCAACAGCTTAATCTGGTTCAAAGTCAGTTGACATTCATCTGTATCCCCCTCCACCGGGTCGTGCCTGAAAATAGGCAGGATTTGTCTAGTGCACTTACCCAGTCAACAAAAACTAAATAAAATAAAATAAATAAATTGTGGAGGGACCTCAGTACCAAATCTTTAAAGACCGTGGGCAGGACCAATTGCTGCCTGTCTACTTAACCGCAATGATCCACTGTCTCTCTGTACAACAACTGATTGAGTAGCTTCAACCAGGGGCCTTCTTTAAACAATAGAGCAGTTCGCAAGTCAGGGGAATGCAACTTGGACACATCTTTCCCCACACGCAGGGCATGAAGGGTGGGCTGAATCATAGGATCTTGGGATTGAGCCCACTGAATGCTGTCATTGTTAAACTGAGGTAGTGCACTAATATCTAGAGTAGAAAAGTGGCAATATGCAGCCGGTATGCAGGTATCATGAGGGCCCAGGCAATCTATTAAACAGTCCACTGTGTCCGCAGACATCTGTTCATCTCGGTCAAATTTTTGGCACAAGGCTTAGATGTCAGGTTCAGACAGCCTGACCCAATCATTCTTGGAAACTGGCCTTCATGACAAGGCGTCAGCATCAATATGGTTCAGTCCTGGCCTGTATTCAACAGCATAATCATAGGATGATAAGGCGGAAAGCCACCGGTACCCAGTGGCATCTACCTTAGCTGAAGTCTGTACATAGGTTAACGGGTTATTGTCGGTCTTCACCAATATATTTGCCCCATGGAAGTATTCAATGAAACTGGTCAACGATGGCCCATTTTAGTGCAAGGAACTCCAGCTTGTGCACAGGGTAGTTTCACTCAGACGGGGTCAAGCTCCTACTGGCGAAGGCCACTGGTCTCAAACCATCTTCATGGTCTTGATACAGCACAGCTCCTAGACTCTGCAGACTGGCATCCATATGCAGCACATAGGGCTTGGTGGGGTCAGCATAGGTGAGGATGGGGGTGTGGGTGAGCTGGTATATGACTTCGCGAAAGGCTGCTTCACATTCGGGGTGTCCATTGAGGCCCAAAAAGTTCACCTGTGCAGAAATACACTTTCTCTGGTTCTTTGACGGACCCTTTTTTATATTTATGGTTGGTAGGAGGGTAACCCTGGGTAAGATTCAAGAGCGGATGAATCACCTTTGAATAGTCTTTTATGAACCTGCGGTAGTAGCTACAGAACCCCAGGAAACATTGTAGTTCTTTCAAATTATGGGGCTGGGACCAAGTAGTCAGTGATTCAACCTTACTGGGATCAGTCTCTATCCCTTCTGCAGATACTATGTGCCCTACAAACTTCACGGAGGTTTGAAAAAACTGGCAATAGTCAATGGACAGCTTGAGGCCGAAGTCTTCCAATCAGTCTAGAACTTTAAACATTCAGGTCTTATGCTCCTCTAATGTGCGCCCAAACACAATGACATTGTCTAAGTACACTGGACATTCCAGCAAGTCCATATCTCCCACCGCATATTCCATCAGTCACTGAAAGGTGGCCGGGGTGCCTGAAATCCCCTGTGGCATTTTCAGGAATTCGTAGAACACCAAAAGATAGATGAAGACTGTTTTCTCATGGTCCTCCAGGGCCATCAGGATCTGGTAGTATCCGCTGCGAAGATCCAATACCGAAAACCATTTGCTCCGATTCAAACAATCCAGGGCATCTTGTATATGGGGCATGGGGTATTGATCGGGGATGGTTCACTGGTTCAGGGTTTGATAATCAACACACATCCTTACTGACCCATTCTTCTTACGCACAACCACAATGGGAGAGGCATAAGGGCTCCTTGATTCTTGTATCACACCAGCAGCGGGCATTTCCTGCAGGTGTCTCCTCACATCATCTATGTCTGCTGGGGCAAGATGTCAGGATCTCTCTCGAAATGGCCGGTCATCATGCAGGAGTATGTGATGCTCTGCACCCTGGACACACCCCACATCCCATTCTTTTAATGAAAACACTTGGTCCCTCTGAGCAAGTTTCTTGCTAATTCTAGCTTTCCATTCAGTCGGCAACAGGGAGTCACCAAAGTCAAATAAGTCCAGGGTCACTCTCTCCTTCTCACCAGAGCACTTGTTGCTGGGGAATACGGCAGTGCTGGTGCAGTGTCCTTTAGCTAGGGTGCACCCTCTGTTCACCCGAATCTCCCGATCTGACACATTCTGAATCTGGACCATCACTCGTTGTGCATAGGCATGGGCATGAGCAGGCAAGATGCTGGGTTTGACCAATAATCCCACTGGCAACTTTCTGTCTCCTGGTGCATCCAACATTAATATTTTGTTCTTTACATTTTTCTTTAGGTGGACTTCTCCATGGATTGTGCACTGGGTGTCAGGGGCCAATACCAAGGAGTCAGGTTCCTTTTTCCACACTATCCCCACTGGCTCATCTAGGTCCACTGCATCAGGTCTCTGTTGCCAGTCATAAGCCCTTTTTACTAAAGCTGGAATTCTTAGGGCCCATCCAGTCAGATGCACTTGTTTCTCATAGCAGAGTTGTGCTAGTCTCCCAAACATGTGGGTGTTTGTTGCAATTAACAGGGGAACCCCGTCATACAGTCTGGTGGAGGGACACACTAGGGCCAGTGTCTCTACTTGCTCCTCTAAGCCAGTGACAGTTGCAGGAAAAGACAACCAGAGGCGGGCATATCCTAGATATGGATAAGACTTGTCGCTCAGCCCCCACACATGTAGGCCTTCCAGGGATTGTAAGGGCACATCAGATAAGTGTTTGTCATACCAGTCATGAAAAACAATAGTCACTTGCGACCCACTGTCAAGCACAGCCCAAGTAGGAATACCATTCACAGCCACATTAGTCTCCATTGAAGGGCCCACAATCTTGGACCAGTCTGAAGGGACAGTAGCAAGGGCCGGTACAGACAATTTAGCCACAAAGAAGTTGGAGTTGGGATTTCCTGAGCCTTCACTGAATTCGTTACCAGCACCCCTCGGCCATGGCTTTGCTTTCCGGAGCTCCTCTTGAAGTCTGTATAAAACCCTATCTAAGTCTTTTGGGGACCAGCATTCTTTCTTCATATGCCCCTCCTTCCCACAATTATGACAGAGTATGCTTTCTAGAGTCTGGCGTGGCCGAGGCATCACATTGGGGGCTGAGGTAGGGGTACCACCAACAGAAAATTGTGATTCAACCTCTGTCTGGTGTATGGTGAGCATTGGGAGATGCCTCAGCAATTTCCTCACTTTCATAGTCAATTCATCAATCTTTGAGCTGCTGTCAACGATGCCTGGGAGTGCACCCCCACCCCCATAGCGGACACACTCTGAGAGGGATTTGGGACCATTGTATCTCTGGAATGGGCTTGTAGGGAAACGGTAGCCCTCATTTCTCGGACCTCTCACAGTATCTCACCCCAGGGTGGAGCATTCTTGCTATCCTCCCAATGTTCAACTGGCACTGTATTTCGCCCCTGAGCATCACTCACATGGGCATTCTCGGTCATCTGGGCAGCAGCAACAGCAGATACAGGAGGACAACCGCCCCCCACGTGGCTGCCTCCTCTCAATCCTCTAAATTTCCTTTATCAGTCCATCATAGGTAGGAGGCGCATTCAACCGAGCAGCAAGGTGTAGTTGGAGCAGGAATAATTCAGAGAATGGGGCTGACCTGAGGAGTTGGTCCAACCTATTCCGATCTAACTTAGCTGGGGCCATGCCACCTTTCTTTAGGCATTCTTGTAGCAGCGCTTTGAGTCGAGGCATATACACATAAGGGCTCCCCTGGGTACTGCTGAGTGTTTTTGACCCTACCCCTACAGGTCCTCATCCGAATCGGGACTCCCATACACATTTTCCAATGCATTCAAAAAATCTTGAGCATCTGCATCTGGATTACTAGCCTGTGTAGTGTGGATAGTAAATTGGTTGGGGCCTCTGAGGCTTTCAATCACCCTTCTCCTCTTCTCTGATTCGGGGCATTGCCATTTTTGGATTTGAGGGGGAACATAGTCTATCCAAGTCTCCCAATTCTCCCCTCCCTGGGGTGTGGGGAGGGTGCCTGAAAACATCCTCAGCCGGCGATACGAGTCTTGACTAATGGCGGGTACTGATATAGGAGCCAGCACTGGCACGGGCACAGAAGGTGGGGCAGTAACAGGTGCTGGAGTGGGAGGGGGTGCTGGGGAAGGAACACTCCCAGGTGGCAGGAATAGTTTCTTAAAGTCCTCTATGGTTTTCAATTCCTCCAGCAACAACTTAGCAAATTTCTCCTCAAAAGTCTCAGATAATGGTGAGAGCTCCTACTCCCCAGGGTATTTACTGTCTCTTGTTATCACTCTCCATGCGGCTAGGACCCCTTCTGAGGCAACAGTCTGTGGCACTTTAGAGCTGTCCACAAGGTCACTACACTCTACCAAGGCTATGAAAGTTTGGGCGATCAAATCATCCTGTTGACCCACCACCACAGGGCTTTTTATACATTCAACTTTGGAGAGTACTCCCTCTACAGTGTCCTCACTGGTATCCAGTATAAGCAGTGCATTTTGGGGGCCCATCTTCTGCCCAATACATCACCCCACCAACTAGTGTACAGTCATTCCTACTGGGGTAGCCATTAATCTTTAACAATAGTTCATAATTTTTGGCCACTAGAAGGCACAAAATCCCAGTGGTGAGCCTCCAACATGTAACCCCTAGGTGGTGCAGGTTAAGGGGAATGAGTTCTGATACGGGTGCCTCCACCCGGAGGTCAGGGTTGGTAGTGGTCAAACCAACCAGGGCACAGGCCTTCGGGACACTGTAACCCCCTCTTTCCCTTCTAGTGGCCTGAGCAATCTACGATAATCACTTTCACAGTACCCTTTGTACACCATACCAGTACCCACACTGTTTGCACTTACCACCAGGGCTGGTTCCTCTGGCTCAACCCTGGGGGCTCCCTGTAAAACAAGGTTATGCACAGTAAATAGCAACAGTACAGTACTCTTGGCACAAACTGGAACCACAGCCAGGTTAAATGCAGCTAAAAAAGTCAGATCTGATTTATTCAGGGGACTTGAACAAGAAAGGGGCGTAATCAGGTTGATGACTTAAAGGCTATACTAATCAAACAGTTATGCATGCACTTTAAGTCCCCACACAGTCACACACTCTGGGTACCTAGGTAGGAAAATTGCAGGTTAGCCAGGAACGTTGCAGCTAGTTGGGGCCCTGTGATGGAAGAAAGCAACATGCACAACACACACCACTTGTAATCCGGAGCCGGGGGCTCGTGAAAGAAAATGCAACAAGACAATCAGATGACAACACTTTATATTTAGTTGTTGTTGCAGGGAGCTACCCTGATGTTTACTCACAATACCCAATACTGGACACAGGCAGGACAAAATTGAGACTGCAGGTTGTTGAGCTGGAGTTCCCAGAGAAGCGGGGCCAACACAAATCACCGAGGCGTCGTTCCTGTTCAAGTGTTGAGCAGGGGGCTGATCCCCAGGCAGGTTTCTCATCAATGGCATTCTCTGTGCAGTGGGTAGTCATGCTAGACAAGTGTGGCAAGGCCCAGGCCCAATGGAGATGATTTTGGATTCAGTCCGTGGGGCTGGATGTGGCTTCCAGCAAGCAGAATACAGTTCAACCCACAGTGGGGAACCAAATCGTGACCCACTAGCAGCACACAGCACATTTACACATTAGGAAATACTAATGCAGCTTCCAGCAAGCTGAATACAATTCAAACCACAGTGGGGAACCAAATCACGACCCGCTATAAGCATACAACACATTCACATGTAAGGAAATTCCACTGTACCAGGCAAAAGGCTCTCCGGTCGCAATTACAGAGTCTCTGCACAATTTGAGAGTTCAGAGATGGCTGGAAGTCCAGACAGGCCGATCACATTCAGCAAATCTTCGGTCTTCTTCAGGTAGGAGCCTGGTCACAATACAGTGGCTTACTTCACTCTCCAAGTTCGGATTCAGTCCGAAAAAGGCACAAGTTCCCTCTCAGGGACAGCAGGCAGGCATGCAGGCCAAAACTTAGGCCTTTCCACAGTTCTCCTGCATGAATCTACTATGGATTGCTGCTCGAACTAGCTTGAGCTGTTACTTCCTCACTTCCCAACTTAGATCTAACTGAAACTGCAAGCAGTTTGGGACTTCCCCAAGATCCAAAAGGTTCGGTTGGCTGATCTGTCTGTCAGTCACAACAAGGACTCCCCCTCCAGGTTATTTTAGGCACAAAAAGCCCAAAACTACAATTCCTACAAGTTTTGGCCTCACCAAGCCCCTGTAGGTAGTCTCCATTTTAGAGTCCCAAATGTACTGATTGGCCCATTTCAGTAGCCCAGGACCAAGATGATGGAAACAAACAGAACTATCCATGCTGCAAAGAAGACAGGTTAGAACAAACTGCAATATTATTACTACTCTAACAAATGATCAGCAAACAAGCACATCTTCTAGCAGAGCTCCCTTTTAGATTAATTATGACTGCAATCCAGGCAGCTCTTAAAGAGACAGTACACAGAGGTTATATAGGCACTCTCTGGCAAACACATTTAAATTGCAAAAATGCAGGACACCAGCCTGGCAGTGAGCATTTAGACAAGCTCAAGGAAGACTTTTCAGGAATCCCCATTTGTAGGGGGGGTTACAGGTAGAAAGGGGGAAGGAAAAACAAAAGTTTTGTTAGTGGTGTGGTTGCTGTCAGAAAGTTTATTACCTGCAGCAAACTCAGCCAAAAATAAAATAAAATGCAAGCTCTTGCAGGCAAGCTGCATTTGCAGTTCAGTAAACAGAAATGAATGCTAACTAGCCTGCTGAATCTAGTTGATGTTAAAGAATGTAGTGTTTTGTGACTGAATTGTTTTGTTAAAGGAAAAAAATGTGTTGCTGAAGTGTGGGTTTTCCAGTGTTTGGGTTTGTGACATTTTGTCATAATCAAATATATTCATTGTGAAGTACTTCCTTCCCCCCGCTCACTTTAGTGTATAAGATGCCCTTGAAAAGTAACAGAACTGTGTTTCATCTTCAATGTAAACCTTAAAATGTACCAAAAAGCACCTAAGACCCCAGAGCTTGACCCCCAGACTCCTGGCTTTTTACAAACATCTTTCACACACTACATGTGCAACATACCTTTACCACTCAGTAAAAGAATTGCAACTGGAAAAATCCAGGTAACAGGCCTGCAGGAAGGGTGGGGGCACCATTTGCAAGTTCCTCTAGGGGTGCCACATACCCTACTAGGGTTGTCAGAACCCTCTGAAGTTCTGGGCTCTAGTTCTAGTCTAGTACTTTTGAAAAAGTTCTAGGGTTCTAATCTTTTTTAGAACTTTTTAGAACTCGAACCCTATTTTTTAATTGTGCTGCCAGTAATGAAGGTAGTAATGAAATACATGTAAAGGAAAAACTGTTTAATATAAGGGGGGGGAGAGAAATTATCATGTGTGACATTGACAGGAATACAACCAGGTTTATCTATGGTTTCTTCTGTTTGCTAAAGCCAGCAACTTAATATGTAACAGGCCCACCCACCCAACTATATGTTAAAAGTTTTCCTGATGCATCTGCATCATAGTTCCTTAGTGAAAGAAAGAGGCACATTAGCCATTTATGTACTCAGTTATATATACTCATCGTCATGAATGATTAGAAAAAATAACTGATAATTACCTAATTTCAGCTATTTGCTACTTTGTGTTTTAAATGAGTAAATCAAAAGTTGCTATGTTTAAAAGAAAGCTTTCATTACAAAGTCAAGCCAAGGTACTGCAGCCGCAGCATATGGAACTGTTGCAAAACATATTATGTCATAACGTAGTCAGTCAAGACATTTGAATACAAAAATGTGCCAGTCATTGTTGCTGGCAAAAAATGCATACAATTTTCTAAGATAATGCATACATACATATACCAACATTCTTGTTGGCAAATTGGATACATACAACTTTCTAAGAGGATGCATTTTTCCAGCTGATACGTCAATAAAATCTGTATTTCAGTCACATAAATAAAAAAAGTGGTTTCCTCACCACGTACTAACTTAAGAAACATTTAATGTAGCTGCAGCAGTTGACATGTGATGTTTAAGAGACAGTGTCTGTCAACCCCATTATGTATCAAATTATCACTACTTGTAAAGCAAAAACACTTTATGATAGGTCACATTCTGTGAAAACTGCTGATGCAGATTTTCTTTTATTTCTGATTCCTTTATTCTTTTTTTAAAGGGGACAGGACACTTGTGCTAGGTGTCAGCAGTTTGCAATGTATTTAATAAGAAAGAAAAAAAAAAAATATATATATATATATATTATATCTATGGTAGGTTCCACAGTGGACAATCAGTATAGCCCTCCCATACCATAGGTCTGTCATCATCTTTTTCCTCACCATCCCCAGCCAATCATGAATCTGTAAACAAATGGACTTAAACAACACCCACCTTTCACCCCAGCACCCATTCCACTTTTCTTCTACCACCCTCATCTATGCAGTAGCACCCATACCACCCTTACACCCATGTGTTAAAACCAACCCACAACCCTCATCCTACCCCCACACTTAGTCATGAACAACCATTCATGTCACCCTTCTCCGTCCCTCATCCATGTTAAAACCCACTCCCCCAATCATCACCCATGTACTAACAACTATGCCATGTTTCTCCCTCCTGCATTCATGTTGAAACCAACCCCCAACCCTCATCCATGCACTAGCATCCATGCCATCTTTCTCCCTCTTGCATCCATGTTAAACCAACCTCCAGCCCTTTCCCACCCTCCAGCACTCATTCTACCCTCATCTCCCTCTCAAATGCTAAAACTACCCCATGCTTACTCAAGAAAAATGAAACTCTTGCCTCCAAATGAGCCATACTTAACTGTTCCTTAATAAACAACACTTATGTGAAAACTGTCTTTTCAATTGCTTTCTTCCTATGTACAACATTCTGTGCAGTCCTCTTCATGGAACCAGTAATTTGAGAGTTGTTGCTATTATGCCATGGTCTGTGTACAACAGAATGTTAAACATGAGCTATTGTGGTATGAGACCTATGCTTACAGAATATGTGCTCAACCATGACATAGGTAAAACTCCAGATGACTCTGTTTCCCGGAAGAGACTTGTAACAAGATGCTGCCCACAGAAACATAACAATACAAAATACATTTTTTCCCATAATTTTTTATTCAGTAAGATAAGTTATATATGGATCATTTTGGTTTATGGCTAACATTTCTGTAATTGAAAAAATAATAAACAGCTACCAATTAGAACTCATTGTTTTGTCCTCTTTAAAATTGAAAAATAGACCGCCCCCAGTCCCAGCCCATACTGATGCACCACAAAGTCACAGAAGGTAAATCCAAAAATATATGTTTGCACTTTAAATAATATGGTACAGAAATGATTGACATGACAGTGTTCCTTTTATGCCAAATTTGGGCCTGTTCCCACCGATGTTAAAATTGCCCTGTATATAAAACTTGTTGACTTTAGACCCTAGCTACAAAGCAGTTTGCCATGAAATGGTGAAAGTTTTGTGGGGTATAGAAACATAGACTTTGACAGCAGATAAGGACCACTTGGCCCACCCAGTCTGCCCATTTCCCTACCTACTGGATAAGCTGCAGATTCTAGTTAACCAACAGCCTACTTCCTGCAACCCCCCCACTATAATTGCCTTATGTCTGTCCCATGCATGTTTGAATTTCCCCACTGTTTTAGAACCAACGACCTCTTCAGGAAGGCGGATCCATGTACCCACCACTCTCTTCATGAAAAAAATGTCCTCACATTACCCCTGAGCCATCCCCCCTCTATCTTTAAATTGTGCCCCTTGTTCTTACACATCTCTTTTTCTGAAAGATGCTACCCTCCTGGACTTTGTTGATTCCCTTGAGGTACTTGAAAGTTTCTATCATGTCCCCCCATCCCTCCTTTCATCAAGAGTATACATATTAAGCTCTCTCAGTCTCTCTTCATATGGTTTCTGCTACAGACCCTGCACCATTTTAGTTGCCCTCCTCTGGACTGCTTCCATCCTGTCTATGTTCTTGCATAGAGGAAGTCTCCAAAACTGCACACAGTACTCCAGATGGGGTCTCACCAACTGTCTGTATAGAGGGATAACCACTTCCCTTTTTCTACTTGTGATGCCCCTTCCTATGCATCCCAGTATCCCCCTGGCTCTCCTTACTGACTTTTCACATTGCTTATCCACCTTTAGGTCATCTGATATGACTTCCCCCAGGTTCCTTTCCATTTTTGTTGTTGTTAGTACCTCCCCTGCTATTGTGTACTCTTCTCCTGTTTTTTTTCCCAGGTGCATTACTTTGCACTTCTTTGCATTGAATCTAAGTTGCCATATGTCTGACCATTCCTCCAACCTTGTCAAGTCTCTTCTCATCTTTTCTACCCCCTCTTGTGTATCAACTCTGTTACAGATCTTTGTGTCATCTGCAAAGAGGCATACCTTTCCTTCCAGACCCTCTGCAATGTTACCTATAAAGATGTTAAAGAGGACTGGACCCAGTACTGAGCCCTGAGGTACTCCACTAGTAACCCCCTGTCTTCGGAATGTGTTCCATTCATTATTACCTTCTGTGTCCTGTTGTGCAACCAGTTTGCTACCCAGGCTACCACCATGGGACCCACTCCCAGGCTGGCTAACTTGATTATAATCTTTTGTGCAGGACTGTGTCAAATACCTTGCTAAAGTGTAGGTAGGCCATATCCACAGCAGGGGTGTAGCCAGGGATTTCAGATTTGCACACCAAGTGGACTCACTGCTACCCCCCCCATGTAGCCAGACAATATACAGATGTACACCAGGACCGTGTTTGTTGCCTTGTTTGGCACAATAAATACAACTTTTGTATCTCATGACAATGGTTGTTGCCATGCATGGGTAAATACAAATTCCATGCATTGTTCCCTAAGACACCCACATACCAGCCCAGAGCCTGTAAAGTTGTATTGTCCTTGGGATGCAAAGAGAGTATTAGTGACCAGTCCTTCTAGTTTTGACTTCTATAAATAAAATTACAGTAAGGTTCAGTATTTTCTTTGTTAGTTTTCATGGAAAAAGGAAGCAGTTCAGAGCCTATTTGCTACCCCCTTAAATAAAATTGCACACCATGGAGTGCTTGGAGTATGCCTGCCTACACCCATGATCCACAGCCCCTCCCTGATCTATTACTTTGGTCACCCAGTCAAAGAAATCAATTAGATTCGTCTGACATGATCTTCCTGCTGTAAATCCATGCTGCTTTGGGTCCTGTGCCTCGCTGGCCTCTAGGTACTCAACAATTCTTTCTTTCAGAAGTGATTTCATCATTTTCCCTACCACTGAGGTCAAACATACAGGTCTGTAGTTTCCTGCTTCTGCCTTGCTCCCACTTTTGTGAAGGGGAATCACATCTGCCCTCCTCCAGTCCTCAGGTGCCACCCCATCCTGCCATGATTTGTTAAAAGGTGTCACTAGGTCCTTCCTTAGTTATTTTAGGATTCTGGAGTGAATCTCGTCAGGCCTCATTGCTTTGTCCACCTTGAGTTTTAGGAGTTCTTTCAGGACTCTTTCTTCTATGAATGGACTGGTGTCAACCCCCTTCCCAGAGGTGTTCTATTGACTGGTTTAGGTAATTCCTCATCTTCTTTTGTGAATACTGAGCAAAAGTATTCATTCATATCTCTGCCTTTTCATTGTCTCCCTCTGCCCACCTCCCCTCTCCTTTATTAATCTTCACTATCCCTCCCTTAACCTTTTTATGCTCCCTAATGTACCTATAAAAGGTTTTATCCCCCTTCTTAACTGAGTTGGCAATTTTTTCCTTGGTTTGGGCCTCTGCTATTCTGACTGCCTTCCCCACTTCTTTCTGCTTGAATTGATACAATTCCCTGTCATGCTCCTTCTGTGATTCCTTATACTTTTTGAATGTAGCCTTTTTCTCCTTAACCTTCCCTGACACCTCTTTTGAGAACCATAGTGTTTTTTCACTCCGCTTTGTTTTCTTTATTTGTTTCACACAAAGGCTTGTTGCCTCTATGATGGCAGTTTTGATTTTTCTCCATTGTTCTTCCACCCCTCCTTTTTGGCCATTTGCTAGTGCATTCTTCAGGTATTCATCCATTTTGCCAAAGTCATCCCTTCTAAAGTCCAGTATCCTTGTTTTTGTATGGCTTATCTCCATGGTTGTGCTCATTGTGAAACACACTGTGCAGTGGTCGCTTGTTCCCAGATGTCTACTGACTTCTAAATTTGTGATCCTCTCTCCATTTGAGAGTACCAGGTCTAGTATTGCTCCCTCTTGAGTGGGTTCCAACACTAGCTGTCTAAGGCCTGCCCCCTGCAGGGCATCGAGAATGACCCTGCTCTTGGATGTGGCTGCAGTACATGTCATCCAGTTAACATCTGGCATATTCAGGTCCCCTATCAACAGTATCCCCCCTTTTTCAGCCATTTTGAGAATGTCCTCTATCATTTTCTTGTCCATTTCCTCCCCTTGAGATGGAGGTCTGTATACAACCCCTGTGTGGATTGCGATGCCATTACCTGTCTCCAAGGTGATCCAGAGTGCCTCTTGTCCTCCCCTTTACTTTTTAGTTCTGTAGCTTTGATCCCTTCCCTTGTGTATAGAACTACTCCACCTCCTCTTTTACCTTCCCTGTCCCTTCTGTAGATTGTGTACCCTGGTATGTTGACATCCCAGTCATGGTTCTCTGTGTACCATGTTTCTGTGACTGCCACAATATCCAATTGTTCATCTTCCATCAGGGTTACTAGCTCAGGAAGCTTGTTTCCCATGCTATGGGCATTGGTACTCATTGCCCTCCATTTAATGTTGGCTTTATCCTTTTTTCCCCAATCCCTGCTCTTATTGCCCTTGTCTATTTTTGCATTTACTCTAGTCCTGCCCTGTGTTGAGCTCTGTACCTCAGTGTTTACCTTACTATCTGCCATGTTTTGTGAAGGGAGGCTTGACATTTCCTGCCTTTTATCAGCACCTCCCCCCTTGGCTAGTTTAAAAGCTTGCCAAGGAAGCATTTAAACCTGTCACCTAGGAGCTTAGTTACCTTCAGGGACAGATGCAGACCATCGTGCCAGTATAGACCTTTATCTCTCCAGGTGGACCCCCAGTCCCCAATGAAGCCAAAGCCTTGTGCTCTGCACCAGTTTTGCAACCATTCATTAAACTGCATGGGGTGCAGTACCCTTGCCTCACTCCTGACATGGACTGGCAGCACCTCTGAAAAGGTTACCATGCTTGCTACCCATCTGAGGCCCCTCCCCAACTCCACAAATTCATTCTGCACTGCACTGATCCCATGCCTAGCTAGGTCATTTGTCCAAAGGTGGACAATGATATCTAGTTCCCTCTCCTGTGATGCTGCTTCTGCAGTCCTGAGGATTCGCTTCCTGTCCCTCCAAGCCATGGCACCCGGCAGGCACCTTACTTCCTTCTCCTCTCCCTTCCTAAGTTTTACCCCCTAATAATTGAGTCCCCTATCAGAAGTTGTTTTCTTCCCCTGTGGTGTCCCTTGCCACCCTTTTGTGGGTCACCTTATGGATGTCCTCAGCATTATTCTGGGTCTCCACTGAAGGTGCCATCATAGAGGAACCTTGCTCTGCAAGAATGGCATGTGATTTGTGTAGAGGTACAATTAGGGGGCTTCACCTCTGGTCCATGATCTGCACCCTTCCAGAACCCACTGTGGTCCAACTGCTCTTCATACTTGGTAACCTCTGAGGCAGTGGTTGTGGCAGTGGTGCTCTTTGGTTGGGGAAGGCCTCCTTAGCCCTTGCTAGTTCAGCCTGGAGGTGGGCAACCTCCTCCCTCAGAGTTGACAGTTGCCTGCAAATAGGACAGCAATGCAGTTTCCAGAATGTCTCCCGGAAAACTGCTGCCCCACAGCCAGTGCATTGCACCACTCCCCACATGTTCCTGTCCCTTATAATATACAATATGTAATATATATTTTTTTTGTTATTATTTGTGGGGTGTACCTACCCTTTATGCACTATGCTGGGTTATTAAGAATATGACAGTTCTTCCCCAAGACCTGTTGAGAAAGTGATGTCAGAACTTTGGCTATAAAGGAAATGCCACAACTGGGGGGGGGTGGGGCAGGGTGAGTGGGTAGTCCACAGCCACTGGTGACTGTTAGAAACAATCAAATACAAAACTGCTCCACCACCCTGGTGAGTACTGCCCTTTATAGTAATTCAACTAACACCACAATATACTAGACCACTGCTCCTACACAAACCACTCTACTGAGTCCAGGGATAAAAATGAACTCACTCCTCCACCAGCAGAACACTTTTGAAATGTTGCAAAAATATATTTCCAAATTCTAGGTCTCAACCCCAGCAATCACACAAATTCAGTTGTATCTCACTCCCTATGGTTATAAAATGACTGCACTTTTAATGGAATCCTGCAATTCTCTGCTTAATGTCAATAAGGAAAAAAAATGAAACTTTTTGTAGAAAGCGTAGGTCCCCTGCTTAACAAGTCCCCAACAATATTATGCCTTACCAGGTTTCCAGGTCCTAAACAGAGTTATAGTTTGTTCTTTGCAGTGCAGCAAGGTTCTCAGCTTCCAACAGACAAATCAAAGTCAGTCTGACCAGCTTCTAACTGTGAAGGATGCCTAAGACAGCACAGTGATGAAACCCCACCCAGAGCCAATTGATTGACTAGTGACACCTGTGATGTAAGCAGGCCTTTCAATGTAGGCACTCTGCTATGTCTGATTCCAATACACAAAACCTTTCAGTGAAACCAGGGATAAAAACTTAACTTCTCAGCCAGCAGGACACTTTTAAAATGTTGCAAAAATATCCTTCCAAATCCTAGGTCTCAACTCCAGCAATCAAGCAAATTCAGTTGTATCTCACTCCCTATGGTTATAAAATTACTACACTTTTAATGGAATCCTGCAATTCTCTGCTTAATGCCAATAAGAAAAAAAAAAAATGAAACTTTCTGTAGAAAGCGTATCTCCACTTCTTAACAAGTCCCCAACAATATTATGCCTTACCAGGTTTCTAGGTCCTAAACGGAGTTATAGTTTTTTCTTTGCAGTGTAGCAAGGTTCTCATCTTTCAAGGTAGTAGATTGAGAAAGGAGAGAGACAACCAAAGTCATCACAGTCTGTAAAAGTTTCCTTTTTTGGTGCAGAGAGACTCTGTCCTGTCATCATCATCAACATCCACAACATTAATCACTTCAGGATCAGTTTCTATTCTCTTGTAGGGATACGAAAATTTTGACTTATTAACTTTAATAAAAGTTAACGTGTGTACATTTTCTGGCAGCAACCTATTTCTGGTGTCTGTCACAATATTGCCAGTTGTACTAAACATGCATTCTGAAGAGACACTTGTTGCAGGACAACCAAGATATTTACAGGCTTCATCATACAGCTCTGTCCAAATCGACTTTTTTGATCTCCAATATTCAAAAGGGCATGCATCAATAGGAATAGGCAGTTCTTGCAGGTAACTGTCTACCATGATGGACAGAGACCACTCAGAAGAGGAATCAGCATAAGCTGGTGTGGCAGCAATTTGGGAAAGGTTTTGCCACAGATTTAGCTTGCTACTAAGGGTTGAAGATGTGGCAGTTGTGGAACAACTACTGTTAATGTTTGGTGACTTTTCCAGTTCTGTATTCCTTTGTGAAGATGAACCTGCATGTTGTGGTGATGACAACCTGAGGGTACTGTGTGTGTCTGTGTTTGACTTCTGTGAGTGCTGCAGCTCATCTAGCAACAGACATTTGTACTGCTCTATATCACCTGTTTTTGGAAGATGTATAGCCTTGAACCTGGGATCTAAGAGAGTTGCAAGGATGTAGTGTTTTGATTTTGTCTTTGCAACTAATTTGTCATTGGTTTTGAAGCGCTTGCTCATTCTGTTTATGAGATTCCCATGATAAAGCTAGCATGTTGTCTGAGCTTCAGATCTGTCTTTTTCTATTTGTAGATTTAGAACACTAAGTTGATGTGAAATCAGCATTATGAGTGGGATAACCTGACTCACAGATGCGCCTTCAGAAGACATGTCCCTTGTAGCTGTCTCAAAAGGAGCTAGGATGCAGCACACTGTTTCCACTAATTTCCACTGCAGCACAGACAGCATAATGTCATCTCCAATAATGTAACTGGAATCAGCTTTTGCTGGGGCAGCTTGTGTTTTTTTTGCAGTTCAGACAATGGCCGTATAGCCTTGGTTGAATGTGAAAAGTGAGTCACAATTTTTTTGCAAACAGCAATCATATCATCCACTTGTGTTTCATTGCTGAGAAATCCCATGACAATTAAATGTAAGCAATGTGCAAAGCAAGAAGCATGCATAAATCCTCCATCCTGTACTGCTTTCAAGATGTTGGCTCCATTGTCACTTACTATGAAGCCACATTTTAGACTGTGAGACTAAACCCATTCATCAAGGAGGTCATTTAGTTCCTGCAAAATGTTTGCAGCTGTATGACTTTGCCCAAACTTCTTTATATGCAGCAGTGCCATCTTCTGGGGTGTCTTTCTTTTTGAAGAACCACAAGAAAACGTGACTCAATGAGCAGTAAGGGACATGTAATCTAAGTTTTGAGTGCTGGTCCACATATCTGTTGTGACATGAATAACCCCACCCTCTGCAGTTTTAAGTGCAAGCATTACTGTTGCTTTTAAAGCCTGATAAATGTTTGGTATTTCAACACAAGAAAAGTACCTTCGATGAGGAACAATGTAACAAGACTCTGCTAGTTTCAAGAGCTCCCTAAAATCCTCATGATCTACCAAAGAGTGCAGGAGAAGGGTTCCAGCTAACAGTTCACCTATTCTGTGATTAAGATGAAGGGTCTTTGGATGATTTTTAGTAAAGGTATTCTTCCTTTCAAATGTCTGAGTCAGTGTTAGCTGTTTGCTACATGTCCCTGCTGGTTTATTATACACCATGCTTCGATGGGCAGATGGACGCTGGGATGGTGGGCTAGGACTTATACATTCAGTGCCATCACTGGATGTGCAACTGGTACTAATGGTGCTGGCATTAGTGGTAACAGTGATCCTAGGGCTGGCAGTGGTTCTGTCCGCATCAAGTTCAGACAATTCAGTATCCATTTCAGATTCCTGACCCTTCTCATGTGCGGTCTGGAAGATGGAGGACATGGGTTTTGGATGATCAAGCAAAACTGAATGCTTTTTCAGATGGTGTTTAAGAGCTGTAGTGCCAAGGCATGACACAACTTTACCACGGCTTACACTCTGTTTACACAGGAAACAAATTGCTCTGCATGGATCAGTTTTACTGAAAGAGAAATAATTCCACACCTCAGATGTGACACATTTTGTTCAAGTGCTAGGAAGATAGCTAAAGACTGTTTGAGTCTTTTCACCTGTCCTAACAGAACCCGGGACATGCTCCTTGGTGCTAGAAGAGTGGGCAGAAGACTCTGATGGATTTTCATTGCTGGCCAGCAGAGAAGTGGTGGATTCAATGGATATGTCCTTTTCATTGCCAACAGTGCTAGATGTATTTGCAAGTGCACTACCTGATTCATTGTCAGCAGACTTGCTCATTTCACTTTGTTGAGGAAGTAATGATACATCTCAAGACACAACAGTGTTGGACTGAGACAAAGAGCTACTGTCTGAGTCAGAGAGGGACTCACTGTCACTTGCATTATTACTGCTAGTCACATGGATTTTAACAGCTTGAATGGTATACCTTATAGTGTCTCTCTGTGTGACCCCAGCAGCTGCACAGGTTTTCTTAAAAGGTCCCCCTTTACCACACTTCGTTGTGTCTCTTTTGCCGTTTGTTGAATTTTTATCACGTGAAACATTTTGGTTATTTCTGCTAGCACCAGGATTACCACTACCACCAACACCTGCTCCAACACCAGCACCAGATGCTTCATCTATGTTGGTGTTAGCCATAACAGTACCAGTATACTGCAGTGAACACACCCACACAATTCCTGTGTAAGAAAGCAATGTGATCTGTGATCGCTGGCTACAACTCCAAAATTTTATTTTGGCTATGTGACACTGTGATGCAGTGGACTGAAAGTAATTGAAGAATAAGACGGTTTGCAACTAAAGGATCCCAGGTTCAAGGCTTACAGTATGATTGGGCTGCTGGGCATAGGCATACACATAGCAGTCAAGGGATACACAGCAGCAGGGTGATGGACTGACCACAAGAGACGAAGTTACACACACAAACCGAGGAAAGAGATTTTTCTGACTCCTCCCATAGGGGAAATATATTTTTAGACTTCTATCATGTATTTAAGGATAATGCCACCACACAACTGGCCACTGGGCTTCACACGGTAACACACACTGGGTAAGGTATAGTGCAGTCAAGGGGCACACAGCAGCAGGGTGATGGGCTGACCACAAGAGACGGAATTACATACACTAACCGTAGAAAGATTTTTCTGTCTCTCCTCCCAACAGGGACATATATTTTTAGGCTTCTGTCATGTATTTAAGGATAATGCCACCACACAACTGGCCACTGGGCTTCACACGGCAACACACACTGGGTAAGGTACAGTGCAGTCAAGGGGCACACAGCAGCAGAGTGATGGTCTGACCACAAGAGACGGAGTTACACACACTAACCGAAGAAAGAGATTTTTCTGTCTCTCCTCCCAACGGGGAAATATATTTTTAGGCTTCTGTCATGTATTTAAGGATAATGCCACCACACAACTGGCCACTGGATTTCACACGGTAACACACACTGGGTAAAGTACAGTGCAGTCAAGGGGCACACAGCAGCAGGGTGATGGGCTGACCACAAGAGACAGAGTTACACACACGAACCAAAGAGATTTTTCTGTCTCTCCTCCCAACAGGGAAATATATTTTAAGGATTCTGTCATGTATTTAAGGATAATGCCACAACAGAACTGGCCACTGGGCTTCACACGGTAACACACACTCGGTAAGGTACAGTGTACTCAAGGGGTGCACAGCAGCAGGGTGATGGGCTGACCACAAGGGATGGAGTTACATACACTAACCGAAGAAAGAGATTTTTCTGCCTCTCCTCCCAACAGGGAAATATATTTTTAGGCTTCTGTCATGTATTTAAGGATAATGCCACCACACAACTGGCCACTGGGCTTCACACAGTAACACACACTGGGTAAGGTACAGTGCAGTCAAGGGGTGCACAGCAGCAGGGCTTCTGTCACGTATTTAAGGATTACCACCACCACCACACAACTGCTCACTAGGCTGCACACGGTCACACACAGTAGGGGTGGCGTACAGTGCAGTCAAAAGAAACAAAGCAGCAGGGCTATCGGCTGGCAATGCCACAGAAGAAAAGCATCAAAAATTGCCTTGTGCTGCTCTTGTATTAGAGGACAGGAAGTTTTTTTAGGGTGAAAGAGGTTTAAGAGGAGAGGATCTCCAGGAGCACAGCAGACTTCTGACAAATTCTATTTTTGTTTTGTCACTTAGGGATTTTTTCCCATTGTTGGTTGGCTTTGAAACATCAAACTAATTAACTTCAGTTGCTGCATTCAGCCCCTCCCCCAGCCAGCGTTCTCTCTCCCTCCCCGGCCCCACCAGATGAGAGATGAATTAGTCTGACCTAAATTCAGGATTTAGCGAGAGAGCTGCGGTAAGCAGTCTCATCAAGTTACAGGAACTTAAATCTGTCCCTTTCTGTCTTTTTTCCCCTCCCGGTCCCCAGTCCCCGGCCCCTACAGTGGGGCCTATACAGTCAGTACTGCTGCAGACTTATCTCCGAGTCTGTTCCGTTCCTCCTTTCTTTCTGCGGCCCCTCCACTCCGCCTGTTCCTTATTTTCCCCCACTCACCCTTCATTCAATTTGTATTTTTTTAGTTGTCAAAGATTGCAGCCTCAGCTTGCACAAAAATGAAGAGAAGAGACAAGAGACTGAGTGCTCTGCACAATAGCAGACTTCTCCTTCTCCTCCTAACCATGCAGTTTGCTCCACCTCCCAGGCTCTCATAAGGCTTTTCTGACTCAAGTTCAACAACCTGACTGCATATCAACTGGTCAGGTGGTGAGGTGCTTGGAGTGCAAAATGCGCAAGCGCAACCTCGGAGATGGAGTCGTCACTGAAAACAGTTGCCCCCCCCCCATAGCTGTAAGGGACCACCGGGCAGAGTCGGGAGGAGCGTGGGAGTCTGGAGTGGGGAGTCGGGACCCCCCCACTGAGCTGGTGCTGGGAAGGAGAAGTAAAAGAAAAAGTAAGCTGCCGCCTGCTTCATTACCAATGAATCGAACCGTTTTGCGAACCAACTAGTGTTCGAGTTCTAAATTAGAACTCGAACACTAGGGTTCGAGGCGGGTTTGAATCTTTCTCAAACTAGTTCTGATAACACTATACCCTACGGCCTGTCCTGGCTGCCAGAGAGCTCCCAAAACTCAGAGACTGTTGGTATTGGAGTCAGTTCATGAGGAGCCCCTCCAGAGGGAAGGAGGGTGGGCTCCAGCCCCCTGGAAGAAACATGGGACTGCAAGGTTTGAGAAAGACCTGCCTGGGGATTGCCAGTCGATTGTCCCCTAGGACCTGTGGGTCTGCCTTTCCCCAAGTTGGAGGAAGTTTGGAGTAAGAAGTCTAGGTGTGCAGTTCAGCAAAGAGAGCTGCATAGGTTCTGCAAAAGGCTACTGTGGGAAAGGAGTTACACCACAGTGGTGAAGGTCTAGAGTAAAGGTTTTGTAGAGAAATGGCTGTCTAATTCTGCACGTGAACAGTGAGAAACAAGAGAAAAAGGTTCAAGAACGGAAAAAGGGTTTTATCTGTACCCTGGTATGACGCAGCATCTTAAGAAAAAAGGGAAGGACAAAAGCTTCAAGGAATGGTTCTGGTTTTGGATAACAGGTTACAGAAAACTGACTGATTTTGGTATGGACACTTGGTATGGGAGTCTCTCGGACATGCAGAGGCTTGGCCAGTAAAACCAGGTAGCTCGAAAAGGTTGAAGAGAGAGCCTCTTCTGCATCTATTAGCACCTGCATGGTAAGGAAAAGGATTTGCCCGCATCAAGGGAAGTGAAAGGTTTCGGTCAAGGGCAACTTCATGATCCTCAGAGGAGCCCAAGGTGATTGCTCAAGTTGCACTGAGACCATGTGCTTGGTGGGAAGCCAGACACTGTGACCTGTGAGAAAAAAAGGGCCACAGCTGCCACAATGGTAGTGTGGCTGAAGGGTGTTTTGATTAAACCTCAAAGATTAAAAATTGCCCAACTGAGCTGAGCTAAAGAGACTGAGGATTCTTTTTAGTTTTTAACCTGGAGCCAGGTAGCAAACCAGCCAACTCTACCAAGTGGGGCTGACTGGGCCAGAGAGAGCCACGGGCACATGCCAAAGTGCTAGGGCACTCTGATCCATTGGGAATCTGGACCGTGGGGTCACTGCTGGATGTGGGTTCCTTATGACCTGGAGAGCCTTGCGTTCACGCTCTGCATCTGGCCTGGAAACAGGCTGAAAGGGACAAGCTGCGAGACCTTCAATCAAGAGGAAGATCCAAGCTGCAGAGTGCCTGCCCCATGTCTCAAGTCTCTTTTAATCCAGATGATTCCAAGGGTCTGCTGTTCCATCCACCCCAGAGCTTCAGTCACAGTGCCACCAGAGACTGATCCGCAGAACCATGAGTAAATGCAGGAATTGTCCTGCATCTGAGGGATGCATATAGTTTCATCTCAAGTTACGCCCACTGGCGTAGAAAATAATATTAAAGCTAAAGTAATGGGGAGAAATTTAAAAGTAATGTCATTTTATATCAAGTGCACCAATGCTGGCTGAACAGCTGCACCGCTGGCCTGTGACAAATACCTGGGTAACCAGTCAGAGGACAAAGGATGTTAACTGGTACCAGTTGGAGTCTGTGAAAATTTAATACCTGCAACAGTTAGCTAGATTGAGGGTTGGTGGCTACAAGCAGTGAAATAAGGTCTAAATTTAAGGGGGCTATGATTGAGGTCTAAAAATGCTAATCTCTAAATGCAAATCACTAAATGTTTGCTTAACCTCTACTCCATTCACCCCTTCCTAACCCCCCCACCCCATGTAAATAAATGGTGTTAACTGTTTTGGAAGAATTTCTGACTCTACAGCATATTTTATCTGGTGAGCATATCATTAGCTAAAGCCCAGAAACAAGCATAGTGTTGAAGTTGGGGGTTTTGGTTATGGTATCCATGTGTCTGGGGTGACTGTGTGGGGAGGTGGGTTGGTACAGCATTCCAGGGGGTTGTACTGCAAATATCTGTACTCTGGGTGGAGATACCATGCATTATTTTGTTCTATCTTGGGAAAGAACCCTCGGCAACAGCAAAATGGGAACCCAGGCCCCTTAACCTTGGTCAGGCCTGCAAGGCAGGGGTAGTAGCCCTCTTTGCGCAGTGCTGTACTGGGGTCATTGGGCCACCCATTGCAACTGATAAAGCATGTGGGCTTTAAGTTTGAGGTCAAAGCCCGGCAGGTTCAACCCCCCCAAGGTATAGGTTCTGATGGAGCTTGTTGACACTCAGTCGCCTGGTGTCCTTGGTCCAGAAAAAGGTCATCACCTATCTCTGCAGATGCTCAAAGAGGCAGAAGGGGAGGGCTGTCAGCAGGTTATCTAATATATACTGGATTTTGGGGCTGTCATCATTTTATAAGCATGTGCCCTGACCCAATGTGACAGGTGCAGATGTCACTATTTAGCAAGGTCATTATCTAACCTATAGATACTAGGGTCTAGATTCAGGGCCATCTGGGCCAGGTTCCAGAGGAAGTCAAACCCAGGAACGTAATATGCAGCTTCACTGGTGTTAGCCCCCAAGGATATACAGATGAGTACTCCACCTCCCTGTGCGAGGCTAGAAGGAGTGGCTTGGTGACATTGAGCTTGTAGCCCGAGAGTGTTCCAAAGTTCTGGGTGAGAGCAAGCAGAGCTGGAACAGATCCCTGTGGCTTTGTGAAAGTTGCAAGGATGTCATGTGCATAAGCTTGTACCTTCTGTTCTTCCCCCATGGTCAGGCCATGTATTGTGGGATCTTGTTTCAGGGCTTGCAACAGGGGCTACATTGCTAGGATGAATATTAAGGGAGATAAGGGGCAGCACTGGCGAGTGCCTCTGTGAAATGGCAGGGATTCTGATACAGTTCCGTTGGTGTTCACCACTTATGTTGCCCCATTATACAAGGTTTTGGCCCCACAGAGGAAGGTGTTGCAAAATCCATAGTGTTTAAGGGTATGGAATAGATAGGGCCATTTGACCATATCAAAGGCCTTCTCAGCATCCAGTGCCACCAGGGTGGAGGCAGTGTTGTGCATTTTGGCTTTCCACACGAGACTAAGTAGCCTACTGGTGTTGTCAGTCCCTCACCTGCCTGATGTGAAGCCTATCTGGTCCTTCAATCAGGTCAGGGAGAAGTTGTTTAAGCCACTGCGCCCACACTTTGGCATACAGTTTACAATCTGTTGTGAGCATGGAGGTGGGGTAATAGCTACTGCAGAGGGCTGGGGTCTATGCCCAGCTTGCGTAAAAGCGTGATCGGGCTGTGCGCATAGACAGAGGCAGCTCACCTGTCTTCACCGCTTAAGCAAAGGTCATCATCAGAATGTCAGTAAGCCCATGCTGGAAGACAGTGTAAAATTATTATTTTTTTTAAACTTGTAAAGTTTATTGAAAGCAAATATATCACAGAATATGACCGTCAATATCAGCAGTAGATAAAACATTATAAAAATTTATACCACACAATGACATTGTCAATGAGTTTTTCTCAATCCGCCGTTGAGTTGGGTTGAGAAGAAAAACTTACTCACCATAGTAATATTATTTCTTCCAGGGGATCCTTCTGTATGCTTAACTGTGGCAGTTATGCCAGCTGGGTCCAGCTGCTGTTGAGATGGAGTCTTGTTAATGATGCCAGAGAATTAGCCAATGAGATTGCAGGAGAGCTGTGCTGTCTGTAGAGGCTGCTGTCTTCCAGTCAGATTCATTTCAAAGCTAAAAAGGCAAAAAGCCCCAAAATGTAATAAAAAGAACTCCAAGAAAACAAGAGAAAAATGAGCACCCATAGGCTAACTATACACATAGGCAAACAGAGAAACCACAATCTTAGGTCTAAAAGGTTTTACAATTAGAAATTTAGCTTAGGCAAGGACTGCAGAACTACTCTCAGCCGGGTTATATGAGGGGTGGCTGGGTGGGAGGTTAAGCATACAGAAGGATACCTTGGAAGAAATAATATTATTACGGTGAATAATTTTTCCTTCTCACCCAGGAATCCTTCTGTATGCTTAACTGTTGCAGACTAGAAAGCAGTGCAGTTGGGAGGCGGGAACAGAACCTACTTAGGAAACAGGTTCTGCAGGACACCATGCCAAATTTGGCATCAGATCTGGACTGTACATCCAGACAATAATGCCTTGTGAAGGTGTGTACAGTTTTCTAGGTAGCTGCTTTACAGACGTTGAGCAAAGGTATGTCTCTTGATGCTGCTACTGAGGCTGCAGTACCCTAGTGGAGTGGGCCCAGAGTCCTTGAGGTGGCTATTTGCCAGCCTTAGCGTAACAGAACTGAATGCAAGAGACTATCCAGTGAGAGATATAGTTCTCTTAGAGGCTGGCCTGTCTTTGCCCATTTCGCCATAGGTGAGGAAAGGCTGAGTATGAGAGACCCTGAGCTGCTTGGTATGCTCCACATTGTAGGTTAGTCCCTTTTTGACATCCAGGCTATGAAGCCTGCGCTCAGCAGGAGTGGACTTGTCTGTGAAAAAGACAGGGAGTGTAATGGATTGGCTAAGGTGAAATTTCTTGTTAGTTCTCAGAACTACCTTATTCTTGTGGGAGATAATGTAGTTAGGCTCACTGCAAAGAGCTTGCAGCTCTGAAATCCATCTGGCTGAAGTGATTACTACTAGCAAAACAGTTTTCCAGGTGACATATTTCAAGTCAGCAGGGGCCATGGGTTCAAATGGGGACTCCATGAGCTTTGTGACACAAAGGTTCAAATCTCACTGGGGGGGGACAGGTTCCCTAAGTGGGGGTTGAAGGAGCAGTAAGTCTTTTGAAGAACTTCTTAAAAATGGCATGAGAGATTATGGATCTCTCCTTACCAACAGATATGTAGGCTGAAATAACAAGGTGTACCTTCAAGGATAAGGCTTTAAGGCCTGATGTTTCTAAGTGCACCAAGTAATCCAGAATGGAGGGCAGACTAGCCTGTAAGGGGTTAATGTATCTGTCCTTACACCAGAAAGAAAATCTCTTCCATTTGGAAGCATATGTCTTTTTGGTACTTGGCTTCTTGACCAGACGAAGGATTCTCAGGACCTGTTCTGAATACTGAAAGTCTGGGAACTCTAGCTCCTCAAGTAACACGCTTAGAGGTAAAAAGACTCTATTCTGGGATAGGCTACCACCATCTGAGGCCGAGTCAGAAGACTGTGGGTTGGTGGCAAGCGCATGGGCCACCTGGCTGATCGGGTGAGAAGCAGGGAATATCACGGCTGCCTCGCCCAGTCTGGATCCACCAGAATCATGGCTGCTGGCTGGCTTCTGAGCTTTAGCAGGATCCCAAGAATCAGGGGAAATGGGGAAAAGGCATAGAGGAATCTGCCTGTCCAATCTAGAGGCAGGGAATCCACTGGTACTGTGCCCAGAGCTGGAGGTCTGGAGCAGTACAGGGGAATCTGATGATTGAGGTTGGAAGCAAAGAGATCTATCTCTGGAGTGCCCCACCTCCTGAAAACTGTGGCCAGCACTTGTTTGTTTAGGGTCCACTCATGAAGGCCCTGACTCAGGGAGTCTGCGAGAACATTGTCCTTGCCTGGCAAGTGAATGGATGAAAGCTGCATGTCTAGGGAGTAGGCTAGGGACCAAATCCTCATGGTCTTGGTGCAGAGCTTTGTGGACCTTGTGCTGCCCTACTTGTTTATGTAAAATGTAGCAGTGGTGTTATCTGTCCTGTCTTGGACAGATTGGCCCTTTAACTGAGGTGCTATAAGCTCTGAGTTAGAGAAGATTTATGTAATATGTGGACTGTCTGGGGGAACAGACCCCACTTATGGACTGGTCTTCCAGCTGGGCATCCCAGCCTAGGAGGGAAGCATCCATGGTGAGGATCCTGGAGGGTTTCTTGTGCTGAAAGGGGATCCCTTCCCTGAGGTTGTGAATGTCCTTCCACCAGTCCAGGGCCTGTAGAAGTGATCTTGTCACTGGAACAAGTTCTGAAAAAGAGTCCCTCTTTTGGAACCAATGGGCTCTGAGGTGGTACTGGATGTCCTTCATTTGGAATCTGGCTCCTGGCACTACAGCTGTAGTAGATGACAGATGCCATGTGGCCTAGAATTCTGAGGAAGTGTCTGGCAGGTCTTGACTGGCCGAGGGTGATCGAGTGCACCAAGGTTTAGAGATTTCGTAACCCTGCCTAGGGGGAGCAGGTCTTTGCCTTGTAGTGAGTCCAGCTCTGCTCCTATGAACTCCAGTAGCTGAACTGGCTCAGACTGAGACTTTTCCGTATTGATCAGAAAGCCCAATGACTCCAGAGTGTGTCTTGTAAGGCTGAGAGAGTCTCTAAGTTGCTGGGGAGACTTGCCCACTATCAGCAAGTCATCCAGATGAGGGAAAACTGACACTTCATGCTGTCTGAGATGTACCACAACCACCACCAGGCACTTTGTGAAAACTCTGGGAGCTGAAGAAAAGCTGCAGGGCAGAGCTGCAAACTGGTAGTAACCAGAGGACAGTCTGAATCTGAGATTTTTCATGTGAGAGGACCTTATTGGTATGTGCTAATAGGCATCCTTCAGGTCCAGGGATGTTTGCCAATCCCTTTGCTGCAGAGAGGGGATTGCCACAAAAAGGGTGACCACTTTGAATTTTGGATTGAGCATGTGCTCGTTTTGGTACCTGGGGTCAAGAATGGATCACCATTCCCTGTTTTTCTTTAGGGTGATTAAGTATCCAGAATAGAGGCCTTTCTCCCATTAGGAGAAAGGAACTCTTTCCTCTGCATTTGCTGATGAGAGCACCTTTACCTTTAACTCCAACAGGATTCTGTCTGTGGGGGTTAAAGGCTTTGCATATCTGTGTCACTGCTGAGTGAGAAATTGTTTGAACTGCAGGATAAGACATTGGCCCACTACCTCTAGCACCCACTGGTCTGTGGTTATGTGGTGCCAGTGGTGGCGGTAACTGGACAGTCATCCTCCCACCGGCAGAGGGGAGGCAACCTGTGCTTTTGAGTCAGGAACTTTGTTTAGGTTGGAGCTTCATGAAGGGGCAGCATCAGCATGCCTCTGACCCCTTCTCCCTCTCCATCTGAAGAAACGTCTCATCTGAGAGTATTCCAAAGGCATGGGCATAGGGTAGAAGGCCCTGTGATAATAGCCTCAACCTCTGTCCCCTCCCTTTGGAGCTTGTAGGAGGTAGACAGTGTTTCTTTAGCTGTGTTACTCTGATAGGTGATTTTGTACTCCTCCATCTTTTTCTTGTAAGCTTCGGTTTTATCCCCAAAGAAGGAGTTATCCTCAAAGAGGAAATCCATAGTTTTAGTCTGTATAGCCTAGGAAAGGTTAGTGGACCTTAACCAGGCATGACGCCTGAGGGAAATGACCTGGGCATAGCCCTAGAGGAAGTATCATTGGCATCAACAGCCATATTGAACTGATATTTTGTGGGTGCTAAAGCAGTTTTAACAATGTCTGCTAAATCCTGAGACACTTTGTCTGGGGCTTGCTGGCTAATAGCTAGGATTGAGTTCCAGAGGGCTTTCTGGTATTGAGCTGTATATGCCATGTAGGTACAAAGGCGAAGCAGCAGAGAGGCTGTGGTGTAAGATTTTTTTCCAATCATATGCAGGCTGTTAGACTCTTTTTCTGGAGGATGAGAGTAGAGAGACACCTTTGCTTTGTCACAAGCTGCAGCTTGCACCACACCCTCATGATCAGGGTGAGTGTAAAGGTACTCAGCGTTAGTTTTATCTAAGTGATACTTTCTTTCAGTTTTCTTTTTCACTGCAGGTTTGGAAGTGGGATTCTGTAAAAGCTTGAATGTTTCCTGGCGGAGGAATTTATGAACAGGCAGAAGCAAGTTTTGAGTAGTAGGAAGGCCCATCATGCGCCACGGCTCAACACTCGGTGAAGGGGGGAGAGAAATGGAGGCGAGAATTCCACCGACCTGTGGGATGATACCAGTCCCCCACAGGTGCCACACCAGGCCAGCTGACACCTGAACACCAGAGGTAAGTACCAGTGGACACTGGAGTGACGGGGCTAGGGGGCCGGTCAGTGGTGGATACAAATAAAGCAGCTAAAAGAAAAAGTCTGCCTCCTCTTCATCATCAATGGGCTATTGAATGCAGAGACCAAGAGTTTTTACCATATGTTGAATTAAAGTAAAATATGAGGAAAAATCCTCCTGACCATGGAGGCTGAATTTTTGGTCAGGGGTTCTACAGGGTCAAGAGGTTCATTATCCTCTTCACTCAGTCCCATCATAGAAAGTGTCCTCGCTGAGATCAGTGTCCGAGGGGATAGGAGAATTAGGAACACTGGGTGCCTCAAAGAGGGAGTCCACAGCTTGACATGTTAGATAAAGTTGCCAAGTCTTTGCCATTTAATCTGCAGAGGGTAGATCTTTAGTTAACACTAGTGTCTCTCTTTGTTTCTCAGGGCAGTGTATTGTTTTTCTTTTTATTTCTTTTTTGTAGGACCTGAAGGAGGGACCTGCTCATTTGTCTTTTTTTGTCTTGGTTATGACTATTTTTATCAGACTAATTTTCTGTATGGTCCTTAGAGGACTTTTCTTTATTCTTCTGATGAGAGGAGGACCCCTCATCTAAATTATTTACAGAAGGTGACGCAGACTGAGAACCACAAAAATAAACTGTGGCAGTATGCCACAACAGTTATGGTTGATAATGAAAAAGGAGCAGTCAAAAAGTCCGTCTGACTAGGAAAAAGTCAGAAACAGAAATGGGTATGTTCCCAGAGCAAAAACCAGTTGCAGTACAGGGAAACCACAGAAAAAAATGAGTCCCAATGAGGAAAATCAGAAAACACGGTAAACATACTCAGAACCACAGAAAAATAACACAATCTGTGGAAAACGATGGAAAAAAACCTAAAATCTGCATTTTTTCCTCCTCAGAGTCGGTATTATTTTAGTCAGAAAAACTGAGGGAAAATTGGGCAGTTCCGCAGATTCTGGGAATCTGTGAAAAAAATATATAGGGGGAGATCACATGATGCAGAGTGCTGAGCAGCAGCTCCCTCAAGAAGCTCCTGCCTCCCGTTTATTTAATTTATCTCATTCTGACGTCCTAATCTACTATTTTCTCTTGTTTTTGAGATTCAACGTTGTGTCACTCTGGACTGGCTATATCTCTGGCGGATGGAGGCTTACATGAAAAAAGCCCCACAGAAGCATACCCCTCCAGCAACTCCTGAGAAGGCCCCTAGGAAATCCAGGGCCTCGGGTGGCTCTGGGCCTGATCCTCCAAGCCAAATTGGTGAACAGGAGCCTTTAACGCTTTCCAGGTTCCTTGAGGAATTTAAACCCTTTCGAGAGGAAATGAAAGATATGGCAATGGATTTGAAATCCCTATCTAGAAAGCTGGATGAACTCTCACTATCTGTGTCTGATAATACAGCTCGAATTGTTTCCATTGAGAAAAAGTTTAGTAGTCTCGACCCTGACCTGGTCTCGATGCGCCAGAAATTGTCTAGTTTTGAAGCTAAGCTCGAGGATCTAGAGGGTCGGAGCTGTAGAAATAACGTTGTGATCCTCGGATTACCGGAGGGACAGGAAGGCCAATATTTGTGGCATTTGTTCAGAAGCTGGTTGAGCGAGTGGCTGGCCCATCTCCATTCGGTCCCGGCTACATTATAGAGCATGCCCACAGGGCTTTACGGCCTAAATCTTCCCAGGAGGATCCCCCCTGCCCCATTGTGTGCCAGTTCTTGAACTATTTGGAGAGACAACATTTCCTGCAAAAAGTACGAGCTTTGCAAGAGGTTCACTGGGAAAATACAAAGTTGAGAATCTCACAAGATTTACCCGCCTCGGTTTGCCTGAAACGCAAAGCATTCCACCCTATTGTTTCTAAGTTAATCGCAGCAGGTTTCACGTTCAGGATGGGTTACCTGGCCAGGTTACAGATCTCAATTAACAGATCCCGGAAAAGTTACGAGGACCCTGAAACGGCTTTGATGAGTCTTAAATCCACGTTGCCAGATCTCTTTAAGGACTCTTGAATGGATGTGGCGCAGTATGGAGTACTACACGGAGTCGAGAGCTTGAACTTTCGTTTTTCCCCTTAGGGAAATCTTCTAAGCGTGAAGACCTGGGGAAATTGCATCTACTGTTTTGGACGGGGCCGGGGGGGATCATTGCAGGCCGTCCCGACTTTTCTTTCCGCCTCACAAAGGGCCCACTCTGGTCTGAAGCAGTGGACACTTGGGTTTGGGGCCTTCTTAAGGGGGGGAATTGCGTGCCAAGTCTTGGCAGTTACATTTGTTGGGGGCAGAAAGAGTGTAGTTAGATTGGTTGTGGGCCAGTTTTTCATTTTTTCTCACTTGGATTGGTACTAGGATGGTCCTGGGCTTTCTCCATTCCTGACTCTCATTTAGCTAGGACAGGGAACTGGCCGCTAGAGGACGTTCCAATCTTAAGGGACTCGTGAGGAAGCATAACTCGAGGAGGATTTGGCAGTGCTTTATCACTTGGTTGGTGCGTAGTACTCTCAATTTTGCAGGGAGGACCTGTGCATTGGATGGCGGGTTGTTGTGGGTAGAGGCATCTGCTATGCCTTCCCCTCCAGTGGAGTGATCCCATTTTCTGTTATCTCTATTCCCGCTCTCAATATGTGCTGTAGCTATCTCCCCCTTTAGGGGTTTCTGGTCTGGTTTTGATTATAGGTGGCTCACCTTGTGTGGCAAACAGGGTTTCTGTTTCCTTCTTGATTCAGTCTTGGTTACCACGAACACTTGGGTGGTGTATGGGTCTCTCTGTGGTCCCTCTAAAACAAATTCCCTTATGCTTACATTCTGGTGGGATCAAGGTGAAAGCCCTGGACCATTCTCTCTCATTTGGGGTATAACTAGCAGTGTTTGGTTTCTACAGATTGTGATCTGAGTGTAACAGTGTTAATTATCAGGGGTCATTATCGGGGGGTGGGAGTAGAGGGATTAGAACCAATACTGTGCTGAACGTTGCTTGTGACAGTTTGGTGGGGAGTGTGGGTGGGTTTTGGGGCATGGTTCGGGGTGGGGGATATAGGGATCTGTGGATTCTATCCTTGGGGGGGGTTAGGGAGGAGGGTGGGTGTAACTGCAGTAACCCTGGGGATATGTTTACAGGGGATATATATATATCCCGTGTGCTGAGTGTAATTGTTTTAATCCAACTATTTTTTCTAAATGGCTAATGAGATAGCATTTGCGACTTGGAATGTTAAGGGGATCAGAAAGCAACACAAGCAATATCAGGTTCTCAAACATTTAAGTTTATTCAGTTTACAGATAACCTTTTTGCAAGAAACCCATTTATTAGAAGTGGAAGATTTGCAATTAAGGAGGCAACAGGTGGGATCGATTTATAGTGCCCCAGGCACCACAAATAGTTGCGGGGTCATGCTCATGATTAACAGGAGTATTCCATTTGTTTCCACACAGGTTATCAATGATACCGAGGGAAGGTTTATCCTTGTTAAAGGTACCCTCTGGTCTGTCCCAATATTATTGGTCTGTATCTACGGCCCTAATCTGGACGATCCAGGATTCTATATGAGGCTTATATCTATCGTTCTCCCAATGCTTCCCATTAGAATTATTTTAGGGGGAGATTTCAATCAAGTTCTTGACCCTTATTTAGACAGATTGGGCAGTAGCCCGGGAGGGGCCACCCCCGGATAGAAGGCATTCAAGGATTTATTAGACCAATGCAGGCTTTGCGACACCTGGTGTGTTTTACACCTGGATTCTAGGGAGTTTACCTTTAGGTCTATGGCACATGGCTCGCAGTCCCACATTGACTATTTACTCATTTCTCAGTGCCTCCTGCCCGGGGTGAAGACCTCCTTGATTCAATCCAGCCCAATTTCCGATCACTCACTAGTAGTATGCAATTTGGTATTGCTTAATTTACCCAATAGGGAAACTAGATGGAAACTCAATAACCAGCTCCTCAAGGATGTTAAATATTGCAAACTTATAAGGGAACAAATAGAATCCTTTTTTTATTAAATCCTTTAGATAGTGCAAAGCCTGATATCTTGTGGGGGGCCTTTAAAGCCTTCATGAGAGGAATACTTATTAGCATGGTGGTTGGTAGGAAAAGAGCGCGGGAGAAGGAACTAAAATCCTTATTGACCCGGATCAGATCCCTGGAAGTTAACCTTCCAGCCAATCCTCTAGATGAGGATACACGAAAACTCCTGGAGTTAAAGGATAAATACTTGGAGCTACTTCGAGAGAAAACAGAACTAGCCATTATTCGTACCAGGGCTAGCTACACTGATCAAGGGGAAAAAGCGGGACGTTTACTGGCATTGCATATTAAATAACAGGAATCAATGAGATTTATCCCTTCCATCAGGTCAATGGCAGATGGATCTCTTAAGGTGTCTCCCACTGAGATAGCTCAAGAATTTGCTACTTATTACACAAATTTGTATAGCGACATGGAGC
This sequence comes from Neoceratodus forsteri, assembly GCA_016271365.2. Lineage (NCBI taxonomy): Eukaryota > Metazoa > Chordata > Ceratodontiformes > Ceratodontidae > Neoceratodus > Neoceratodus forsteri. The sequence continues at coordinate 496,203,577 of CM028129.1, read as the reverse complement.
ACCCCTCTTGTCCTGAAGACATAGAGGGTTATTTAAGGGACTCCCACTTGCCCCCTCTCGCTGGTCAGTGTAGAGACGCTCTGGTTGTCCCTATTTCCCAGGAGGAAATTGCTAAGGTTATTAGTGAACTGCCAGCTGACAAGGTCCCTGGTCCAGATGGATTTTCCTCTTTATTTTATAAGGTCTTTCGAGACCTCCTCTTACCAATACTTGGTCGCTTATTTCAGCAAATCCTATCTGGGGCGGAGAAAGATCCACACCACTATGAGGCCCTGATTGTCCTGCTTCCTAAACCTGACAAAGATCTCGAAATGGTTCAAAGTTACAGACCTATCTCACTTTTAAATCAGGATATTAAAATCCTCTCTAAAATTCTGGCTAAAAGGCTGGCAGTAGTTCTTCCTGGGTTAATAGGTACAAATCAGGTTGGATTTATGAAAGGGCACTCATCTTCTGAACACTTATGCATCTTGTTGCATGTCTTCTCGGCTACCAGGGATGCGGAGTTCCCTGCGGGCTTGGTTTCCCTGGATGCCGAGAAGGCATTTGACCGTGTGAACTGGAATTTCTTGTTCCGCACTCTGGAGGCCTTCCACTTCCCCTCTCTGTTTATCTCCTGGATCGCGGCCCTTTATAAAAATCCCACGGCAAGAATTTCTGCGAATGGGGCCTTTTCCCATCCTTTTGTTACTCCACTCAGCTACGAGGCAGGGGTGCCCCCTTTCCCCTCTATTATTTAACTTATATCTGGAAACTCTTATTCAAAATATTCTCAATAATGATTCCATACAAGGGGTGAGAATTGGGCGGCACGAAATTAAAGTCACTGCATATGCAGATGATTTGTTACTACATCTGTCCCACCCGGTATCCTCCGTTCCGGCTTTACTAAGGGAAGTAGCAAGGTTTAGTGGTCTGTCCAATTACATATTGAATGCCAGTAAGTCCCTATTTTTCCCTTTAAACCACAAAGTTTTCAAAAGTGATATCAGCCCTCTTGGTTTATGTTGGACCCCTAGGTCATTCAAATATCTGGGTATCAATCTTTCCCGTAACCCCCTAGTATGGTTTAAGGAGAATTTGGATTCCCTATTGCAGGGGATTATGCATGACCTTGAGAGGTGGTCTAAACTTCCTATTTCTCTATGGGTCCGGATCAACATAATTAAGATGAATATATTTCCTAGGATCTTCTACCCGTTGTCCCTTCTCAACACCTTTATTCCTTTACTCTGGTTTAAAAAGGCACTTGGTGTCTTCACTAGATTCATCTGGGCTGATAGGTATCCCCGTTTGGCTTATCATAAGCTGGCAGCCCCAAAACTGGAAGGGGGGTGCGAATTCCCCATCTGGCTATATATCACTGGGCTAGTCACCTTGTGAAATGCTCAAGATGGGTATCTCCCGGCCCAGATGAAGTGCAACCTACTTGGCTCAAAATAGAATTGGATGCAATCAAGGACAAAAATCTGGACCCTCTCGCATTATTTTTCCTCAGGTTATCCCAAGTAAGTGAGACTGTAGAATGTCCCACGATAAGGACCCTTTGTAGTACTCCCAGATGTGTTCCTTTATATATTCTCCATCTGACTCAATGGTTTATTGAATCTCATTACTTATTAATATGTTCTGATTCTGCTTTTAGGTTTCAATTGGGAGAGAGTGGTTCTTTTTGCTGATGGGGGGTATTGGTTATCAGTGGAAGAGATGGTTAGAAATTTTCATCCTGGTTCTTCTTCCTACTTTAAAGCCCTGCAACTGAAACACTTACTTGTAATTGTCTCTGTAGTATTCCCTTCCCAGAATATCTATTCTCTGATACTGAGGTATCCCTTTCCTTGCTCTCCTGGTGCAACTCTAAACTCATAAAAGTTCAAGTCCATTTGGGCCATCAAGATTTTGAGTAATTTTTTCCTCACTTTCAGTTGGATTGGCACTCTCTCTGGAAGTCATGACATAAATTCATTTCTCAAGACAGACTGCGCCTCATGCAATACCACGTATTGCACAACCTATATTATACTCCGGCCAAACTTCACAGGTGGGGCTACCTAGGCTCAAACAAGTGCAATAAATGCTCACAGGAAGAGGGCACACTTTTTCACATGCTTTGGTCTTGTCCAAAAATTTCTCCTTTATGGGTTTCAATCCAAACTTCCTTAGACTCCCTGTTGGGCCTCCAAGAATATTTTACTCCTGAGATTTGCGTGTTAGGGGACCTGTCTTCTATTAGAGTTAGGGTACCCAAATTTCATAGTTCCATGGTTGCCCTATCAGCTAAGAAAATAATTATTCGTCACTGGAAAGACAGGTCCTCCCCTTCTCTCCAGGAATGCGTAAGAGAAGTATTATCTAATCTGCGCACAGAAAAAGCAATAGCCAGTCTTCACAATAGTCTGGCAGCTTATACTAGAATTTGGGATCCCCTTCACTCACTAATCTCTCTAATTCCAAGCTAAACCTATACTAGGGTTATTATTCCTGCACAGTTTTTGGTTAGATGCCTGGCTTCCATGGGTATTGGGATGGGTTACTGCAGTAAGAGGAGGTTGGGGGGGCGGTGGGCAGCTTCTTTTTTACTATGTATCAATGAGTCTCTGTAATTTTCTCTGTATGCTGCCTTTTATGGTGGAAAATGTATTAATAAACTTTAAATTATAAAAAAAAAAAAATATATATATATATATAGGCCAGGATATTCAAAGCCGTTGCGCATGGCACAACTGAGTTGCACTGGCGCAAGTACGGAAATGTGCCAAGGAGCGATATTCAGTGGGAGCCAATGCACAGCGCAATTCCCATTGCACCAATGCGTAGCCCTAATGAATGTATGTGCAACAGCAGGGGCGTGCCCATGAATATGCGGCACAATCAGTAGTCAACTGCTGAACCATGGCACAAGCACGGAGCAAGTCCCAGATGTGCCGCGCAGACTTGAGCCTATAAATACAGGGCACAAGCACACAGATAACACTTGCGCCAGGGGTGAGGGAGAGATAGAGAGTAGAACAGGACAGTGGAGGGACAAAACCCATAACAGCAAGGGAGACAGAGCCTGAGAGGGACAGGGTGACCTGCACAGGCAGCCACAGGGGCATGGGACAGAGGTGGCAGTGGAGAGTGAGCCAGGGCAGAGCAAGTGAGAGGAAGAGGCAGTCAAGGTGCCACATGCTGCACCAGGGTGGCAGACAGCCCAGAGCAGCCAACTGCCCAGGGGGAGACAGGACAGCAAGGGCCATGGCCAGTGCACCCTTTCTAATGGAGGCCATAATGAGGGGTGTAAGGAGGCAGGAGGAACAGTGACGTGGCTGTGGAAGGGCTGTCGGTGGTATGCCTGAAACAGGTGGTACCGTGCCCACACCACCTTCGAGAACTGCAGTGATACAGAGATTGTGGGCCAATATCACCTGAACCAGGCTATTCTGAGGCAGCTCTGTGAGCTGTGCAGTGAGGAGATGCAGGCACCCACTAGACGGAGCTACATGATGTCAGTGGATATGAAGGTAACAGCTGTCATGTGTCTGCTCACCACGGGCACTTTCCAGAGACCAACATGGGACACAACAGGCATAACCCAGTTGGCCTCGTCCCACCTCCTCACACAATTCCTCAACGCCCTGCTGCCACATGCTTCAGAATATATTAATTTCCCCAGCACACAGGCAGAGTGTTCATCAACCATGCAGGACTTCCACAGGGTAGCACACATGCCTGGTGTGCTTGGGGCCATTGGCTGCACCCATGTGGGCATCCACATGCCACCTGGCACTGAGGGTGTGGCATAAGTAAACAGGAAGGGGTTCCCCAGTGTCAACTGTCAGGTGGTGTGCAGTGCCACGGGGTGCATCACCAATGTCTGTGCCACACACCCTGGGAGTGCACATGATGCATTCATCTGGCACAGCACTGTGCTGTGCCACAGATTTGAGCATGGAGATATCCCCATGGGCCACCTAGTGGGTAAGTATGAGATGGGCAAGGGGGCCAGACAGAGCATGGGAAGGGGGAAGACAGGGTGGGTGCACTGGCAAGGGCACCAGGGATGGGCAAGGGGCACCGCAACAGGGGACACAGGGCTAACCATGTCATTCTCCACAAAGGTGACAGTGGATATCCAATCAGGGCATGGCTGCTCACCCCCTACCAGCACCCGGTGTCCTCAGCAGAAGAACGGTACAATAAGGCACATGCCAGCATGCGGAACATCAATGAGTATGTATTTGGGATGCTGAAAGCACATTTCTGTTGCCTAGACAGATCTGGCAGTGCCCTACAGTACAGTTCCTCGAATGTCTATGGCCCATTCCTGGCCTGTTGCATACTGCACAACATGGCCATTGACCGTGGGATAGCTTTCAAGGCTGAGGAGGGGGACAGTAGTGGAGACGAAGAGGGCAATGGGCCAGAGGGAGGTGGAGGGACCCCCGGCTCCAGCGCATGGCATGCCAGCACAGGGACACCATCGCATGGGAGCACTATGGCGCAGGCAGGTAGGTTGCGCCACACCCACGTATGGGCCACACACACAGGTACAGCACACAGGCAGGGGTATGCATGGCAATGAGCATGCACACACAATGGCGTGGTGCAGGGGTGGGGGTGACAGTGCCACACAGCCACACACAGCAGCAAATAGCAGGAAATGGCAACACACACACACACACACACACACACACACACACGTGCCCAGGCACTGGCATGTAATGGGGATCAGATGCAGTGCACCGGTGCACAGGTGCAACCAGCACTGATCTGCTCTCATCACGCCCACGCCACATGGGCCAGTGGCTGGGCAGGCATGGACACAGGCAGCATGCGGCACGGCACACAGGTGCCACACCTGTGGTATGCACACACACACACACACACACACACACCGCCCATGCACACACAGGGCAGTGGCAGCAGACTGCAGCCAGAGCCACACACACCTCAGGTCCGCCGCACGGAACCATGGCCACTGCAGCCACGGGGGCAGCCACGCTGGGGCCAATCAGCAGCCACAGGTTGCACATTGGCTACAAGGGGTGTCTGCAACAGCCCCCCAGGGTTTGAACTGGGGGACCACGACCGGGTCCATGCAGGGGTGTGTAGGCAACCAAACAGGCCTACCCCAGGCATGGCTGGGATGCCTACAGTAGAGCCCGACATCGACAGGGAGGGTGTCCCTTGATGCCAGGTCCGTGGCATAGACAGTGCACTATGCGGTGTGTGAGGTGGCCAGCCATGCCCAGTGGCAGCCAGCAGTGCAAGGCCATCCGTGATCTCATTGGCAATGCAAACTTGGGATGCCGTCGTGTCCACCTGCAAGCTCTGAATAGCCTCCAGGAGCTGCGCAGTACCTCTCTTGTGCTTCTCAGCCCTCTGTCACACCTCCATGTGCAGTGCACACACACCAGCTACCAGCAGCACCTGTTGCTCCATGGAGGCCAGCAGCAATCGGGTGTGCTCTGACAATGGGTCAGCACCCAGGGTAACCTGGGTGGGGCGCCGACCCACTGGTGGTGTATGACCATGCTGCGCAGCCCCCCGCTCAGGTGGATGCTGCACAGTGGGGTCCCTGTCTGGCACCCCAGTGGTAGACACCGCATCTGGCTGCCCTCTGTCACCTGCTGCCTGCTGCTGCTGCCCAGCGGCTGTGCAGCCGCACCACCACGTGGCACTGCCATGGCGATGCACATGGCAGCACCTGCAGTGGTGGCAGGCTACTGTCCCACCACTGGCAGACCACTGGGCGCACTGCCCGAGGTGGTACTTGGTATGAGCGTCTCCTCCACGTTACCACCCATGCTGCCCAGGCTAATGGTCATGTCGTCATCGGTGTTGGACCCCGCCCCGATCTGTGTCTATATGCGGAGGATGCCATGGCTGGCATCCTGCCAGAACACAGCCAGGGCATCTTCCGACCCCATGCCCAGGACATCCAACTGGACAATGGTGCTGTGCTGCAGCCAATCATGCCTCCGGATGCCTGTGGAGATGGATGGCCAGTCCTCTGGGGCTGGGCCCACCTCCACGGCTGCTGCTGGCACCCCTTCCATTGCATTCAGGTGTGCTGGTGCTGAAAAAGAAAACAGAAGTGTCAGTGATGCATGTCCCCTGGCCAACCCCATCCAATTGCTTGCTGTGTGTGCCCATCATACATACCATGCAGTGATCGGCTACCACCAGTCTGGAACCCACCACCCAGCACACCCTCAACAGTGCTGCGGTGCATGGTGGCCACCACCGGCTCCTCCTGCGCCGTGAGCTGTGACACATCAGCAGGCCCCCCCATCCAGTGGCTGTCCGGGCTGCACAAATGGCTGCCACCTTCTCCTTGATGAACCATTTATCAGTGCCTACCTTCTTCTGGCACTCCTGCACCGACCACTGGTGGCTGCCCTGCTGGTTCACACTCGCCACCACCTCCTCCCAGGCTGCAGCTCTGGCCTGTGGTGTGCCTGTGGCACCACTCAGCAGTGGCTCCCTGTCCAGATAGGCCTCAAGCTGGGCATCTACTTCTGCCTTGGTAAAGTTGGGTTGTGCTACCTGTGGACAAGGACATGTGTGTCAGTGTCAGCAGCAGCCTACACCATCCCCCCCTGCTGTGCTGGCTGGGTTCAGCAGCATGCGCAACTTACTTCAGAAGATTGCAATACCGGTCCATGGCCTGTGCTGATCCACAGCACTTTAATAGTGCAACACATGCAAATGAGCATCGGCGCATCGGTAATGACATGCTAATTTCCACAGTGTGCCACTCATTGGCTGATGAGCTCATTAGCATATAGCGGCTGAATATCTCAGAACTGCTTCGTGTGCAATGGGATTGCTCAGGAGCAATTTGTGGTGCAATGCGCACGCATGCGCACTGCGTGGAATGGCAGTGCGCATGCCCAGGGCAGTGTGTTGCCACCTATTGTACACTGCGCGCACAGTGCGTAATAGGGCCCGTGGCGCACAGTGCACCATGGTTGCTATTGCGCACATGAGCACCGTGCGGTGACTGTTCCCTGACCCCTGCTGTGACCTCTGCCCCGGGTGACCCACGTATCTATGACCATGTCAGGCCACGCCCATGTCGTGCATCTCCGTGACTGTGCGATAGCCTATCACTGCGCATTTCCTCTCGGCCCATGCATCTGACGCATACACTATCAACATGCACTTCATGCCACCATTTTGCTCCGTGGTTCTTGCAGAACGGTGATGGCACAGCAACAGCGATGTGGTGCACAGGCGGCCAACTGAGCGCAAGTTGAGCTAGTCAACCTAGTGGCCTGCATCCTGCCACACACACCACAGCTCTTTCGGCAGGCACCACTGCAGCAGCCCCGGGTGGCTGTGTAGCAGGTGATTGCTGCTACACTGTCACAGCTCACAGGGGTGGCCAGGAGTGGTGAGCAGTGAATTCACCTATACGGTGACCTGCAGTGGAGGGACCCTGAGCACTTCTGGTGCATGGAGGCACATGCACAGCATGGGGCTGTGCCAGAGCCAGGTGGGTAGGCCCAACATGCATGTGTGCCCTGGTGCTCTACTGAGGTGTTGGCTAGGCTGCCTGGTGTGTCCTGCAAGGTGGAGTATTACCATCATGCACAGTGTGCTGTGGCTTCATCCTCTGCCACTTGCATTGTGCTGCTACCCTGTGGGCTGTGTCGGACAAGGTCTCACCCTGTGCACAGGGATGGGGTGGCAGGCAGCTGCTATGCTTGGTTACTGATGTGTATCTGTTTCTGTTCCATTCCCAGGACTTGAGGACAGGCGTCGGGTGGCGCTGACAGGTCACCAGGCTGTGGCAGCCCAGGGAGGAAGAGGAGGAGCGTCACCAGTACCTGTGGGGCCACAGAAGGTACGTTGGCACTGACATTGTTCTGCACACCATCAGTTGGGGTGGCAAAGGCATGGGTGTAGGCGTGGCAGCCTGTGCCGTGTGCCGTGGCAGCTGTCTGTGTGGCACTGTGGGGGGTGCCCGCCACTGTGATGCATCCATTGATCATGTGTGCCTGCTGCTGGTGGGGTGGGGTGGGTGTGCGCACAGCCGCCACTGATGTTGCTGTGGTGCAGGCAGGGCACTATGCCATTTGACTGCCATGTTGCAGTCGGATGGCCACTGTGCAGCACGGACCACCACTGTGCACTGATGTGGTGCACCGCCTTGCCAGCAGGCATTGGCCCACAACCCTGTGGGTGGCCTGTATGTGCCCTCCGGGGGAGGGGTGTTCCCTCTGCTCGGTCAGCGCTGTGGTTGGGCTGTGTTCCTTGGGACTTTGCACTGATCACCTGTTCTGTCCTTTGTCCTAGGTGTCCACAGACGTCAATGGCTGCCGCTTTATTGCAGGCTCCTGTGGCAGCTCATACTTGTGACCTCGACTACAATGGAGGCTGTCTTCCAGGTCCGGAGGCAGCTCCTTGGGCTCTGGAGGCAACTGCAGCAGCAGGGGGTGGCTGGACGTGGGCACCGCTAGCCCTGTATTTTGTTCCTCTGTATCCACAGCCAACACCTCCCACTCCAGTCCCCCATCCCATTGTACAGTCCCTGTTCTCTGTTCCCTTCCCTCACTATCCTACCCTTTCCTACCCCCTTGTTTCTGTATATAGTTATTGCTATTACACTTCTAGTTTGCCTTACCTGCCTGTGTCTGTGTCTGCTTTGCAGCTGGCATGTGGAGCCATGCTGCAGTGGTGTGGTGTGTGTCTGTGTGGTGTGCCTGTGTCGGTGTGCAGGTCATGCATTGTGGTGTCCTGTCCCTTGGTCAGTGGTTGTGCCTTGGGGTGGCCATGGGGCTGCTGTCCAGGATGTGTGGCATGTGTGTGCTTGACAGCATGGTCCTGGGTGTGGCTTGCTGGGGTCTGGGTGGGAGGGGGCACAGCATCACGGGGACTCATTTGGTGGCCCTCCATTGGCCATTGGTGCCACCTGTTGCCTGCTTTGTGTGCCACAGGTGTGTTCCAGGGTGGGGGTGTCTGGGTGCCTGTGTGTACCTTGCTGGTGGTGGCCACCTGTAGCCTGCCATTGTGCATCCCTAGCACTGTCCCCGGGGTGTCATCTTCTGCCATGGCCCACACCTTTACTCTGCTGCTGTGCTCCCACCATTGCCTAGGGCTAGTCATTGTGAGCCATGGTGCATGTCCGGTTGCGCTGTGGCACATCTCTGGTTGTGCTATGGGGCTGTTCTGGTTGCACCTTGGTGCATGACTGGTTGCGGCTCAGCGCAAGTCTGGTTGTGCCATGGGCAGCACAAGGACTGGGAGAACACATCACTGCTCTGAGCCTGGGAAGGTATGGTGCAGTGTTCTATCACATGGGGGGACACACTGTGATAGACTGGAGAGCTTCATCTTACAATGGGTTCACATGCATGTCATGGCCTGATGGTGTTATGTAGTGTCAGGAGAAGCAGGTTGGCATGAAAAATGAGTTTTGCAATGTCTCCTCTATTCTGTTTATTCCATTTCCAAAGGGACCTGTATGAATGAGGATACAATTTCATGGACATTTAAAAAATATATATATATACAGTATATATTTATATATATTATATACAGGTATATACATATACATACAGTATCTCTCTCTCTCTCTCTCTCTATATATATATATATATATATATATATATGTATCTACACACATACACACACACACATTTGTATGTATGTTACAGATTGCATATAAATATATAAGTGATACACAGTGGGGGCCGCGTGATTGGTATAGACAACATACATATAGAAATACCTTATTTATCACATAAGGTCCCCTCTGCATATTTCATTATGCAATAGGCTTGGACCTTAAGAGATAGATTTTTTTTTGCTTTTTTAGTCATGAAATTATTTCTACAGGTCTGTTATTTTTATGTTCGCTTGCGCGCATGCGCAAGGAACGTCTTGGGAGAATAGGATGCTTTGGAGGTGTGACTGTCCTGTGCAATCCACTGCTCCGTTGAGCAGGCGTGGCGGTCCTGCACCAATGGATGCGGGTGCTGTGTATGACAGCAGTGGTCTTCACTTCAAAGAATACCACTGCTGCGATCAGTGCTGGCAGCGCCTCTGTATGAGCTGCTGAAACTGTTATAGCTGACGGGGGTGCCCAATCCCCCGTCGGCTTCAAGTCTGCACGCCCCCCCCAAAGCTTTGGTGCCACGCTGGGAGCCCACCCCAGCGTGGCAAATCTTGTTTTGGCTGATGGGGGTGCCCAATCCCCCGTCGGCTCCACGTCCCCCCAAACAGCTTTCCCTGCTGCCACGCTGGGAGCCCACCCCAGCGTGGCAAACGTCACGCGTCATCTGAATAATAAAAAAGAAAACCTGTAAATAAGAAAATGTTCCATCGCTGTCTCCCCACCCCTCCCACAACCTGCACCCACCCACTGCGCACCCTGCCTCCTCCACCCCCCCCTCACCCCATACTTACCTCCGGAGCTCAGTGCGACGATCTTCGGTGGACTGGGAACACGTCTGCACTCTTCAAAGCCGACCCCGAACTGAGGAAATGCCGGTAAGCTGTATAATGGGATAGATAGGGTTTTCAACTTTATTGCATATCTCAGGCATTTTTTGGAATTTTTGCACCAAATTTTCAACATGGGGTTTTTGGGACCCCTTCTCATGAATGCTGTCACTGCCATGGCGTTATTCAGGCCCGAAGGGTGATTTCGCAGTCACTGTGTGAAATCACCTTTCAGAATGATTAACGAAATGACACTGCCAGTGTTCATAAGGTGGGCTCTCAAAAGCCTATTTTAAATTGGTTGGCAATCCTAGAAGTGACACTATAATGCGTTGCGCAGTTCCTACTTGCATTTCAGTAAGTTCACGAATTTTCAATATTTTCACTCCAGATTTTCAACATTGCCATTTTACCACACCTCCTTATGAGCAGTACAGCTGTCATTTTTCACATCCTGCCCAAAATGTGTTTCCACCCATGTAGTGCACAATGGCGCAGTCGGTGTGCGAAATCAATGTATGGGACACATTAAGAAAATCACAGTGACACTGTTCATTAGCAGAGGTCTTAAAATGGCTATGTTGAAAATTTGTTGAAAAAATTCCTAAAAATTACTGTTTTACGAGCATGCGTTGCGCAGTTCCTACGCACGCTCGTAAGTTCGCGAATTTTCAATATTTGCACTCCAATGACTTCCAAATACCTACACAGCACATAGAAGCAAGCAACATTCGGCATTGACAAATGCTTGTTTTTACTTATATTTTTAATACTCCTCTCTGGTGCAGCCAATATCCTCCACGTCTTGCCTCCCCCAAACACCTAATGCACTTACCCCTCTGCCTTTCAACTCTGAGCTTTCCTGTGGCAGAGTACGGCCAAGCCTGAAAAGCACCTGTAGAAGAGGGGGTTTGGGGGTGGGAGGGAGAGTGGGGGAGATATATATATGTATATTCAGGGATGTCCAAGACTTTGCCTTAACATGTTTCTGTCCCTCTTACAATTTGTTTCTGTGACTGAACAGTGGGTAACAGAGTTACAGACTTGCTCTTCTGCAGACAAAGTATTTTACACCAATACTGTTATGCTGCCTGCTTCAGGCAATAGAACCACTTGTGAAACTGTCTCCCTCATTTTACTTGTCACTGATTTTTTTAAGCCATGTCCAAGTGCCAAATACCACTGCAAATACCTGCAAGCGAACATTCGGCATTGACAAATGCTTGTTTGAACTAGTGTTACTGTGCTTTCCCCCATCCTGATTGCTACAACCACTGCCACGGATGTGAAGTCAGGATGACAAGCTGACACTGTGATGTAGTAGTTCATTAGTGCCACAGAACTTCTACAGAAATTACAACCCCCGCCACAGAACTTCTGCGGCAAATGGTAATACTGCTGCAGAACTTGGTCCCAATGTGGCGCAGAAAAGTAGGGGCCTTGCCCATGGTAGATGACACAGACAGATGTGTAAGTGTGCCTGCCTTTCCACTGTAGACCAGTCATTAGTATCAGAACCCTGAATGACCTCTGCTATGTGTACTAATTGGGAGGCCTCATGGTAAACTAGGCAGGCTCATATCTCCTTTCTGTTTTTGCGTTGTTAAAATTTCCCAGCGTACCCTCGGTCTTCTGCCACCCCAGATAAATCTGGTCAACATATGCTTGAGTTCCTTCCAGTCTCCCTTGGATGGGGGAGGGGGGAGTAGAATATAGAAATAAAAATCTGGGTAAGACATTCATCTTAACTGTTTCTATTCTGCCTGAAAGTGTCAAAGGTAATTGATTCCATCGGTTAAGGTCAGAGTATATCATTTGTTTAGGGGGTATATAATTCACGTGATAAAGCTGACTAAGTCGAACATTGAATTTCGAGGCCAAGATACATAACTTTGCCCTGCACTCATCTGGAAAGAACTGTATCTCTGAATTGCTGTGAGAAAGCATCGCTACTATACTTGTTTTCTCTACATTAATTTTAAAGCCCAACACCTCACCAAATTGTTGCAAAATATCTCTTACAATAGGAATGGTGTTCTGTGGGTCACGTACAAAGATTATTAGGGTGCCATCTGCAGAGTGTGAAATACAGTTATCTACCACTTCCACCATGATCCCCCTAAATTGTTCCGCTTGTCTAATGATAGCTCCAAGTGGTTTCATACTCAGTGCAAGAGGAATGGGGACAACTGGCAACCCTGCCTCATGCCTTTTTCAATAACAAATGTATCAGAAATAGTACCTGCAACCTTTACCCTAGTAATGGGCCGCACATAGACCATTTTGGCCCCAAACATGAAGCCCCCCCCCAAATCCCACTGCCTGAATAACTGTTTGCAAATAGGTCCAGATCAGGTGACAAAACACCTTTTCAGTGTCCAAAAATATGGCTAACTGAGGGAAGCTGCTATTTTGGTGATGGGCCAGTATATTTAGAAGACGACTAATATTGTTGTGAAGATGTCAATTAGGAATGAACCTTTTCTGTTCTGGATGAATAATAGAGCTAATGCAAGCTTGGAGTCTGCTTGAAAAGATTTTGGTGAAAAGTTCCATGTACTGGTTCAACAATGAGACTGGTCTAAAAGCTGCACAGGTTCTCCTTATGTCTAAATTTTTTGCCCTGTCTGCACGAGTATCACATAAACATATTGATCACTGTAACACATACTGGATGAGTAATTTAGTCTTTCATGCATAGATGTTAAGTGTTTATTTTTTAGAGCTGTTTAAACTGGGACTGAATTCAAAGTTCACTGTTAGGTACGGGCGGTGCAGCCGCAATAAGACACAAGCTTTACACTGACTGATCGTATTTTGAAGCCACTAATTTTGTCATACACCAATAGTTTTTTAATAGTTTTTTAATAGTCACATGATTGTTTGCTTACACAGTTTTTACATTCGCTTGCGCTCATGCGCAAGGAACGTTTTGGGGGAGTAGCACACTTTGGAGGTGTGCCTCTCCCATCCAATGCACTGCTCCCTTGAGCAGGCGTGGCGGTCCTGCACCAATGGGTGCAGGAGCTCTATATAACATGACATTCCCTCTGCTTCAAAGGCACCGCTGCCAATAAGCACCACCGTCACGACGCCCCTCTCTTGCGGCCACGCGCCTCCCCCTGTCATGCACCCTCAAAGCGGTGCCACGCTGGGAGCCTCCACCCCAGCGTGGGCAAAAGTTGTTTGCCGGCGGGGTGCCCAATCCCGCTGGCTCCACGGCCCCAAGTTATCCTGCTGCCACGCTGGGAGCTCACCCAGCGTGGCAAATGTTCCTTTGTTTTGTGCTCCTCAGCCCCCACGTGAGTTTGCCGATGGGGTGCCCATCCCCGCCGCCTTTCGCCCCAGTCATCTTCTGCCACGCTGAGCGCCCACCCAGCATGGCAAACATCCCACGTTGTCCTGTTTTTGTTTTAAAACCTGTAAAATAAAATGGTCCCAGCGCATGTCTCCCAGCCCCCTCCCACAACCCTTACCCACCCTGCGCAAGCCTCACCACCCCTCACCCCATACTTACCTCCGGACTCCGGCGGCGATCTTGGTGGAGCAGGAACACCTCTGCACTCTTCAAAGGCGACCGCAAACTGAGGAAATGCCGGTAAGCTGTATAATGGGCTAGATGGGGGGGTCAACTTTATTGCATATCTCAGTCATTTTTTGGAATTTTTGCACCAAATTTTCAACATGGGGTTTTTGGGACCACTTCTCATGAATGATGTCACTGTCGTGGCGTTATTCAGGCCCGAAGGGTGATTTTACAGGCACTGCGCAGTCATTGCGTGAAATCACCCTCTGGGCTCGAATAACACCATGACAGTGAATCATTCATGAGAAGGGGTCCCAAAAACCCCATGTTGAAAATTTGGTGGAAAAATTCCTAAAAATGACAGTTTTTATTTAGCATGCTATCGAGTTCCTATGCATCAGAAGTTCACAATTTTCAATATTACCCAGATTTTCAACATTGCCATTTTATCATACCTTCTTATAAGTTGTACAGCTGTCATTTTCACATCTCACCCAAAATGCTTTCAGCCATGTAGCACACAATGGCACAGTCGGTGGCGTAAATCAATGTATGGAACACATTAAGAAAATCACAGTGACACTGTTCATGAGCAGAGGTTTTAAATGGCTATGTTGAAAATTTGGTGAAAAATTCCTAAAATGACTTTTCTGAGCATCGTTGAGCAGTTCCCTCACTGCAGCTCTTAAGTTTCGCAATTTTCAATATTTCCTCCAGATTTCAACATTGCCATTTACCACACCTCCTTATGAGCACTGCAGCTGTCATTTTTCACATCTTTCCCAAAATGTGTTTCGCCCATATAGCGCACAATGGCACAGTCGGTGTGCGAACTCAGTGTATGGGACACATTAAGAAAATCACAGTGTCACTGTTCATGAGCAGAGATCTTAAAATGGCTGTGTTGAAAATTGGCTAAAAAATTCCTACAAATAACTGTTTTATGAGCATGTGTTGTGCAGTTCCTACGCACGCTCGTAAGTTTGCAAATTTCCAATATTTTCACTCCAGATTTTCAACATTGCCATTTTACCACACCTCCTTATGAGCAGTACAGCTGTCATTTTTCACATCCTGCCAAAACGTCTTGCGCAGTCGGTGTGTGAAATCAATGTATGGGACACAGTAAGAAAATCACAGCGACACTGTTCATTAGCAGAGGTTTTAAAATGGCAATGTTGAAAATTTGGTGAAAAAATTCCTAAAAATGACTGTTTTACGAGCGTGCGTTGCACAGTTCCTACGCACGCTCATAGGTTTGTGAATTTTCAATATTTCCACTCCAGATTTTCAACATTGGCATTTTACCACACCTCCTTATGAGCAGTACAGCTGTCATTTTTCACATCCTGCCCAAAACGTGTTTCTGCCCATGTAGCGCACAATGGCAGTCGGTGTGCGAAATCAATGTATGAGACACATTAAGAAAATCACAGTGACACTGATCATGAGCAGAGGTCTTAAAATGGCTGTGTTGAAAATTTGGTGAATAAATTCCTAAAATGACTGTTTTACAGTGTGTTGCTGCGTTCCTACGCATGCTTCGTAAGTTTCTAATTTTCAATATTTTCACTCCAGATTTTCAACATTGCCATTTTACCACACCTCCTTATGAGCAGTACAGCTGTCATTTTTCACATCTTGCCCAAAACGTGTTTCCGCCCATGTAGTGCATAATGGCTTAGTCGGTGTGCAAAATCAATGTATGGGACACAGTAAGACAATCACAGTGACACTGTTCATTAGCAGAGGTTTTAAAATGCCAATGTTGACAATTTGGTGAAAAAAATTCCTAACAATGACTGTTTTATGAGCGTGCATTGCACAGTTCCCACGCACGCTCCTAGGTTTGCGAATTTTCAATATTTCCACTCCAGATTTTCAACATTGCCATTTTACCACACTTCCTTATGAGCAGTACAGCTGTCATTTTTCACATCCTGCCCAAAACGTGTTTCCATCTATGTAGTGCACAATGGGGGTAACAAAAAGGTCATGCTGACAATTTATAGTGCAAATACCAGCAATTGCACAGGGCATTAGGGTAAAGCACCATACGTGCCAAACACCACTGCAAATACCTGCAAGCGAACGTTCGGCATTGACAAATGCTTGTTAACAGTGGGATATCCTAAAAAAGAATTAACTCACACAAGTCAACATGCCTGAACTCAGAGAATTTTCAAAAAAAAGAATATCACATATTTCTTTTTAAATTTATCTAAACATCAATGATTCAGCTGCAGCGCCAACCCTAAGAAAGACTGATTGTCGTGTACATCACTACATAACTGATCCATGCACTAGACCAGCAGAAGGTTGAGCATAAAAAATTAAAAAAACATTGTTTTTGGAATAAATACATTTATTTAATTCAGTTTAAGGGTGTTTTAGTGATTGGTCTGCAACTGTGCAGATTACGTTGCATTCAGTACAGTACATGCATATGCGCTCTTCTAACATGCGTTGTTTTGCACTAATGCTGTTGTGGCACACTCGGTTATGGTAGCACTGTATTGATTTGCACTATTGTGGTTGTGCGATTTTCACCAGATACCCAGTTGTTAGCAGGTTTCAGGATGACAGTAACTAAAGCTTCCTGCCATGATGGTGGTTTGATACCTTCTGACATTTAGGCAGTGTAAAATTCTGCCAGGAAGCCATCCATGCCTGGAGCTTTCCCTCCTGGCATTGACTGAATCGCTGCTAGTAGTGCAGACTTATGGAAGGGTCTATCTAGGGAGTCTCTCTGCTCCTGTTTGAGGTGTGGGAGATTCAGTGGTGAGAGGAAGACTGCCGTATCAGTGGAAGGGGCCTGCATTTCTGCACAGCATATTTCCTTTTCTAGAATTGATCTCTGCATTATCCTTACATAGGCTGCCCCCTTGTATGTGGATGGTTAGGATTTTGGATCTCTCTTGCTCCGGTAGCCCGCCTGGTCATGCACCGGCTTCCCAGAAAGTTTGTCGCATCCTGAACAGGACATACTCTAATTTTGATGCAAGTGCTTATTAATCTTGTATCTGGTACCCATAACATCTGGGAGCAGGTTTGCAGGGGCACGGGGTCTGCCCAGTATGTGTACTCCAGTGTTTTAAGTTTTACTGGTAAGGTTTCAACCTCTGAGACTTGAGTCTTTTTTACATAAGAGGTGTGGCTGATGGAGTGCCCTCTAATAAAGGCTTTCAGGGCATCCCATCGGGTGGCTTCCAAGTTGTCCCCTGACTTATTCATTTCTAAGAAGCCCTGTATATCTGCAGCTAGCTGCTTCCTGAAGGCAACATCTTTCAGTAGAGAGACACTGAACCTCCATTGTCCTTTCTCTTTGGATTGGACCCTTGGTGGAACCCAGGTGAAAGTCACATGGACATGGTCAGAGATCAATATTTGTTCATATCCCTAACTATTTAGAGTGTTTCCATTTATGTCGGCCCACTGGTGCAGTGGTAGAGCTGCCGCTTGAGATGCTGAAAGCCTAGGTTTGTGAACAAGCCCATAGCATCAGAAGGCCAGCCAGGGGGAGGTTGGATGAGTGTCTCCAGGGACAACTCTCCACCTTTCGGGGGAGGGTTAGTGGCAGGTGGCACTTGGGTGATACCTAGTGGAAACCGAGTGTACACCTAGCTGGGACCATGTAATGGGAGGAAGGCAGTGGTGGATGCCTGCAGGGCATGTGTGTGCACTGAAACCATTGCACATCCTCATCTTGGGGGACTGACACAAGGAAAACCCTGTGCAGCAGCGCAGTGACAGCCCCGAACCCCACACCGAATGATGCCGCAGTCATCCCCAGGACCGAAACATGGTGGATCTCGGTCTCCTCTTCAGGAGGCCCTGCTGCAGGGGGTAAACTGCAGGTCTTAGTCCCAGGGCGGCTGTTGTGGGATGCCAGTGATGGGTGTGGAGGCACTGAGTTGTCCTCCTTGTGTCACTTCTGCGAGTTGTTGTGCAAGGGAATGGAAGAAGTCTGGGCTCCAAGACTTTGGTGCATAAATACTGCAATATCACCATCACCCTGTCACCTTCATGCACAACAATCTACCTGCTGGATCCTTTATGACTTCTTCCCTCACAAATCCAGGCCCTTACATATTAAGGTGGTGACCACCTGCTTTTGGAATTGTATGGTTTTCCATATACAGTACATGTGCTAACCAGCTTGTTTTAAGTTTCTCCAGCTCTTTTTGCAGGAGATGAGTT
Organism: Neoceratodus forsteri; assembly: GCA_016271365.2. Taxonomy (NCBI): domain Eukaryota; kingdom Metazoa; phylum Chordata; order Ceratodontiformes; family Ceratodontidae; genus Neoceratodus; species Neoceratodus forsteri. Next base: position 496,185,417 of record CM028129.1, on the reverse strand, counting down.
TCCTGAAAATAGGGTATATTGGCTTCAAGCTTATTCATGTGATTTTGAATTTTCTATTGCATTAATGGGGAGTGAATTCCCTTAACATTCCAAGAAAGACATTTTATTAGGCAGTAGCCATGAGTGAGTTCAGGTATGGGACTGTGCATATTGCGTTGGAAGAGAAGTAGACCTACTGTGTCCCTGTGTGATGCATTCTGCCAGCATGTGCTAGATGCCACCGAGGTATGTGTTTCCCATTGTGTCCCGTAGTCGCGACATGTCAAATGCCCTTCAAGTGGTGTGCCTACCCCATACAGCATCATGCCTACAGCTGTAGTAGGTTTGAACCTTAATAGAAACATACAGATGATCAAATCTCATAGCAATCTTTTAACTTAAATACAAGATATCCTATGTACATTAAAATGTTCCAACTGGTGAGAGCTATTGTTAGGCAGAGGAGCTACCCCGTACCCCCTGCTTTCTCCAGTTCATGTTGCTGTGTGCCATCCTGTAGGTTCATAGATCTCAAACCCTTGGAGTAGATCGGCTTGGAGAGATGATGCAGTAGTGTCTTAGTGGCTCTGGTGGAGCAGATTTGTGTATGAAGGGCTCCCATAAAGCTTCGAGCTTGACTGTTTGGTGGGGGGGGTGAGAGGAGGACTAGTAAGTATTGCTAGATCTGGTTGGTCATTATATACGTAATCAGCAGCATCATCTGGTGCCTGGTGATAGCTAGCCTGGCAGATACATGGCAGAAAAGGTATCCATCAGCTTCTTACACTAGAAATCCTTTAGCATCAGTAACTTTTTTGCACTTAGCTGCCTAGGTGCAACTGCCTCGGAGGTGTGCCTTTAAGAGATATTTAAATAAGATTAGGTTCAAGCCAATTAAAAGACAGGAGGGGGTGTGAGCTAAGTGAGAGCTGCTGAAGGCTTCAGAATTTTTTCTCCACTGGACTGAGCAATATTGCCTCTGAGGTGTCTCCCAACTTTCCTTGTTGACAGTCTCCTAGTGCTTATCTGCGTAAAGTTTTCCTCATAAATTATTTCCTTTAGTGTGCCGAGTGAAAGTTTTACTTTTTCATTAGTGCCACGCAAATTTTTTATTTTTAGCTCGACCGCGTTATTTTGACTTTATTTTTATCGCGATCATTTAGTTTAAAGTCTGATTTTATCGTGGGTGCTCATTTTCGACGGTCTCCTTCATTTTTGGGCAAATTCTTGTGGGAACCATCGAATTAGGGACAGTTGCCTTATTTTTTTTACCTCAGACCTTGCGGGAGTTTACCGCAAGGCACCTGCAGTGGATTTCAAATTTACAGTGCCTGTGGGTTTTCTCTTTAGATTGGCAATTACGAGGAAACCTTTTTTGTTATGTTACTAGACCTTGGTATCATCTGTGACAGGATTGTCCGTAAGGGTCCAGCAGCCAGCTGTGCGCAGTTGAGTATTACTGGGTTTCTATTAAGATTGGCACCGGTATAAATCCCAGTTCTACAACCAAAACAACAACAAAAAAGGCACTAGTGATAGACAGAGTTTATTAACTGGGGCAGGACTGGCAGGTAGCATTTTTTTACAGAAACCTGCACTAAGTTCATAGGTCCAGGACTGGTTTGCTTTGTTTAAACTGGCAAACATAGCAGACAAACCTTTGCTTATTATGGCTGAGGATAAATCAAAGGCTTCCGACGAAGGGCCATTCAAATGTACTAATACCAAAGATGAAGTTCTTCACAAATTGAAAAATAAGAAAAGTGACAAAAAAAGGAAGCTTGATCAAGCCTCTGATGAAGTAGCTAAAAAGAAACTCTGTCAAGACATATGCTCCCGTTGCTTCTGGGAAAGCCAATAGCAAGACAACAGGCAGCTTAAAGCATACAGAAAAAAACAAAACACAAACTGCGCAGGTTCTTCCATCAGTGCAAGATATGGAAAAAGTATGGCAACTGTTTCAGACCCTTCAAAAGATGGGTCCTCAATTTACTGGGGCTGGCAAGTACTCTTTCACAGTTCTCTCTTCTGTAGACTGCGAGGGTGATGCAGATGATGATCAATTTTACAATGCCCCTGACATGGATTTTGAGGGCCTTGAGCCCCAGGAGTCCCTGGTCCCTCATCTTGGGGATCCCCCAGGTGACCACAAGAATCCTTCCTCTAGGTTTACATTTATACAAAATACGCTGGACACCCTGGACCTCCCTATGCAGGAGCCCAACCAGGATGTCAATGAAGATGAAGACTGTAGAGAGATGAAGGGTCCTTCATCCTCAAAGACCCTGGTCATCCCTGTCTATAATGCATTTAGAAAAAATACCATGAAGGTGCTTCAACACCCCACTTCAGTATCGGGGTTGATAAGTGGCTTGAGAGAAAATATAAATTGTCTAAAAATGGTACCGAGTTCCTGTCTGCATAGCCTAGCCATAAGAGTATAGTGCAGCAGGCAGCTTGTGAGAAAGCTGGAGTCTCCTTGTCCCCCTCTCCACCACTGACAAGGATTCCATGAAAATTGACTTTATAGCAAAGAAAATGTATGCCACAGCTTCCCTGCTTCTCAGACGTTCTTCTTACATGGCATTCACAGCCAAATAGCAGAAAGCCCTTTAGAAATCTATTCGGGCTATCGCCCTCAACGGATCAGATTCTATGGTGCAGGAGCTGGTGGATACATCAAAAACTGCTCTGAAAGCTATTATGTACCAATTCCACATGGCAGATGACAACAATGATGCAGCCTCTAGAACGATGGCCCATGCCATCTCTCAGAGGCTTTGCCTGGCTTAGAACAACCAGTCTGACCACAGACACTCAGAGCAAAGCCATGGATTTTCCCTGTGTTCAAAATATGTTGTTTGATTACAGAACCATTGACTATATGAAAAAAGTTGATGAGTACAAGGCTTCTTGGCAGAGCCACTCATCCAAGCCTAAGCCTGACACCCCTCAGAGATCCCGTCCCAGGGGTGGTAGGGGCAGAAGTTTTGTTCCCAGGCCTTACAATCCCTATCCTCAAACTGACTTCGGCCAGTACAGGGGATCTTTCAGAGGCAGGGGCAGAAGGCAATAAAGAAGAGCCACCTCTACCCAGCCATCTGCCTCTCATTTTAAGTCCTGATGTGAGTGTCCAGGTCACCTCTCTGCTTCCGGTTGGAGACAGACTCCCACTATCTTCAGCACTGGTACCTCATCATGTTGGACAAGTGGGTGCTGGAGATAGTGGAGGAGGGTCTGTCATTACAGGTCAAGCAGCTGCCAGACCGCAAGAGTACCCAGGTGTCAAGACCTCTGTCCCCAACATAGATACTGCTGTTGGAAATGGAGGTACAAAACCTTCTGGCTTTACGAGCAGTGGAGAGGGTCCCCACCCACGAGAAGGGCAAGGGCCTCTACTCCCGGTGTTTTCTGACATAAAAGAAAACTGGGGAGTGGTGACCTATCTTAGATCTCAGATATTTAAACAAGCATCTGAAAAATAAAACAAATTCAAAATGGTCACTCTTTCACTGGTCATACAGTCTTTACAGCAGGGAGACCGGCTAGCTTCCCTAGACTTAAAGGATGCCTACTTCCACATACCCATAAGGAGATCTCACAGGAAGTTTCTCAGGTTAAAACTTCCTTCAGGTCACTGTCAGGTCAAGGAATCTCTTTCCCTCACAGAACGCACTCTGGAGTCTCTGGGTTTCCTGGTAAATCTAAAGAAATCTCACCCAGAACCCATCCAGCTGCTGACCTTCATAGGGGTCCAGCTGGACACTCAGAAGGCATATGCTTTCCTCCCGCAGGAAAGAATTCAGAGTTTCCTTTTGGTGGCAGATTCTTTCACCCAGGGACAGCCAAGACCTGCCAGATATTTCCTCAAACTTCTGGGACATATGGCCTCTATGACTGCAGTAGTCCCAGGGGTCAGGTACAGGATGAGACTCCTGCAAGCCTACCTCAGAGCTCACTGGTCTCAGAGAAGCCACACATTTCCAAAGTTGATACCTATGTCGGAGCAGTTCCTCCAAAACTTATTTATTTTATTTACTTAGATTTTGATGACTGGGTAAACCCACTGAGACCACTGGTCCCTTTTTCAGGGGCGATCCGGGGTTAAGTTATATACACCAATATTACATACATCAGACAATAGCACAGGGAGTAGAACTGAGACAGCATCAATTGGAGATACAGTAATTACAGGTAGGCAAATCTGGTAGAGCAATTGTAACAATACAGAGTTAGTAGAGATCATAGTTCAGCCATTTGATAAAAGGGCATGAGAGAAACATTTGGTCTGGTAGGAGAAAGTGAGTGCAGCCACATAGGCTAAGTTCCAGGAAGTAGACCTTAAGGCCAGCCTTGAATCCCTGAAGAGAGGGCCTCTCAATCAGACTAGCTGGGAGCGTGTTCCAGAGGTACGGGGCAGTGTAAGAGAAAGAGAGCTTACCTGGGTTTGTGCATATTCAGGGGATGGTTGGGGCCGGCTGGACAAAGACCTCATTTCTCTGCTTTGTACTCTGTGGTTTAGCAGCCCGTGGAGGTAAGGAGGAGGGTTGGCGGTGGTGAGTTTATAAGTCAGTCAGAAGGTGGAGTAGGCCAGTTTATGGCATAAGGTCAGCCAGTAGAGGTCTGCAAGGACCTCACAGTGATGTCTCCTAGGAGGAGAGTTTGTGGCAAAGCATGCGACTCTGTGGTAAAGTACCATTAGTTTTTTGAGTTCCCCTTCTCATAGGAACTGCAGTAGGGGGGGCCCCGTAGAAGAGGTAGGGGATGAGTGTGCAGTTTGAGATTGCACAACGAACCCCGTCAGTGAGAGAGTTTCCCAGTCAGTAGAGAAGTCCGAGTCTCTGGTGGATGGACTTGGTAAGTGAGTCAATGTGGGGCTTGTAGGACAGTTCATGGTCAAGAAGTATCCCTAGGTATTTGATCCTGTTGAGGACTTCGACACACTTCCCATGGTTCAATTTAAGCTGGAGAATTTACCTCCTATCCGGGCTGTGGCACCTAGGCCCAAACAAGACAGCCTTCGTTTTCTCCTCATTCAGTAGTAAAGAGTTGGCGGAGAACCAGGCTTCAAGTGAGGTGAGACTAGATTGGAGTTTAGCAGTGATGACACTGGGTACCGGGTCACTGCAGTAGACAACAGTGTCATCAGCATAAAGGATGAGGTTGCTCAGCAAATGAGCCAACTCTATGTCATTAACAAAGACAATGAAGAGCAGGGGGCCCAGGATTGAGCCCTGGGGTACCCCTGAGACCACTGGATGGATGCTGGACTGCATTCCCTTCTAGGTGACTTTTTGCCTTCTGTTTAGTAGGTAGCTCTCAAACCAGGAGTAGGAGAGGCCATCTAGACCAAGGAGGCAAAGTTTGGTGAGCAGCAGGCTGTGGTTGACTAAGTCAGAAGCCTTTGATAAGTTGATAAATAGGGCTCCAGTGAGGGAGCCTTTGTTCATGGCATCAAGAGCATCAGATGTAAGCCGGATGAGGGCTGTGTCAGTGCCATGGCCTTTCCTAAAGCTGTGTTGAATATCGGCTAGGAGGGAGTGATGCTCTAGGTAGTCTTGGAGCTGGTTATGGACCAGTCTGTTCTGAACTTTCGAGAGAGGGCAGAGGATAGAAATAGGTCTAAAGTTCCCCACTCTGTCCTTAGGACCTTTTTTGTGAACCGGGACTATGGTGACTACTTTCCATTTGCTTGGGACCATACCCTCAAGGAAGGATGTGTTGATGAGCCAAGTGACAGGGAGGGCAATGGCAGGGGCATCAGCCCGCAGCAGTCTAGGTTCAAGCAGATCATGTCCTGGTGAGGAATCTGGGTTAATCCTGAGCAGGAGGGGCAGTACTTCAGAAGGTTTGGCGAGTTTGAAGTGAAACTGGGGTCATGCATTTTCCCAGGTGGTGTCACCGGAGAGGGGATCGCCAGGTGGGATATGGGGAGAGGTTCCGCCTGGGTTGGAGAAGGAGACATTGAAGGCCTCCGCTAATATATGGAGGGGTCGTTGGTGAAGGTGTCTCCGATGAGCATAGCTCCATCCTGTGCAGGGGAGGCACCCTTAAGTAACAGGTTTATTTGGTTCCAGAATTTCTTGGGGTCATGGAGGTGACTATTCTGGAGATCATGCAGGTACTTAGTTTTGGCATATTTGGAGGCTTTCTTGCTGTAGTTCCTTACTTCTCTATATTTCTCTCAGTCTGTGCTACTGCCGGTGGATTTGAACAATCCCCAGGCCTTGTCATGGAGCAACATGCTGCATTTAAGTCCTGGACTTAGCCATTTGTGACACTTTCCCTGTACCCTGAGCTTCTTGCGTGGCATGTGAGCATTAGCCACTGACAGAAACAAAGAGGTGAAGTATTCTAGGGCCTCGTCTAGGGTGGGGAGGGCGACAATGGGGTGCCAATTGATGGCACGAAGGTCAGAGCAGAAATTGTTGATGACAGGTCTGGTGTAATTCCTGGCCTCTATAATCCTGGCATCCGGTTTAGGGGGCTTGTTGGACCATGCACAAAAGATTGGGGAATGGTCACTCAGGGAGTCAGACATGATTCCGGCAGCAAGAATATGGTCAGGGCAGAAGACAAGGGCCCAGTCAAGTAGGGAGTGGTTGTCAGATTTGGTATTGAGCCTGGTGGGCAGGTTTATAACTTGGGTCAGCTTGGAGTCAAGGACCGGGTTTCTATTAGTTGAGGTCCCATGGGCAAGCCAATTTTGGTTAAAGTCTCTGAGGAGGATGAGTTCCCACAGGGGATGTTCAGCCGTGGCATGTAATAGGGATTTGAGGGAAGTGGCAGCAGTCAGGGGCGGGAGGTAAACGCAACCGACGTACAGTGGTTTGGTGTCTCCAAGTAATAAATTGAACAAGGATGATCTCATTACAGCATCATAAGAGGGGGGAGGTCCATCTGTGAGGCATTGAGACTCATCTTGGTGTAGATGAGGACCCCACCACCTCTCTTGCCTACACGATCCCTTCTATAGGTATTGTAGTCAGGTAAGTCTACCTCGTGTGGGAGTATGTGAGGTTTAAGCCAGGTCTCCATCACTGCTAGTACATCAGGTTTGTACAGTGCTGACCATGCTTCAAGGTCATGGATTTTGTGCCTTAGGCTGCCTATGTTCATGTGGACCAGCCAGAGACCCCTGGTCGCAGCCCAGAGAGGGTTGGCAGGGTCACTGAGAGCAAGGTTAGGGGAGTGGGGGCCAGGGTTAGGCTCAAAATCTCCCCCTAGTGCAAGCTTGAGTCTGGCAAGGTACTTAATGATTTTGAAGGGAAGAAAGAGTATCTCTGCCTGTCTCCCAGGGAGGTACCATAAAAGAGGTTGTAGCAGTTTCCATTACGGGTTATCCCATATAAAGAGAGGAGCAGTGGGTTGGCCTCCTCCACCAGGGGCTTTGGGAGACAATAGGGCTGACCTAAGGGGGCATCCTGGTCAGAGGGGTTGGGGACCCATGAGGAGAGCAGGCCGGCTCCCAGGATAAAGGTTATGTAGGCAAGGGCTACCATAGGTCCAGCACCGCACATGGTGGCTTAGGTTATGATTGAGAGTCAGTCTGTGGTTCCCAAGATAGGATGCAGAGGCAGAAACCTTAGGGGAGGGTTCATCAGTAAGACAGCCTATGGACCAGATTCCTTCCCTTTAGCAGGAGAAGAAAGGGGGGCCAGGGTAGAGTGTGAAGCAGTTAGGCTAGTAGAATAAACCTCTAGTGGCAGGTTAACTTAGGGCAGATGGGCAGCAAGCTCAGAGATTTACAAAAGAGTTCAGCTTACCCCAGGTATAGCAAATATAACTTTAAACAGTGTAGGAACAGTTTATGGAACAGTAACCTCAATGTGGAGAAAGATAATGTTATTCAACAAGCAGCAAGTCAATGTTCAGATTAACATGTTCACATCCAGGAAAGGCACAGGTAGAACAGGTTGTGGAACAGTAACCTCAGTGGGGAGAAAGAGGATGTTATTCAACAGGCAGCAAGTCAATATTCAAATTAACGTTGTACACATTTGCTGTGGTGGAAAACCCCTACAAATTTGCTGGCAGGGGTTCCCTTTCAAGCTCCTCTTCCCACAAAGGGGACCACCATAGATGCCTCCCTTTTGGGCTGGGGAGCTCATTTGGACAGTGCCTCAGTAAGCGGCAAATAGACTCCCAAAGAGTCACAGTTGCACATAAATCTTTTTGAACTCAGAGCAGTCTTACTAGCTGTCAAAGCTTTCACTCCCAGCATAGAAGGCAGGCGTTTCAAAATTCGAACTGACAACATTTTAATCTAAACACTCTTGTTGTGTAGGGTAAATAATAATAATACAGATTCTTGTGTCTTGGAGTCTGCCAAGAAACATTCATAAACAAGCAAGGAGTACTAATAAAGTTTATTATACTACTTATGCCAAGCATGTGACAGAGAAAATCACAAGGGAGATGGATTTCTCACCACTTCTCCTGAATAAAGTACATAATCTCCAGGATTGTAGATCTTAGGTTCTCAAAGGTCTTGTTTCTCTACCCGCTCTTCTAGAGCACTACAGTGGGTTGGAGACTGCTAAATACTACAGATAACAGCATAGCAACAGAGATTACCTCATAGTTACAGATATGAGGAACACTATGTATTGATCCTAAGTCATTCTCCATTGGAGAATGACTTAGGAGACAGAATTACTAATGAATATCAGAATGAGACAGAATATGCTTCCATTAGCATTATAGCTTAGACAAAATAAATGCTGACTGGTTCAAACTACATGCGGCATGTCTTGCTTACATACAGTATTTATTTATTTAGTTTTTGTTGACTGAGTAAGTGCACTAGACAAATCCTGCCTATTTTCAGGCACAACCCGGGGGAGAGGGATACAGATGAATGCCAACTGACCTTGAACCAGATTAAGCTGTTGGTGGTATTTTTAGTGAATGAGGGAAATTTGGCCAGGGCACGAGGGAAATTCCCCTACTCTTTTCGATAAGTGCCATGGGATCTTTAACATCTACCTGAATTACCACCAATCCAGGCAGATGGGACCTTGGTTTAACATCTCATCCAAAAGATGGCACCTCAGAAGTGCAGCACCCCTCTTATGCTGCACTACAGTGTCAGTACTGGGATATTAACCCAAGTGCCAGATGTGGGAACTGAACCTACAGCCCTCTGATCTCCTGGCCTCAGAGGCGAGTATGCTACCTACTGAGCCACTGACACTGCCAAAGTTGATACCTATGCCACTATATATAAAACACAGAGACATAACAAAAGCTTTCTTTCTCTCTGTCAGCTTGCTTAGAGACAAAGAGAACTGCTGACAGGATACTATTACATGGCATATCTGCCTGAATGTAAAATACACACTCCATATAATTATATGAGAATATAAGCATACAATGATCACTGATGATACCTCAGAGTCATCATATCAGTAATTAGGTAGATTATATATGGAATATCTATGAAAGACAAACTAATCTAGATAAATGTATTATAGTGAGGTACAATGAATCATGTATGACAATATTAGCATATCTTAGTAGCAAAGCACATTCCTAGCACTCATGCTTATATGATGTGTGCTCATATCTATAGGTTAGTGCAAAAAAGCAGTATTGCAGTACAATAGACCAGGAATACAGTGTGAAGTGTATGTGAGGGGTATGTGGGATGATAGAGGGCATAACCCATATGTAACAATCCCCTCTTTGTTGTCCTAATTGCAAAAGTGGCAACGCAACAAAAAGACGGTGGTTGGGCACCATTCATCTACAGGCCCAAGGCACAAGCCTGATAGAGGAATATTAACTGGTCACACAGGTATTTCAGGGTTTTCCTTAAACAACAAAATGTAATTATAAGGGAAAATGTTAGTAAACCTTGTATTACTATAAACATTTGGAATAAAACTTCACAATGGGGTTCTCCAATATCAAAACAATCAGTAAATACTGATATGTATCAGGTGTGTGTCAGTCCTATTGGGAAGAAATTGAAGAGACAAACTTAAGTTGCCTGTATCTATATTAAAAATAAGTAAAAATCAAGACAGGGAATCAAGGTAGTTAGGACTAAACTTAATGATATCTGGTTCTGGGATGGGACCAGGTGTGATTACAGTTTAACCTATTACCTGTTTAGGAAGTAAAAACAGAAGGTAGAAAAGTTCACTTTGCATAACTTTTAGTCCATATCAGAAGAATGTATAGTTGGTCACCATACAATGTTCCACATCAGCAGAATATACCACCTTGAAGGATGATATTTTTCAGTTGGTAAGTCAGACAGGACACGAAATGTCAATGTCCACAAGCCATAAACTATGAACAGTTCCAGCGATAAATCCAGGGTTTCTTCAAATGTCAGATGAAGATTCATAGTTCAGATCTGATGCATTCAGATTTTCCAAAGGTTGATCAAAGATGTTCAGGAGGCAACAGTATTTTCATAGGCCTCAGCGGGGGGTGCATTAGATTGCACAATGAGTTTTACAATGGAATAGCAACAGTGTTCAGTTGAAGATGATCACATGGCTGCACAAAGTATAAAAGTTTAGGACAGTACCCAGTTTGTATGAGGTGCCAGCCAGGCTTGGAAAACAAGCAGTGAAGAAAATGGGTTTCTTGATTGTAGATCAAATGAAGAAGTCTTCTTGCTGAGTTAGGGGATTGCCCCTATCCCAGACTAGCTTCATGGTATGCATAACAATGAGCTTGATAGTAGAATATTAATTGGCTGGACTGAATACAGTTTATTTGAAAGTTCACAAGTGGAAGCCTAATTTCAGTTATTAGGCCTGCATTCACAAGTTGGTAAGACAAGTTGGAAGATGTCATATCTGCATAAAAGGTGATGTTCCTTTCAGGTATGACATTCAACGTTTAGAGTCAGTCACGATTCCAAGATCTCATGGTAAACAAGCAAAGGCAGTAGTTTCAACCTTTTCACGATAAAAGTTCTAATCAAGATGACCAATAGAATGGACGGTTGCCAGACGATCAGAGATGGATGTTGCTGGATGAAAATGTGTCAATGACACTGTAAGAGTCACAAACATGGCTTCCTGGATTGTGCAGGAATACGTTTCAAAACATGTAGCAATACTGGTGTGTGTGGTGACATATCCAAGTTTCCTTGCCATTGACAACGGGATAGTGCTAGATTCAAATAAACATTTGTTAACATACGCAATAGAAGTGCATAATGTGGCAATGCCACTGACCCATACATCGCTCATGTATGAGATCAAGGATATGTCCTAATTCTAGATCCCAGAAGAGATAACCAAAGGGATGTAAGAACATAATAGCTGTAGACAGTGCAAAGGACTTTCCTAGCTATATGATGCTCATCTGCTTCCTTAATGTGAGCAGAAATGAATTCATTAACATAAACATTTGTCAGGTCAAACCCCTTCACAATATCCTTAATATTGTAAATGTAAATTACTCTTAATGGGCAAAGCCATGTATACCACGCAATTGGGGGGGGGGATGTATGATATTAAATGTCATACTATCATGAATCCTTTAACATATGTATGAATAATGGCTATATCAGCCCTATTTCAAATAGATATGTCAGAGCCAAGTAGGCCTGAGTCTAAACCTGTGTTAAAAAACGCCTAGTGCATTTGGGTAGGTTTACAGTCAGAATGTGAAAATCCTAAGTGTGTGTATGTGTGGTGCTATGAGTCCCTGTATAGGGGCCATTAATGAATACCTGGTATGTTGCCAGGGTATCCAATCACATCATTATTTAAAAAAAAAAGTGGGAAATGTTTGTTGTGAAACATAACAAATCACTTCAAGTTTAAAAGGTGAGATTTAAAATCACTGGGTTGAGCATAAGCTGCACATTATTAACTATGATACCTGGTTTGGAAGTGGCTGTTAGACCACTGGTTGGGCCAGGGTTCTGTTCTGGGCACTCAATATTAAGTGTCACAAACTATGGGGCATCATACGGTTAAAAATCTTAAGCTCTAATGGCTTTTATTGCCTTATACTTATGGATGTAAAATTCCTGATTATCAATAATATATAAACAGGAGTCCAGATCACCATATTATTACCATATAAATTTGGATGTAAACTTCCTGATTATCAATAAAATGTAAATAGGAGTCCAGATCAAGTCTGACTTCTAGAATTGATCCAAAGCAATGATCATAACATCCAGTAGTGCCTCACTACCCTTCTGGATGATGAATATGTCTTTTAGGACTTTAGTGTGAATTCCACAGGATGCAATTAAATCACGTGGGCTTGTGAGGTACTCTGCCTCAACAATCTGTTTAGGATTAGGTCACTGGTCTTGATCTGCAATAAGATGTGCAGTTTGGGCTTGTAAGAAGACCCATACTTTTAAAAAGAATAATAAGCATAAAAGCAAGCATCTCTCGCCCTCTCTCTGGAACCTAAAAGGAAAGAGAAAAGAAAAACATAGTTAGTTTAGTACTATTCTGCCCATTGGAGTATAGAAAAGTAATTTAATCTCCTTTAAACAGGGTCATTTGATTGGCAAGTAACCATTTATCAATGACTTATAGTGAGGCAGTCAAACTTGGTAGCCTGCTGGACTGCATTTGTTTACAATGGGATAGGGCCTCTTGTTGAGCTTGGCCCATACATTGTGAAGTAAACAGGTGTACCTTTTGGATGTCTTGTTTGAGATATTTAACATATTTATCTACTAATGCTATATCAGCAGTGGCAGTACACAGGTCCAGAAGTAAATGTTCTGGGAGTCTCAAGGACCGTATGGTCATGATTTCAAAAATGGGGTACGCTGTGCACCTGCAGAGGGTGTTCCTCTTATTGCCATAAGGAGTAAAGGCAGTAATAAATTTCAGTCCTTTTGCATTTTTCTGAACAAGTTTATTATAACATAACTTTGATCTACCTGTTAGCTCATGCCACCTGTACTGATGACTGTGGGCTGTGAGGGATATAAAACTTTTGTTTTACCCATAACAAATCCAGAATTTCCTGCATTACTTTGGCTAGAAAGCCGGATCCCTGTAATCAGAATTTTTCTTTAGGGATAAGCCCTACCAGGTAAATTGCTGGTTTACCAAGACATTTGAAGTCACTTTGACTGTGTTGTTTTGTTTTGGGATAGCTTTAAACTGTTTGGAAAATAGGTCGGTGATCACTAGTGCAAACTAGTTGTTCTTAATGGTTGGCATAAGGCCAATGTAGTCAAACTGGATACTGTTCCAGGGGGTCTTATTGCCTCTGGGATAACAAAATATTTTTCCTAGCTGGTATAGGATTGTTCTGTTCACAGATCAAACAGTTACTAATGTACTGTTCTACATCATTTCTCATGTGTGGCCACCAGACAGAGGATTTTAGTATGTCTAGGTGGTTCTGCAGAGACTCTTTCCTAAGTAGGTTCTCTGCCCACCTCCCACTTGGTACTGCTTGGCAGTCTGCAAAAAAGTTACTGATGCTAAAGGACTCCTGGGGTAAGAAGAAAAAATTACTTATCACAGTAATCTTCTTTCTTCCAAGGGGTCCTTTAGCATCAGTAAGCTCCCACCCTCCCGGTTCACCTGTAGGAGAAGGGCTCTTTATGTCGCCTTTTTACCAAATTTGAAGTTTCTTATTGATGAGTTTTTAACTCGTATTACTGTTGTTTCTATTTCCACTTTTGTGGACATTTGCATGTTTCTAGAATCTTGGTGATTCTTTTTCGGGCATTTGCCCTCGTTTTTCCTCAAAAAAATTCTAAAGCCTTCAACCGCTCTCACTCAGCTCACATGCCCTCCTGTCTTTTGATTGGCATGGCCCTAAGCTCATTTAAATATCTCTTAAAGGCACACCTCTGGGGCAACTGCACCTAGCCAGCTAATTGCAAAAAAGTTCCTGATGCTAAAGGACCCCTTGGAGGAAAGAAGATTATTGCGGTAATTTTTTCTTCTTAGTCACAGAGATTCCTTCAGCCTGCCAAACTAATGTTTGTGAGCTGTGCACCATAATAGACCCTTAGGTAGGTTATGTGTGCCCCATAGCAAGTCCCATATCCAGCGGTGCCCCATGGGAGAGGATGCAGAGCCCCCCCCCCCCGAGCTGGGCTGGCCTCCTGCAGAAAAATGTGTTAAGGCCAAAAGGTCTCTGTGGCTGCTGCCGGATCCCTCCCACCATCTCATCGGTGCATTGGGATACCATGTTTAGTATCATCGAATGTCAAATAATGCCTTAACAGCAGAAGCATGTGGCGCTGTTTCCCTTAGTCGTGTCTGTTAAACTAAGTAGGGTACCTTTGAGATATAATGCCCCAGGTGCCAGAACTGAGTAGCAAAGAGCACTGAAGTAGACATGATTTAAATGACAGCTGATCAGCTGAGCACCGGCAGAGTACAAAGTGATTAGTGTGAAAACACCAGTGTTCAGCTCAGCACAAAAAATTGTTTGCATGAAAATAAATAGATCTACAGGATTTCCATCTGTTCGCTGTTGATGATATTCTTGAGTATGCAGAAGACTGACATCATGGAATATTGTGTTAGTGTTGGTGTCCCCTCCTATCTAGTTTCCACCCTTATCTTTTTAAACATTCTTTCACTGTGTCTGTCAATGGTTTCTCTTCCTCAACCAATCCTCTCCTTGATGGTGTACCATCCTTGTTTGGGCCTCTTCCTGTTACAACCAGTCTTTCTCCTGGTTGTCTTATCTCCCACTGTAAGTTATCATTTCTATGCTGCCGATACTCAGTTTTACATCCCATTTGCAACTTTTGAAATCAGGGGAAATTTGTAATTAGGGCATGATTGACCTAAAAGTCCTATCCTGATGAAAAATGAAGTTTTACCTACCTACTTATCTAGCTACCAGCCATTTGACTCCTTTGATGTCTTCTACCTCACCCCCTCACCCCCTTTCCCCCACCTTACTCATTTCAAAGGCTGGCCCAGCTCAAGTTTTCTCAAACTAAATATTTCTTTTTTTATGTAAAGGTTTATCTCCCTAAACCACATAATCTTTCAGGGATATACCCTGTTCAAGCCTTGGCATTCCCTAACTCCCTGGGTCCAGCTGCCACCTGACAGCTTCCATGGCTTCCTCTGGTGGGTAGGGTGTTCTAGTGGAGGGCCACCCCATGGGGCAGTCTACCAGGTGGACAGGATCCAGTGTTGGGGGTACTAGAACCCAGGGGGTCCATCCTATAGATGGTTGTGGGATTTTATCCCATTTTCTTCCGTGTCCTTCCTCCTCCCCTGGTGTGGGAAGTGCTTTCTGATGGTCTCAGATACATGAAGTGACATCTGTGGAAAGAGTAAACTCTCCTGGTCTACCACAGGATTTGCTGCAGCATTGATGGCTCGATGCCATCCATCCCAACTGCAGCATATTGCTGAGCGGCCTCTGCTGCAGTCTGGCCTGCCTCCTGATGTGGTGACTCAAGTTCACTCCCAAACCCAGGTGACCTGGTCAGCTGCATGATGTGCTGCCACTGGGCCATCGGGGTGACCAACTAAACATTTCTAAAGCAGATGTGCTCCTCTTGGGAAAGAGAAGTTCCATTAGTGAGACTCTTCTACCTCTAGCTGCCTTCTTCATTCCAACATTACCTTTGCTTCTACCACCCCTATCTTTGGTGCTAGCCTAGACCCTGAACTTTCTTTCATATCTTAAGTCTCTGATATTTATAAAACGTCTATTTTTTCCTCTCCAGAGCATTTCTTATGTCTAGGAACATGCATATGTGTGAGTATGCAAATGACTCCTTCACTGAGACTGTATGTCATGGTGGTGGGTCAGAAGTGGCCCTTTTGCTGAGTGGTGGCCTCTGAGGAACCCAGTGCCATGCCCAGGCTGAAGAGCTTCCAAGGAGGAGACCCACCCAACTGAGAAAGCAAGTCTAGAATAAATCCACCTGTCATGTCTCAGAAGGCTGCAAAAGACACTGGACTCATTCATGTGTCCTTCCAGGGACAGGGAACTTGTCTCCACATTAGGCAAAGCTGATGGCACGGGACATTGGGTTACAAAATTTAAGTATGTGAAATGAGACTTTGGTTTTGCAGTGGAATTATGAATGGCTTCAGAAAACAGGATGGCATATGAAGATGGTGCTGAGTGCATCTGGCAGGGAGCTTATGGTTTCTCTTTTTGCCACCGTAGATCAGTACAGCAATGTTGCTCCCTAGTCTGCAGAGACCCTTCCTTGGGGGAGAAGCAGAAAGGATTTTGTTCTGGACATTCCCTGCCTTTATTCATTTAAATGGACACTCTGAATGGTGTTAGGTCTCTGTGCTCATGAACTGAGGACTCATTGTGTATGAGTCGTGGGTAGCCACAAACATGAACTGAATATGTTCTGACAGCAACTTTTGGTAACAGAAAGGGGATTATTTGGCGTCTTCAAGCCACATTGTAATGGTATAAGAAGTGGGACCTGGCCAACATGTATGGTAGTAATGTATAAATAAAAGGTGTAGCAATGTGTGGTTTCTCTTTAACCCTCTCCAGAGAGTGTTTTTCAATGCTGAAGGTCGGCTCAGATTTTAATGGGATTTATCTATGCACCTTACACACCAAAAGGATAGCATAACAAGGGGTATGCATCAGAGAATTCTCCTACATCTATGTCCTCCCTCAAGTACTTCCTCTGTGGGCATCCTTAAAGAACTCTGCTTCAACTACTCTTGCATGTTTGGGTATCCCTCCTCCCGAGGGTTCTGATTACATATGGAAGACTGACAGAGCTATCACGCTTGCCTGTGAGAGCACTACACTCTACCTCTGGGTCTACACCTTTTCATGTAGGCTGGCTGCTCTATGTTTAAACAAAAACAGCAGGGCTGAGGTGCCTGGTCTCAAAGCTCAGTTGCATTCAAAGTAAGGTCTACTAGTAATGTTAGATCCACTATTGGAATTATTTTATCCCCCATGGACCCTCTCTACAATTTCCCATAAAGTTTGGCTTTTCAAGTAAGGCTCTTGTGGTGAGCCATTCATAGTCATATGTCCAATTGTGGTTACTGGCCTTTAATTTATGACATCTGCAACCACTATCAGGAGAAAGACAGAATGAGTGAACAAGTGAGGAAGTGTCTATATGTTGTGTGTACATTAATTTGGGTTTTACAGTCTGCCTGCCATTCAAGCTAATTACAAAGTAGGCCCATGAAGTTCTAAATATTTTTCCCATCGAGTCTAGACTGTAGGTGGCCTGTTGAATGGAACTGACCAACTCTGTGACTCTGAATCTTATTAGTGCCATATATATATATATATATATATATATATTTTATGTGTGTGTATATATATATATATATATATACATATATATGTATGTATTTATGTATTCATTGCAAAAAACTACGTCAATGTACCAGTTAGCATTCAGCTCAAAACAAAAGTATGGAAATGTAGCGTTAGGGTTTCTAACCCTAACTCCCCACCTGCACCCCCAAGCAGCAAAAGATAAAAACTTTGGGGTTTTGGGTCTCCTGAGTCTTAACAGATCAGTGGTGGGGTCTTCCTTGGGGTTGTCAACCCTAATGCTCACCCCTGAACAAACAAGATCAGATGAGATTTCTTTTCTTCAGGAAGTGCGTGAAGAAAGCTACAACAGATGTTGCTGGCAACATATGGTGAGACATACTTCTGTACCTTTGAAGAGTGTAGCAGTATGAGGCACTTGCTTGGAGATGTACCTTGTGCTCTGGACAGACGGCTATGGGGTGGGGAAAGGGTGAGCATTAGGGTTGACAACCCCAAGGGATAGCCCACCACTAATTCACCAAGACTCAGAAGACCCAAAATCCTAATGTTTTTTCCTTTTGCTTTTTGTGGAAGGGGAAGGAAGTCAGGGTTAAAAACCCCAACCACATTTCCCTATTTTTTGTTACTTTAAGCTGAACCTTAACTGGTGCACTAACACAGTTTTTGCAACAAATTTCTTTTCAAGATAGTAGAATTATATCTCATTCATGCAGGTCCCTTAAATGTCTTTTTGAGATAGCGGAATTGCATCCCAGTCATGCAGGTCCCCTTTGAGACCTGTGTGAACACATCTATCTGGTTGCAGAAGCATGCAGCTCAGAAGTCCCTGTGCTTCCATACATCTACAGATGGAGACGGGCAGGACAGTTTGGGCTCTGCGCAAAATGTGGAGTCCGTAAGGCTGCAGACGTGCAGGACCCTCTGGGCCCAGCACTTCCGTATGACTACAGATGCCAATACACAGGGTCCCCCAGACTATGCACCAAGTGAGAAGTCCATGTGGGTGCAGAAGCACAGAGCCTTCCAGTTCTATGTTGCAATAGATACAGACATGCAGTAGACCACTTCCATGTGGCTACAGATGCTCCTTTTCTATCATGTCTCAAGTAGGTTTCCACAGTAGTTCATGAAGTATGGTCATAAAAAAGCACATGTTCAAAATTTGTCTTTGAAATCTTCAAAAATTGGATAGTTTTCAGCAAAAGTCTGCATTCTTTCAATATAAAGAAATTCTTCTTTTTTGAGCCCATATTTCTGTTTCATGAGCCAGCAGTCTTGTTTTGTGAGGATCACGACAGAAGAATGTTGACTCACAAAATAAGATATTGGACTTAGTTTTATTTTTCTTATTCTTTTTTCATTAGCCGATTTCCTGTTTTATGAGACTCACAACAGAACAAAGCCTCACAAGGCAAGATTCTTGGCTCATGAAACAAGAATGTGAAAAAAACTAAGTCCAACATTGTGTTTTGTGAGTTGACCTTCTTGTTTCATGAGAGTTTTGCGTGCCCACAAAACAAGATGACTGCTCACGAAACAAAATTCTGAAAATAATTTCAAAATCTCATTTCATGAGCCAAAATTCTTGTTTTATGAGACCCTATTCCTGTTTCATGAGCTTCACAAAACAAGAAAATTGGCTCAAGAGATAAGCCTGGCTAAGGACTTTGGGAATGTAAAACAAAAACAAATTTTGGGGTCATTTTCCAAAAACTAAGTCCTGAATGGAGCTAAATGAGTCCCATTTAGCTAGTTTCATATGCCTGTGTCTCTCCAGGGCAGCATTTTTATGGGTTTTCAAAAAAAATGTTTTTTTTTTTAAACTGAAATGAGATGGCCATTACAGGAAACAAGAATTTTTTCTAATGAAAGAAGAATTTCAGCTCACAAAGCAAAAATCTTTTTTCACCAGCAGAAATTCTTTCGTATCAGACATCTATCTGAAAGACCTTACTGAGCATGCTCAGAATCAAAATTTCAAATCCTTATAATGTGGGAATAGATTAATATTTTTCACTAAACCGATGAGACACCATTCTAGTAGCAATAGTAGTAGATTTTATTTCTATGTGGCAGCTTTAGCCTAAGGCCCAGGGTGCCATTACAAAAAATACAAAAATAAAAGAACAGTAGAATCCATAAACCATGACAATTCCCAACACATACAATAACCATCTTACTCAATCAACTACAAAGTGTGCTGTCTATATGCATTATACAGCTTCTCAGAAAGCTTGTTTAAATAAATGGTTCTTTAGCCCCTTTTTAAAAACCTCCACCAAGGGAGCCTCCCTCAAGGTCCTGGGAAAAGAATTCCAAAGGGACAAACCAGCTACTTTGAAGGCCCGATAACCCGAGGTCTTCAATCTTGCCCTTGGAACCACCAGGAAGCCCTCTCCAGAAAAAAAATAGTGGGTGAACTGGGGTGTGTGGGTGCAGGAGCTCCACCAGCTAGGCTGGGTGCTGTCTGTGTAGGGCTTTATAGGTTAGCAGACCTATCTTAAATGAGATATGCCCAGGGGTAGCAAGTACACCATGAACAACACTGGTGAAAGGACTGAACCCTGGGGCATGCCACAGGACAGAACCACTGAGTCTGAGGAATAATTTTCTAGAACTACCCTCTGGTTTCTGTCCCTTAAAAAGGACTCCAACCAACAGATTACAGTGAGTGAGCTTGTGAGTCCAGTGTACCCCCTAAGATGGTTCAACAGTATACCATGGTCCACAATGTTGAATGCCAAAGAGAGATCAAGGAAGATGAGAATAGATCACTCTCCTCTATCCCTCGCCCTAAGCAGGTCATTGAGCACCCTAACTAGAGCCATCTCCATGCTGTGCCTAGCTCTGAAACCCAACTGGAAGGGCTTGTACATGTTAAAGGCCACCAAGTGTTCCCCAAGCTGCAGCACAAACACTTTCTTAATAACCTTTGCTAAAAAAAGGAAGGTTAGAGACTGGATGATAGTTCGCCAAAACAGCCGGGTCCAAAGATGTTTTTTTCAGAAGGGGTTTTATGAGAGCATTCCAGGGCAAGCCCTTTCTATCCTGAAAGTTTCAGAAAAAAATTCCATACTGCCTGGGCTGTAGGTGACAGCACAAAAAAAACAAAACTATTTTTTCCTCTTTTTGCACTATCTGGATCTCAGAATCTGCACATCCAACTGGAGTGAAACTTGCCAAATCAAAAGATCTTGTGCCCCTGACTATTCATGCAAAGTTTCATGTGATTCTGTTGAATGGGGGGCAAAGTTATTAAGGTGCAAATTTGGGGTTTAACATTAAACACCCTCCTGAACTCTAACTATAGAGGCATGTCTGCGCCCCATATGTGCTTTTAAATTATGTTTCAGGTAAGCACCAGATGTCTGCTGAGCAAGAACCATTGTACAGCAGAACATAAGAAGTGGCAATAGGTCTGCCCTCCAAGGGTATATCAGCCTGCAGAACAGCAGAAATCCATCAACTGTAGGAACCCCTGATATCACCACAAGGTGCAGAATTGAACTATGAACCTTATCACAGGCAAGGTAGGTAGAGGGGGATCAGAGCTTGCAGAGATACAGGAGAGATTGACAGTACTGCAACAGGACACACAGCCCACCCTCCCCAGAGAAGGAGAGCAGCCCACCGGGTGCTCGATCCTTCTCCCCCAGCTAACCCTCCAGCAAACTGGGCTTGCTACTGAACCCGGGTTTCTGGCGTAGCAAGTGGTAGCACTACCGCTGCTCTGGCAGGCTGGCCCATAGATACAGGAGAGATTAGCCACACATGCACGCATGCACACACACACACACACAAACACACACACACACACACACACACACACACACACTCTCACACTCAAAAATATACATGTTCACATACAATCACACAACTGATGCATGCACACACACACACATACACATGTTCTATCCTGTGCACACAATGCACAAGCACACATACACACACACACACCTCACTTGTGCACACTGATGCAAACACACACTACTCAGAAAAATTACACATCTCATCCATACACATGTGCGCACACACACACACACACACACACACACACACCTCTCCTCCTCTAGGGGAAAGATGTGGTTACTGAGCTCTTGGGGCATACAAGGAACCCTAATTAGAAGAGTTTGAAATTAGAGGGTTAAGATTCTAGGCCTAGTGGTGCCACCAGGTGGGAAGAGCCAGGGAAATGCAAAGAACCTGAGAGAAGGTTTTGAGGCAGAGGAAAATAGGAGTCAGTGGAGAAGGACTGTAGGTGGTCTCCCTCTAACAGGGGGCCTCCCTGTTGGCTTTGAAGTCTGGATAAAGATCAAGAAGACAGTCCTTGGACCATGGACAATTAGCAGGAGGAGGAGGGGCACGAATCCACCCAGACAACAGGGGCTAAGGAATGGAGCTGACCAACTATCCGTGGATAAGTGGGGGTCAAGGGCACCATAATCCCACAGGCCTTTGAGCTGGGACCCCAGTAGAGGCCACATATCATGTGAGTGCAGGAGGTGGGCTTTTAAACCTCAGAAGTAGGACATGAGGGTCTAGTGCTGGTGCACTGGAGGGTGTAGGCATCTAGCAAGTATAATGCTGCACTGACTGACTGCAATTATGAACTTGCAAATAACATTCGGGACTAAGTAAATAAATGTATTGTCAACACTGCATGTCTCGTTGGCTTCATTACTAACTAGATAAAAGAGGCTGGGTAAGGGGTTTGTTTCCCATTCCCCTGTGAAGAACCCACACTGGCCCTCTCACATCTGTGATAAACACACGCAAGAGCCCTAGGCTTATACTGGAGGCACTGCTGGGATTTAGAGAGCTAGATCTGCCAATGTCCTTTTCCCGATTTTGTCTGTAATGTTTGCATTGCTACCCAAAAAGGAAAAAAAGTATGATTTAGCTGATTGAACTCTGCGACTGTGCTTTCCAACACAGCACTGGTCTATGAGTTTCTTAAGAGCACAAGCCTTATGTGGGGGTGAGAAGTGTATGTGAAAATGGTTTGCCTCCTGTTCCCTATATATGAAGGAAGAGCCAGCAATTTACATGTCAGCTGACAATGGACCAGCACTGATGAAGGAGAGTGGCAGCCAGAGCCAGTTTGCCGCTCAGCAGAGTTATATACAGATCCAAGGATGAACCATGTGGCTCAACATAGACAATACATCATCACTGCAGATGTGCAGAGTGTGCAGCAAGAGAAAGGGAGAGGCTGTGAGCTGCATTGCCGCAGAGAGTGCTGTGAGTTTGTTTCCAATGGAGTTAGACAGTGACACACTGAGTACTGACAGGAAGTGTGGTCTAGTAATTAGAGCACTGATGTGGGAACCAGATCAGTGCAAGCCCCACTACAGCCAAGTACTCCTGTGTGATCTTGGGCATGTCACTTCTCTCAGTGTTCTAGGTCACCCAGATGTGGAAAGGGGTAGAAGCAAATCTCCACTGTAAATGAGATACTGCATTTCAGCTGAGCTATCCTGGGTAAATTAAAAAAAACACAAACACTGAGTATGGAACTAAAGAGGCACATCAAAACAACAATTACAGAATGTCTGGTACAAGGCAGAAGTAGGACAGTCTTTTGGGTAGTTCAGTCCCCGGGAGAACACTGGAAGTGACAGAGACTTTGCAGCTGTAATGGGTTACTGGTGAGTGCCCCAGCTCAGAATCAGCAGGGACTTACAGCCAGTCTCACCAAGCACTTTCAATGGTAATACTGAAGGTAATGTTAAGATGGACCCCACAATGCAAGGTGTGTTACAAAAGAACTCTAATGTGAGTGCTCTCCTGATTCCCCTGCCACAAAAGGTCCCCCTACCTTTTTACATAGGTCTTCCCTTGCTGTCCCTGAATCATTTTGGTTACCTTCCTCTGTACAGCCTCCACCCTGTTTCTATCCTTTTTTTCAAGTGTGGGTTTCAGAACTGCACACAGTCCTCCAGATGAGGTCGAACCAGGGATCTGTACAGGGGCAAGATCACCTCTCTCTCTCCTGCTGCTGATCCACCTTTCTTTGCATCCCAGCATCCCATTCACCCTCTCCACTGCCCTACTGCACTGCGATGATGTTATTAAATTGTCTATAATTACCACCCCAGTTTCCTATCCTCAAACGTTCTCTCTGCTGCTGCCCCTATCTTATGTTTTGATTTAGGGTTTTGGCCCGTATGTGCATTACCTTAAACTTCTTTGTACTAAGTGTCATTTGCCATATCCTTGACCATTTCTCTAGCCTTCCCAGATCTTTCTTCATGATTGTTACACCCTCCTTGCTATCCGCACTTTCATAGATGTTTATGTCATCCAAGAAGTGGCAGCATTTCTCCTTGCTCACTTCCTAATGTCACAAATAAAAAATGTTAAGGAATGCTGGCCCTAAGACTGATCCCTGTGGCACACTACTGGTGATCTTCCTGACCTTGAGCGCTCCCCACTTAGAACAAACCTACCACTTAACCCATTTTTTTACCATGTGTAATCCTATCCTCCACCCCTAGGTTGCTCAGCTTCTTGACAAGCCATCTGTGTGGAGCCAACGGGGGATTGGGCACCCCGTCGGGCATAAGAATCTTTGCCACGCTGGGGTGAACTCCCAGCGTGGCAGCTGGAAGGCTGTTGGGGGGAGGCCATGGAGCCAACAAGGGATTGGGCACCCCGATTGGCCATAAGAATTTTTGCCACGCTGGGGTGGGCTCCCAGCGTGGCAACTGGAAGGCTGTTGGGGGGGCGGGGAGACAGCACTTCAGTTATCTGATCGTGCTCACTGAAGCGGCTCTCTCCCTTTCAACTGTACGGCACTGCATTTTTAATTGCTGTCATAGACAGCTGCAGCATTCATTGGCAAACTGTGGCCGTGCCTGCAAACACAGTGAGGGAATTGGAAGAAGGGTGCTACACCTCCAGAAACTCGGATGATGGCTCTATGTTTCTTGCACATGTGTGCAAGCAAACATAAAAATGCTGTTAGACACCACAAATGTGAAAGCATCCATGTGAACACTCTGCTCTAGTAACAAAACAAAGAACAGTGCTCGCACAAGTCGATCACTTCCAAAGGTGTTACTAACAGCAACAAAACTTAGATTGACTGAAGAAATAAAGTATACACACTGCTGATTTTTATTTTAATCACACACAGAAACCACCCCTATATAATGCCTAATGTCCAGGCTTCATCAGGTGGCATCACTCAGTTAGCAAGCCTTTGTGTTGGGCACCTGCGGGCACAGAAATGCGCAACCCGCAAACATATCAAACCACTCCATATTGCAGCTTGCTGTCTGGTGATTCTGTGCCACTTTTCATAAATGTATGCATAAAAATCACATCATATGCGATTTTCACCTCACAGGGACAAAGATCCTTTGCCTACAGAGCTCCCAGCTGTCTAAATGGTCTCACTTGGAACATCTCCTCCCTACCTAAGCTAGGCCCATTCAAATTTAACCTCTGCCTATTCCTCTCTGCCTCTAGCACATGTGACTGTCTTCTCTAATCTGCTGTTCCCTTTTTGCACTTGTCCCTTCTCATCCACCCCCCTACTCACCCCCTCTACCTTCCCCCCTCCTCCTCTTACTTGCACTTTCCACTTGCACTTCCTGAGTATTTTGACAATTGCCTCTGGCAGCATCTTCTTCTCATGTCTCACCAAGTTCTCATTATCTATGTTATGCCTGTCCTGTGCATGCCCCTAGTACCACCTGATCTGTATGTACTCATGTGATGATAAACAACTGTAACCTGTTATCCTGTAATAATTAATGTCCTGCCTGTTTGTTCTCATCCTGACATGGAACCTTTGTAAAAGAGCCTTGGCTCAAATGTAATTGTAATCCTAGACTCTAATAAAAAAAAATGCAGATATGCTTAATTTTGCTAGTTTAACAAAAAAATAAAAAAAGGCAAAAATAAAACTCATAAAAATACAAATTACCCCCCCAAAAAAAGCTGCCTGAGAAGCATTACTTTTTCCTAGCCTGAATATTTCAGAAGCAATCTGAAGTAGCAGCAAGTTTCCTCCCTCCCTTCCTGCCTTCCTCCCTACCTCCCTCTCCCTCCCTCCCTCTCTTCATTTCATCCATCCATCTTCTCTTAAGCAGATTCTTGGAATCCAGGAACTGCTGAAAAACTACAAAACCACCCTATCTTTATTCTGAGCCCTGCAACCATCTCCCTTCCCCCTGGACATGCAGCCTGTGGTACTGATTGGCCCACCTTGCGCATTCAAGCTCTGATTGGTTGAGCTACAAGGGTACAGAGTTGACTGAAGGCAAGTTCAGATCAATCCACTGCTTGCTCACTCAGTTCCTGGCAGATTTTAAATAGGGTGGGGACATTGAACTTTGGTTAGTTTATATGGGCAGCTAAAGGAAAGAATACTAGATTTTGCCCAAATCACACTATGCTTCTGATGTCACTTTAATTATGTTTTGAATGCCTGTTTTAAACCAATGAGAATTGTTTCTGTTTTTTCTGCATGTTCTAAGTGTCAATAATATGGAATTTTCTAAATAACTGTCATTAAGCTTCTGAAGAAGGACTTGTCGGTCCAAAAGCTAAAGCTATGTGTTTTTTTTTGTAACATCCTTGTTGGTCCAACAAAAGGTATCAAACCATTTGTTCTGGATTTGTTCTTACTAGGACCAATACAGCATTAAACAGTTTGTTTGTCAACTCTGCTTCTATAGAGCATAAGAGAGAGAGAGAGAGTGAGAGGAGATAGCAGACATGTGCAGGGTTTGATCAACCACGACCCAAGGAGACCATGCAATAGGAGGCATCCAATGATGGAGGTCGAACTGGGGAACCTGAGAATCTGCTCCTTGTGCTGCCTGAATAAACACATCACTGGTAGGAACATGCAGCTCTGCAAATCATTTTCCTGCTCAGTTTATAACTAGATATCTGTCTGCCCACCCCCCCCGCTTCCCTTCTTCAGAATGATTCTGTGACTCAAGTAAGTGCCGCAGCAGCAATTTAATTATTTTTTTTTAGACTGTTGCTGGTGTTGTAGGTGTATTAATTAGTACAGAGTGTACTGTATGGGAGTGTTATGGGGTGGTGGGGAGGCTGACCCTGCTGTGCCTGCTACTTCTAGGGCTAAGTGTCAAATGTCATACAGTGCTGATCTAATGAGGATATGTGCTTTTTTTTTGTGTCTAAAATATGTTAGAATCTGAGAGTTTACTTAGTGCTTCTGTAAATACCGGTGACTAATTTATGCTGGTTTGGGGACTGTAACACGGGGACTGTATTCATGCACCTCCCCACTGGGATTGCAATCAAAAACCAAAGACTATAAGGGAAGTTGATTAGAAACACATAATTTCTTTGAGGGATTGTATTTATTCCCCATATCTGCATTTGGATTGCAATTTGTTTTTTAAAATGCCCAATCTGAAATTATGAAATGTTGCTCTTTTTGTGTGAGGTGACCTTTGACCTCATGGCCATTTTATCACTCCCAAGGCACTAAAATTACCACTGCAACATGGGGGGGGGGTGCCTGTGGCTATAACTGCAGCTGTGGAATCATGGAATGTCGGGGCCCTGTTTAAGACTCTAGGTCTAGTGGTGCTACCATGTAGAAGAAGCCTAGGGAATAAAAAGGAGCTGTGAGACTGTTCTGGGGCAGAGTCATCCGGGAGTCATCATATGCAAGTAGGAGCTCTCTGATGGTCTTTGAGCCTAGAAAAGGATCAAGAATATAATCCTCAGATCATGGACACCCAAAAGCAAGAGGGGAAGCAGCCCACCTGAGCTGCAGAAATCAGGGAACAGAGAAGATGAGTGACCATCTGTGGAAAGGTGGGGCTTGAGGGCACCATAGCCACAAAGGCCTTAAAGCTGGGACCCCAGTGGGGGCCACTCATCATCAGTTTTTCAGGACCGACAGATTGGGAAACAGGGGGTGCAGATTTTATGAGAATGCCTGATCATTACTAAATTGAAAATTACTTCTGTTGATTCTAGTTGCAAATTTTTGTCCTTGAATTTACACCTTTGCGGGCACAAAACCGAACTGTTTGTAATGTCTACTGACCTCCAGGCAATAGTAAAACTGAATTTTTACATTTCCTAAAATTGTATCACAGAGGTTAACAGGAATACTGAAAAAATTATTTTTGGTGATTTAATATTGACTGGTCCAACCGAAGCAGTAAACAATTTCACAATAGGGTTAGTGAACTTAATCTATTTCAACTGGTCACTGAGGCATCTAGCATAAATTACAAGACTGGAAGTACTTCCTTGGTTGATTGGCTGCTAGTGTCCAAATTAGAATGTGTTAAAAAATGTTACTTTCTTATATGATTCCTTGAGCTACCATTCTCCAGTTAAATTTACTTGGTTTTACAAAGCCATTAATTCATGTCCTATTATTTAAATATTTAAATATCACCTGAACATGAAATGACCTAACCGCTCAATGTACAACAGATAGACCTTAGATGGACCTCCTTCTGAGTATCAATTAAGTTTTTGATTTCTTTTACTCCGATTTCTCTAGAATTTGTGAAGTTTATGCCCTCTACAAAGTAACAAGATTAAATGAAACTCTCAGAAATGGACCACTCTTGAACTTATGCCCTTGATGAGGGATAGGTGTAGGGCCTGGGAGAAGTATCAAGACAAGAGGACATTACTTAAATAATGGGAGCTACAGAACAGGTGCAGCAAATTAACCCATGACTGTAAGTTGAATTATTATACTGAGAAACAGATTTCGACAATTAAAGACTCCCATAACCTTTACAAAGGATTAAATGATTTACTAGGGGGGAAAATCACCAGACAACAACTAACTCTATAATACTGAATGGATCTCTCTGCTGTAATCCCTCACATATTTCAGATGCCCTCAGTAGTTTTTCTTTTACCTGTGAAGTTGAAAATTTCGTTACTGATATTCTGGCTAGTAGTATTAATTGGTCAGAATCTCCTTGTACTTAAGTACTGTAGATGAAAAATGCCCACTGTTTTATTTCACAATCATAAGTGTCAAAACTTGCCTGAAGTATTTGTGTAAATTAAAGCTAAAAACCCATTTTGGCCCTGATCAGTTAGACATAAACTTGTTACCTGGTACTCTTAATAAATTGGCCACTCCAATCACTAAATTGTTTAATCACACTCTTGTTTCCAAGGAGATTCCCTTGGCCTGGAAGCTTGCTTTTGTCTCCGCTATTTTTAAAAATGGTGACAGATGAGCTGTTTCAGTCTACAGGCCAATTTCAATACTTTTTCCACTATCCAAGACCACAGAACATTCCCAAATATTGGACATCTACAGAAATATGAAATTCTTACTGAAGAACAACATGGCTTTAGAAGGAAACACTGCACCACCTCAACTCTTTGACAGTGTGGTGAAACTGTTTTCTATACACTGATTTGTCCAAGTTGTTAGATCTTGTTTAGCATTCTTTGTTATTAAACAGCCTTGGTTGCTTAGGTTTCTCTCCCAATGTTATACAGTGGCACCATGATTACTTGTCTCACTGTGTACAAGTAACATTTCGTAATATTGTTCCATCTCACTTACTTTGGGCATTCCACAAGGCTCAAGTGTGAATCCATTATTATATAGTTTATTTTTAAACGATCTCCCTTTATCTATAAAAACTTCAAATTGTACATGGAAAACACAGTGTTATTTGCAAAAGGTAGACACTCAGCAATTGATATGCTCTCTACAGTTTGATTTTGATCTGGTGCAGTCCTGGTTTCTAAATTACAAGTTATGTCTCAATACAAAGAAGACCAAAGCAATGGTTTTCTAATCTTGGAAGACTGACAATACCTCCCTCAGCCTTTTAAGTAAGACAAAGGAGCTTAATATGTATACCCTTGAGGAAAGGAGGGAGAAAGGGGACATGACAGAAACTTTCAAGTACCTCAAGGGAATCAACAAAGTCCAAGAGGGTGGCATCTTTCAGAAAAAGAGATGTGCAAGAACAAGGGGGCACAATTTGAAGATAGAGGGGGGACGGCTCAGGGTAATGTGAGGAAGTATTTTTTCACAGAGAGGGTTGTGGATACATGGAACAGCCTCCCTGATGAGGTCGTGGAGTCAAGAACAGTGGGGGAATTCAAGAATGCATGGGACAGACGTAAGGCAGTCCTAGTGGGGGGGTAGGAGGAAGTAAGCTGTTGGTTAATTAGGATCTGCAGCTGATCTGTTAGGTAGGAAAATGGGCAGACTAGGTGGGCCAAGTGGTCCTTATCTGCCGTCAAATTCTATGTTTCTATGTTACTAGCAGAGGTGTTGTCTTGGAGCAGGTTGAAACTTACAAGTATCTGAGTTTAACTTTGGATTGCAAGATAAGCTACTTTTATCATATCGAGAATCTGGTACAGGCCGTAAATCAAGAAGTTGGTTTGTTTTTCTGCAATCACTCCAATCCTCCACAAGAAGCCAAAAAACTCCTTATATTGTCTCATACATTTTCCACTATAGATTATGGCCTAATCATTTATTCCTCTGTCTGTAAATCAGTATTGTACCTGTGTTGAAATACTTTTAAACAAGGCTTGTATATTTGCTTTTAATCTTCTGATTGATAAATATACAGGAGCTGTATGAAGTTTCACACAGGTTAAAACTGACTCAGTATATAAATTGCTAACTACTATACTGGGCTTGGAAACTGAAAAATAATGATACCTCTGCTAAACTGGTTTCCCTGGCCTTAGTTCCCAGTCCCACTGGGACCTCAACCAGATCCTTAATAGATTCTCTCTTTAGGTTGCCCAAATGCAAAACAAAGTACTGGTCAAATGTATTTTTCAATCAATCAGCTTTATTTTTTAAAAGCGCCTTTCCAAAGCCAAGGTGCTTTTACAATAGATAAAACAAATACGTAAGTTAAAACAACAGCCTAAAACTAATCATTAAAATATACTTAGAAGTCAGAATAGGCCAAACTAAATAAATGTGTGTTTAAAGCTAATTTAAAACTTTGGACAGTCAGGCAATTTCGCACCCAATGAGGTAGAGAATTCCACAGGGTTGTGGCCATAAAACTAAATGATCTGGCCCCTGATGTCTTTAAATGTACCCTGGGAATCTCCAGCAATCCCTCATCAGTGAATCAGAGTGGACGGGAGGGACAGTAGGGACGCAGAAGATCTTGCAGGTAATACTGTGTTGTTGCCTCTTGTAATTCCTTGCCAAAATCTCCAAGGAATGTTAACCTTTTTTTTTTATCTCTTATGTACATGTAAATTCATCTGAAATATAGAGAATAATGGATATGCAACTGTGTGTTATGGATTTTGTTTTACACACCTGAGGTGTGTGATGATCCATAAACCTTGAGAGCGAAGCTCAAGAGGTTTATGAGGTCCTCACACACCATGGGTGTGTAAAAAAATCCATAAAAACACAGATGCATATCCATTATTTCTTTATAATTACCGGTGCAAGGAGTTAGTGCTCAAGACACTTTGACAAGATGGTCAATGTGTGAGTCCTGCTGCCCCTTGGTTAGTCTGTGTTCTGCTGACAGTCACACACACATACACACTCATGCTCGCATGCATACACATACGCACGCACACACACCCTCTCTCTCCCTATCTGTCATACAGAGTTTTTTTTTTTTAAACTGTCAGGTATGGCCCATCCTGCATTGCACTCGGTGTCTCCCAATCCGGACGGATGGTGAGATCAACCAGATATTTTTTTTATATTTAAAAGGCAGGATCAACCAGATAAAGAATAAAAAAATTTTATCTAATAAAGATTGGACTGGAGGGTGGTGAACAATACTGGCTCATCGGTCAGCGGAAAGCGGAGCCACCATGTCTGTTATACTGTTCACCCCACCCACACACAGAGTTCGAGCCAATGAAGTGGCGCCATACAACTGAGTGACAAGCGAGGGCCATGCTGGTGAAAGAAAGTTTTCAGAACGCTATAATAACTTGTTTTGGGGTTATTACGGTGTTTGGGAGAGCCTCATGAATGGTGTGATAAAGGGGGTCACCAGTAATTAATTATATTGTCACAATTTTTTACTGTTTCGTATGTCTTAGTGTTTTGTCTGTATTTATGACCATGGGTGTCTGCAAATGGGCAGTTTTTGTCCAAAGGCCTTCATTTAAATAAAATGAAATGAAATCATAAAATGACTTGGGGGTGGGCTGTTAAACCCCAGAGGCCCAGGGCTTGGGGGTCTATTAAGGGTGCACTGCAGGGTGTGGGCAGCTAGCAAGAAGTAAAATGCTGTACTGACTATTTATAATTATAAATCTGCAAATGCATTTGAGGCTAAGTAAACAAATGGATTGTGCACTGCTGCACGTCATTGTGGATTCATTCTTGATTGAAAGTCTGGGCTGAGTGAAGCAGCACCCAAAAAGTCATATGTCTCCTGGTCTCCAATAAAGAATGCACACTGGCTTTCTCACATCTCACATCTAGGGCAAATACCTCTGAGGTCCCTGGACATACACACATGTGCTCATAACTGAATTCAAATACTGTAAAAAAAAAAAATACCACCTTAGCCCCTTACTCATTGTTTGACCATGAGCAAGTTACTTTATCTCACAGTGCTTCTGTGTACCCAGGTGTAAAAATGGATGAAAGTAGGACCCTACTTAAAAAGAGGTTTTCATCTGAGCTTGGCTATCATAGGTAAACAAATGGTAAAAAAAAAACATTACAACTAGTTAATTACAATGGCTGTTAAACTCACTGAAGTTCATGCACTAAAAATCAAAAGACAGGGACCTCATTTACTGTCTCTATCGATGGCAGTACAAAAATGGGGTGGAAACCAGAGTCCCGTTGCACTGCCAACAATGTTGGCTACGTACAAACGATTTTTTACAATGTATTTACTCAGGATAGCCTAACTTGAGATGCAATACCTTGTTTCCAGTGGGGGTACTACTTTTACTCATTTCCACAGTTGGGCAGATTGGATCATTGGAAGATTAAGTGACTTGTTTAAGATCATAGAGTGAAACACAGAAACATAGAATTTGATAGCAGATAAGGACCACTTGACCCACCCAGTCTGCCCATTTTCCCTACCTACTATAATACCATAGATCCTACTTGATCTTGGGCTCAGACCTCCTTTCCTTAATGACTAAGGTTTCCTAAAGCCTATCTCATGCATTCTTGAATCCTGCCACAGCTTCCTCCCCCCCACCTCCACTGGAGGCTGTTCCAGGCATTCACTACTCTCTCTGTGAAGAAGTACTTCCTTATGTTTCCCCTGAGTCTACCCTCCTCCAGCTTTATAGCTTGTGTCCTTGTCCTTGAGCATCTTTTTTCTGAAAAATGTTTCCCTCTTGTACCTTATTTATACCCATGAGGTATTTGAAAGTCTCTATTATATTCCCCCCTTTCCCTTCTTTCCTACAGAGTGTACATACTGAGGTCCTTTAGTCTCTCCTAATATTGTCTCTGGTGCAGACCCTGCATCATTTTTGTTGCCCTGCTCTGGACTACCTCTATGCTTTCTATGTTCTTCCAGAGAGGTGGTCTCCAGAACTGGACGCAGTACTCCAGATGAGTTCTCACCAACGATTTATACAGAGGCATCACCACCTCCCTCTTTCTGCTGGTGATACACCTCCCAATGCACCCTAGCATCCTACTGACTCTCCCCACAGCCTTGTCACACTGTTTGGTCACCTTTAGGTCATCAGATATGATTACCCCCAGGTCTCTTTCCTGTTTGGTGGTCATCAGTGCCACTCCCCCTGTCTTATACTCTGCCACTGGGTTTCTATGCCCTAAGTTCATGACTTAGCACTTCTTCACGCTGAAGCTTAGTTTTCACATTTATGACCACTGCTCAAGCTTTCCTAGAACCCTTTTCATTTTTTCTACCCCACCACGGTGGCTGCTCTATTGCAGATTTTAGTGTAATCTGCAAAAAGCACACCTTCCCTTCTAGTCCCTCTGCAATATTACTAATAAATACATTAAAGAGGACCAGTCCCAGTACTGATCCATGTGGCACCCCGCTGGTCACCCATCATCCTCAGAGTGAACTCTGTTTACCATCACCTTCTGATGTCAATCCCCCAATCAATTCCTTACCCAGTTTATCACTTTTGGCCCCACTCCCATGCTGTCCAACTTGTTTACATGTCTCCTATATGGAACATTGTTGAAGGCCTTACTGAATTCTAGGTAGGTCACATCCACCGCTCCACTCTGATCTACTTCCCTGGTCACCCAGTCAAAGAAATGTATCAGATTTGGTTGACATGACCCTTCCCTGGTGAATCCATGCTGCCTTGGATCCTGTAAATTGCTGGTATCAAGATATTCTACAATCCTTTCCTTCAGCAGTGATTCCATTAATTTCCCCATCACTGATGTCAGGCTGACTGACCTGTAATTTCCAGCTTTCTCCCTGCTACCACTTTTGTGAAGTGAAACTACGTTTGCTCTCCTCCAGTCCTCCAGGACCACTCCTGTCTCCAGTGAATGATTAAACAGTACCATCAAGAGGTGCAGCTAGCACCTCTCTGAGCTCATTCAACATCCTTGGCTGTATCCTGTCTGGCCCCATTGCCTTGTCCACTTTCAGATTTGTGAGATCCTTCAGGATTCTCTCCTCTGTAAATGGACTAGTGTTCACTTCCCTTCTTTCAATGTTCCTGTCACTTACTGTGTGTGGTCCCTCATCTTCCCCTTCCTCTGTGAACACAAATATTTGTTCAGGATGCCTGCTTTTTCATGGTCCCCTTCCACACACTCCTCCCCTTCCCTCCTTAGCCTTACAATCCCTCCTGTGTTTTCCCTTTTGCTTACATACCTGATAAATGTCTTATCCCCTTTCTTTACTGCCTGTGCTATTTTCTCCTGTTTGCACTTTTGCGCTCCTGTCTGCTTTCCCTGCCTCCCTCTGCATCTCGTGAGTGAGTTGCGTATTTGGGTCTGGTGGGGTTTGAACCTCTGATCCCTCAGTTTGCTGGTTGGAGCACTAACCACTAGACTCCACCGTCGCCAATGCTTGACATAGTTACTGTGGGAGTCTTCTTCTGTCACTAAGTTTCCATGCAAATAGAGTTGCAAGATGTTAGATGACCTAAATAGTGTTTGCACCCGCTAACATGCTGGATAGTGACATCCATGAAATACTGTGCATGGCACAGCATCAGTTGCATAGTGTTGTGCTATGCACAGCACTTGTGGGAACTGGCACTGCTACCATAGCAATCCAACCACCTGCCTATCCTATACCTTTAGGTCAGCTATGAAATAAATGTTTCATTTATTTATTTATTTAAAAGTTTCACCAAAAGGGCATACTGAGCAAGATTGCTTGTTTCCAGATGTGTTCTGGGGGGGTGGGGGAGGTGGAGTACAATTGACATACATACTGTGAAATTTTTTTACAGCTAAGATAACAGTAGCATAGAACTGATAGTACAGCAATAATACAAACAGTATTTACAGCATGAATAAAATATACAGACATGGAAAGGCATCAGATTGATCAATAGGTGCAGCATTTGATTAGTGCATTGATACTGCCCAGCTAAGGTACATTACCAGAGAAAGGCTAGTAGTTAGCTGACCATAGTGTAGTAGGGAAACTTAGGAATAGTAATTTTAGGGTAGAACTTAGGAGGTGAGATGTAGGTGGGACGATTATGAAGTTATGAAGAGTAGAGAGAAATTAGACTAGTGTGAGGAGGGTAGGTTTGGGCAGGAGCAGGTTGAGTAAGTGTAATCACGTAAAAGGGAGGAGAGGGATGTGTGTGAGGTTGCTGACATTGTACCTGGTGGTCCAGTGGCCCCCTGTCCCAGATCCATCCGTGGCAAAGGCTGAAATCCAGTGGACCCCTGCATGTTACCCCATGTGGTTCAAAAGAGGCTTCAGGTCCCATGACGATTTTAACCCCCTACTGACTGTTTCAGACCTTGTTGCTGTTTCACATCCTGTGATGACATTACTCTTTATGAGCTCTGAGAACTATGGAGGCCCCCTGGGTCCATGTCTTTAAATGTGCTCTCCCTTTCTTTATAAGTCATTATATTACAGAAAACACCATTATGCCAATCAGTGTGCAGAGCTACTGTTCCATTATTCAGCCATGATTAGACAGTGGACTGAGCAGTAGGACTGCATTTATGTATTCATTTCAAAAGTTTTACCAAAAAATATATATTGAGTTGAATAACAGCTTGTTTCCAGATGTGTCCTAGGTGGAGGTGAATTGTGAAGAAAATACATAGCATTTACAGTACATACTTAGGTAAATTGTACAAGGTCAAGTACAGGTATATACATAATATTACAGTACATAATTTGATTGTTGTACAGGGACATGACAGAGAGCAATAAAAGAGGTACAGAAATCGGGCAAGGCAGAAGCAGCATTAACAGTACTCATAACTAGGTACAGTATATACAACTAACCAATATGTCAAACATATAGGCTGATAGCTCCGCAAGCGAAGCAGGAGGGAGGGAAAAGAGTGTGACTGGGATAAGTGAACTTGCCATGAGTTAGCCAGGAGACAGCAGATTGGGTTAAAGAAGAGGAGAAGGGGGTAGGAAGGGGGGAAGGGAGTAGAAAGGCGAGATGATGGAGCGCTCAGATACTGTTGCAGGGGAGGAGTTAACTAGTGGGTGACAGGAGCCAATGGTTGAGGTAATGGAAGAGCAGGAGGGAGATCACAAAGGAGAGGGTAGGTAGAGTGGTGGAGAAAAGGAGGATAGCTCAGGTGCAGGGGGGAGCAGTAACATCTTGGAGAAGACAAGTGAGGGAGTGGAAGGAGGTGGTAGTGTGGATGGGAATGGGGAGGGGGAGGGCATTCCAGAGTTTAGGGAGTCTGAAGGAGAAATCAGCTTGGCCGGTAGAGGACGTCCTAAATGGGAGTGCTAGGGACTGGTATCCAGAGCTATAAAGGGAGTAAGAGTAGGAGCGGGGTGGATAGGAAACTAGAGGTGTGAGGTAGGATGGGCGAGAACTAAGCCAGTATTTGGCAATGAGGGAGGAGCCATGTGCAAGCCATCTAACTTTGAGAGAGGGGAGAGACAGTGAGGTATAGAGGGAGTGATGATGAGTCAAAGGCGGGCAGACAAGAGCAAACTAGCAAAAGCAGTGGTAGAGAGGGTCCAGTCTGGCCAGGGTGGACTTAGGAGCACTGCCATAGAGGGTGTCTCCATAGTCAAAATTGGGGAGAATCATTCTCTGAATGACGGTTCTGTGTGCCGGCAGAGGGATACACCCCCTGTTCCAATGCAGAACACCTAGTTTTGGATGGAGCTTTTTGTGGCTAGAGTCCATGTGAACAGAGAAATTGAGGTGCCAGTCAAGCCACACCCCAAGGTACTTGAAGGAAGGGACATCTTCAAGGAGAGACCCATCCAGGGTGTGGAATGAGGGGAGGGCTGGGAGTCTAGACAGCTTTTGCCTGGATCTAAAGGTCATGGAGACTGTTCTTTTTGCATTAAGGGACAGCTGATTTGAGCAGAACCAGCACTGGATGTTCTCGAAGTCCAGCTGGAGACTGGTCATCAGATCGGCAGTAGAGAAGCCAGAGGCAAATTAGACAGTATCATCTGCATACATATGAATGGATGAAGCTGTACATGCCAAGGGAAGGCTATTTAGAACAAGCATTTGTCAATGCTGAAGTTTGCCGTTGGTATTGCTGTTGTACATGCCTCCCACAGTGCTACCCCTCCACAGAAACAGTATGTTATCAGCAGCTTTTAGGTATGCATCTCCCACACCTACCCGTTATAGTTTGATATGAAAACCTGAGTGCTTAGTGCTGCAGGTGACACACTGCTGCTCTGCTGATAGAATGGCACATATTAATATTTTTTACCGTATCGCCCTTTTACACAGTGCATTTGCAGACATGGACTGAAACATGTTTGTGTTTCTTCTATTTAGGTTTAACTGAACTCCATGACACTATGATAAAAAAGTATTGTATGGAGACATGGACATTTCTAAGTTTATTCCACTTCAGTTAAAAGCAGTTAACTACCTAGCTCTCTTGTTTCAAAGGGGAACAGTCAGCACTAACCACCTCATATCCAAGTGTTGGGCTGGTCCCAATGTGCCCTTGGTGTACAGAAACATCTTTTACTTACTGTTTACTGCAGTAAGTAGATTGTGTCAGACTGATTATGCTGACTTGCAAGCTGAAATTTTCTGTAACTACAAATTCCAGAATCCACTTTATTTGACATCGGAGGAGGGCTGCAGCAGTTGGCGATTCAATAGCCTGCAGTGCATGTTACAGCTTTTATAAGCTTTGATCAGACTTTTGCTGGTCCCACTTTTCTCTCGGGGCTAAGTATGGCTACATGAGGTCATTAGTGGACACTGATAGTTCTGACAAAAAAAAATGCCATGAGCATTCCTGATAGCAAAGTCCATGTAATTTAAAAAAAAACTCAAATGTGTCAGAGGGACTCAGAAGAA
The DNA here is from genome assembly GCA_016271365.2 of Neoceratodus forsteri. Classification (NCBI taxonomy): domain Eukaryota; kingdom Metazoa; phylum Chordata; order Ceratodontiformes; family Ceratodontidae; genus Neoceratodus; species Neoceratodus forsteri. Next base: position 496,147,794 of record CM028129.1, on the reverse strand, counting down.
AAAGAAAAGTATAGATGGGTAGATTTTCTTTTTAAAATAGTGAGCCAATAAATAAACTAATTTGTTCTATATTCTTTTACTTTCTGTGCAGTATTTCTATTCTTGTGCATTCCAGAATCAAAATTTCCTAGTCACTTTGCCAACACACTGGCACCTATTGGGAGAGGTAAGGCCTGGAACAACTAGAAATAATTAATCACTTGTGGTCCCTCCCATACATGCCAATTAAATGTAACCCCTGCCCCCAATCACTGGCACAGCCTAGTAGCGGTAATGAGGATTGCCAAATAACTTTATGCCATAGAATAGTGATGGCCCTAGGGTTATAGTGAGTCTTGGGTCTTGTAACAATTTATTCAAAAGCATGGAACTCCACCCAATGGGATACTAGTTAGCACGCAGGATGTCTGGGTCTTGTCCACCTGGAAACTAACAATAATGTAACCCATCCCAGCGTTCTGCAGTACCTTAATAAGTGCACCCCCCGAACAATATACACAGTACATGAAACAACAGCAATGATACTAAGACACAAAATATTCAAAAAAGAGAACAAGTTTCTTGGAGGGAATAGGAAGAGGGATCTAGAAGGGCAAGAATGGAAAGCCTTTAACTAAAAAAAAACAAGAGTTCTCCTATAATGCCAGCATTGCCTCCCAGCACCCCCATCCCAAATAAAACAGTATCCTTCCTAGCTGATGCACCAGAATAATACTCCACATTTCCCGGGAGCTTCTTAAGGTCTATGTGGTATCAGACAGCTGTGACATTATAGTGTAAACTAGATGTTAGTAATGAGGTGCAGTATCAATAACTTCAGTGCCATTTAAATAAAGCAAACAACAGTTAAGCAAACTATAATCCTAAAGTCCTGATGGCCTAAATGTAGGTTGTATGCCCCAACTGTCCACAAACCTTTGTCCTATACAGGGCTTCTGATGCCCAAATCCTAGCTGTCTAATTAACTGAAACAATCAGTTTCAGGACCAATGCCTTATTTTCTTACTCTCGTGGTATAGTGCAAGGTATCCAGTGAGGACAGCGACTGAATATGGGTGACCGTCAAAACAGCGACTCATATTCAGCACTTTCCCCATGGGCTACCCTGCAAGGCTAATGACCCTACATGAAAGCGAGTGTAGAGAAGGGATAGCTAGGGGAAGGGGAGGGACAGGGAAGGGGTTTTAGGGGACTGGTGTGCCTGCTGCTGCCAAGCTAGCTGTGTGGTGTGGTGGGGTGGGTGGCTAGCACTGGCGCAGCAGGTATTGGGTTTAGTGCTGGGGCCAGGAGCATGTAAATGTTGCTGCTGCCAGCGACTGCAGAACTTAAATTTTTGTGGAATCCAGATTTTGCCCCCTCCCCGACATGCACCCCCTTGGAGTTGAGAATCTGTATTCATGGGGGTGCGGGGAGCAAAACCCCCCTGAGGGGTGCATGTGTGTGTGTGTGTGTGTGTGTGTGTGTGTGTGTGTGTGTGTGTGTGTGTGTGCAGCCCCCCCAACAAAAACACTTTTTTGTTTTCCAGATGTTGGGTCGCCTGTGAGTATATATCACTGATTTGCTTTTCGTCGATATACACTCGCCATAATAGCGATCACTGTTTTGCGATCGATATTATGACATGGAACCTTCCTGACAAACCAGAGTTGCACTAACTGGTGTGGTAGCTCTGCACCACTCTCCTGGTAGCAGGCAACGTGGCATGCAGTGTTTGTTTCAATTACAGGGAGCTTGCCAGGGCTTGGCCCTGATAGCTGTGAAGTGAGCCCTGACAATTCACACATCACTGTCATTGACTTATAATGGGAAGGAGGGCTCAATTTAAAGATAAGACCCTTATGGGCACCCCTATCTCCCAAAGCTCATAAAGTGTATTTCCAACACTGGCATACTTCTGCAAATGCCTCAGTCCTTCTGGAATTCTCTTCTCCCCTGAGAGAGGACTTTCCTTCTTCACTTTGTTTGGAATCTTTCTGTCACTGGACAATCAGCCGATTGATCAGTAGGGTGCTTGCAAGGTAATACAAAACCCTGTCTGGCAAAAGCAATTGCTTTTGCTGGTAGCAGCTGCTGTCTCTGCATTACTCTAGCTCTGTAACATTTTCATCTAAAAGGTCCAGAGGTCATTCATGGCCTTTGAAGCACAGATGCACTTCTTAAATGGCTGGCCTCAGTTCTTGACTTGAAGCTTACAGGGCTTCTGGATGTTATGGTTACTACTTGCACAGTGCCATCATTTAGGGTAGCATGAGAGGGCATGACCTACTCACAGGGCAGTTACCACCACCCATAGGAAATAATGATCCTCAGCTGGACTGCCGGTGCAGCGGTTGGATTTTCACTTGTGACATCAATGATCTGAGTCCGAATGCGAGCTTGGGGAGTTGGAGGGCTGGCAGGGGGGGAGGAGGATTAAGCATCCAGTGGACTTCTCTCCTCCTCTGGGAGGGGGGGAAGCACTCGGTCTCCAACCGACTCCTAGTGGAGGCTGAGGGCCAGCACAGGCGAAGCTTAGTAATTCCAGAAGGTGTGCCGGACATAGGTGTGTGCACTCATATGTCCTTGCTCACCACATCTCCCATCACTAAGGGGACACAAATGGACAACAAATCCAGTAGCCCAACCCCAAGGATCCACACTGCTGCCAGACTACATAACGTGGCACTGTTTGGAGGGATACTTGTGGTGGCCCGTCCCAGCGGTCCTGCTCTGGGGAGAGGAGAGTCCGGGGGAAAAATAGGAAATATGATACTCTTCCCCCTCAGCATGTACAGGTTTCCCACCTCATTAGTCTGTCTCACAGTTCCAGTCCCCACAGTGGGTACACCAAAGTTTAAATCAGATCACTTCCTCTCTGGGATGTGTGGGCAGCAACTGCAGCAGCATTTAACAGATCAAAATAGGAAACCCTCTGCCAATCAATGTACTGTGAAAAAGAACGCAATGGAGAGGCATCTGTACAGTTCCCAGGCAGGAGGAACCACCCCCACAGCCAGAGCCCTCCAAGAATTCTAATGCCCAACTTCATTAATGCTTTGAAATTTGGTTGAATTCGGCAGACCAAAGCACCCACACACTGTCCTTTCCCTATCTGCACCCACAACCCTTACAGGCATCTTTTTGCACTTAAGTTGTTCTGTTACAGATGCTATTGTGAGAAAAGGGGGGCTGTGGGCAGTGGAGCCTATTTCAAATGAGAAACTATCACAGCTCCAAGAAAAGCACAGCAGTTCCAAGAGATAGCACCTGATGTACAGCAGAAACAGGGAAGCCAGAGGCATCGGGGCACTACACAGTCCACTACCATTACAACTTTTTTTTATTGTCGGTGTGGAGCAGGTCTTTTTCCTTGGCACACTACTCACTTACTGCATCGCAGGCTATTGGCAGAGACTAGAGATGGGCAGCAGATCTAAGTAATCCAGCAGGAGTTAGTCATGACCTAACCATACTGTCATTTGGAGTAACAGTGGTTGTCCACGATGGTCCTCCTCCTCAAAGACAGCAGCTGTCCTGTCCTCAGCATGCATGATGACCCCCACACAGCCTACTAGGCTGACTTGGCTGCTCTGTGCTACCTCACTCTGTTTCACTGGCATTGACTTGTCACCTTGCTGAACTGAAGTCTTTGATGTGGAGCTACCGCCCGGCGCCCAATGAGATTGCTGTTTGTGCACACATGCGCATTGAATTTTCTACTGGGTGCTTGCAAGTTTAAAAAAAAAAATACCACCAATAGGGGCAGGTGCACAACCAGTCACTCAGAGGGAGTGTGCATGCCAGTCAGTGGAAAAAAAAAGTCCAAAAGCAAAACAGGCCTGGGCAAATTATTGGTGGAGCTGGTCCCACTTCTCCAATTATTGTTGGAACTCATGCCCATATAACTCAGTGCCTATGCGCTGGGATAGATTCATACAAAACATGCATAAACAGTCTGAGTTCACTGGTGCTGCAGGCAAGGAGTGAGGACCAGGCAGAGAGAGAGCCACACCATGGCCGATGCTGAAGGGGGGGGGCGAGGACCGGTTACAGAGGGAGATGCACCACGGCTGACATTAAAGGTGAGGAGTGAGGACTGGGCAGAAAGAGAGCCGCATCATGGCTAATGTTGAAGCCTGGGGGGTGGCAAGGAGTGGGCACAGATAAAGCTGCACTGCAGCTAATGCTGAAGCCTGGGAGGGGGCTAGGACCGCCTAGAGAGCCGCACCAGCAGAGAAGCGAGGACCAGGAAGAGAACAGCCTGAAACAAACGGTTTTAAATCAGCCCAGCTTGGACTATTCAGCCGAACTGCTTGTGGGGGAAGGGACTGGTGGAGTGGGGGGGGGGAGGGTTACGTCAGCCAGGCTGATCGGTGAGTGATCTCCTGTAGATGAAAAGAAAAAGCCCCTGTATGATTGGTGCGGCATTTTCTATTCAAGTATAGACCGCACCATTATGATCAGCCTGGCTGATTATTGGTGTAACACTGTCATGCCCCTTGTATACCACTCTGCATTGGACAGACAGTGTCACACCCTTCAAAAGCAACTAATTTCAAGAAGTTTGTTGTGCACACGGTGAACTTAAACATGGAGAAGAGAATTGGACTAAGCACCGATCCTTGGGGGATGCCAGTGCTAGCTGGGGGAGGCAGGGAGTTGCCGATTTTAACAGAGTGAGTTTTGCCCAGAAGGTATTTATTTGTTTAGTTTTTGTTGACTGGGTAAGTGCAGTAGACAAATCCTGCCTATTTTCAGGCACGACCTGGGGGAGGGGGATACAGATGAATGCCAAATGACCTTGAACCAGACTAAGCTGTTGGAACCAATCAGTGGCTTGGGAGAAGATTCCTGGAGAAGAGATTAGCAAGGAGGAGGGGGTGGGATACAGTGTTGAGAGCTTTGACCAGGTCGATGAAAATTGCAGAGGTGATCAGACCTTGATCCATACTGGACATAATGGAGTCAGTCAGCCTGAGAAGGGAGGAGGTGGTGGTGGTGTGGAATTTGCGAAAACCAGACTGGAAAGGGGTGTGGTAGGAGGAAGAGTCAAGAAAAGGAGCAAGTTGAGACAGAACAATAGGAATTGCCAGTATTCTGATTGGTCACCACTCAAAAAACTGCTGTTAGCTGTGAACAGTTCATCACTCACATTTACTGAGGATAACGGATGAAAACCTCTGTGTTTCCAGAGCCTCACAAAAGTAGAAAATCTGACAATTCTTAAAGAATGGTTATTTGTGGAACCTTCACTCATTAAATGAATTTTCAGAGTAAAAATTTTGTTTAGTCTGTGTCTGTTTGTGTGTATTAAAAGCAATGCTTTGGTAGTGTGTTTTACCTTCCACAGTGTTTTCTGCAGTATAAAGGCAATAAGGAGGGGGGAGAAATTAAATGTACTGGAATGCTAACAGATACCTTGGTGTTTATGCGCATCCCAGTACAGTAAAGTCATTACATCAAACTATTTATTGCTTATTTATACTGGAAAGTTATTTATTGCTTATTTATACTGAAAAGTTCCCTCTCAGTCACTCAGAATGCAATGCTGTTGTTCCATTATGTACATTTATACCTCTTTCGAGACTACTCTTGTGGTTGTAAGAGTGGTCTCACATGCATTCTTAGGGGATGAGAACCACAAACTGAAGGTGAGTGGTTCTGATATATTAAAAATGTGAGACCACTCCCACAACCCTGCTCTGGTTTGCTAACCATCAACTTTTTCTCAACGTCAAGAAGACTGTCTCCATAACTGTCTTTCCGTCTTTCAGATGAGACGTTAAACCGAGGTCCCATCTGCCTGGATTGGTGGTAGTTCAGGTGGATGTTAAAGATCCCATAGCACTTATCGAAAAGAGTAGGGGAATTTTTATTCAAAACTCACAACAAAATATACACAATTGTATTACATCATACAAAATCATAATGAAAGAAATCAAAACCAGAAATAAGTATTACAGCATACATAAAACTTAAAACATAAATAATTTACAATTGCATATACCCCTATCCCGGCCTCACTAGAGGAGCAGGGAAATTTTATAGTAGAACAACAATTGCAAAACAAGATAAAACAGTGGTGCGTCACACAAAAGAGCATACAAATCAAAACAAAAACAAAGAAGTATTACAGTCACATAGACATCCAAATAGGCTACCTAATACAAAAATAGAACACAAAATTAATTCCAAGACAAAAAGAAAGCCCCCTCCCCCTCCCACTCAAACAGATGGGGATTTGGTTATTCAAAACTTAAAACAAAATAAACAAAAGTGAAATACATCATACAAAATCTGATGGAAAGAAAAGCATAAACCCAAAAGAAAGATGCATCATGCATAGAACACAGACAGAAGTATTCTGTATTTGTGCATAACCCCCATTCTATTCCCACGAAGAAAGCAGGGGAATGTGTTATGCCAGACAGCGACATCCAATACAAAAATTCATTATCAATGGTGTCTTATGTAGCACCAGAAATACTACTCCCCCCAACAACCCTTACCCTGTATCAAGCCAGTTCATTTTCCCCCACCACAGTTTATACAGATCAGGGTGCACCTTCCCCTTTCCTGCATCCTCCAACTAAGTACTGCTTTCCTAATATTGAAGACAACCTGATGTTCAGTTTGTAACTGCTGCCTAAGTGTAAGACTACACCGAGCCTGCCAAAGTTGAAAACCAATATAACCCATTAAAAGACGAATTGTGACAGCAACATAAATAACCCAGGAGCCCGGAAGAACCCCTTCCACTTATATCTCAGATGAATAACCCTGGAAAGGGTTCAACGGCCACACAGCATGAAAGTGGGACCAGAAAGACACAACAAAGGGACAGTCAAAAAATAAATGTTGCATTGTTTCAACTACCCCTATACAAGTTTCCTCCCTAGAGCAAAATCTCTCTGAAGAGTTCTTTATGCCTCATGTTACCCTTGATCCCCAACCATTTATGAAGACAAAGCCACAAAAAATCCCACATATACCTAGGGACTTGCTTACTGACCAATAATTGCAGCTTAGAATGTTGCTCAGGAACAGACAAATCTCGAAACCAGGGATCCGCATAAAAGAAATCCTGCATTACAGCACAGTAAAATTGCTTTCGTGATTGGAGAAACAGGGATTGTTTAACAATATGCCAGGATTTTAATTTCTGAAACATCACCTGAAAATAGCTAGCCAAGGTACACAGCCAAACCTGATGAGCCAAAAAGGAAGCAGAATCCCATTGCTCCAGAAGGAGACCAATGCCATCAGCCACCCATGGGGACCAGATCTTATTGTCCTCTTTAAGCAATGGAACTAAATTATAAAAAATAAAAATACTGTGCAGGAACACCACCAGATTTAACATCCCTAGACCCCTTTCACCAATGGGTAAATATGTAATACCCCTCTGCACTGGGTTCAACCTACTTCCCCATAAACAGAGAAAAAACACACCATAAAGAGATGATTCCAAAGAAGGGGGGGAACTGCAGCTATAAACAAAAAAGTCTTAATAAGGTAAAGCCGTTTAGCTTTAGACATTCGGCTTTTATTCCAGAGTGCCACTCTGTCATGGGCCTCCAACAATTGCCTATCCCAATTGTTCCTATGGGCATCTGTACCCCCAAAATAAACCCCAAGAATCCTCCTATAACCCCGGAATCAATAGGCATATCCCAAATCACAGCCACATCAGTGGCGTCATACCTCAAGGGTAATATTCCATTCTTAAGTTTATTCATGGAGGAGCCAGACATGTCAGAAAAGGACTGTAACAGCAGCTGTGCCGCAACAACAGAAGCCCTATCTGATAAAACCAAAACTAAATCAACTGCATATGCTATAGAGACAATCTGCGGATACACACAGCCCACTGACAAACCAAAAATATCCTCCGTCCTATTTAAGGCATGCAAGAAGGGGTCCAAGGAAAGCACATAAAGTAAGGGGCTAAGCGGACACCCCTGCCTAACACCTCTATGCACAGCAATTTCCCTTCCCAACCAGCCATTCACACTCGGTAGTAGAGTAATACCCTTATAACAAGTCTGTAACCATCTCACAAATTGTAAGGGAAAACCATACCTCCGCAAGGTCTCCCAGAGATAATTATATTCTACCTGGTCAAAAGCCCTAGTTTGATCTAAACAGACCAGATGCCCAAAGATTTCCCCTGATGCTCCCTTAGAGATAAGCTCCCTAAGAAGAATCTGGGCATCCTGAACTCTCCTATGAGGTACCCCACTAAACTGTGATGGATGCAATAAGGAACCCCAAATCCTTCGTAAACGAATGCATAGAACCTTCATCAGAATCTTGTAATCAGTGTTTAGGAGGGACAAAGGCCTCCAGTTAGCCAAATCCCCTCAATCCCCCTTATTCTTATAAAGCAAGAGTAAAATGCCCTGCAACATACCCTGAGGAACAGCCCCAGCATGTAGCCCAGCATTCAACACCTCACAAAGTTCAGTACCCAAGACTTCCCACGGGACTTTAAAGACCTCATGAGGTAACCCATCAGAACCAGGTATAATGCCTGACTTCAAAGACCAAATAGCAGTTTTCAATTCTTCCATTGTGATGGGCTGTACCAAATTATACTGCTCGTCAGGAGCCAAGACAGGTACAGGTCTGCAAGACAACAGGTCACAAATAGAGGCTTCTGAAAGTAATCTACTCTGAAAAGAGACAGAAGCATAAGTATGTATAGCATCCAAAATGCCGTCAGTTGTTGTCACTCGCCCACCCTCTATAGTATTCAAATACAGCATACCCCGGGATTCCTTAACAAGTCTCATAGCTTCAAAAGGTAAAGTTTCCTGCTTCTTACCACAAACCCCATACTTATGCCTCTGCTCCATATCCAGTAAAACCTGAGACTGTAACCATGCCAACTCCACTTTCAACCTCTTAATCCGATCAAGGCAGTCAGACCCAAGGTGCTGGTGGAAATTAGACCAAAAGTGAAGCCGGCCACTAAGATATCGAAGCTCATTATGCTTCAACCTCCCTTTAAGCTGACCTATGACTTTAAAGTAGGTCCTGACTTCATTTTTGGTATCCCCCCACCAAGTATTTAAGTCATCATATAAAAACAATACAGACCGACGTGCCAATAAAAGGGAATAAAGCCCATCATCCACACAAGGGATAACTAGCAATGCAGTGCTCAATTTCCAAAGGCCTGGCCCCCTCCAGACCTCTAGCACATCACTTAAAGCTAATTTAAGCAATTTATGATCTGACGTAACCACCTCCTGTAGAGATTGTGATTGCACAGCAACCCCAGGAGAAAGGAAAAAATAATTAATCCGGGATGCTCTGGAACCACAAAAATAGGTATTACCATACCCAGCAGTAGAAGGCCCAAAAGCATCAACCAGGCCTGTATCTGCAAGAAGTTGAGATAAACTAGCCACATCACAGTACACCTTTTTCCTGCTAGCAGAAGGGACCAGGGAAGGTAAAGAACAGTTAAAGTCCCCACAGAGAATAACTACAGAAGAGGTGGACAAAAAGGGATAAAGTGATCTAAAAAGCGACACCCTATGAAATTTAGTTTGTGGTGCATAAATATTCATTAAACACAAAGGCAGAGAACCCTATTTAATATCCAAAACTAAGGCTCTGCCTTCTAAGATTTCTACATGATGAATCACCTGGATATGTGATGGAAAAAAACAAATCCCAACCCCACTGCACAAATCCCTCCCTTGTGACCAAAAACTGTCCCCCCGCATCCAACCAGTAGTGGCAGCTGCCAACTCCTCAGGAGAGTGCAAACGAACATCCTGAAAGAAAACACAATCCAAGTTCTCATGTAAAAAATGAGAATAAGTGCTCCGACCCTTAACGGGAGACTTAATGCTGTTTGCATTTAAGGATGCCACTCGAAAGTGAAAGGGAGCCATGGAATGCAAAAGGGATAACTTCACTTCACTTTACTGGATGCCCAAGTTACTCTACCACTTTTACAATCTTGAGGCCTAGGGTCCGAATGGGCTCCAGAAGGCTCCAGAGGCTCAGGCTGAGAAGGAAGCACAGAAGGCTGAACCAGCTCTGACACTTCCTCTGGATCTTCCATTAAAACCTCAAAAATATTTGGGTCAGCTATAGGAGAAGCTGAAAACCGTGACAACGGGTTTTTTAACCAATCTACTTTTCCCTTTAACTGACTTCCCTTTTTTACCACTAACTGTGACAAGACCTTCATCCGAGGGGCCTAAACCAGAAGGCAAAGGAGGAGCAGGGCCAGCAACCCGCACAATCTCCGGCTCAGACACCATGGAAGACACAACTGCAGGTAAATCAATGTCATCAGAAACCAAATCGGGTTCCTCAGGCAAGGCTGTCTCAGCCAGAGGGGGGACCAGCCACAGAGGCACTGGGAGCCATCTTCCCCCGAAAGAGAGGCCAAGCCGCACAGCCACCCAGATATAATGGTCCTGAACCCCAAAATCTGCTTCAGCTGTGTTTTTAGCAGCCAAAGGGCAAGTTCAAAAGTATGGCCAACCTCATCACAGAGATTACATCTGGATGTCTGAAAGCAATGGGCACTAGGGTGACCAGTCTCCCCACAATAAGAGCACTTGAGCACCTCACAAGAGGTGCTTATGTGAGTCCGAGACCCACATTTAAAGCAGACTCTGGGTTGACCTGGGTAGAAAAGGAAGCCCTTATCTCTACCCAGGAAAAAACAGGGAGATGTATTAAATCAGAATCGGTGGAATGGAGCTTTACCCAAAATTTCCAACCCCCATTCCAAAAGCCCTCAGCATCCAGGATAGGAACAGGATTCCCCTGGATATCACATTTTTTAGAGAGCCAGTTTACAATATCAACTACGTTAACCCCTTCGTTCCTGAACAGGATCATAATGACCCTAAAGGGCTGTTTTGAAAAAGGTAACACAATAAAGTCAGACCACAAAGGGTTAGTCTTCAGATTCAAATAGCGACTCCAAAAGAGTTCCAAAAGTGCAGGGGTGCGAAAACTTATATCAAAAATAAATTCCCCAGGGACATGAATCAGAGCATAGACTTCAGAGGGGGAGAACCCCATGCTGCGTTTCAAAAGCATCTTCCCAACATAAAATCTGTCAGGGGGATTGTCTCTGGGGTCCACATAGCGCAAACGAATGGCATTGTGCCATTTAGCCAGTTCCACAGGCTGCCAAAAATGGCTAGCATAAGTAGGCTTCTCCGTGGGATCTGGAGCCAGCTCCTGCACAGCTGCAGCAGAAGAAGCCAAATCTTCAGCCACCTCACCCAACATCACACCCAAGGGAAGGCCAGGCTTAGAAGCAGCCAGAGGATCAGGGGAAACTGGGGAAACATCACTCAAAATAGAGGAAGACTGGGCAGGAACAGTCATAGTACTTATTTGAGCATCCTTCTGCGGAGCTGCAACCTCCTCAGCTGGCTTCCATGCTTCACCCAACACCGGAATCCAGCCCACCTCCTGTAGCGCTCGTTCAGGAGACCAGGACACATCCACAAGGTCCCCCCTAAGCCTTAGATGCCACAACACTGCCCAAAACTTGTCACTCAACAGCTGAATGGAGCTTACTAGGCCTCGCTGCTTCAGAAGCACCGGGCGACATCGTGGACCTCTTCCGCTTCCGGTCATCCTCCACATCAAGCTTCCTACGCTCCTGTGCCAATAACTCACTCACCTGGAGGAGTTCCTCCTACAAGCAGCGCTGTTTCTCCTCTAAACTCAAAGGCAAAACTTTAGGAGCTTCAAGGGGACCGCTGATTCGGGCGATATGCTGGCCACCCCGCGAGTGCATGCCAGCCGACACCTCAGCGGATCCCTCCAATGATGGAACTTCGTGTTCTGCAGAACTCTGGGCCTTTGTAGCCCCTTGCAATGCTCCTTCCTCCTCCATGGTCAAGGTCAGAATGACTGCCTCACACAGTGACAGGGTACCCCTACTGGAAAAGAGTAGGGGATTTCCCCAGTGACCTGGCCAAATTTCCCTTATTCACTAAAAATACCACCAACGGCTTAATCTGGTTCAAAGTCAGTTGGCATTCATCTGTACCCCTTCCCCCGAGTCATGCCTGAAAATAGGCAGGATTTGTCTAGTGCACTTACCCAGTCAATAAAAACTAAATAAAATAAATAAAACTAACCTTTGGCACAAGGCAGAGACTCTCTAGGCTTCCCTCCCTGCCCACTTTCCACACCCTTGATGGGACTTTACTTGACACATCCTTTTTCAGGTATCTTAGAGTTTGGTTTCTCCAGATATATTGACACCATCCCCAAAAAACTGTGCCCCAAGCTTGGTGCCCTGTTCAGGAACCATAGTTGTATCCATTCTACAGTTAGGCGTGAACTTGTTCAGAAGATGATCCTGCCCATCTTCGACTACTGTGATGTAGTCCACAGTGCTGCTCCCAAGTCCTCCCTGGCCTGATTGGATCAGGGCAAGATTAAGGCAACCTGGGGCCCTAGGCCCAAGAGAAATCTGGGGCCTCTTTGCCACGACTGTGGCCCTTCGCCATGACTGCACCCCTTGGCCACTGCATATTAGTTATTGAAACTTGAAAAAAAAGTGCTTACTGTCCCTAAAAAGTGGTGTAGAACATATATAACCTAACGAAAATGCTTCAAAATTAATGAAGCTAATAATATCAGCATGGAAAAATAACAGTAGTCTGAGTTTTGATCATTTAAAGAAAATAATTACTAACTGGCCTAGTAAAAATAATTTTTTGGGGGTGTGAAATGTCATGACTTGCACTTCACAAATGCCCCCAAAAAAAAAACAACAACATGTGTGTGCTTGCAGTCTGGGTGTTGTCATTTGTCCTGTCAGGTAGTATGAATCAGGATATGGGAATTTTATTGGGTAGGGTAGGGACCCAACTCTGAAAGGGGTAGGTCCTGGATGATGTAGGAGCTAAGTTGGTGGTTTATTAGAGTAGTCTAATTTTAGAGATTATGTTGCTAAGTGAGTGATTGTTGGAAGAAATCATTCCTGGGATCAAACATTTCTATTATTGATAAGGATTTACTGAAGAATCTGGAACTGCATTCATTTGTTCACCATGAAAAAGGAGCTATAACAAGGTTAGAACTTTAGTATGAGTGACATTAGGACATTTAAAAAAAGAGTACGATTTTTAACTGTACCATTGAAGTGTGTTGTAGATTTTTTAATTTAATTTTTTTATTTATTTATTTAAAATTTGATAACCGGGAAAAGTATCAATAAGCCAAAGCTCGTTTCCAGGTGTGACCTGGGGAAGGGGAATAGGGGATACAGTAGTTACAAATAGCAAGAATGTTTATGTGTTAGCAAAGTTAAAGGTCAAGGTTACAATTTTAGGAGTGAGATTAAATATAAAGCATACACACTGAATTGCATTGTTAATCTTTTGTGTTTAAGAGTAAGGCTTGATTCTAACTGGGGATTATAAATAGTGGTGGGAGGCAAAGCAAAGTGAATAGACCTGTTCACATCATAAAGATCAGCCTGGCTGGTGCCCCCTGAAGCTATTAGCTGCACTTAACACCTAATCAGGGAGATGAAAGTCATGTCACAGTTCAGCCCTTTCCTGACTAAGATTACTCAGTGGCTGAGTCCTTTACAAAAAAAATGCAGCTCAGGCAGAAAGAAACATTATGTAGTAAATATATTAAGGAAATTGCTGTGGGCCTCTTCATAGACAGGGTCCCTAGGCCTGTGCCTATGTTGCCTATGCCTTAATCCGGCCCTGGATTGGATACCCTCTCTTCAATTCCTTCTGCCATTTTGCTCTTGATGCTCCCTCTCGCACCCACCACTGTGATCTCTATCGTGCCCTATCCTTCCTCTCTCTTACAAATAGATGACTCTCTCACTGTGCTAAATTCACCTCTAAGCACTGGCTGGGTGAACTTCCTTCATATATCTCCCCCTCATTTATAACATCCCCCACTCCCTTTCACTCCCTTAGATCATCTGACTCCCTTACGCTGGCAACCCCCCACAGAGCCATCCTCATCGTCCAATCCAGTTACTTTCACTGCCTCCTAAAAATGTGGAATTCCCTCCCTCCCACCTCAAATTTGTCACTTATCCTCCTACTACTCCATCAGCTCTGCCCTCAAAAAATTCCTTGCACCTAGCTTTTCCTGCTATGACCCTCCCTAACTCTCTCCTCTAAGACCCTGACAAACCCTATCCCTCTTCAGTACCCATGCAATGCCCCTGCTGCAGCTTCACCTCAAACCCACCTAAAAAACAGCATCCCCCGATTCCCTCCCCTTCAGGTCTTTCATTGTTCTCTTACTGTGATTTCTCAATCATCCAAAGTTGTACCAGGGGCTTGTCCTTACCCTATCCTTACACCATTAACCCAACTCTTCCCTCCACTTCTCCACATCCTGAAGGGCTTGGATTCAGCCTCTCTTCTCTCTCACCTTCACCCTCTCTTCTGTTCTTCTGAAGCCTATTCTCCCTCACTGCCTACAACCTGCTTCCCTTCTATCATACTCTACCTCTCGCTGACACAACCTGCTCCTTTCCTGTCATGCTTGACCCCTGCCTTGTGCAGGCAGGGTCCTCAGCATACTGGAGGGGTCAAGCCCCAGCAGATCTTTCTCCTCCTAGCTTTTCCTTCACCTCATCCTTCCATCCCCTTCCACCCCTCCCCCACTTCTCTGCCTACTGACATACCAACCTCTCACCTTCCCTTCTCCCCCTTACATAGCGCTAGCTATGGCTGATCCCTAATCTCTACTGCACGAGTAGTTAACTTGCACTTCTGTTATGGCAGACCACTAATCTCTACTGCACTTGTAGTTAACTTGCACTTCTGTTATATCTTAGCCAACTTGTTCTGCCTGTGTTTACTCCTCACTAACGTCCCTAGATCAATTACAACAATTCTAGTCAGCCATTTTCTAGCTACACAGTTATGTGTCATTTAGTGTATGCCTATATGATATTTTGTTTTATTGTAGCTATCAAGTCCAAAAGTGTTGGTGCAGTATCTATCTAGTTCAAAACTGTTAGCATCCCACTATTTCATTACTCCTGTACAATCTACTCAAATTATTTTAATGTAATCTACCGTAAATTTATATTGCTTACCAAATCTCTGTAAACTATCCTCATGTTCCCCTACCCCACAAGACACACCGGGAGACGAGCAACTTGTTGCTCAGTGTGCCTTACTGGTGAAACATTTCAATAAATAAATAAACCATAAGAGTAGTCTAGCTGATGGTATTAATATATTATTGATTGAGCTTGATCAAATATATATAAGATTTTTAAAAAATCTTACCTGAATGTGACCATTTCCAGACAGCTGCATGTTGATACACTCTTCACACAATAAGGGTGTCTCATGTGCAAAGGAAAGGAGAGCTCTGATTGATCGGGAGCACTCCCTTGCTCTATAATTCTGCCATTACTGGACAACAGACTGAATAATGGGACAGTAGCTCTGCCTTGTGGCTGTTTTTTATTCAGTGAAACCGAAATCACAGAACACAAACCCCAGCAAAGCAGATTGCCAGTTTCTCTCAACTCATGTTTTACAATTTTAAAACCACTTTGCTGTATAGCGATAACACCTTTAGTGTTGGGAAGGTATAACTCAGTAATAATGGAACCAGGGGGCTAATAAACACTGTGGCCTTTGGCCTCAGTGTTTATAATTCCCTGGTCCAGTTATTACTTCATAAAACCCGACCACTATGCTGTTATCCCTGTAATGGCAGTATTGTAAGAGCTAAAGGAGCTCACTTCAGAGCTATGGGAGCTGAGCTCTGGCAAGTCCCCCCCCCCAAATAATTCCAACACTGTGTGCAGTACCCCTGCCTGTGAAAGTTCTACACATGCGGTGGAGGGGGAGGGGTTGCAAAATTCCTTAACTCCACTATGGGGTTGTCATCATTCTTTGAGCAGGGCCCTGCATTCCATTTGTATGATGGCCCGTGCCTCTTCCCTCCACTGTTGCTATGTTTTTGGCAACCTTGAAGGAAAGGCTTGTACCCTTGCCTGTGCACAGCACAAGGAGGAGCAAGAGAAGAGACTGTCACCAAGTGTTGATGGTGACCACTTTCTCCTGTTATTGGTTCAATAAATATTTCAGATAATGCAGTACTGATTTCGGTAGGCAGTGTTCCTAACTAACCTCACAGTTGTGTGTCTGACTTCACAATCTGTTGTCATGGTAAGCATAAGCACTATGTCATACACACAGATACTATGAAGCCACCTTGGGACAGTTAGGTGCTTTTTATACAGACTTTTTTGGCAGTTTATCAAAATGTATTACACACCCTGGCAAAGAAAATAAAAATAAAAAAATAGTGCTTTCTAGTAAACTGCAATATTGGAAACATTATGTTCACAAAAGTATGCAATGGAGGACAGAAGACTACAAACTTTCATTGTTTTAAGCCTCAAGTAGCTGAACCCCTCTGGTCTCCACTTAAGTTTAAAAGAGGGCTTGCCCCTTTAAGAGGTTGGTACTGCAGAAGCTGTGTGGGGCTGTCCTGCCTCTTGGTCTCCAGTGACAAGGGTTTCCTCTTGCATCAGAGAACATCAATTAAAACAAGAGGCACAACTTTATTTTACTACAATTCTTCAGAATCAGTGACTGGAAAAGGAGGGACTTCATCTGGTGAGAGACTACCCTTATACTACTAACAGAGCCTGGGGTGAATCACTGGAAAGCAGGAAGATAAAAAGGAAAATTTCTTTCATTTCCAAATTTGTAAGTACTGCAAAGAAAATTTTTGGCAAATTTTAAAGTGTAACTTAAAGCGAAATATAATATGTTTCTTTAAATGTAGTTATATTGAGCATTTGTTGACACCCCTTGCTATTACTATAGTGTAAAAAATGCAATATTAAGAAAGTATAGAGTTAGCATTCATTTTATTATCTGATGTGTAATAAAATCAGCAAAACAAAGAGCAACCCCCTCCCCACTTCCCATAGTTTTGTATATGTTTTTGGATTTATTTTAATTTGATTTGTGAGCAGAAGATAAAATGTTTGCAAAAATGTAAGAAATGCAAAAGGAAAACTTTTAGACTTTTGACCACAAATGAAATTATTAATAAAAATGCTGTCAGACAAAAAGTTAAATACACACATTAACTGAACATTTGGTTGGCTGACTACCGGACTACTAACCCTTGCATTTTCAGCAATCTGAGTGCCTATTAAGGAGCTTGTGACCCTGGTACTGTGAATCTGACTTAGAATACAAGTATAGCATATTGTTAAAGTCATCAGGCATCTTGTGTTTTTTTGTTTTTTTTTATTAAAGGGTGGAACGAGATCCTGGAAGCTCTTGGCTTCAGGTCTTCCCCTAATATCTGTCCCTGAATATGACAAACTGCTCTTAAAGCCACATACTTTTCTGAGATGTAAGCCACGAAGAAATGTATGTATGTCTCCCTCACTGTCTTGTAAATTACCTTCTCATGGGCATATTTTTATGTTACTATTTAGTAAGACTTGCATTGAAATGTGGGTTACTACTGGTGTGACTGCTTATTCACCTGCCCCACCTTTCCACACACACTTGCTAGCTATGGGATACCCCTAAATGCAGGGGCAGATCTAGAATTGTTTTTAAAGTGATGGCAGCAATTTTTTTTTGGGGGGGGTAATACTTTTCCCAGAAACATGTTAATTGTTTGATGAATAATGCTGGAACAACCATGCATTTTCTGGGAGTAATACCTGGCTAAGAAGCATTGATGTCCTAAGACGAACCGCAGACTAGGGGCGAAGACCCTGGAAATGCATGACTGTGAGGATGTCATTGGGATTGTAAATCTAATCCCTTGTAAACATTGTTTTTGGTACTTTAAATGTATAGTTTGTGCTTGTTACATGGGAAGTGATACCAGGTGCTCTGTTCCTGTTAGCTGTGCCAGGCATCTAGAAGATTAATTCTCGGTACAGTAACTAACCAGTCAGTGCTTCATAGTCATGAATAAATAATTAGATTTTCTGTTTATCTCAGATTAGGCAAACACAGCAACTGTCGGCTGGTTTAACGTGGTAATGCATGCTACTTCGCTAATCGCTACATAACTAGATTGACTAGTGTTTTAAACAGAGCTATTTCAGTAAGGCAACAATTCTAAACATATAAATATGTAACCAAATATATTATAAATTAATTTATTAATATTTGACCCGGAGAGACTGTGCTGAGCTATGAGCAATTCATTTTGAGATGTGTCCTACAATGAATTCTGTGTGTGTGTGTGTGTGTGTGTGTGTGTGTGTGTGTGTGTGTGTGTGTGTGTCTAGAGCAAAAACTTGTGAGCCGAAAGACCTTGGTTCAAATCCCACCAGAGCCAATTACTGTACATGTTGTGTAGCCTGAACAAGTCCTTCAGTGCTGCAGTTAACCCAGCTCTAAAACTGAATAAAAGTAGCACTTCACTGGAAATTAGATTTTGCATCTCAGTTGGGCTGACCTTGGTAAATAAATTGTAATAAAGTGTACATGTACTTAACACCACAAATCTCTTTGTAACTATTGCACTAGTGTAGAGTTTATTTCTTTACATTTCTTCCAAAACTGAAAAAAAAAACAAAAAAGAACAACAACCACCCAAAAAAAAAAAACAACAAAAACATAAGGCACTGACCGAGGAGAAGGGTGTTGTAAGGAAGTTGTCGGGGCTTGTGATGGGTTTGGAATGACCAGTTAGGAGCTGAGGAATGTCGGCAACTTGTGAGGCTAATTTTATGGTGTTTGTTTGAATTCTAGTGGCTGAAACTTTTCAAGTAGCTCTGTAATCTTTCCAGGGGGAGAGGAGGAAGATAGACAAGGGTCAAAGTGTTTGCCTAATTTAGTTGAGGGGAGAGAGGAACATGTGTGCTGAGTGCCCTCTGCTGGAAATCCACAGCCTCACAGCTCCAGGGACAGATTTCCTACTACAATTTACAGTTCTTACTCAGGATAGCCTATCTGAGGTGTGTGCAACACCATGTTTTCAGTGTGGGAGGTCTGTTTCTACCTAATTTATACAGCCAGAAGGCACATATGTGCTTAATCTCTTTGTCTCTAATCTCCCTCTCTCTCTCTTTCTTTCTCTCTCTCTCTCTCTCTCTCTCTCTCAACTTGGTTGGTCTGAGATAAGGTAGATGAACTTAAGTACATAATTCACAGAGATAACATACACGTTTGTGGGTTGACAGAAACCTGGATAAGAGAGGATGATTGGTTGGATGAGATCAATGGATATGATTTCTTTCATAAACCTAGGTAAGGAAGAAAGGGTGGGGGAGTAGCGGTCTATATTGCATCCCATTTGAAAGCAAAACTTATAGATCTAAATAAGAACTGTACTGCTTTCATGTGCTGCATCACATATTTATTTGTATGTATTTAGCTGTTTTCTCCGGGGTCGTGCCTGAAAACAGGCATTCTTATGCCTAGTGCACTTACCCGGTTACCAAAAGCAAATAAATACTGAGTGGAATCAGGTGGAACAGCTTTGGCTCTCTTTTTGGACAGGGAGGAAAAATATAAGGTTAGGAGTATGCTATAGGGCACCCAATTTGAATGAACAGGAGAATAAAGATTTTCTGGATCTACTGAACAGTGGGAACAGACAACACTCATAATGGGTGATTTTAACTTTCCCTGGATAAGTTGGGAGCCCCTGCTAGCGGAAGGAATAGTTGAGGAAAGATTTCTGGAAATACGTGAAGTAAATTGTTTAACACAGATGGTAAATGAGAACACAAGAGATCAGAATCTTTTGGACCAAATATTGTGTACTATGGAGGGGGCCATAAGAGATGTTAAGGTGATCAAGCCACTGGTAAGTAGTGACCAATGTATGGTTAGGGCATTTCTAGCAGAGGACTCTCAAAGTGTCCTAGGGAAAACAACTATTAGGAATTATAGTAAAGCTGATTACATCAAGATTAAGCAGACACTTGAAACATATAATTGGGATGACTTAAAAAGTAAATCCATGACTGAATCCTGGAACCGATCGGATCAGGTTCTGAAGTTATGTATACATAAAGTACAGTTATGTAGGAACTTACTGTAACAGTAGATCTTCGAGAGATGTTCCTTCAGTAGGTCATTACATATAGAACTGGTGCCACCTGGAGTCGGGCCACATGGCAGACTTTTCTAGCAATCTCTGATGGGGACCACCCACCCGTCATGTGACCGATGTCAGCGTGACTGTATATAGTGGGCGGTCCCCATGCCCGCCTTCCAACTCTCCCGCTGGAGCCAAGAAGAGGCCTGACAGCATGAGCAAACAGGATTTGGAGTCCCTGTAAGAAATAAAATGAGGGGAAGGAGGGAGGGGAAAAATATGATCTACTGAAGGAACCTTTCTTGAAGATCTACTGTTACGGTAGGTTCCTAAGTAACTGTACTATCTTACTTCGAGAGGGTTCCTTTAGTAGGTCATTACATATAGGACAGAGTCCCAAGCAGTTCCTCCAAAGAGAGACTGAGAGAACAAAGGAGGAGGAGAAAATAACTCCCAACAGATACTGGGAACCAGAATGGACCCAGCCTAGGACAGAAGGCCCTGCAAGACAGCTAGGCCGAACCAGCCCTCCGCCTAGAAGCAATGTCCAGACTGTAGTGTTTAGTAAAGGTGTAGACAAAACTCCAAGTGGCTGCGGCGCAAATATCAGCCACAGAGATGTTCTGCAAAAAGCAGTAGAAGCAGCCATGCCCCTAGTAGAATGACCTCTGATAGGACCAGGCAGAGGGTTTTCGTACTTTTGATAACAATACCGAATACAGTTGCCTAACCATTTGGAAAGGCACTGCTTCAAAACCACTTTGCCCTTCAACCTGGGGGAAAAAGAAACGAAAAGCTGTTTGCAGCTATGGAATTCCTTGGTTCAGTGTGTGTGTAGCACCTAAGGATCCGATGGACGTCCATGGTGTGCAGGAGTGCCTCACCTCTGTTTGAAGGGGACGAAAAGTAAACTGGAAACTCTACTGATTGGTTCAGTGTGACTTCTGACATCACATTGGGTAAAAACTTAGGATTTGTTCTGAGGACCTCCCGGTCCTTGTGTAAAATAAGATAAGGCTCTTTACAAAACAGAGTGTGGAGCTCTGAAATCCTTCGAGCTGACAATGGCAACCAAAAATAAAGTCTTCCAGGAAAAGAAGTGCAGTCACAGCTCATGACCAGTTCAATTGGGGGAAGAGTGAGCTTCTCCAACACAAAGTTCAAATCCCAAGGTGAAGTTGGGCTGCGGATGGGGGGTTTCAGATGGAGTATCCTTTTTAGAAAGGTTTTTGAGACCTCCAACTGAGCCATGGGTTTACCATCCACCAGCTCGTGGTACACTGAAATTGCTGAAAGATGGACCTTCAGGGAAGAATATGACAGACCTGAGTCTGACAGATGAAGGAGGTAGTCTATGTCTTGTGGGGCAGAACAAGAAAAAGGGTACCAATTCTTGGCAGTTGCCAAGATGGAAAAATGTTTCCACTTCATGGCATAAGTGGAACGACTAGAGGGTTTTCTAGCCTCTAAAAAAATCTGAGCTCCTTGAGAGGACACCCCAAAGCGAGAAATCACTATGTCTGCAGGAGCCACGCATGAAGATGCAGGGTCCTGAGCCCCGGATGAACAAGGCGACCTTGATCCTGAGTCAAGAGGTCGTGGGTCACTGGAAGTGTAACCGGTGGATCCCTCGACAGCTGTTGTAGCAGCGGGAACCAAATTTTTCTCGGCCAGAGAGGAGTGATGAGAATCATCCTCGCCTTCTCTGCCTGCAGCTTTAGAGGGACCCTCTGGAGAATGGGAAACAGAGGGAAGGCATACAAAAATGTCCCTGTCCAAGAGAGAGACAGTGCGTCATGCCAGAAAGCACCATGCCCTGGAACAAGCGAGCAAAAACTGGGAAGTTTTGCGTTGTATTGGGAGGTGAAAAGGTCGATTTCCGGATGACCTCATTTTAGGAAGAGAGATTCTGCCACTTCCTGGTTTAATTCCCATTCGTGAGTTAGGATCCGAGACCTGCTGAGACTGTCCGCTAGGACATTTTGGATGCCTGGAACATGCACAGACACTAGGGCCAGATCGTGCTGAACCGCCCAGTTCCACACTTGCATTGCCTCCCTGCATAGGGGGTACGAGCAAGCTCCTCATTGTTTGTTGAGGTACCAAACTACTGACATGCTGTCCATTTGGACCAGCAGTGATTCCTTGGAAAGGAGGGTCTGGAAGGCCTGCAAGGCATACAAGATTGCACTCATCTCCAGAACATTGATGTGTAATGATGCCTCCAAACTGGACCACAGTCCTTGTGCTTGGTGTTCCCCTAGATGTGCTCCCCATCCCACGTTCGATGCATCTGTAGTTAGGGATGCCCAAGGAGCTGGGTTCCTGAAAGGAAGACCCACAGAAAGGTTGCAGTGGTCCCGCCACCATAGCAATTCTTTCTGAACTGCAGATGACACCAGGTCTGGAAGGTCCAGGTTTTCCAGGAGTTGATCCCACTGTACCCACAAGGACCACTGAGTAACCCTCATGTGGAGCTTCACCAAGGGAACAGTAGTGATGGAGGCTGACATCAGGTCAAGAAGACGTAGTATCTCTGGTTCTGGACGAAGCCACTCACGAAGCCTGACAGATTAGGGTCTCCACCCTGTCTGGATGAAGGAAGGCTCTGCATTGGACCATATCCAGAACCGCTGCAATGAACTGTAGTCTCTGGGATGGAGACATGGTTGACTTGGGAATACTGACAGTAATCCCCAGCCTGCCAAAGAGGTCCAGGGTAAAGGAGAGAGCCTCCAGTAAAGAATCCCTGGATGGGGCTGACATCAGCCAATCATCCAGGTAAGGGAAGACGCAATACCCTGGCAGCGTAAATAGGCCACCACCACTGCTAGACACTTGGTAAACACCTGGGGTACTGAGAACACACCAAAGGGGAGTGTCTGAAACTGGAAGTGCTCCCTTTGGAATTGGAACCACAGGAAATGGTGGTGGCTGGGAAAGATCAGGATGTGCAGGTAAGCATCCTGTATGTCCAGAGTGCACAACCAGTGATTTTCCGGAATGAGTGGAAGGAGGCTCTGGATCATGAGCATTCTGAACTTCTTGTGCTCGACGAAGAGATTGAGGCTGCTCAAGTCAAGGGTGGGTCTGAAGTCTCCTGTCTCTTTTGAAACCAGGAAAAAATGGGAGTAGAAACCCCTTCCCCTTTGCCAGAGGGGAACGTGCTCTATTGCTTCCTTAAGCAAGAGGTTTTGAACTTCTTCTCAGACAAGAATAGCCTGATCCCTGGAGTAAGAAGACCTTTTGGGTGGAGACTCTGGAGGGACTTCTAGAAACTCTATGGTGTATCCAACGGACACTAACTGCAGGACCCATGCATCAGAGGTGATTGTCTTCCATTCCTGCACATGGCAGGTGAACCCCCCCCCCACCTGCTCCTCATTGTAAGACTGAGGAGTCAGTGGGGACAGGGAGTCAGGAAGTGGCAGGATGTCCGGGGGGGGGGGACCCCCTGAACATCTCTGGTTCTTGGAAGCCAGAGGAGTGGCTGAACCCGTGGCCTTGTGTTTGCCCTGGCACCGAACCTGGGCCTGCTTTCTCTGCTTCCAGGTCCTTTTTCAAAAGGGCTGTTGCTGCTGTTGAGTGCCCGATTGGTACATGGACCTAACTGACCACAGGGCAAGACCTCTGTCCAGGAGATCAGTAATGATGTCTTTGGTGTCTTCACCAAAAAGCACCGAGCCCCGGAAGGGGGCATCCTGAATCTCAGACTGAAACTCGTTGGCGAGGCCAGAGATACGGAGCCAGGAATGCCACCTTAAGGCGACGGCAGTTGCCGAGGCATGAGCCACTGAATTTATGGAGTCGTATGTGGCTCGCAAAGCATGCCTACAGGAGAAGTGAGAGAGGCAAAGATCCTTGGCAAGCTCCTCCTTGAGGCTCGAGGGTTCCATAGACTGGACTCGGGCCTCTAACCTGGCTAAGATAGACTTTTGGTGTGACACCATGTGGGCCACATAGTTGAGGGATCTAAGCATGCATGTGGCCAAAGCATAGACTTTTCTGTCAAAACTGGTCCATCTGCCTCAACTCTTTGTCTGGAGGAGAGGTGCTTATGTGCTTGGGTGCATTGGAGTGGTCATCAGCAGCTGAAATGATGACAGAGTCCACCTTGGGATGCGTCTTCAGAAACGGAGCTTCCTTCTACCCCTGGTATATCCTGTCCACCCTCTTGGGGACAGCCAGGAGAGGATGAGGCATCTGCCAGACCACAGGGGTGAGGTCCTGGTGAGGCCCGGTCCAGAGACACTAAGTCCAGGTGTTCGGCTAGTCTCTGTCTCATGGGGTCCTGATCCTCTGACTCCCAGTCGAATAAATCTTTCATGGACCTCAGAAGATCCAATAAGGCAGGGTCCTCGGGGGGGACTTGGGGGAAACCTTGCCTTTTGGACCCTCAGGTTCCTCCAAGGCATCCTCCGCCGACTCATCATCATCCTCGTCATCATCATCATCGTCTGCCCCCTCGTCAGGAAGATTACGGATGTCCAGAAGGGTGATGTCCTGACAACTGCCCCTGAGACATGTACCATGGATGGAGAAGAGCTTCTTTGGGATGCAGACCTCGGAGAACATATAAGTGGGAGTCTTGTCTCAAGGTCTGACACCAATTCTGAGCATGCCCCTTGCCATCAAGACTGATTAAGGTCTTGAAGTCCTGCGTAGCCGGAGGATGTGGGGGGGAGGAGGAGGTTGCAGCTGAGGGGGAGGAGGAAGTGGAGGAGGAGAAGGAGGAGGCATTACCGGTAGGGGTGGGTAATGATAACCCTGGTATCCCTGAAAGTGGTGGTAGGGGCTATAACCAGGGTAGTACTGTCCAAAGGAACTCCATTCAGGAGAAGGAGGAGGGCCAGCCGGGAAATGGTCCCCAGGATACCCCAAGGGGTAATGTGGGACAGTCCGGGGTCTAGTATAAATCCCCATTGTCAGATCTGATGGGGGGGTACCCATGTTGGACCCACTGTAGTATAAATCGGCTGGCGGTCCGGCAACGGGATAGCCAGTGTCAGGGAGACCGATGTCGGGACCAGCACCACCCAATCCAGCGCAGAAAGGGGATTGGGCATCTGAGGGGCTGGCATCAGGGCAGAACGAAGGGGGCCCAATGGCAGTACCGGGTCTGGCACCTGAGCTGAAGGCTGGGGCAGACCACAGGGCCCTGGCTGTGGAAGAGTCATTGCAGTATGCGGCATTGGGATTGGATTCGCTGGATCTGATGGTGGGATCAGGGCCAGGAAATTCTTTGGCTCCGAAGGGATCCCATCTGGAGGAGGAGGGGCCTCCAGTGGTAGGCCAGATGGCTGAGGAGGAGACTCCTTCCCTGTGACCCTGTCAGGAGAGCACGGGACAGACCCCAAGGAATCCACTATGTTGAGGGGTTCTGCGCTGTCTTCGCCTGAGGTACCCGCCTGAGAAGGGGAGGATAAGGGCATAGGAAGAGGGGGGAGAGGGGTGTTCTCCCCCGGTTCTGCCAGACATTGGGTGAGGCGCCGTTAGGCCCTGACAGGAGAACCATGCCTGAGTGGCCGACGGAGATGGGCTTCTTATCAGATAGAGCCAGGTGGGCAGGGGAGGAGCCCCCAGCTGACTTATTGACTAGTGCCGGGTGGGTCCGCGAAGGCTGGGGAGCTGTCTTACCGGCAGCTGTGTAGTCCCCAGAGGAGCCATGTGCCGACTTTGCGGCCGTAGCAGTGCGACTGTCAGAGGAGCTGACAGTTGACTGGCCCAACAAAGTATTTCCAGACTTACTGTCCGGAGTCTTCTTAGGTGGTGGCTGAGAGGCGGCCTTTCTTGTCGAGTGCCGCAAGGCCTCAGGTTGGTCCGTGGAGCACTCCCACTCTCGAGATTTCTCCTTGTGGTGCTTCTTGGAGGGAGAAAATTTCTTGGAAGAGGACTCTCTAATGCGGTCCATCTGCTTCTCTAATGAAGCTAAGCAGACTTTTAGAAGGTGGGCCTCCAAAGCCTGCTGTCTCTACTTTTTGGTGGCCTGATTAAATGTTTGGCACTCCGAGCAGGATGAGACAGGGTGGTCTGGGCCCAAACAAATCACACACTTCAGATGACCGTCCATATGAGGGATCTGCGTGCCACAGGACGAGCACTTCTTCTTGGGTGAAGACATTACGTAAATGTAGAATCGAAAGGAAGGATTTGGTGAAGGAAAATAATAATCTGATGCAGGAACTAACCACACGATGATCACTGTATGAAGTCTGCAATCGGTGACGGCATGAGGCGATAATTAGGAAGAACTGGAGGGGTGTGGGACGCCCACTATATACGAACCCGCTGACGTCGGTCACTTGATGTTGGGTGGGCAGTCCCCATCACGGAATGCTAGAAAAGTCTGCCATGTGGTCCAGCACCAGGTGAGGCCAGTTCTATATGTCATGACCTACTGAAGGAACCCTCTTGAAGTAAGATCTATGTTCCACTTATCAAAAAATACAATAGGAAAGGCCGAGTGCCTAAATTGTTGTCTTATACACTTCGAAGGTTAATAAATAGGAATAACAAAGCCTTTAAGAAATTTAAGAAGAATCCATCTCCAGGAAGATTGTCAAACTATAGGTTCCTGGAAAAGAAATGTAAATGAGTATTAGAAGAGGGAAGGACAGGGCCGAACTGGACCTGGCAACCAAAAAGGGAAACAATGGGAAAGAGTTTTATAACTACGTAGGTAGTTTAAGGAAACATCAAAAACAAATCATCAGCTTAAAAGATGAAGAAAAATGATTTAAGGATGAGTAGGGTTTGGCAAATTTGTTTAGTAAATACTTCCAGAGTGTGTACCTAAAGGACAGTAGCAGCCGCTTTATTGGGGAAGCTGTCATGGGGAGTGAGGCAGAAATTCCGATCGCAACTGCAGAACAGGTCAAGGAAAAATTAAAAAAATTAAAAAAACATAAATTGGGGGGGGGGGCAGATGGTTATCACTCTGCTTTCTTGGCCAAATTAGCGTACCAAATTTCAATCTCACTGGCAGATCTCCTCAATAAATCTTTGCGAGAAGGAGTGGTCCTAGATGACTGCAGGGTGGCCCATATAACACCGATATTTAAGTCAGGAGATAGGACAAGGGTTGAGAACCATCATCCTATAAACATTGCATCTGTTATAGGTAAAGTGATGGACAGCTTCAAAAATGAGTTTCTGGAGAATAATCTGAGAGCTCTGCACCACATGGATATAGCTCAACATGGTTTATCGGGGGATCATGCCCAACAAACTTGCTACTTTTTTTCGAACCACTGAGCCAAGCATTGGATGCTGGGTTGCCAGTTGATGTTGTATACCTGGACTACCGAAAGGCTTTCAACACAGTCTTGCATAATATCTTGCTTAAGACCCTTGGGCAATTAGGAATTGAGTATTACATCATCAAGTGGGTATCAGCATGGTTGCAGGACAGATTCCAGCAGGTTCAAGGTAAGGGGCTTTAAGTCTACAAAGGCAGAGATTACTAGTGGGGTGGGTCCCTCAGAGTTCTGTGCTAGGACCACGGTTGTTGAGTATTAGAAACATAGACTTTAATGGCAGATAAGGACCGCTTGGCCCACCTAGTCTGCCCATTTCCCTACCTACTGGATAGCTACAGATCCTAGTTAACCAACAGCCTATTTCTTACCACCCCCCACAAGAATTGCCTTATGTCTGTCCCATGCATTCTTGAATTCTCCCACAGTTTTAGACCCCACAACCTCCTCAGGAAGGTGGTTCCATGCATCCAGCACCCTCTGTGAAAAAAAACTTCCTCACATTGCCCCTGAGCCATCCCCCCTCTATCTTCAGATTGTGTCCCCTCGTTCTTGCACATCTCTTTTTCTGAAAGATGCTACCCTCTTGGACTTTGTTGATTCCACTAAGGTACTTAAAAGTTTCTATTATGTCCCCCCATCCCTCCTTTCCTCAAAGATATACATATTAAGCTCCTTTAGTCTCTCTTCATATGGCTTGTCTTGCAGACCCTGCACCATTTTAGTTGCCCTCCTCCGGACTGCCTCTATCCTGTCTATGTCCTTGCAGAGATGGGGTCTCTAGAACTGGACACAGTACTCCAGATGGGGTTTCACCAACTGTCTGTACAGAGGGATAACAACTTCTTGTTTTCTGTTGGTGATACCTCTCCCTATACATCCCAGTATCCCCCCCAGTCCTCCCTACTGCCTTCTCACATTGCTTGCCGACCTTAAAGTCATCGGACACGATTACCCCAGGTCTCTTTCCATTTTTGTTGTTGTTACTGCCCCGCCACCCCCATTGTGTATTCTTCCCCTGGGTTTTTGTTTCCCAGGTGCATTATTTTGCACTTCTTTGCATTGAATCCAAGTTGCCGACTTCTAGATCTAAGATCCTCTCTCTGTCCCCATTTGAGAGTACCAGATCTGAGATTGCTCCCTCGAGTGGGTTCCAACACTAGCTGTCTGAGGCATGCTCCCTGTCAGGCATCGAGAATGGCCCTGCTCTTGGATGTGGCTGCAGCAAAGGTGCTCCAGTTAACATCTGGCATATTCAGGTCCCCCATCAACAATATCTCCCCCTTTCTCTGCCATCCTAAGGATGCCTTCTATCATATCCTTGTCCATTTCCTCCCACTGAGATGGGGGTCTGTATAAAACCCCTGTGTGGATTGTGGTGCCATTTCCAGTCTCTAAGGTGACCCGATGTGCCTCCTCTTCTCCCTGTTTACCCTTTTGTTCTGTTGCTTTTATCCCTGCCCTTACATAGAGAGCTACTCCCCCCCCCCTTCTACCCTCCCTGTCCCTCCCGTAGATTGTGCATCCTGGTATGTTGACATCCCAGTCATGGTTCTCTGTGTACCATGTTTCTGTGACTGCCACAATATCTAGGCATCCCTCTTCCATCAAGTCCACCAGTTCAGGGAGCTTGTTGCCCAGACTACGGGCATTGGTACTCATTACCCTCCATTTTTTGACAGCTTTGCCCCATTTTGCCCCATCCCTGTCCTTACTGTCTTTGTCTTTTTCTCCATTTACCTCTGTCCTTCTCCCTATCGATGTCTCTGTCTTGGTGTTTACCTCACTAACTACCCTGTTTTATTTGGTGGGGAGCAAAGATTTCCCTGCTCCTTTCCAGTGCCTCCCCCCTTGGCTAGTTCAAATGCTTGCCAATGAAGCATTTAAACCTATCACCTAGGATCCTGATTCCCCTCGTGGACAGACACAGACCATCGTGACAGTATAGGCCTGCATCACTCCAGGTGGCCCCCAAGTCCCCAGTGAAACATAGAAACGTAGAATTTGATGGCAGATAAGGACTGCTTGGCCCACCTAGTCTGCCCTTTTCTCTACCTACAGGATAAGTTGCAGTTCCTAGTTAACGAACAGCCTATTTCTTCTTACCCCCCACAAGAATTGCCTTATGTCTGCCCCACGTATTTTTGAATTCTCCCACAGTTTTAGACCCCACAACCTCCTCAGAAAGGCTGGTCCATGTATCCACCACCCTCTCTGTGAAAAGATACTTCCTCACATTGCCCCTGAACCGCCCCATCTTTAAACTGTATCCCCTTGTTCTTGCACATCTCTTTTTCTGAAAGATGATACCCTCTTGGATTTTGTTGATTCCACTGAGGTACTTAAAAGTTTCTATCATGTCACCCCTCTCCCTCCTTTCCTCAAGGGTATACATATTAAGCTCCTTTAGTCTCTCCTTTAGTATCTCCTTGTATGGCTTCTTTTGCAGACCCTGCACCATTTTAGTTGCCCTCCTCCGGACTGCCTCTATCCTGTCTATGTCCTTGCGGAGATGGGGTCTCCAGAACTGGACACAGTACTCCAGATGGGGTCTCTCCAACTGTCTGTACAGAGGGATAACAACTTCCTGTTTTCTGCTGTGATGCCTCTGCCTATACATCCCAGTATACCCCTTGCCCTCCCTACTGCATTCTCACATTACTTGCTAACCTTAAGGTCATCTGATATGATTACCCCCAGGTCCCTTTCAATTTTTGTTGTTGTTACTACCTCCTCCCCCCCCCCCATTGTGTAATCTTCCTCTGGGTTTTTGTTTCCCAGGCGCATTATTTTGCACTTCTCTGAAGTGAATCCAAGCTGCCGTACTTCTGACCATTCCTCCAACCTTGCCAAGTTCCTTCTCATCCTTTCCACGCCTCCATGTGTATCGACCCTGTTGCAGATCTTTGTGTCATCTGCAAAGAGACATACTTTTCCTTCCAGTCCCTCTGCAATGTCACTTATAAAGACATTAAAAAGGACTGGACCCAGTACTGAACCCTGCAGTACCCCACTAGTAACCCCTCTTTCTTCAGAGTGGACTCCATTTACAATTACCTTCTGTGTCCTGTTGTCCAGCCAATGTTTGACCCAAATCCCTGAGCTCTGCACCAGTTTTTCAACCACTGATTGAATCCCATGGTGTGCAGCACCCTAGCCTCACCCATGCCATAGAGAGGCAGTACCTCCGAGAAGGTCACCGTGTGTGCTTCTTGTCTAAGGCCCCTCCCCAACTCCACAAACTCTTCCTGCTGTTCTGATCCCTTTCCCAGCCAGGTCATTTGTCCCTAGGTGAACAATGACATCCAGTTCCCTCCCCCATACAGCTGCTCCCGCAGTCCTGAGGATTTGCTCCCTGTCCCTCCAAGCCATGGTGCCTGGCAGGCACCTTAGCTCCCTCTCCCCTCCATCCCCCAGTTCTACCCTCCTAACAATGGAGTCCCCCACCAGGAGCTGTTTCCTTCCCCTGTGGGGTCCCATGCCACCCTCCTGTGGGTCTCCTTTGTGGAGGTTCCCAACATCCTCCTTGGTCTCCACTGCGGGTGCCTCTATAGAGGAACTGCACTCTGCCAGAGTGGCATATGAATTGTGGAGAGGTACAACTGGAGAGATGTGCCTCTGTTCCACCACCTTAACCCTCCCTGAGCCCACTGTGGTCCAACTGCTCCTCTTTCTTGGCAACCTCTGAGGCAGCAGCGGTTGCCCTCGTGATCCCTGAGTAGGAAAGAAGGTCCCCCAAATTCTGGCCAACTCAGCCTGGAGATGAGCAACCTCCTCCCTCAGCCCAGACAGGTGCCTGCAGATGGAACAACACTGCATCCTCCAGAATGTCTCCCAGAAGACTGCTGCTCCACAGCCACTGCACTGCAACACTTCCATCATGTCTTATTTCTGGCCCCTTAACTGTTGTTTTGTATACTTACTCTTTCCTCTGTGTATTTATTTATTTTTTTATATATAATTTTTTTTCTCTCCCTACTTACCTACTGCCTCCATGTGCTTAAAGCACCTGATCTTCATGTTCTGAGACATACTGCTGTTCTGAAAATATTCTGATCTCCAGCATGCGAGTATTCAAGTATCTGAGGGAGTCGGGATGGGTAAATATGTGGATCATTCAAAAGTCAGGGCAATAGTAAATAATGAGGAGTCTATAAAGAATTTTCAAGAACAGTTGTCTCAGCTAGAAAAATGGGCAGAAGTACACAAATTGGAATTCAACATTGAAAAATGTAAGGTCACGCATTTTGTGCAGAACAATGTTGGGGCACAATACAGGTTGAACTCGCAGGTACTTGCAGCAACAGATAGTGAGAATGACTTGGGGGTGATTATTACAAACAAGTTGAGTTTTGACAAACACAATGTGGTTTGTGTCAGTAGAGCCAACAGAATAATGGGTAACTTGCTGTGTAATATTAGTAGTAGGAAAAAGGAAGTTCTTGTGCCCCTGTACAGATCTCTGATAAGACCGGTCTTGGAATAGGAAGCCCCATTCAGCACTGTGCAAAGTATACATGGGAGCAAACGAGTGGAGCAGGTCCAGTGAAGGTTTACCAAGAGAGTGGGGGTTGTTAGGAAGGAAAAGTATAACGTAAGGCTAGAGCACCTGGGGTTGTATTTAGCAACATATAGGAGGATAAGGGGGATCTTTGTTATGTTTATAGGTCCTTGAGTGATGCTGTGTTAAGTGAGGCAGTAGGATTAAATTGGAAGGAGGGTCTTAGAACAGGCACAAGGGTGCATAATAAACAGCTGAAGGGAGATAGTTATAAGACCAATAGGAGGGGGAAGTGGTTTAACCAGAGGGTGGTGAATGTCGGGAATGGACTTCCCAGGGACGTGGTGGGAGCCAGTAGTATAACAGCAATCAAGCATCAGCTGGACAAATATACCGGAAAGAAAAAAATGGCAAATATGACCACTAAACAGTGGCAGATCCTTTATATGGCTCTTGCAGGTTATGGGCCTGAACCTGTCCTATGAACCTATGAACCATGCCTCCTTTTATATGAGGAGGACCCTACACTATGGAAAACCAAAGGGGACATTAAAAAACAGATGACACAAAACTATGGAAAATGCAGTGTGACAAAAAACTCACAAGGTAAATCAGTAAATTGGCTCATATGTAATCTATAATTAATAAAACACCATCCTAATGTAATATACTGTATAAAACATTTGATGGCGAAGTCCCACTTATTTGGGAAATGTTACCATCTTGAGGTCTAACAAGTCCTCTTGACCATTGTAAATTTAAACATTTTATATGAAATGTAACGTAATCTACCCACTTATTGCCATGTGTACTCATGTATTGTTTGTGTACATATCCAGCTTGCCCTGTAAATGGGCACTGATCCAGTGGGCTGTAAAGACCACTTCCTCTTCAGGCTTATGGCTTCATGATCTTGTTAGCCCCTCAATGGTGATATTTTCTTGCATTTCCCCATAGAAAAAGTAATGTTTTTTTTCCCATACACTTACCAGTTACGTGTCACAGACTTAACTACTAATACATCATTAACAATGATAATTACACATTAACACCTGACGAACACACTACATAAACCTTATTACAACCTTATTAACATATGTAACACCCACCTCATTAACAGATGAAATGACATTCTTAACACATGTAACAAGCACATTATTAACACATGTAACAACCACCATAAATACATAACTACCTCACACAGAGCCCCCCCAAACCCTATCACTTACCAAACACTTCCCTTTAACCTCACTTACTAAGCAGCCATATTTCCCTTGCTTCTCCAGCTCACTCAAGGGTGAACTCTTCATGCTGCTGTTGCATCATCTATGATCTTGTGAAGCACACATTAAGCATGGTGCTTAATGTTAAGCTGCCACCCCATTAAGAGCATGTAGAACTTGAATGTAATGAATTGTTGCACTGCCTGGCAGTGCCATGTATGTCTGTCAGTCTGAGGAATTGTCAGTCTGGGGCTTGTCCTCATGAAGAGAGCATCTGCAGCGCAGAATAAACCTGCATTACTATTATTTTATGTGTCCGTCCAGTTATTTGCACGGTCTAGATGGGGTCCTCACCAGCAGCAGCCAAAGGGTCTGGCAGACCACAGAGAAGGTAAGGGGTCCTTTTAGTGGCAGACCAAATACAAAAACGCCACACATGGTGGAGAATGCGACTCTTCTTCTGTACAGACCCCCATCTCGCTTGCCTGATTCGCTGGTTACCCTAAGTCATCTACCCAAGTATGCCTGAACTGCTTGAATGCTCATTAAATTCACAACCTTGGCTGCAGTGAAGAAAGAAAAAATCAAGCATTTGTCAATGCCGAATGTTGTCGCGTTGGCATTGGCTTTGGTAGTGCAGTGCGGAAAAACATTTTGGGCAGGATGTGAAAAATGACAGCTGTACAGTTCATAAGGAGGTGTAAAAAATTGCCAGTGTTGAAAATGTGGCATGTAAATATTGCAAATGTGCGAAGCTGCAAGGGTGCGTGAGAAATGCACAACGCACGCTTGTAATACAGTCATTTTATGGATGTTCTGCACCAAATTTTCAACATAGGCATTTTAGCACCTCTGCTCATGCACAGTGTCACTCTTATTTCCTCAAACTGTCCCAAAAAGTGATTTCGCACAGCGACTGTGCTATTCTCTGCGCTGACGCATAAACACATTTGGGCAGGATATGTGAAATGACAGCTGTACTGTTCATCAAGAGGTGTGGAAAATGCCAATGGTGAAAGTCCAGAGTGAAAATATTACAAATGCACAGCGTTATGAGCGTGCATGCAATCTGCTGCTTGCGCTCGTAACACAGTCATTTTATAGTATCATCACCAAATTTTCAACACAGGCATTTTAGGACCTCTGCTCATGAACAGTGTCACTGTCATTTCATAATCTGCCCAAACACTGATTTTCCACAGCGACAGCATGTATGCGCGGAGTACAGAAACACATTGTAGGATATGAAAATGACAGCTGTACTGTTCACAAGGAGGTGTACAAAAATTACAATGTTGAAAATCTGGCATGAAAATATTGCAAATTTGCGAAGTTATGAGCCTGCATAGCAGTTGCGCAATGTACGCTCGCAAAACAACCCTTCTTTGGATTTTTTCCACCAAATTTACAACATAGCCTTTTTGAGAGCCCACCTCATGAACAGTGGCACTGTCATCTTGTTAATCGGTCCCAAAAGGTGATTCCATGCAGTAACTGCAAAATCACCTTTCTGGACTGATTAACAATATGACAGTACCAGAATTCATGAACAGGGGTCCCAAAAACCCCATGTTGAAAATTTGGTGTAAAAATTCCCAATAATGCCCGAATTATGCATTAAAGTTGAAAAATCCCTATTTATTCCATTATATGGCTTACTGGCATTTCCTCAGTTCGCGGTCAGCTTTGAAGAGTGCAGACGTGTTCCCAGTCACACTCAAGATCATCCGCTGGACTACGGAGGTAAGTATTGGAGGGGGGAGAGAGTAAGCGGTGGTGGGGTTGTGGTGGGGGTTGGAAGAGTACGAGGGACCATTTTTGCTTTACAGGTTAAGAAAAACAAATAAAAGACATTGGGCTCCCAGCATGCCACCTGAGTGTGTGTGTGTGGGTGGGTGCTTTAGCCGATGGGGGATTGGGCACCCCCGTCGGCAAACATTGAAGAGGGCAGCAGGAGCCGAGGGGATTGTCACCCCCTCGGCAAACAAAAAAAGGAGGGGTTACATGATGCCAATGGGGATTGGGCACCCTCGTTGGCACACAATAAATGGGGGTGTTGACAGGCAACAGCGGCAGTCACTGCCACCATGTTGCCTGCACGTAGGAGGAGGCGTGTTGTGGTCACACTGCATATGAGCTTCGCTCTCATTGCAGCGGACCTTTCCTCTGATCTCTTCACCTCATTAGCTAGGCAGAGTGTCGGCCTCTGCTGCTGGCTGATTGGGGAATGTAGGACGCACCTACTGGTGCATGCCCTGCATACGCCCAACAGTGACCGCACCTCCAAATCTGTACTGCCGCAAGATGTTGGCTGAGCAAGCACGCCAACATAAAAAAAATGATGAATTGTCTCCTGGTTGTATAGCAGCCTGCAGCCGTCCTGCTGTATTAAGACTGCTAGCTGAATATGTGAACTGTCAGCAAGTTACTTTTTCTCCAGGCCCAGGGCCCCATGGAACTCCAAACTACAATCCTTCCCCCCCAGCAGCAGCATCACCTCATAGCAGGGCCTATGGAATGCCAGCTCCCTTTGCTGTCTTCTCTTGGTGGGGACAAACAAAAAGGAAAGAAAACAAATTTAGCAGCCAACCCTCCCACTGAATTCCACGGCACAGAAAGCTGCTCCACGAAATAAAACAAATAAAGCACAGTGCTCCATTCTGCTGCCCACACACCGCTCTCAGGCCAGGACCGAGGCTCCATGCTCCCCGTCTCACCACAGTAGAGCTCCCCATGAAGCAACAACAAACAGCCACATGGACAGACACAGCAGCTCCTCCACCAGCTTCATGGAGAGCTCCTCCAGACAGGCTCTCTAGCGAGCTTCCCTACGCAGCTGAGTGCCGCTCCTCCTGACAAGGCCTACCACAGCAGCTCCTCTGCCGAGCTCAGCCATGCTCAGAATAGCCCAAAACCAAAAATAAAATATATTAAAATACCGGGCTGCAACCACTGCATGGAGCAATCTGCTTCAAGCTGCCACCAAGCCTCCTACCTTGCTGCTCTCCTAGGAGGCTACTCTTATGCATCGCTTCTCTACACTCCCAGACTGCTGTTCTAACTTCTCTGAAGTACCGCAGTCTATCCACCCGGCTGCACACCAACACAAAGCCCTTCTCTGCTCCTCTTGAACTGCAACTCCTGCTGTACGGAGCCTTCTTTCCTGCTCAACAACACAACAAAAAGGTCACAGCAAGAGATTATAAAACAAGAACGCAGGTGCCAAATAAACCTGCATAAAACGTGGGGTACAAAAGTAATACTGTACTGAGAGAACAAAAAATTTTATTTAAACAAAATGGGGGCCATGCAACACTTAAATGAAAGCTAAATACATGACACGGAGCCCTAGGATCAAGCAGGGCACAGTAAATCTCGGGGGCAAGACACAGAAATAAATAACTCAGCAGACATTTCACACAGAGGGCATATGACTAAATGCAATTTAACCAGTGGGCAATATCTGAAATGAGAGCCTGGAAAGAAAAAGAGGCAGCAAAATAAACAAGAGGAGCAGTCAAATACAGTAATTTCCCCACATTTGTGCCACTCACCACAGAAAACTCCCATCATTTTCAGTGGGGAAGAAGCTCAGCAAGGTGGCAATCACCATTTTGTCCACTGATCATCAGCCAGACAGCCTCGTGGCACAGATCCTCCATCTTGTGCACAGCAAAACAGCAAGAAAGGAAGTGACCCTTAACCCCACTGCTGGAAGCCATCTTGCTACAGTCAGGCTAGTCAAAACCCACAGGAACTGCATGTCAAAGTTTGGCGGCCATCCTGTGAAGGGCACAAATTGACCTCACTACATTGAAATCAATGGGAGTCCTATTGAAATGAATGGACACTGCAACAAAAGTTGATTTTTGCAATGAAACCTTTATTTAAATAACAAATAACACAGAATTGAGTGAGAATTCTTTATTAAGATGTCATTTGATGAACTTTGCCTCAAACATTTGTACTTTTGTCTACAAAAATAATTTTTGTTTAGCACTTCATCTATGACACAACGTTCTATCTCCTGCATGATGGCAATTCCTTCTCACCCGTATGACCTTCGCTCGGTGAAACGAAGCTCATTGGCAACCATGATGTCTGACGACGACACAGATATGGGTGCTGGAGCGTCCGGTGTCCAACCGTCACTCACCTCAAGGGCGTGGGGCTACAAAATCGAAACAATCCTCCATGACATCCAGTCTTCTATTTCTGATCAAGGAGCACCAGATATGCAAGCTATTCAAGATGACCTGGCCTACATTAAAGCCATTTCACCACAGTCCACGGTCCATACCAGCCTACAACCAGTACCCTTCTCAGCCTTGCCTCATGAAGACGCTGTCGACTGGCTGGAACAATTCCAAGCATGTAATTCCTTCAATGGTTGGACTGATCCCTTGCGCATCTCCAATGCCTTGCGCTTGATTCTGAGAGGGACTGCCAGTTCCTGGTTCAATGCACTTCCAGACCAAGTCAAAAGGGATACTGCCACACTGTACACAACCTTCAAAGCCCATTTTCTCCAAGCACACCCATCCTGGTTATTGGAGCAACAGCTGTGGGAACGTACAATGCAACCCACCGAATCTCTTGAAGCCTTCATAGTGGACACTGAGTCTCGATGCAAACGCCTACAGAAAACAGAAAAAGATCAAGTAACAGCCTTTGTCCGGGGACTGTCTCCTCAATTTCGTACCTATGTCATACAGCAAAAGCCAACCACCTGGACAGACAACATCCAAGCTACACAGCTAGCCCGAGTCCATCTCACTGTTTCAGTCTGCCGGTGCTCAAGTACCCCAAACCTCGCAACTGGCTGCACTTGCCACATGTGTCCAACGGCAACAAGTAATGATTGACAAGCTTAACTGAGAAACTCAGCAATGCATATAGACATCAAATTACATTATTATCTGCCACTGCATGACTAATGATAAGCATAACCTGCTGATATAATCACAAACTGAATCACAAAATCAGCTTATAGAATCATAAAAAGCTTTAGCAGAATAACTGCTTACCAAGCCAAGCCAAGCCAAAATGCTCTCTGTCAGTATCGAGGAGTGCAGAGACTGGGCCAATGCAGTGAACCAAGAGACTGTAGTGAGTGAGCCGCGATCGGTCAGCAAAGAGAGGAGAGACTGAACACGGAGACAAACCCAGCAGCTACAAATGGATCTGGCAAGTGATTTTACATTGAAAACAACTGGGGAGCAATTATCAGTTCACGTTAACAGAGTGTAAATGTGAAGTGCTGCTAATTTAAGTTAATAACATTAAAAGTCAGCAGCATTAAAAGCAATTACCACACCACTAGGTTCCGCAAAGCTAGTCTATTTAATTAAAGCAACAACTTGTTTCTTGGCAAGTCAATATTGGGCAAGCAATTACTTATTTAAAACATAGTGGGCCAGATATTCAAAGGCTTGCGCCTGAGCTAAATTAGCACTGCCTGGTGTGCAAACTTAGCCTGGAGCACAAAGCAAGCTATATTCAAAAGGAATAGCCAAGGGAAAACAGCTTCTGAATATAGCATGGGAATGAGGCCGTGCAAACTGGGCTGGGAGTGCAGGGCAAACGTAGTCCTGGAATAAGACAGCACTGAATACAGCAACCAGGAAGTGCAAACCACAACAACAACACAGTGCACAGCGACGTGAGGGTAGGTAGAGAGGAACTATGTGGCCAATGTGTGTTCTGGCAAATGCATGGACCCAGTACAGCTGTAGGCAGCAGCACACATGAACAAACAGTGATCAAAACTGTATAACATTCCCTGAACCGTTAGTGCCGCGCTAACAGCTTTAGCACGGAGCTACGCAGTTTGCCCAGTGAAAACACATTAGCCCCGCGCTAAACTTT
Organism: Neoceratodus forsteri; assembly: GCA_016271365.2. Classification (NCBI taxonomy): domain Eukaryota; kingdom Metazoa; phylum Chordata; order Ceratodontiformes; family Ceratodontidae; genus Neoceratodus; species Neoceratodus forsteri. The sequence goes on along the minus strand of CM028129.1, from coordinate 496,108,927 downwards.
GCCATATTCAAAAGTGACATGCAAATGAGCCTACTTAGATAGTTTCTAGGTAAGCAAACTGGGTTACCAGCATTTCAACATGCAGGCACTGATAAAAGTTCCAAAGCAATATCAACAGCAACAAATCCTTTAATAATGAACTTGATTTGGGAATAACTTAATTCTCCATTGAGTAAATCAGAGACCGCCAACTCCCTTTGTGGGAAAAGTTCAGGCAGTGAACCAAAGGGTCCAATATATTGATGTCCATGCACTGTCCATCAGTCCATGTATCCCTATTCACCGGGGGGGGGCATTTTGTACACCTCCCAAACACAAGGCAGCATATAATTACCATTTCTGAGCACTTCAATTGAGTAATGAGCAGCATGACATCCCATACAGTTGCTCAGCAACCCGACTTATTTCACAGGATCCCATCAATGCCAGTACCTCTTCTGGGCTCAATTTCCAACTCTGGACTGCAGTTCCAGGCTGTCTGACCTTAATCCCCTTTATTATAAGGTGATTGCTATCCCCCACGGCCATTTTGGAGAACTCACTCTCTTCTTTAACAGGAGGCATGGATCCCAGGGAGTCACCATCTTCAATGTGCCCAATGCCTAAGCTGCCAGATCAGCTTTACACCTCCATTCATCTCTGAGGCTTAATGGCTGGTGGTGTTTCCCACTGTGGGCATGAAGTTCCTTCTTTCCTATCCACAGGTTGGGTTCCCACGTCGGTTACAGCAGGCTACTCCCTTCCAGTCGTTTGTCTCACCCCCGAAGAGGCCTCATTCACAATGGCCACCACCATGTCTCCAAAGGGCCTTATACTGTGCTCTACAATAAGAAACTTGGCTGCTCTCTATGCAAAACTGAGCACTCAGCTCCACTTCTGCCTTCAGACTCCCTCACTTGGACCACGCGCTCCCACATGGCTTCAGTGAGTCCTGCCCTCCGGGGACCTCCCAGCCAATTGCAACAGCTCCCACAGAGGAAAGAAAATTAACACATTAAGGGCACATACCTGAAGCCCTTAAAGGAATAACAGTTTCTGGACAACCTCTGTCCTTCGGGGTGAGGGGTACATTTTGATTTAAGAGGCCAACATGCTGCCTGGTGAGTCATTGACAATAACAAGGCTAACCAAGTTGTGAGTGTTTAGAGATGTAAGGGCAGAAGATTTTGTTAAGGTAGAGAGCCCCCAAACTGTTTAGGGTGTAACACAGTTAACAGCAACACCATAAAGGTTGATTCAATGGCTTAGAGGATGACATATTTACTTTGCATGCAGGGGGACCTGGTTTTGCTACCCAAGACTGGAATCCCAGTTAGGCTTCTTAGGAGGTGGAAACATGGTCCAGTGGATGCTGTCCTCTTCTGGAGAGAGAGAGGTTGTGTCTGACTTGGCATGACAGCCTTCCAGTTGTCCAAAGGGAGCAGGGATTGGCGTTATGTTGCCAGAGAGCGCCCCTGCCCCCAGGCTCCGTTGGGACTTCAGCAGTCCAGTACACTTGCACCATAAGTCATGGGTCCTGTGTACACATTCTCCCCTCAGAGACAGCCTTAGCACAATGCAAACTGTGCGTCCACACAGGATCCCAGGAGCAGAGACCACCAAAAATCTTCAGCTGTCACTGGCCTATTTTATTCCTGGTCAGCTATTCAAGTTCCTCCAGAATTCATTGCCAGTGTGTGGTTTCTCAGATATTATATTCTTATTTCAGGACAGCACAAAAATTAGATAAAATTTTTATTCAAGGAGAACACCAAAGTGACACAAAACTAGCTGAACTGGAAGGTATGGAGAGGTCACTGCAGGGATGAAGCTGTTTTGATTGGGCTCCCACTCTTGACATGGGGCCCCACCAAGGAGGTTTGCACAGAGCCTGGGTTTACTAGGGCCAGTGCAGTCTCCCCTACCATAAGTCATGCCCAAATAGATTTTCCCTCTGGGGTACTCTAGCTCAGTTTCAAAGGACCCTCCATGGCAATGCATAGCTGCAGGAGAAGTGGGTCATAAGAGGTGGATGACAGTGAAAGCACAGATGGGGCTCAAGAGGTACAGAGGAACTGCACAGTTGGAGGGAGGGTAGAGCAGGGTAACAGCCAGGAGAATAATGATTTCAATATAAAAGCAAAACAATAAATAGCAGTGCCTTAAATTTGCACCAGATTAACAGCCAGTGCAAAACACTGTGATGGTGTTATATAAACCAGTATTCTGGCTGACATTAGAAGCCTTGCTGCTGCATTTTGCATGAATTACAGGCAGAAAAGTTGGCCTGCAGGTAAATCCACATAGAGTACATTATAATAACCGGGCTGCAAGATTAGAAAAGTTAGGAAGAGTATTATCAGGTCATTATTAGAGCAGAAAGTGCACAATCTGGCACGTGGCAGTGGCTCAGCAGGTTGTACACTCAGCCTTGAAGCCGAAAGATTGAAAGGTTGTGGATTCTAGCCATACACCAGGAACTTGTGGTAAATCCCCATACTTACAGTGTAATGCAACATTGGGGGGGGAGGGAGGGGGTTGTTGCACTCCTGAAGTACTGTCTTACAGATCAAACATTAAACCGAGGTCCTGTCTGCCCATTCTGGTGGTTGTTCAGGTGGACATCAAAGATCCCTTGGCACTTCTCAATAAGAATAGGGGAATTTCAATGGTGTCCTGGCGAAATTTCACCCGTTCATTCAAAATACCACTAACAGCTTTACCTGATTTAATATGCCAATTTACATCTGTATCTCCACAATTTCCCCACTTTCAGGATGAGGCTTGAAATAGGCACAATTGCCTAGCCCTTCTTTCTAGGTCTTAAAAAACTAAATCGATATTTTTTTACATGACTAATGCTAATAGTGAAAACCAACACCACCTGTTTATTCAGGTTAGCATATTGTCATGATCTACTCCAAGACTTCATACATAATTCATAGGCTTCAAAGACCCCTCCTCAATAACATAGAAAGTTCCAAGTCCTCAGAAATTTTCCTGAATCTGGTGGCCTGGCCTCATTATCTAATTCAGGTTCAGCCTTAAGCCAGCTCAATTCCAGCTAACTGCAGATCTCATTTAGGCACCACACCAACAAAAACAGTGCCTGGTGATGGTCACCGCTGAAGGACAGGTATAACAGGGTATAATCTCCAGGTTATATTACCTACAGTATTATACTACACAACCAATACTGTCCTGGGATGTTCTCTTAAAAAATACCAGACAGTCTAGTAAAGATCCCACCCTCCTTGGCTGACAGTGTCACATGTTGTTGAGGGGTCATGGAGAACAAAGAATGAAAGCATCCCTCTGTCCTGTGCCATGAGTGGGTCATTTAGGACTCAGACCAGTGCTTGCTCAGCATGACAAAATCATCTAAGTTGGGCCAAAATGGCCCTTAGATGTTAGAACTTTGTAGATGGCCCTGCAAGTGAGTCACAACACCTTCTCAGGACACTGCAGGTTGGAAAGAAGTAAACCTGTTAGGATTAAAGGGTGTAAAACAAATCATTTTATTAAGAAGGTGAAAACCATTACCTGTTACAAGGCAGGAGTCGGGAACCAATCTCTAAAGGAAGCATTTACTACAGTTAGAGCTTCCCTTGATACTGTACTCCACTGGGAGGCCATTAGGCCCTAGATCTAGTCTACAGAAATTAGACTGAAGTTCTGATAGCACCCTGCAACATCTCTTGATTTAGGACTATGCTAAACTACACCAAGAAACTACAGGATACTGCAGCTGAATTGTGTACAATATAAAGTGACATCCTGAGGCATCAATGCAGTTGGCTTTAAAATCACCCTTTGCATATTTCACAGAGGACTCTGACATTATCAGACTAGGGGGTAAAGAGTTTTGTGGCCCTCCAGGGCCGTGGGAGCAGAGCAGGCTATGCTCATGAGGTCAAGCGTTCCACAGTTGATCACAGCCCCAGGAGCAGTGCAGACATTGCTCCCCGGGATCAGCAATTATAGTGAGGGTCATAGTTCTGGGAGCAGTACAGGCAGTGCTCCTGGGAATTTAGGGAGGCAGGTTTGCATGGGAAATCTGTGTTTGTGGGAAGGGAAGGGAGTGGAGGCCACAAAGGTTCCCTTTCTCCTTGGGAAAGCTAAGTAAACTACGAAGATTTCATTAAGTGACATTTGGTACTATTTAAAAAAAATCACTAAGTCTTAAAACAAACCTGACCCCTCCTCCCAAAAGCCCCTTTAAAATCAGACGCTGCAACTTGGCCAAACATCTAAAAATACAGTTTGAAGAATAAATACAATATCTAATTAAATTAGAGGCAGTATAGTGTGGTGGTTAAGAGCACTGAGCTGCAAACCTAGAGACCTGGGGTTGAATCCCCTCTCATCAGCTCCCACTTGCATACTGTGTGACCCTGAGCAAGTCACTTAACTTCCTTGTGCTCTCAGATCGCACCTGGAAACAAGCTCTGGCTCAGTGTGCCTTTCCTGGTTAAACAATTTTCCCCTTTCCTTTCCTTAAATAAACCTGAACTCCAACTGGCAAAACTGAAAATAAAAACTCTTCTTAATAAACAAAAGCATCCAAATATGTCAGTAGTGCTCGTCACCAAGTACAAACAAAAAAAAACAATACACACACTAAATGAAAACACTGAAAACTTTAAAAAACAAAACTCTAACAATAGCACACACACACACAAACACACATATTGACTTAGCAATACAAGTGTTACCAAAATAAGATCTTAAAGGACTAAATATCTGTTTACTATACCATGAGAATCACTGGTACCAGCAGGGTGGGTTGGAAATCTCTGTAAATTAGCACCTTTTTCTCTGTTTATGAAGTATGGAGGGCCAAACTTGATGGCCATAGTGTCCCTTCAGATCTTAAACTATTACATTATTATGAAAATGCAGTAAAACTTATAGTTACTGTACCTGAACGAAACTGGAACAAAGTCCAGCACCCTGTCTGGAATCTATACAACTTCCAAATCCAAACAAGTGCAACACTGATTGTCAACTGAGTTGTTAAAGAGCTGGTGACATGTTCAGGACAACTTTAACATAATTGAAAGGCTATGCCTGTGGTTATGTGGGGGAAAAGCTCCTCCCCCATGTCCTACTTAAATGAGCAGGCTACCGCTGCTCTGCTTAGAGCTAGTCATTCTCACTGATGGCACCACAGATGCTCTGCTGCTCCTCTGCTTCTGGTGCCCCACTGCTCGTTCCTTTATTGCTCTTGGCCCCCCCCCTCGCACCTCCATTGTTTGCTTTTATTTCATGTTATTTTTTTGGGGGGGACTTATTCCTCTCACCTCCTACCCATTCGCTTCCTACCTCTACTGTAAGCCTTACTGCACATGACCTGGGCCGAGCTGCTCACCAAAACTTCGTACCTTCTACAACTCATCAAGATTCTGGGTCTATGCAGCCTGAACTGTCAAGGTTGCATGCTTGAAATACTGTATTGAGTACAAAAAGGGACTTCAGCATTTGACTCTGGTATTTGGAAACTGTTTAGCATGATTTTAAGACACTGTTTTTGAGCAGCCATTACCTCCTTACCACCCGGTTCCACAGATTCTCAGCTCACCTCTAATACAGCTGAATGCCACCGTCCAGAGCTGAAATTCAATTCGTTCACTCCCTGCAGACTTGCACTACTCTACTTCTGCAGTCATGCTTCAGACCCACAGCTCATTCAGGTAACCTCTTGTTTTCAAGTTCTCGCATTTATTAAAACACTGAGCAAGACAGGGAAATGCTTGGAACTATGTATTCAGTACGTATTATGGATGCCTTTTCACTTCATTACGGTCGCTGTCTATGACATATGGGCATAATGACTGCAGCCATTTAACAGTGTTTATTTACCAAGCTAGCTCTAACTGCCTACCAGAGCTAGCTTCGATACAAGACCTAGTATCTGCATTTAGTTGTGCCACCTACAAGGAATAATGCTCCCTACACTGTACGGTAATTAAAATGTTATTATACCGAGATAGGGTCATTTGTCCTGTCTTTAGAACCCTACTAGATCCTGGATCCGATCAACTATACCCTGCTGGATATTCAGGGTTCCCATTACTATTTGTAGCATGCAATCAAACTGTACCCTTCTTCCCTTTCTGCTGCACATTAGGAGTGAAGACAGGTACCACCTCCCTTCTCCTATTCAAGCTTCTGTCTACCCAGCCAAGTGCTATTATGTTGCTCCCTTACAGTTTCTTGACTAACTGCTTCAGGTCACTCTTACATGAATCTCATTATTATATCGAATATAGCTCAGCCCTTTGCTGGCCTTACAGCTTGCCTGCTTTGTCCTTGACGTAGCTCTAGCATGCCCATTGTGCTGGGATGACTCCGTGGCGGCTCCTTCATCATCGAGCCTACGTGAGATCTAGTTTGACTTACTGTTCCTTTCTACCTGTCCTACATGGGGTCTGGCTGTACTGCTGGCCACACAAGGCTTCACCTGGCAAGCGTCCCTGCTATTTGCTGCCTAGCATATTAGTTTGTGGTCTTGCTAACCTTCGTGGGGTCTAGCTGCCGCTTTCCTCATTTTACGGCTGACCTATGTGTGGTCCAGCCACACATCGTACACTTCATATGGGCTTAGCTTCCATTCAATTGCCTTGGATGCTTCCTACTGGGATGCTTCAATTCATTTGGGTCTACTACCATTCCCAATATCTGCTGAATTCTTAAGCCAAGCTCGATTCCATTCTTGATCATCAGGACTTCGTACACCTGCTTCACCCCCACATGGGGGCCTGGAGGTTCCACTATTACAACTCTACACCTGCCTTGCCCAACATCGGGGCCTAGAGGTTTGACTACTTCTACTCCATACCTGCCTCGCCTAGCATTGGGGCCTGGAAGTTCGCATACTCTACTCTACTCTACGCCTGCCTGCCACCATCTGATAGCCTTTGAGGAGCTCCTTGTTCCTCTTGGGCTTACATCTGGATTAGTTTGAACACTCGCCATCGATCCTTGGATGCTTCTGCCTGCACTTGCTTATGTAATCATTGCTTCTTGCTTACACAAACCATCACTTCATGCCTACTGCCATCTCGCCTTCAGCCTCTGGGATTCTTCAGCACTCAGTTCTGTATTCAGCCTTGCATGTCTTAGCACTCTTGCTCATTACGATCTCAGCATGACATGCTTACTCAGCTCACAGGCTCTCAGCTCTCAATCAGTTGTATCATCCTGGCTTTCCTAACTGTATATATCCATCGCTAATGAGCTATATTGCCCTGCAATGAGAAGCTCTTCATTGTACATGCTTATTGACATTCCTTCAATGCTCTCCACTGAGTACCTTACATAATTTACTCAATACTACTCCTATGCTATTATGTCTGCATCATGCAGATTGACATACAATTACTACTGTTGGCCTAAGTGCAGGTCTACTTATTTACTTATTTGCTCCTACTTACCTGCTTCGCCCTCATAGAGCCTGGAGGTTTATCACAGACTGTCTTGCCTATTTCCATGACCTGCTTCACCCCCTCAGGGCCTGGAGGTCCATCAAGCCTCATGTCTACCTATACGTACAAAATCTATTGCTAATTCACAACTACCTGCTTTACCCACGCCAGACCGGAGGTTCTACTATGCCCCATCCAGTTTACGTAGCTTGTATCCAGCTCCTGTGCTTCATCACTAAGGTTCTAATTTGCAATGCTTACCAATCAGACTATCAACTACCAGTCTTCATATTCTGAGTCTAGAGTCCTAGTCATTTTGCTACGTGTTCTGCAGAAAACTTCCTGGCCTTGGACTGCTTGACTTCTACCCTTTCAACGCTTTGACTTGTTTGTGCTCTATTATGGATTCCAGTCTATTTTCAGAGACTGCCCTGGACATGGATTTTTTGGACTAGGAATTCACCAGAAGAATGTGCTGCCATTGCACCGTCACTCAATCACTACTTCAATTCCAGCTCTCTGCTTCACTGAATCATAGATCTGCCTATTGGACTTTGGATTAGCCGACAACTTAAGATCAATAATTAGTATTATTCTCCTTTAGTATGCCCAGAAGGATGGGCAGGTCAGTAGCCATGGGTCCTCAGAGGTTTCCCCTCAGGGTTTTTTTTCCTGTCCTGCGTGCTACTGGCCACACTCTCCAGAGTTGGAAGAGATAATCGTTTGATATTATTATTTCTTTTGGGGGGTCTCATCTGACCCAAATAGGCATCCATCCAACGGTGGGATACAAGTAATGCCAAAACATCAAGTTTCAACAATCACTCATCAGTTCAAGCATCTAAGCACTATGCATATACTATTCAGTTCATACGTACTACAATCACTAACTTGCTCATGTCTATGCTGAAGTATTTAAGCACTTCATACAAATAATACTTTGTAAACGTCATCCTACTTACTGGTCTGGCCTCTGTATCCAAGCAAAACCTACATCAGTCAGCTATAGTATGAAGTACAAGCCTGAGCTATGAATCACACATAATTGAAAGGCGATGCCTGTGGTTATGTGGGGGAAAAGCTCTTCCCCATGTCCTATTTAAATGAGCAGGCTACTGCCGCTCTGCTTAGAGTGAGTCATTCTCGCCCCCCATCCTCCTCTTACACCTCCTTCTTCTCCGGCACTCTTGTCCCACCAGGGAGGTCTCATCTTACCCGACTAAGCAACCTTCCTATGGTGGGATACAAAGTAATGCCAAAACATCAAGTTTCAACAATCACTCATCAGTTCAAGCATCTAGCACTATGCATATACTATTCAGTTCATACGTACTACAGTCACTGACTTGCTCATGTCTGTGTTGAAGTATCTAAGCACTAAGCACGTCATACAAATAATACCTTGTAAACATCATTCTACTTAATGGTTTGGCCTCTGTATCCAAACACAACCTGCATCAGTCAGCTACAATACGAAGCACAAGCCTGAGCTATGAACCACACATAACCTAATATTTAGACACTGTCCAGCTTGTATTTCCCATTAGTGCTGTATTCCTCCTCCCCATTATTTATTACTGAGGTAATCTATATGAAAACAGGATATTTGTTCCTGAAGAGTTTGTCTATTCCTGCTGCTTTCTCCCTACCTGAAGTCACAGAACACTGCTTGTGACATCACAGTTTCTCCCATGGCAACAGATTGAGATGTCATAACAGAGGATTATGGCTTGAAGTAGGGAGTAAGCTGTAAAGGCAGATGGACTCTAAAGAAGCTCTAAACGATAAAGATCATATATGCATGCAAGTTTCCTTAGTGAAAAATAATGGGAGGAGAAATTTATAAAAGATAACTGGATTGCAGGCAGAATCGTACCCAATTATTATGCTTTTTAAAGTTTTCTTTGAGGTGTCAGTAGCTCTTTAATAAGGAAACAGTACTAAGTAACCTTCAGAAATCCACACAAGAACAATCACATATATGGGCTCAGTAATGCAAACATTACCGAAAATTCTACATATAGTGATCTAAATACAGTAACATTGGCATTTACCTGGCTGAAGCAGGCCAAAAGCCCAAAGGCAGCTATTGGAAAGCATTTAAACTGTAATCAAAGAGCCCATCCTGGTGGCGCTGAGGGTTGAGGAGCTGGATGCCACACCTTGCTCCATGCCAGCGAACCGGGTTTGGGAACGAGCCCGGGTCATCAGGGATCAGCAGGGGAGGACTGGGATCTAGTGTCTGATGACTGCTCTCCTAGTCCTGGGAGAAAGGGTGGGTTCCACACCACGCTCTGGTGGTCCCTAGGGACACCCGGTGGTACTGTGGACACGTGGGTGTCCAGAGGGGGGGAGCACGGCGGACATCTGCATGTTGGTGCATGGATGTCATTGCACATCATTGCACATCCGTGCTCCCATAGGCTAGGCACGACCAAGCAGCATGATGGCCGTGCCCTGCCATGCAGGGAGGACTGTGTGGAATTCCGCTGGGGGGTTCAGCGCCAGTCCGGCTGGCAGGGACGGGGGAGCCCCTCCAGTGGGTCAGCCAAAGCCATGCCGGACCACCCCATCATGCGAGTGAGCCTGCTGCTCTCCCCGCGGGCAGTGCTGGCGGCTGGATGTTTCACCGGTAGGCACTGCAGCAGGCGCATAAAGAAAGTTGCAATAAAAAAAAACTGTAATTAAGGAACACTGACTGCCAGCTGAGGGAGGCACTTAGCAAAGCTGCATCTCTGGACCCATTTCATAAAGGGACATGCAGAAACTGCCATCAGGAGCTTATTTCTCATTGCAAAAAACATTTTAGAACTTGCATATAACACTCCAACCATATATACAAATATTAAGAGGTCATTCACAAGAAAACTAAACCACATCAACACTGCACACAAACGGGACTTCCGGTGACGTCACCCCCTATGAAAGTAGCACAGAGCTATACCTCCAGTTCTCCAGGGTGAACAAAACTAATTTAAACAGCAAAGAACTGCCAACAATTTGTGAAAACAGCAGTAAACAAGCAGAGATGCCTACAGGAAGAACAAATAGAACAAAATCGCTGACCGACTCTATGGATGAAGAGGAAATCCTGTTGGATAGTTACAGCTCGCAGAGGTCCTCTCGTTGGGGTTATTCTAGAGTGGAGGCCTCTTCAGTAAAAACTTTGTAAAAACAAATGGCAATAATGCTCTCGGAGTTAAGGGACTTTTGGAAGGAGAATAGATTGACCATTGCAGCCCTTAGAACCAACCTGGGAAAAACAGAAAATCACCTGGACTCAGCAAAATTGAAAGCGACTACAGTGAATGCCAGAACTGACTCTGCAAAGTGTGCCATAGTGTAGCTCCATGAGGCGGTCTTGGCGCAGCAAGCACAAACAGAGGATGCAGAGGTGAGAAACTGCCGTAATAACATTCAAATCTCAGGCATTCAGGAGGGAGCTGAAGGGACTGAGCCAATCCCTTTTATACAAAATCTACTGAAACAACTCCTCGACCTACCTGCGTCCTGCACACTGGAACTAGACTGGGCCCACAGAGTGCTGCTCCCAAAGCCCTCACAACCAAAGTCCTGCCTGAGGTCTTTCATACTCCACTTCCTCTGTTTCCAAGAAGAGGAGATGATCCTCCATAAAGCATGGCAAAAGGGGAGAATATTATATCAGTCAAATAGACTATCTGGATAATGACTATCCTCTGACTGTGGCCGTGAGATGCAGATCATATGCTTTGATCCTAAGGAAGTTGCAGGAGGAGGGTCTCAAATTCAGAACCTCCTATCTCGTGAAGCTTGTAGCGTTCTTCCCTGAGGGCCCAGTGATATACAATACTGTGGAGGAAGTTGTGGTGAGCCTTAAAAGGAAAAATATAAATGTTCCTCTATCCACTGCACACTGGAACTAGCAGCCAACTATCGTTTCAAAGATAGCACGAGGATGTGGCAACAAAAGACCCTGAAGAAACAGTGCCACACTGAGGGACAGGCCACACTACAACAGATCATGGTGAATCTGAATGGAGCAGCCCAGGCCCAACCCCAACCAAGCACAACTGTACTGACTGATATGGAAACTCCAGCCTGAAAGGCAATAATGATGTAGGTCCTCAGCATTACAATGTTCAAGGCTGCCTTGTCAGAAAGTTTTTGAGTTTCCCTAGATTTTCACCAGAGGTTGCCTGGTAGTAGACTCCTCTCCCTTCCTCCACGCTGCCTGATTGGTGGTTCATTGATCTCCAGGGGTGCTTGCCAGGTTCCTGAGAGGCACTTAAATGTAGACCCACTGTTCTACCCTGGTTATATTTTCTGCAGAGCGAGGAATTGGGGGTGGCAGGGGCTGCAACATACAGCCAAAATTCAGGCCACATTGTTGTGACACAGAGGCAGCTTGGTCACTACCACGGTTAAAACTTCTCAAATATATATATCCTCCTTATCCTACTGCCTTGGACTGTGGTGACTTGAGCTGCTCTGCATGCACCTTGCCCGAGATCCGGGATCGCAACCCTGTCAAAAGGTGGAGACCAAAATGTGCCCTTCTAGTGCTCAGGGCTATGTAGGGTTTCTTACACAAGCACAAGTACTTCTGATCTCCATCCAAGAGACAGTGGGTAAATTTGCAATCTGGGCGGTTGGGTGTTACTAAATGAGCAAACAGGATTGCTGGTTCTGGCCCCTCTATCCTCCTTCATGCAACTAGTTTGAGGCCTGCTAAGTGAGCTATGTGGGGTTGAGTGCACCCCTCTGGGATGATCTGAAACTGAAGCCCTGATAGTCTGCACTGAAGTGTGGCTGGAGGCAAGAGGAGAGGAGCTTGGAAGATTTAGAGACATATATTTAATATTGTGGAACTTACCAAATCACTTCTTCGCTCCTCCTGCTAGCAACCTGGGACACTAGAAATACTTTTGATCAAACCAGACCACTTGGATGTCCTGGGCTGCCATAACCTAGCTCCTCATTGTTCTACTTCTTAACCCCCCCCCCAAAGTAGGGACCCCAGTCCGGAGGTAATGATACCTAAAGATGCTCACTGAGGGGGTTTGGAGTTTTGGATTACCCATACTGTAAGATCTGCAATTGCAGGAAGTGTCTTGCCAGACTGATGAGATTCAATACTTCAGTGACTTTGGATTCTCTGGTACTCGCCCCTCCCATCATAGCCGGGGTTGGCTATGTTATGAGCACCCTGTAAGACCTTTGTGTCCAGAGACCCTCCTTGCCTGAAAACCAGGTGACTCAGTAGGGGCAACAAGATCCAAACAGTGGGTGAGATTACATCTCCTGATGATTTAGGTTGCCCTGTGTGGAGTGACAATTTATTGATGATGTGGAGAAACCAATTTAACACCCCTCATAACCGTATATTCAGGATTGGTACCAACACTATGCATTTGTAGATGTAGTGATTGTACTGTTGCCTCTGCTGGTCTCCCCCCGACCAATTATAAAATGGCAAGAAAACTCCATGGACTCTGGTTGGTCAGTCTGGGACTGGACCCGTGATGTTATTCCAGTACAACATCACTTGTCTAGTCCCAGGACACAGATGACCTCATAAATTGTTGCTGAAATCACTCTACTGCACTCTGCTTCAGTCATCATCGCCGCTGGCCAGTCCGCTTCAATCATTCTCACTCTGAAGTTGTCTGAAGTGTAGTGTTCACTGCCCTCCCACTATGTCACTCTTTACTCTCCCAGCAGAAAAAGTAAAAAAAAAAATAGACTTCCTATGTCCATTTCTTCCGTGAACTGCTTGAGTCAGTACAACTGCCCGGTTCAGCGGCTTCTGCTCTCCCCACCCATCCCAAACACAGTAAGCAGTTTCCCAAACAGAAACTAAATGTGTGTTTTGTGGCATACTGCTTCAATTTAAAAAAAAAAGAAAGTAATTTATAAAGTCTTCAGTCCCATCGCCTTCAGTGCTACGCTACCCGTTGCTATGGGAATCTACTCTCCTCGGCCATCCCGAACAGACAGACTGGTCGGCTACAGCTGTCCCCACCTTCCCAGAACAGACTCAGTACACCTCTTAAAAAGCACATTGCGGTTCTCACTTACCCACAGTGGGAAGTTTTGGGATGATCGCCCTTGTTTCACTTTTCCCAGTATCAAAATTACAGCTGCACCAAGCGATCTCCAAAATGAGCCGGGGGGGGGGGCGGCTTTCAGCTTTACAGAGAGAATGAAGCAACGGAAGACAGCTAAAAATAAACATACACAGGGGAACATAAAGATGGGGGTTGGAGACCACAAAAGAACAAGTGTTTTGTACAGGATGGAAGCAAGGTTCAGTGTCTGATCTACACAGTTACAACAGCTCCACCTACTGCCCCCCCAAAAATACTCAGGACAGAAATGCATGGACTACTTCTTGAAGCGCAAGGTTACATACCACTTTCTAGAAATAAAACATTAAAAACAATAAAACTTACACATCTAGTTTTTTTACAGCCGAGCCATTTTATGATAGCAATAATGCACTCCAGGGTGTGGGTTGTGCTGGGATAACGGCACGCCTTGCCATGGTCACACTCGGCCTTCGGCCTCATGCCCAATCACGCAAGACGTGCCGTTATCCCAGCACAACCCACACCCTGTCGTGTTTTATTGCATAGGTAATGACCTAGGGTCTCCTTTGCTGGAATTTGGGATGTTCCATGTGGGTGGGTGCCACAATGAGCAGGGAGCATACCTCTAATATGTGGCCCTGGTGGTTAAGGAACCCTGAATCATAACTTGCTGGTGTCACAGACTCCCCGAGGCCTCCCAGAAATACTCTATGGGCAGCAACCCAGCCAGTAGTCAAGATGTCCTCTCCAAGGCAGTTGCTGGTGGGGGGTCTAGATGGTGGAGCCCAACAAACATGGCACTACTCCTATGCTTGGAGGTTTGCTGTGACTGGTGCTCCCTGTGGGGCCTTCCCATGATAATGGGGAGGGGTGGCAGGGGTCAGGGTTGACCTTTGCAGCCACTGCCCAACAGGGCTGGTGACTGAGAAAATCCACTGGCCCTGTGGACTTTTCTACTGGCCCAGCTTGTAAACTTATTGAAGTTTTGCCTTCTCTAATGCAGGCCTGCGGGGCCAGTTTAAGGAAAATCTTATTAGCCCAGTACAAAATCTACCAGCACTTGACTAATGGGCTGGTGCCAATCTCGACCCCTGGGTGGTATTTGGTTGACACCACCTCACAGAGATCCCGCATAAGGTGGGGATGCATAGACCCACTGAGGGCACTGTGGGGATTCCCCTCTCCCCTCTCTCCTTTATATTATTTTTACATTTACATTCCCCTCTCTCCCCCTCTCCCCTCTCTCCTTTATATTATTTTTATGCTTCCATTCCCCTCTTCCCTCTACCTCTCTCCCTTACATTATTTTTACACTTCCATTCTTGGCAATTCCACCAAACTATCTGATTCCCTGTTTCTCCATTATGCTGTTCAATAATAACAAGGTATCATTACATACACACCCTGGTACAACCAGGTAGTGGCGTTTCACCCTCCTTAATCCCCTCACCCGACATTTGTACATCAAGACCCCTTAGAGGTCACATCGGCCAGGATTACTCCAGGCCACTAAGACACTAAGTAGATCTCAACCTGTGGAAGCACTTAAATTTTCCCAGTACGCATATGCTTCGGGAGCACAGTTTGCCCCTACTTGTATATTAGTTTAACCATAGGTGGTTTCAGCCTGTTAGTTGTTTGGAAATATTTTCTTTTCCCCAGATGTTTCAATGTTTACAGGTGTTTTTTCCTAGAGCTAAAGAAGTCAGCTACCCACAGAAAAATATTGTGTGTAACTGGCAGCTCTGTGGCTAGATGGGGGGAGGTTGCCCCCGGATTAGCGTACCTCCACACTTATTATATAACTATGGCTAGATATATGAAACTATATTCCTTGAATGTCAACAGTCCTGACCAATCCCGTCAAACACACAAGGATACTTACCCACCTGATGTGGTATACCTGCAGGAAGCCCATCTGAGTAAGCAGGAGCAGGAGAAACTGAATAAGATGGGATTCACTGTGGTATATTCATCTTCCTCTCCGGGAAACGAAAGGGGAAAGTTGCCACACTGATTCCCACACATACCCCTCTCCAAGTTAATAACACATGAGTAGACCCCAAAGGTTGGGTCAGAGTTGTACACGGGGTGAGCTCTACAATGTCAAGGTGACTCTGGCGAACATCTACCTCCCTCCCGGTACTAACACTCCCACCATAAATTCCCTCCTAGGTAAGATATCAACCCTCACCAAAGGAATCCTCATGTTAGCAGGAGACCTAAATATAAACCCTAATTCTAGCTTAGACTGCTCGAACACATCCCTCAAGGCCCAGCCAGCCCCACATAAATCATTCAAAAAATTCATCCAGGAGGTTGGATGATAGATACCTGGAGATTCCAGCACTCTAGAGGTAGAGGCTACACACACTATTCTGCTACACGGGACATATTCTTCCCATATAGACCATTGTTATATGCAAAAAGAGAGCCTGACTCATCTAATGGAATGTTCACATGGGGACATATCCATATCGGATCATGCCCCGGCGATTAGCTTATGGGACCTTAATTTGCAACAACGGTCTACCTGCTGGAGGCTAAATACGTACTATCTTTGTAACGAATCATTCCGAGAGTTTCTCACAGACAGCATAACAGAGATACTGGAAGACAATGACAAACCGGACATATCCCCTGCCATATTATAGGATACAGTAAAAGCAGTTCTTAGGGGGAAACACATTAAGTACATGTCTGCCCAATCCAAACTACAAAAAGAAAGGCAAAGAAATTTGGAAGATACCCTCAATTTTTTGCAACTAGCTTACCAATAAGGCGACCACTCCGTTCTATAGCAACTTAAACAAGTGAAAACCGACCTTGACAAACTTTGTCTCCAACAAACAGAAATTGCTTTAAGTTTCCCACACCAGCGATACTATGAAATTGGTCCCACGTCACGTGACTGCTGGCATTTTGGGTTAGAAAACAGCAGCGCAATTCAGCAATTACAGTGATAAACCACCCATTACAGGCGTCTGCCAAACAAGGTTGCATGACATAACACAGGCCTTTACCATGTACTATCAAACCCTGTACACCCCTGAGAGAACACCTTCCCCGACTGAGATCAATAATTTCCTATCCATCATCACATTCCCCTCTTTAAATGAAAAACAGCAACAAAGCTTACAGGGTCCCATACAGGCGAATGAACTGGATTTGGCCACTGCCCGGTCCAAATAAATGAAGGCTCCTGGCCCAGATGACTATGGAGAGGAATTCTACAAAACAACTAAGTCACTGGTAGTCCCTTTGCTGCTTCGAACCTTCAAATGTGTATTGGAAGGTGACCCACCCCCTAAGCTGGTCCTAAGTGGCTATTTCCATAATATTAAAACTGGATAAAAAAATCCCAGTTTGGAGTCATACTGACCAATCTCGGTCCTCAACTTAGATTACAAATGTTATACGTCCATTCTAGCTCACCATATTGACCTGATCCTCCCTTTCCTGATCAATATAGACCAAACCAGGTTTGTCTGAGAAACAGCCACCATGGACAATATTCGGTGAACACAGCACCTAATTTGTGAAATGCAAGCTCGAAAATGCCCCACTGCCCTATTAAGCCTAGACATGGAAAAGGCCTTTGATAGGGTCTCTTGACCATTTCTATATGCCAACTTGACTAGAATGAATTTTCCACTCTCGCTAATTCTAACACTCAAGAATATATATATTCTTCCCCCAAGCCTGCATCAAAATATCGGGTCACCACTCAGTGGACTTCCCCCTGCTCCAGGGCACAAGGCAGGGCTGCCCGCTCTCCCCACTACTCTTTGAAATCTATATAGAACCCTTGGCACAAGCAATACGAGAATCCCAACAACTTACCAGTATATCGCTGCATGGCACAGAACATTGTATTGCCTTATATGTATATGACGTCCTGTTATACTTAAATAATCCCAGAGACTCTCCCATCAGACCTCAAAATAATCGAGCAATTCGGATCTGCCTCAGGGTATAAACTAAACCGAACAAAAACATAAGCTCTTATTTTTCATTTCTAACCTATTGAGGAACTCCAGGCTAGATTTCCACTCAAATGGCACCTAGATAAGGTTAAATATTCCCCTTCATCACCTAGATGCAGCTAGTCCTAGATAGATGGAACCTGTTACCCCTTTCCCTAGCACAATGAATTGAGGTGGTTAGAATGGTTACATTACCACACGCTCTATACCTCTTTCAAAATATCCCCTTGCATTGCCACATAACCTATTTAAATCATGGAATAAGGCAATTGCAAAATTCATATGGGTGGGGCAGCGTCCTGGGATCCAATATGCATCTCTTTCACTCCCTAAAAATAAAGGTGACCTTGCCCTTCCAAACCTCAATATTATTACTCTGCCTCACACCTATCCTTCATCTACCAAAGGCATGTGGGTACCCCATTTACGAGGTGGATAGAAATCAAAGAGGCAGCATTTCCCGACAGAGATTTTATAAAGATGCTATATTACCAAGAAAACTCCACAGGGCAACACCCTTCCCTCAACCCATGGTCCCACCATCAAATTACAGTCTGGGCATCTATCCCGGAAAGCCACACATCTTACCCTCTTCCTTAGCTAACTCACCCCAATACCGCTATTAGAGAATTTTCTCCCAGCTCAATCTGACACGGCATTCCACAGATGGGGCAATTATTTTTGTGATATATCTTCCAACTTATGGGTGGCCCCACCCTTAAATCCTTCACAGAAATTCAGCGTGAATTCAACTTGAGATAGACAGACTTCTTCCGATATCTGCAACTTCAGAATTTCATTAACTCCCTTCCTATAGGTGCCCACTGTCCTGACTTACATCCACCTATTCTGACCACCTTCCTCTTAGTGTTGCACTCTGGGAGGTTGGCCCAACCAGTGTCTCTTTTCTATAAAGGCCTGCTTGACTCCTTAGGATATACAACCTTCTCTGTCCTATGGTGATGGAATGAAGAACTAGACTCTCACCTTACCATAGACCAATGAAATATTGCTTGCATGTTAACCTCAAAAATAACTAGTTCCCACCAGTGGTGAGAGATTGCCTGGAAAAACCTGATCAGATTCTTCCGTAGCCCAGCAATTACTGCTCACTTCCTACAGTGTAGCAATACCAGTGCACACCACACTCACATGTTCTGGTTCTGTGCGAAGCTGACACATTTTTTCCAGAACCTAATGTCAGAACTAGAGGAACTCCACGGCAGGCCAGTTACATTAACGGTGGAAATTTTCCTGTTCAACATACTCCCACGAGATTTTAGGGATAGGAATTCCAGGTATCTACTCCCTCTGCTACTTCTGTCAGCTAAAAAGGCTATTACAAAACACTGGCTAATGCAGCAACCCCCCACAATAATTGAATGGATAACAACTGTTAACCAAATCTACCAGATGGAAAGAATAACCCATGCGCTAAATGACAGAAATGAATAAGGTAACTCTAGATGGACTGGATGGGTAATATATATGATGCTGAAGGATCCGCAATTTGTCCCATAAACTTTCCCCCAAGGGATATTATTTTACGCCCCCTCCGAAAACAAGAATTCACTTTATGCTCTTACCCCCTCACTAGCCCCTTCTACCACGTAAGTAAGCAACCAACATATGCTAGGGTCAACAAAATTGGGGTCACAGAATAGCCGGTCCTGTGGGTTTATTTCCCCCTCTTCTCTGGTGCCCCCACCCCACCCCAGCCACAGAGCAAAGATTAATACAGGGACACAGGTCTCAGAAAGTTTATTGCCTTTGCACTCCAGAGAGAGCCCTCCCCTCCCCATACTGTAACTAGGGGCCAGCAAGCTCTGTATGATAATGGTGCCTGGTTATCCTTATAAAGTACTGATGTAAGTAAAATGTATGCACACAATGCTGCTATGACTCTACTGTATAATGATATGGTTGTATCTGACTTAGAAAAGCTTAATAAACATTATATTTACAAAAAAACACTGCACACAAGCAAGAGACATGAAACTGTGTCAAATGGTGCTGTCCTTGTGCAAGACTAAATGGCAGGTTCCTCCTTCACTAACAAAGTGAGGAAGCGTCACTGACAAGGACATCAATGCACACTTCACTGTGACATCCCCTTCGCAGCCTCTGATAGCCTGTGCGACAGCAATGGCAGAACACATAGAATAAAGTACGAGGTGTTGTCTGTACCGAGAAGTTTACTCACACCCGAGAAGTTAGATGCTACATAAACCCCAAGAGTGAAGCTTGAGGGGTTTATGAAAAGCATCTAACCCCAAGGGTGTGTGTAAAATTCAAGTTTACACACACCACCTCATATTTTATTTTATATAATTTCTGGGTCTTTCTTTTTAGCCACAGCAATGATATAAAATAACAGTAACAAGCATTTCTCAATGCCAAACGTTCGCTTGCAGGTATTTGCAGTGGTATTTGGCACTTGGACATGGCTTAAAAAAATCAGTGACAAAGAAGCACAAGCATTTGTCAGTGCCGAATGTTGCTTGCTTATATGTGCTGTTTAGGTATTTGGAAGTCATTGGAGTGAAAATATTGAAAATTCGCGAACTTACGAGCGTGCGTAGGAACTGTACAGCGCACGCTCGTAAAACAGTCATTTTTAGGAATTTTTTCACCAAATTTTCAACATAGCCATTTTAAGATCTCTGCTCATGAACAGTGACACTGTGATTTTCTTAATGTGTCCCATACATTGAGTTCGCACACCGACTGTGCCATTGTGCTCTACATGGGTGGAAACATGTTTTGGGCAAGATGTGAAAAATGACAGCTGCACTGCTCATAAGGAGGTGTGGTAAAATGGCAATGTTGAAAATCTGGAGTGACAGTATTGAAAATTCGCAAACTTACGAGCTTGCATAGGAACTGCGCAACACACGCTCGTAAAACAGTCATTTTTAGGAATTTTTCCACCAAATTTTCAAAATAGGCTTTTTGAGAGCCCACCTTATGAACTCTGGCAGTGTCGTTTTGTTAATCAGGCCCAAAAGGTGATTTTGCGCAGTGACTGCGAAATCACCCTTCGGGTCCGAATAACGCCATGACAGTGACATCATTCATGAGAAGGGGTCCCAAAAACCCCATGTTGAAAATTTGGTGCAAAAATTCCAAAAAATGCCTGAGATATGCAATAAAGTTGAAAACCCCCTATCTAGCCCATTATACAGCTTAAGGGCATTTCCCTGCTGCCACGCTGGGAGCCCACCCCAGCATGGCAAACATCCCGCGTCGTCTTTTTTTTTTTTACAACCTGTAAATTAAAAACAGTCCCACGGCGCTTCTCCCTGGCCCCCCTCCCATAACCCGCACTCCACCCACTGCGACCCAGCTCTCACACACCCCCACCCCATACTTACCTCTCCGGAGC
The DNA here is from genome assembly GCA_016271365.2 of Neoceratodus forsteri. Lineage (NCBI taxonomy): Eukaryota > Metazoa > Chordata > Ceratodontiformes > Ceratodontidae > Neoceratodus > Neoceratodus forsteri. The sequence goes on along the minus strand of CM028129.1, from coordinate 496,088,079 downwards.
GCGCGATGATCTTCGGGACCGGAACATATCTGCACTCTTCAAAGCCGACCGCGAACTGAGGAAATGCCGGTAAGCTGTATAATGGGCTAGATAGGGGGTTCAACTTTATTGCATATCTCAGGCATTTTGGGAATTTTTGCCAAATTTTCAACATGAGGTTTTGGGATCCCTTCTCTTAAATGATGTCACTGTCACTGCTGACGTCCAAGGGTGATTTCGCAGTTGCTGCAACCCAAATCACCGGCCCGGAATAACGCCATGACAGTGACATCAATTCACGAGAAGGGGTCCCAAAACCCCATGTTGAAAATTTGGTGCTAAAATTCCAAATAATGACTGTTTTACGAGTGTGTGTTGCGCAGTTCCTACGCAGGCTCGTAAGTTCGCAAATTTTAAATATTTTCACTCCAGATTTTCAACATTGTCATTTTACCACACCTCCTTATGAGCAGTGCAGCTGTCATTTTTCACATCTTGCCCAAAACGTGTTTCCGCCCATGTAGTGCACAATGGCACAGTCGGTGTGCGAACTCAGTGTATGGGACACATTAGGAAAATCACAGTGTCACTGTTCATGAGCAGAGATCTTAAAATGGCTATGTTGAAAATTTGGTGAAAAAATTCCTAAAAATAACTGTTTTACGAGCGTGCATTGCACAGTTCCCACACACGCTCGTAGGTTTGCGAATTTTCAATATTTCCACTCCAGATTTTCAGCATTGGCATTTTACCACACCTCCTCATGAGCAGTACAGCTGTCATTTTTCACATCCTGCCCAAAACGTGTTTCCGCCTATGTAGCGCACAATGGGGGTAACAAAAAGGTCATGTTGAAAATTTATTGTGCAAATACCAGCAATCGCACAGGGCATTAGGGTAAAGCACCATACGTGCCAAACACCACTGCAAATACCTGCAAGCAAACGTTCGGCATTGACAAATGCTTGTTTTAAACTTGTCTTACCTAAACTGATGTGGTTGTTTCATTTCAGACAGCCATGGTGCATCTTTAACTCAGCGGCTCCTTCCAGTTACACTCTGCATGCTGCTGTCCCCATGAAAATTTTTCTAGTCACTCGGGCAGTTATATTTAAAAGTGTGGATCATGTCAGTGGAGGGAGGCACTCTTGTCCTAGCCTCCTTGACCTCATGGCGATCTGTCTTTCAGACTCCTAGGACCCTCATAGGGCTGACATTTCTCCCACATCGTTTAAACTCACAGTTGCGCTTATGAGTCTCGTGGGCAGTTCAAAGCAGCAAAGTTGCTTGTAGTACTGTTCTGACATCACAAAGATACTACAACAACTTTCTGTGACCTTTGAACTGTCCTACAACAGTCTTTAGAGAGCCACTGAATTTCATACACAATAAGCCCTAATGATATACTATAAAATGTTCCGAAGCATTTACAACCTGCTATGCTAGTCCTTGTTTCCCCATTTTAAAAGACTGGCATTGTTTGGCTGACCTAGAATGTCTCTCCCTTTTTTTTTCAGCTACTGCTATTTATGCCCCCACAGCTCTGGTCGTCCCCCTTCTGCTCATCTGCCCTAGCCCTATCACCGCGGTATCCCCCAAGACTTACCCTTACCTCTGAGAGTTCCCCCAGAGCTTAACCACCTTTGGTGAGGGTGGTGGAGGCCCCAAACTCTGCCGCAGAATGGATCCAGTCTTGTGGAGGCAGTGCCTGGGTAGCCAGGTGCAGGGCCTGCAAGCAGTTGGCATCATCCTGCTGGCCAGGGTTTTTCCACTTATTCTTACTGCCTATCCCCTGGGATGTCTGCAGCAAGGGTGCACAAGCATGCACATGTGTGTGTGTTGCATCACCAGCTAACGTCCTCTCACCCACAAGCAGCTGTCAACTGCACTGGTATCTGTGGTCACCCAAGTGGCAGTAATGCAGTACAGCTGGCTGTCCTCCCTCCCCAGAGGAGGAGAGCGTCTCCTGGAGCGCCGCATCCTCCTCTATCCAGCCAACCACTGAAAACCCAAGCTTATTCCTGAACTCAGGTCACCGGTGTTGCTAGCTGGCCCCTAGAATGTCTCTTTTTTAAAGAAAACATCAGAGAGTGAGACTGCAAAATACATTTTTATCTAACCAGTTATTTTGTGCTGGGCTCTGCTCAAAATGTTTCTTGCCCACCACCAGTGGCTGCTTATGGTGATCACCTGAGAAAATAGAAAACCTAGTCAGCCGCATTTAGCACACCCTAATAATATGCAGTTTCAACAGTATGGTTTTCATGGCCATTCATACATAGCCTTGCAAAGCTACAGGAAGTAGTGGGACCCACCCCTGGTTCTTTAAATTCTGATCCCCAAATGAAGTGATCTGCCAGGTGCAGAAAAAGAAGGGAATGGGAAAGGAACTGGATTTTATCTAGTGACTTTCAATTATGCTATCAGAAGCACTGCACAATCCAGGAACTCTGCTGTTGCCATTATTCACTGTGACTGGTGACCCAGGTTCAGGAATGAGCCTGGCCTGCCAGAAGTCTGGTGAGGAGGGAAGGGGAGATTGCAGTTTACCATGCAGTGGCGCATCTGGACTCAGCTGAAGAAGGAGGGTGGACAGCCCCTGCTCATGCCCACTGCCAACTCACAGGAGGGGTTGAGAACCAGGAATATCCTGGTCAACAGCAAGATGAAACTCAGAACTTGCAGGCCTAGCACTGTTGACAATGACAAGACTCCTGTCTCTGCACTGGATTCAATCCCCAGAGGGGAGACCGTGCCACCTGCTCTGACAGCCCCAGCATAGGGAGAATACCATGGGGTCTTCTTAAGGTAATGGTACATCCTGGGAAAGAGAGGTAACAGGTTTGGGATACAGGCTCAAGAGGTGATCTATACTTTTTATCATCAAGGTAGTACTTCTCCTGAAAAATATAACATTTTCCTTTTAAAGCTTAGATTACACTAAAACAACAACTGTATTGTTTGCTGGCCTTAGGGTATAGCAGGTGCCACTCTGCTACATAGCTGGATCCCCTAGTGTGAGACTGAAGGAGGTAGTAGCACAACGTAGGAGATAAATAGTAAGTAAATAAAAGGTAACAGAGCCTGCAATGGAAGACAAGCTGGCTACATTTCCTTTTGCATGAGATGCACAGGGAGATTCATTCAGAATAAAGACTGTTCAGTGAGTTGCATAAGGTCACACACTGAGTAAGTGGCAGTGATGGGATTCAAACCTGAGTCTCCAGGTTCACAGTTCTGCACTCTAGCAAGTAGGTTTTGTCCTGCCAAGCTACAGGAGCAGCACTTACAGCTGGAAGGAGAGTCCAATGAAAGGAGCTGACCACATCAATTACAGATTTGCACCACCACAACTACCACCACTGTGAATAAATCCTCCCTCCAGATATAGCAAGCAACTGAGCATCAGTCACTCAGATGAGTGTCTTGTTGCCCAAACAGGTGCCACTTGTAATGTTTTCAGAAGGGCGTGTGTGCAGCTGTGCAGTACTGAGCTGGCAGTACACAGTTGATCTGAACTTGTGATCTTCCAATCACCAAGTCACAGCATCACCATGTGAACTAGAAGAGTAGCAGCTCCACTATACTGACTACATGCGTAACCATAAGTTGCTTACAAATAGCCCTACTGAATAATTTAACTAACAAGCTGTACTTTTTTTTTCATTTTTCATTAGCCGGAGATCATTTTGTACTAGACCAGACTAGAAAAAAATCATCTCAGTGTGTCGGTCTGACTACAAGACAGGCTGTACTCCTCTTTTGCTTTAAGCCCCCTCCCTCCCCTGATACCCACTATGATCTCCAGGTCATGGTGACTTCTCTTTATCCTCTGACTGGAAGGACTGGTGAGTGATTGCCTTTGCAGCCAGTTGTGTTGCCAACCCAGTGTAGTGTGAGCACAAATGCCAGGCAACTTGCACCCTCCCTTCATGGGAGAGGAAGCCTCACCTCTATGACAGGCCTGGCTCTCTGCAATTTCGTCGGGTTAGGGTAACTGTGGCAGGGAGAGACTAGGGCATAAACCACCCAGCTTTGGCACTCCCCACTGCCATCACAACTATGGGTCAGCCAGTCATTATGCTTTTTTCATGTTTTTGGTAGAAATTAATGGACACTACATGAGGGAAAACTGAGTGGAATTCTGTTGTCATTGGAAGACATTGGATTAAATAAAAGACCTCTTGTCAAGAGCCCTGCTAGTCCCTAAAATAGCAGTCTGCAAAAAGAGCAAAAGTGGCCCCGCAACCTTATGTTTTTCCAGTACACTTCAAACCTCAAGTGCTCATTAAGATCATATAATGACCATACTTACTTGGAAGTGATAGCTTATGTCTGAGAGATTTCAAGATTAAAAAAATGCACTTGTGGAGTGTGGTTTTTGAAAACTCAGTTCCATCTTGGAAGCATATCTTTTGCCTGTATCAAAACATAGCAATTGGCCAAGATCATGGGTTTCATGCCTGTTAGCTTGCAGCATCTGTTACCAGCTGTTGGGGTAAAGAGCTTCAAAACATCAACGTTTATCTTCCTCCTTGTCTTGCCCTTGTAGTTTTGATCATTTGGTTGGACATTCAACTCCCGGTCAGAAAGTCATGGGTTCAAGTCCCACAAAAGGACACAGTGATGCAGTACTGAGGGGATGCAACCCTGCTAGAGGTTTTGTTCTTTGGATGAGCAATTAAATGAGTCCACTTCTGTCAATTTGTGGTGGCCATCCAGGTAGAAGTGATCAAATGGCACTTTTTGATAAGAGTAGGATATTCCCTTGCTGTCTAGACAATGTTCCCTCTCGTAATAAACAAAACAGGTTCTGAAGTTGTTCATGGCCATAAAAGGGACTGGCTGCGCAAGTAATAGCTGTTGTGTTTGCCTGCACACAGTCACTGAACTGCAGTATCTTAGATACAATGGAATGCAGGGAAAAAGTTTGGAGCAGAAAGTTTGAAAGAGAAAATATTGCTTAAAGTGGGAAGGGATGAAGTTTTTTAGGACTTTGTTTTACCATTTTATTAGTGTAATAACATATTCCTCATACTATGGTAACTGCAATGGTTGAAGACACTCATCTGCACCTCGTGCCTCACAACCCACTTGGGGCATGCTCTTATTACATTATAATTACTGGCTAGCTATGATTACAACCTAAAACCATTATGTGTAAATCTCTGTTTCAACCCCCCACAACACACATGTACATATGTAATGGAGAGTACCTCGTAATCCACCTCAGCTGTTCTGAGGCATGTGGTAAGTCATTTGTACTTCACTGCATGAGGAAACACAAAACCAGTAATTATATAAAATAAAATACAAGCAACAGTCAAACTCGTTTTCTTATACACCCACAATGTATGATACCTAAATAAACCCCTCGACTTTTAGTTGTGGTTTATGTGATATCACACACCTTCCACCTGCTCATATTCCTCCCAGAAGCCCTGAGGCCACTTCTTCTTGCCACTGAAAATATTCCCGCTGTTTATCACTCCCCCCCCACCACCACTAGATGCAGGTTAAGAACCCAAAATGTAAACAAGCACCAGGCTGACCAGGTATGAACTATCACTGAGAAAACTCAGGGCTACTATGTGCCTCCAGGGATGGCTGACAGCTGCTGTTCAATTCCTTAGTGTCTCTGCACCTGCAGACTGCAGTTTTCACAAAGTGATAATTCATGCTGTGGCAATACCAAACAGGACTGAAATAAGGCCAGTATATCATTAGAGTTGTACCTTGATACTATGGGTCACATCTCCAGATTAAGCTCACGGAGCGAAACATTGAGGAAACAAGTGATCAATGAAAATAAAGATAAGCTGAGAAAACAAAAACCTGGGCAAACATGCAGCACAGGCTCATAAACACAGATGCTAAGTGTAGATTCAATACCTGTTTTATTTTCAGCAAAATGAATATAAGGTGCCAAACAACTCAATGTTTCGCTCCCTGCTAGTGGAGTTTTGTTAAGCTATAATATAGTGATTGCAGAGGCTACTTGTATTTTTGTGTGCAGTAAGAATTCAAAATGGCATTTGAGGAGGATGGTGTGCCAGTGAGAAACAGCACATATGCTAGTCTAGGCAACCTAAGTGGTTTGTGTCAAACACCCTGTAAAAATGTGGTAGGCTGGCAGTCTCACAGTACACATACTTTAATACCACCCTCTTAAAGTGATGTGCATCCCCAAGGGACTGCATTTTTAACACCATCCTGACTGAGATCTCATGCCCGAGAACTAACTGGGGTCCCCCACACATGGCAAACAGATGTGCTGCGATTAAATAATTTGGCCCCTTTCCCCAGCAGATGCACTACCACTAAATCACTGGGTCCCCTCCCCCAGCAGATGTGCTGCAATTAAACAATTGGGCCCCCTCCCAGCAGATGCACTGCCACTAAACCACTGGGTCCCTTCCCCCAGCAAATATGCTGCCATTAAACAACTGGGCCCCCTCCCAGAAGATGCACTGCCACTAAACCATTGGGTCTCCTCCCCCAGCAGATGTACTGCCATTAAACAACTGGGCCCCTCCCAGCAGATGAACTGCCACTAAACCATTGGGTCCCTTCCCCCAGCAGATGCACTGCCACCAAACAATTGGTCCCTTCCCCCAGTAGATGCACTGCCATTAAACAATTGGGTCCCCTACCAGCAGATGCACTGTCACTAAACCATCGAGTCCCTTCCCCCAGCAGATGCACTGCCACTAAACCATTGTGTCCCTCCCCAGCAGATGCACTGCCATTAAACCATTGGGTCCCCTCTCCCAACAGATGTACTGCCATTAAACAACTGGGCCCCCTCCCAGCAGACACACTGCCACTAAACCATTGGGTCCTCTCCCAGAAGATGCACTGCCACTAAACCATTGGGTCCCTTCCCCCAGCAGATGCACTGCCACTAAACCATTGGGTCCCCTCTCCCAACAGATGTACTGCCATTAAACAATTGGGCCCCCTCCCAGCAGATGCACTGCCACTAAACCATTGGGTCCCCTCTCCCAACAGATGTACTACCATTAAACAACTGGGCCCCTTCCCCAGCAGACACACTGCCACTAAACCATTGGGTCCTCTCCCAGAAGATGCACTGCCACTAAACCATTGGGTCTCCTCCCCCAGCAGATGCACTGCCACTAAACCATTGGGTCCCCTCTCCCAACAGATGTACTACCATTAAACAATTGGGCCCCCTCCCAGCAGATGCACTGCCACTAAACCATTGGGTCCCCTCCCCCAGCAGATGCACTGCTACTAAATCATTGGGTCTCCTCCCCCAGCAGATGTACTGCCATTAAACAACTGGGCCCCTCCCAGCAGATGCACTGCCACTAAACCATTGGGTCCCTTCCCCCAGCAGATGCACTGCCACCAAACAATTGGGTACCTTCCCCCAGTAGATGCACTGCCATTAAACAATTGTGTCCCCTACCAGCAGATGCACTGTCACTAAACCATCAGGTCCCTTCCCCCAGCAGATGCACTGCCACTAAACAATTGGGTCCCTTCCCCCAGTAGATGCACTGCCATTAAACAATTGGGTCCCCTACCAGCAGATGCACTGTCACTAAACCATCGAGTCCCTTCCCCCAGCAGATGCACTGCCACTAAACAACTGGGTCCCTTCCCCCAGCAGATGCACTGCCACTAAACAACTGGGTCCCTTCCCCCAGCAGATGCACTGCCACTAAACCATTGTGTCCCTTCCCCCAGCAGATGCACTGCCATTAAACCATTGGGTCCCCTCTCAGCAGATGCACTGCTACTAAACCACTGGGTCCCCTCTCCCAACAGATGCACTGCCACTATACCATTGGGTCCCCTCTCCCAACAGATGTACTGCCATTAAACAACTGGACCCCTCCCAGCAGACACACTGCCACTAAACCATTGGGTCCTCTCCCAGAAGATGCACTGCCACTAAACCATTGGGTCCCTTCCCCCAGCAGATGCACTGCCACTAAACCATTGGGTCCCCTCTCCCAACATATGTACTGCCATTAAACAACTGGGCCCCCTCCCAGCAGACACACTGCCACTAAACCATTGGGTCCCTTCCCCCAGCAGATGCACTGCCACTAAACCATTGGGTCCCCTCCCTCAACAGATGCACTGCCACTAAACCATTGGGCATCCTCCCCAACCCTATGTTATCTGACACTTGTGTTGGTACATTATGTGCTTTTTGGACAATGTATTTATAAAAAGCCTTTCTGTTTCACCTCCTTTCTGAGTTCAAGTATGGATAACTTACAAAATGAAAGACTCTTGAATACAAACAGGAAAAGGAGAAGTGTTGCAATCTTTTTGATGCCTACGTCTGGAAACATGTGTGCGCTGAGAGCAAGCCTCTATGGGTGTGTCGCTCCTTCAACGGTAGCACACTCAGCTCTGGTTTGTTGGTCAATGAAAATGATGAAAGAAGAGTTATTATAACGGGATGTGCAGATCTGAAGATTATAATTATTTTTGCCATGTTTTTGTTGTGTGGTAAACCACTTCAGCAAGCACATGCAGTGTGGAGGAGTACTGCATCTCAATAACAGCAGTGGTCAGGAGTGAGCCATGTCATTACACAACTGCGCTTTCTGACACTCTGCCTCCTGTTCATGAAAACTCTTGTGCAGTAAGGTTTGTTAGATTAAAGAATTGAAAATTGTATTAAAATGCCCCCCCCCCCGGAGACTTCCCAGTGGGGCAGTGAACGATATTCACTATCACCTGGGAGACCAGGATTCGTGTTCATGCCCCAGAGTTCGCTGGGAGTTGGGTGTGTGTATGTGGCTGAGGGGAGTTGCTGTGTTCCTGGGGAGGGAGGTGGCAGCAAGTCGCCTGGCATTGACACACCCCTTGTCATCCAATTTGATTAAGGTTAAACAAAAAAAGTATGCGAAAAGAAAATGAACAAGATTGAAAGTAATACAATGTTTTATCTGAATAATGTGGTACAACAGTATTATGATGTTAGCACTAGTATTTGTATTTATTTGTTTTACCAGGAAAAAAGCTACATTGAGCAGTGCTCATTTACAAAGAGGTCCTCGTTAGGACAGTCAGCAATATAGAGAATCAAAGACAACTGCAAAGTATGTAATATAGAGACAATAATTATATATAGAGATTGATGCACAGTAGGACTGCGCTGCACAGATAAGGTTATGTAAGAAGATAAAGCATAATTATAATGCATAACTTAGAAGCATAATACATAACACTGTCAATGGTAGTAATAGCAATCTATTCCAAACAATTCTACCTAAACATGTATTTGGTGCAAGGCTGTAATGTCACTGTTTCCTTATGGTTAAAGCAACTAGCTATACACCAGTAGATCTTGTATCCAAAGTGCATTATGAGAAACTCACTCTGGTCTGGAGGCACGGTGGTCCTGCTACACTGATGCTATTGTTTGACTGGGTGGGGGATGTTGACTGCTCAGATTGCCTGCACCTGGACATTTTAATTAACACACCTGAATGGGAGTACAGTTCTACAGCCCAGCGGGGGGGGGAGTAAAAACGTTTGAAGCTGGACTAGAGGGGAAAATAAACAGAGAAGCATGAAAGAGCCTGGTATTTTGTCAATAAACATGCTTACATGAAACAGAGACGGATTTAGACTGTCAATTCAAAGATGTGTTGCCCTGTACTGTAGGGAACATTTTGTACACTAATTTCCTCGTGAAGGGCCAAACTGCTGTCCAACAGCATATGTGACATCATCAGTATTTAGAGATTTAGGATCTTCCTCATTTGTAGAAAAACGTATTACAGTACATAATAATATTGTGGTAGTACTGGAAAGGACTCCGGGTCTGACTGCCCTTCATGCCTCATTCATGGCAGTGAGTACTACACCAAAATTTAGGTACTGGCACACATCAAAGCTTAACTACCAAACTGTTATACCACCTACTCATGCTGTGTAGTAGGGATGGGAGTATTGGCTTATGTAAATTTATAGTGATCCACAAATTCTGCCATTTGCTTTCTTGCATTACACATGAGACAGTATTAGATCCCAAAATAAGTTATTTCCCCAAATGTGACCTGCACAACCCACAGCTCCTGGGTATGGACATGTTCTAATACTGGGATGGGGCCTATTAGGCAAACATTCTACATTGTCTCTTTGCATTGCAGAGTTCAGTATTGTTCTTAAAGTCCACTGGTGTTGGGCATTAAGGTGGAAAGGTAGGAAGGGGGAACCTGGGAGCAATAGAATGTATGCAAATAATGCCCTTGGAGCCTATTGTACACATATTGCAATAATGAAAAGACCACTAGGTACCATATATTAGGTAGCTGTAATAAACAATGAATAAAGCTTTGTTTTACTCTTCTGTTTGCATGTACGGTATTTTTATCATTTAGGGTCTTAACCTGAATACCTTACTCCTCTCCTCATGTACTAGCATTATGGGACCTGGTTTCCTTTATACCACCCTAGGAGATAAAAACCAAAAACAATTCGGTCTCAGACTCTAGGGTCGGGGGAATGTGATAGCTTTGTATCCCCTCCTCCCATGGGATAGTATACATACCATAGAGACTCCCTAATATGTTATACATCATAAATAATGACCCTGCTGCAGGTA